>OV121075.1:23836176-25065089 GCA_921293005.1 Nemoura dubitans | reverse complement strand
AGCAAATTATCTTTTCTCGATAGGATTTCCGCGGAAAGCCACAGGACTAAAAAGTTCTCAACAGAATTATTGTATATATATACGTTCGAATATAGCTCATTTTTTCGTCAGTATATACGAGTTACGATGTACACTCGACGAATGGAGAGAAAATACATTTTCTATTCGAATGCAATTTCTAGCACCAGTGGACTGTTTCGAAGATAAGAAACTCGGGGTTTTTTACTAAGAAATTGAACAGCAGCACGAACCTTCATTGTTTAATGCCCCAAGCTTCAAATCCGATCAATTATATTGCCGTCTCTGGTATCTCATATACTTTATATATATATGGTATAATGCTTTTTTAATAGATCACTTTCTCTCAATCAGCTTTGCTGGTGGCCAATATTTGTTTTACTTTTAACTTAATCTTATATCTCGTATCATCGGTGTCAGTAAGATGACGAGTTCTTGTTAGCTTAAAGTCAGCCCCATACATCCCTGACTAAAGCGACGTTAGGTTGCGTCGCCCACAGCTTGCGTCGCCCAGAGCTTGCGTCGCCCAGAGCTTGCGTCGCCCAGAGCTTGCGTCGCCCACAGCTTGCGTCGCCCACAGCTTGCGTCGCCCAGAGCTTGCGTCGCCCAGAGCTTGCGTCGCCCACCGCTTGCGTCGCCCACGGCTTGCGTCGCCCAAAACTTGCGTCGCCCAGAGCTTGCGTCGCCCACAGCTTGCGTCGCCTAGAGCTTGCGTCGCCCACAGCTTGCGTCGCCCATAGCTTGCGTCGCCCAGAGCTTGCGTCGCCCACAGCTTGCGTCGCCCACAGCTTGCGTCGCCCAGAGCTTGCGTCGCCCAGAGCTTGCGTCGCCCACAGCTTGCGTCGCCCACAGCTTGCGTCGCCCACAGCTTGCGTCGCCCACAGCTTGCGACGCCCAGAGCTTGCGTCGCCCACAGCTTGCGTTGCCCACAGCTTGCGTCGCCCACAGCTTGCGTCGCCCAGAGCTTGCGTCGCCCACAGCTTGCGTCGCCCAGAGCTTGCGTCGCCCAGAGCTTGCGTCGCCCACAGCTTGCGTCGCCCAGAGCTTGCGTCGCCCAGAGCTTGCGTCGCCCAGAGCTTGCGTCGCCCAGAGCTTGCGTTCGCCACAGCTTGCGTCGCCCAGAGCTTGCGTCGCCCAGAGCTTGCGTCGCCCAGAGCTTGCGTCGCCCACAGCTTGCGTCGCCCACAGCTTGCGTCGCCCAGAGCTTGCGTCGCCCACAGCTTGCGTCGCCCACAGCTTGCGTCGCCCACAGCTTGCGACGCCCACAGCTTGCGTCGCCCACAGCTTGCGTCGCCCAGAGCTTTCGTCGCCCACAGCTTGCGTCGCCCACAGCTTGCGACGGCCACAGCTTGCGACGCCCAGAGCTTGCGTCGCCCAGAGCTTGCGTCGCCCACAGCTTGCGACGCCCACAGCTTGCGTCGCCCACAGCTTGCGTCGCCCAGAGCTTGCGTCGCCCACAGCTTGCGTCGCCCACAGCTTGCGACGCCCACAGCTTGCGTCGCCCACAGCTTGCGTCGCCCAGAGCTTGCACACGCCCCTGCACTCGAACCAATTACGCGCTTCATTACACGTGCCAGTATTTACCAGAGCGGTTTGCTCGATCGCTGCGACACTAGCATAGGTGTATCGTTAATAATCACTCGCAATGTTTGTTGACAATCAACCATCACTAGTGGAAGCGGACATATGCGCCACCGTGTTTAAACATATTATGTATGCTGTTATTACGCACTAATGCACTTGCAAAACATGTAATGGAATGTACGATCCTCTAGGCAACCGCCGAATGCAATTGAAAACAGTGATATTGAAATTTAAAACCAACTTTTTGCTTCTTTGACCCCCCCCCCCCTCTCCCCCTATTCTCACTCTCCTCTCTCCCGATCCAGTTTCCTCCTTCACGCCATCACCTCTTCCCGTTTTTCCGACGCAGATAGACAATTTTTATTTGATTTATCTTCTTTCCTTTTTGCTGCGGTCTTTCATCTACCAAAATCTTTTTGTAGGTCAAACAATGTTGCCATTGCAAGAACCCATCTCTATTACTTTCCTCTGAATCTGTATGGCGTGCAGAGGTTTCTTTATACAGAGCGCGAAGGAATGTTATAACACTGCACGCATTGTCTCAAATTCCCTTTGCCTCTGCTCTCGATGTCTTCTCGAATGGATTATTTGATGGAATACATATTTTCCTGTCGATCTATATAGCTTGAATTGAAATGGTCACGATTTAGCTGCCGAGAAATAAACTACCGAGAATTATGAAAAGTATTTTATAGTAGATGAAGTGATATGGTGGTGTTAACATACAATGTACACAGCATAGTAGAAACAATAATTTTCAATCAAAAGTTGAGCGTCCAGCCAAAACCTCTAAATGCTATCCCATTAGTGCACATAACGTACTAGGTACTATGTGGTGCCTGGCTTAAACCAGGTCGACATGCTGGGTACCATACCTGTCCCCGCGGAGCACTGCTACAACATGGGGGCACCTAATGGCATTCTAGCCCGACCAGCTCGGATTAAATCTCTCCCGAGAGGAGCTCGCGGGGGCGACTGCAGCTAGTAGACACATTGTAATCGCTGCCCGCTTAGTTTCGTAATTAACGTGTCTGCAAATTGCGCACAAAGTTGCCCACGGCCATGCGCCCGAAGACAAAGGCGACGCCATCAAGTTCGTGCAACCGAGAGTGCCGCGGGTGACGAATGGTGTTGACCACACCGCGGAGTTAGAGGCAAGGCATCGCGAGGTTGACGAGTCCGGGAGCCGGAACACGACAATACTGTGAGTCACTTCCATTAGGGCCATACACTCCATAGACGTGTGCCGGGAACATGTAATATTATGTGCAGCTGTTTCGTGTACAGCATTATTGTGAAAAGAAGAAAGACTTTGAGCAGATCGATAAGGTGGAATGATGATGAGAGGGGATGTCAATTCTTACACGACTCGAGCAGCTTCTTTCTCGCGAGCTTCTCGCACGGCGGCGTTGTTGCGTTGACGGGCAGGTCTCTAAAGCTCGTCCGCGTCGTCGATATTTATCCGTGCATACTTCTAGCTGGTTGAGCGCGCTCGCGGAGCGGTCGGTACGGGGACCGAAGGGGGGGGGGGGCTGCTTTGCTCAGATTAATGGCAAATATTAATCTCAGACGCCAGGCTTGTTTTCGTGTGGCGCGAATTTTCACCAAAACGAGGTGGTTCAACGACGCTAATCCCAGATACGATTTGAAAGAAAACGGAAAAATGGAGCGTAAGACGAGGAAGTTTCCCTAGGGTGTCGATGGTCCTTAATTGCGTTTCTTTATTTTCCTTCGCGCCTCGCTCTTTTGTGCGCACGGCGAGAAATTTCCGAAGCGCTTTTTTGCGGCCGTCCACGGAGCATCCGTAACTGTCTGTCGTACGCGCAATTTTTAATCTAACCACTAATTTTTTACACGAGCAAGTTCGCTCATCTGGCATAGAAATTAGAATATCAAACGCGGCTCGCGCGTCTCGAGCTGTAGACAACGTAATCTGCATAATTATTTTAAGTGCTTAGAATTCTTTAGTGTTTAAAGCGGCTGCTTGCTGCGCGCTGCGCCGATTTGACAGACGCCCGTCAGACAAAGGCTAAGCCGCTGACGCATAGAACGTCCGTGGGCAACGGGAACAACGTTGCACTGCCTACAAACACAATCAGACCGCAGTACTTCTCCAGATCCTTGCGTTCAGTGCACTGAAAGGTTCAAGTACCCTACTCGTTGTACTTGTATCATGCAAATGCCAACGTTATTGGGTGTAAGTAAATTATAAACAATAACGAGCCTGAGTTAGGGCACATTATTGGTGGAAGGGTACGCCGATTTCGGTCTGGGATTAACATACTCAATGTTTTATATTCGAACGCCCCCCCCCCCCCCCCTCTCCCTGAGTACATACGAAATTTTGGCACTCTGCTCCACTGAAGCAAGTTACCGTGGGCTCATGCAAATACAGAACCCAATATGGTAGGGCCCTATCAAAAAGATTGGTGAAAACTCTACAGAATAACTTATAAACACGGTAAACTACAAATTAAAAACCCTAAAAAAAAATACAATAAACTTTATAAATATATATATATATACGAGACACGGGATAGGCAATCTGCAATCGTGCAACAAGCGAGTGCTTGGAGTAGGAGGGGATGTGTTTGCTCTGCGGGTTGCGTCCGGGGGTCGGTTTGGAAGTCGAGAACGTCCCAGTCACCGATGTTCAACGGCCTTGAAAATATCAATGACGGATTTTGAGCTTTCGCCAATCACGCTCTGCGCAGAGACTCATGCAGTACTGTCAGGCGTGGAGGTGCCGAGTTTGCTCTGCGGGTTGCGTCCGGGGGATCGGTTTGGAAGTCGAGAACGTCCCAGTCACCGATGTTCAACGGCCTTGAAAATATCAATGACGGATTTTGAGCTTTCGCCAATCACGCTCTGCGCAGAGACTCATGCAGTACTGTCAGGCGTGGAGGTGCCGAGTTTGCTCTGCGGGTTGCGTCCGGGGGTCGGTTTGGAAGTCGAGAACGTCCCAGTCACCGATGTTCAACGGCCTTGAAAATATCAATGACGGATTTTGAGCTTTCGCCAATCACGCTCTGCGCAGAGACTCATGCAGTACTGTCAGGCGTGGAGGTGCCGAGTTTGCTCTGCGGGTTGCGTCCGGGGGATCGGTTTGGAAGTCGAGAACGTCCCAGTCACCGATGTTCAACGGCCTTGAAAATATCAATGACGGATTTTGAGCTTTCGCCAATCACGCTCTGCGCAGAGACTCATGCAGTACTGTCAGGCGTGGAGGTGCCGAGTTTGCTCTGCGGGTTGCGTCCGGGGGTCGGTTTGGAAGTCGAGAACGTCCCAGTCACCGATGTTCAACGGCCTTGAAAATATCAATGACGGATTTTGAGCTTTCGCCAATCACGCTCTGCGCAGAGACTCATGCAGTACTGTCAGGCGTGGAGGTGCCGAGTTTGCTCTGCGGGTTGCGTCCGGGGGTCGGTTTGGAAGTCGAGAACGTCCCAGTCACCGATGTTCAACGGCCTTGAAAATATCAATGACGGATTTTGAGCTTTCGCCAATCACGCTCTGCGCAGAGACTCATGCAGTACTGTCAGGCGTGGAGGTGCCGAGTTTGCTCTGCGGGTTGCGTCCGGGGGATCGGTTTGGAAGTCGAGAACGTCCCAGTCACCGATGTTCAACGGCCTTGAAAATATCAATGACGGATTTTGAGCTTTCGCCAATCACGCTCTGCGCAGAGACTCATGCAGTACTGTCAGGCGTGGAGGTGCCGAGTTTGCTCTGCGGGTTGCGTCCGGGGGTCGGTTTGGAAGTCGAGAACGTCCCAGTCACCGATGTTCAACGGCCTTGAAAATATCAATGACGGATTTTGAGCTTTCGCCAATCACGCTCTGCGCAGAGACTCATGCAGTACTGTCAGGCGTGGAGGTGCCGAGTTTGCTCTGCGGGTTGCGTCCGGGGGATCGGTTTGGAAGTCGAGAACGTCCCAGTCACCGATGTTCAACGGCCTTGAAAATATCAATGACGGATTTTGAGCTTTCGCCAATCACGCTCTGCGCAGAGACTCATGCAGTACTGTCAGGCGTGGAGGTGCCGAGTTTGCTCTGCGGGTTGCGTCCGGGGGATCGGTTTGGAAGTCGAGAACGTCCCAGTCACCGATGTTCAACGGCCTTGAAAATATCAATGACGGATTTTGAGCTTTCGCCAATCACGCTCTGCGCAGAGACTCATGCAGTACTGTCAGGCGTGGAGGTGCCGAGTTTGCTCTGCGGGTTGCGTCCGGGGGTCGGGTTGGAAGTCGAGAACGTCCCAGTCACCGATGTTCAACGGCCTTGAAAATATCAATGACAGATTTTGAGCTTTCGCCAATCACGCTCTGCGCAGAGACTCAAGCAGTATTGTCAGGCGTAGAGGTGCCGTGTTTGCTCTGCGGGCAGCGTTCAGGGGCAACGGGCTCTGAAGTTGTGGGCATTCCAGGGACACATTCCCAAAGGACTCTGAGATATTCCCATGATGGAGCTGGAGAAACCGTCGATCAAGATCTGCGTCCAAACACAAATCCAGTGGAGGCGCCGAATTTGCTCTGCTGGCTGCGTTCAGGGGCAAAGGACTCTTGGAACCCATTCCCGAAGGTCTAAGTGATATTTTAAGGATGCCACTGGAGATTTCGTCAATCAGCTGTGCGATTTCGTTACTTTGAAATTTCGCCGTTCTCGGTTTCAAAGAAAAAAAAATTAACGTGGATAACGATAGGGATATTATCCATCAGAACCGATAACGGCATAAGGTAAAGTTTGGCAGGTTTTAAAGTGTTAACTGTCAGTTTAAATGAAAATAGATATATCTGATTGGATGTGACCTTGGAGTTAACAAACTTGACTGGCAGTTAACACTTAACTGGAAATTGTAAAATTGGTACTAAATCGTGCGAATAAACCGTGCTAAAAGATTAATTGGGAACGTGGTTGTGTTTTGTGTTACACAGTTACATGGAGGTGCCTGATTAGCTCTGCGGAATGCGTTCAGGGGCAGATCAGAGGTTACTTCAAAATTAACCGTATCGAGTTTGAGGTACATTCCATTATTTTCGTGTCAAGAAATGAAATGAGATTTTATCATACACTGGAGGCAACAAGAACGCGGATATCCGGTGAAATTACTGTTTTCTCTGGTAGGATCAGGCCCGTACCGCAGCAGTTCGGTACCAGTATGTTTTAGCAGCGGTGAAATTTCATCCAGGGACTCTGTTGGTGCGCCGCCGGGCTTTACAACGCTAACACTGAGCCAAAGTATAGGTTACTGACATCCACGGATGATATCACAAGCTATTTGATTACTCTGCAATGTTAACAGTAAAGCGAAACTCTCCACCCGGAACGTGTACGAATAACTTCTCTTTATTTTCATTTAATGTGAGCTTTGTTTCAAAATTATACATCATATTAAACATAGTATATGAAACTGTGAAAACTACTTCTACGCGGTACAATAAAAACAGAAAGTGCTCGCTTCTTTCATTTAAAGTTATTTGTGAGTTGAGAAAAGACGTTTGATCTTCAAATTAATCGCCCTCGAAAGTCAAGATAATTAATTTACCACTGTGGTCCCGCAGCGAAACAGGATATATGAATGCATCAATATTCTAAACACACAATCCAGCCCTGGTCACTTCATCCCACATTGGCAGCATTAAATCGGCGAGTGAAAATTAACTTGAAAGGCAACTAAATTATTCGATCTTTGCAGGACCCAAGAGCAATCGCTTTGCGGCCACTGCCACACCCAGAACTGCCGCCGTATTTCTAAACCTGTTTGCGCGAGTTTCAGGACGAAAAGAACCAGATCCTGACGACCAACTGCTGGCTAACGCAGAAGTGGACCGACCACCATCTCAAGTGGAACGCCTCCGACTTCGCCAACATCCAAGTGGTTCGCGTGCCATTCCACCAGGTGTGGCGACCGGACTCCATCCTCTACAACAAGTACGTGCCCACCTACATCGCCCACCTACATCGCCCACCTGTACCGCCCACTCGCATCGCCCAGCTATATCGCCCAGCTAAATCGCCCAGCTATTTCGCCCGGCTATATCGTCCAGCTATATCGCCCACCGCTATCGCCCACATACATCGCCCAGCTATATCTCCCAGCCATATCGCCCAGCTATATCGCCCACCGCTATCGCCCACATACATCGCCCAGCTATATCTCCCAGCTATATCGCCCAGCTATTTCGCCCAGCTATATCGCCCAGTTATATCGCCCAGCTATATCGCCCAGCTATTTCGCCCAGCTATATCGCCCAGCTATATCACCCACCGCTATCGCCCACATACATCGCCCAGCAATATCGCCCAGCTATATCGCCCAGTTATATCGCCCAGCTATTTCGCCCAGCTATATCGCCCAGCTATATCGCCCAGTTATATCGCCCAGCTATTTCGCCCAGCTATATCGCCCAGCTATATCGCCCACCGCTATCGCCCACATACATCGCCCAGCAATATCGCCGGGCTATATCGCCCAGTTATATCGCCCAGCTATTTCGCCCAGCTATATCGCCCAGCTATATCGCCCAGTTATATCGCCCAGTTATATCGCCCAGCTATATCACCCAGCTATATCGCCCAGTTATATCGCCCAGCTATATCGCCCACCTCTATCGCCCACCTCTATCGCCCAGCTGTAGCGGACAGCGTGGATTTAACGTTCTCAGAATGTTAGCTAATGCAAAATGAGGCCCTCCCCTCCCCCTCATTAAGCTAGAGTATCTTCAGAGGCCCCTATGCTTGCCGAGACCCCTGGTTGTGACTTCGACAAATAAATTGTTTCAGAACTCCCTCGTCGCGACACTTTTGTAAAGTTATACTCGAGGCCTAATGTCGATAACAAAGAGCAAGAAGAGTCCTTGGGTCTTTTATTGCCTATATGGTCTGAGTTTGAGCTGCATTTTAATTTCCAACTAACCCATCATTTTATAACGCATAAAAATTGGGAAGTTATGATCGTCATGCCAATATAAACATCCAAGTAACGAGTACAGTTTGAAAGCACTTTAAAATTCTGCTCTCTCCCTTCACGCTATCTGGTATCCTATCATCACGGCCTTATTAAAGAAATGCGTGCACGTGTGTGCCAAAATGCCAACGCAGGACACGCGCGTCTGACGCGCAATCTCGCGCGACACACGCTGCGATCATTTGCCAGCCGCGATATGAGACGTTCATCTCCGCTGTGATCTGTCAAAATTGCACGCTCCGCGCATTGTGCCGGCCATTGTGGCACCCTACGCGCCCGGGCTGTCAATGGTTGTGTGGCGGGGGGGAAGGGGGGGGGGGGCACGGATCACGTTTCAGTGCCCACGAACCTCCGTTCCGTTTGTGGGCTGCCACCTATGTGGCAGTCAATGAAAGTGATATGAAAGAGTCCAATATGCATTTTTGTATTATCACGAGCTAAAATTGATGTACGCGCTGTTAGTATAGATTGTAGCTTGCCGAGTTTTCTGCTAAAAGCATAGATAAAAGTACATGAACGAAATGTCAAACGATTGCGTTATTTGTCCCCCCACACCCGAAGAGGACACAAATGATTTGACGCCCGGATTTGTAAGGCCACCTTGGAGAAAACAGGTCACTGCGCTGATTCTGACACCACCATACAAGCAAAATGCCCCACTTTATTGTTATCGGCAACGCTCGTATATGTGTCACAAATAATGCACTTTTATAATTACAAAGATTTTAACCGCAGCCTGCTATAATAATAGGAATGAATATGTACATGTACACATTTGTGGAATGCAATCTGAGCTGGCGCGTCCCGTGAATCTCTCTGCGTATTGTCGGCATTGTGATTTGTTTCTTAGCTCGCCCAGAAAAGCGCACGTTGCCGTGAACATGGAAATAATAACAATGAAGGAGCAAAGATATGCAGTCCCTTTCAAGGGATAGCACCGAGGCATGTCAGCTCGGTGGATTCAGATGATTACAACTAGAAAATAGGCGATGTATGCAATGGACGTTAAGAAAATCAATATCGCCGTATCGTGGAATACGGTAGGGCAAGACATTGGGTATATTCCGTGGTACCTTCGACATATCGGTACTGTTGCAAGGTTCCCTCAAAGGAAAGAGGCATGTCTTTATACTCGTCTGACAAATGTTGACTCGCCTAAAAGTTTGCAGACTAATTATAAAATTAGCACGAGCAAAACATTCCCTTCCCCTACCGCCCCTCGCGCGCGCATTCTCGTCATCTTGAAGATAATTGGTAGATGTACCCCCCCCCCCCACCCATACCCCAATCAGCAGCGCACCCATGGCTCAATTCCGCGAAGAATTTAGCTCGAATTTAAAATTTCAATAAACTTGTGTGTGTGCAATATACACTGATCCGATTCTGACGTCAATCACGGAGAGTCGAGAGCAATTAGTCTGGAGCCCCGGGAAAATATGAATAAATTAGGTGAAAAGATTTGTATTAAATTGGTCGTGAATTCGACAAAGCCACTAGCACTCGAGCGTGGAGACCCCGTCGATGCTGCTCGAGTGCCCCATGTCTCTTCAACTGACGAAATGCAAACCACGGACTCAAACTCGATATCTTGGCCGCGCCGCCATCCTCGATCTTAATTTCAAATTGAACTTTGGCAAATTAATTCAGTTCATTAACCCAACGTTAACGAGATAGTAGTACTACACCTGAACTGAACTACATAGACCGCTTAATTGTATGGTGCTTGAGTCATTAACAAATGTAAAACTAATCGAAATCGCCTCCAAACTCAACGAACTACCAGCATGAACAGATTTGCTAACCGAAACGTGCTCTATGAATCGTGCCAATAAGGACGGCTACTTGTGTCCAGTGGTATGACCTAAGAGCTGCTCCAATTTTACGAACTTCCACTGTACAACAGCAAAACCTGCTCCTTGCTCGCTGTCACAGTTGCTGTCGTGCTGTACTTGGTTCTTGAAAAAAAATAGCTCCGGAATAATTACATTTTTAGACGGACAACAGTTTCTGCTTGATGCGTATTATTTGTTATGTAAGCTAAACTCGTCATCATCCTCAGTTGAATTTTCATTCAACACCTCAACGCCCACCCTGATCGCGTCAACACCGAGAGCAAGGGTTGACGTGGAGACAGAACTTCGCCTAACACCAACATTCCGGTCAAGACGTCGCGAAACTGCGCAGACTCCATGCTTGAACAGCGTCCCTCCCACCCAATCCTGTCAGTTGGTCATCGGCATGCTATACAAATCTTTGCAAAGCTAGACAATGCCAAGGCTGCTATGTCCCAAAGTTTGTAACAAAAGCCTTGCGCCCTTACCTACAGCGGACAATGCTGGTGTTACGCCCGGTGCTACAACCATGTTAAAAACGTATACGCAAATGAATAGAACCTCTGAACATAGGCTGCTCATAAGTAAGTGCCTTGCAATGGTGCACTACCGTTCAGGAAGGCCGGTTCTAGGGGTCCCCACAGCTCTCCAGATAGTATCAATAAATCATATTTAAAGTGATCAGCACTCAGCATATCAGCTAAAGTTCCCGTCTGCCAATTGGGTCAAGCCACAAAACAAGGGATCACACAGGGTCGGATTATTAAAGAAACGTTGCCAGGGACCTGCGAGGCACAGGGCTGGCAGTGTAAAATACTTTATTTATGCGCATACAAAGAATTATAAAAAATTTTGAAGGTTGTCCTTTAGATTACCAAAATGAGCGTAAACATAAAACATTTGATCATATTGGGGCTCCGAAATAGAAAGCATGGTGTAGGATGTCGAAAAAAAATCGCATTGGCGCTGATGTTTTTTTTTCCAGAAGGTGCATGAATAACATCCTATTGCTCCCCCCCCCCCCCCCCCCCAACCTTGGGCATCAAAGTCAAGGCTGTTTGTTGGCCTTTTTGTCCTTGGTACATGCCATTTATTCTACATGTCATATATATTTGTCATATATTTACATGTCATATATATATGTGAGAGGGACCATATATGTCTTAGTGCAGAAGGCCTCGCGTCTTGAGTTACGCCACTGACCTTGGATTAACCGATCCTGGGTAGCGACAATTTACTTTCATATGAGATGGAAAAACAGTAACACACTTACGGTGTCCTGCACTAGTGATTTTCTTGTGTGCAGCGCCGACTCTCAGTACAACTCCGCGGTGATCAACACGAACGTGATCGTGAGCAGCTCGGGCGAGGTCGTGTGGCTCAGTCACGGCATCTTTCGCTCTTCCTGCGACATCAACGTCGAGTACTTCCCCTTCGACGTGCAGAGCTGCAACCTCAAGTGGGCCTCCTGGACGTACGACGGATACCAGGCAAGCCGAGCGACTTCATTTCGTCCTGATACTGTCGTCCTGGCATCCTGTCGTGGCGTCGTGATTGCATGCTGATCCTGACGTCCTTGCATCCTGCCGTAGCGTTGTCATTTCATCATGATCCTGTCATCCTGATATCCTGCTTTCGCTCTCAGGCTATAAGTTTGTAGAGGTAACCGTGTTGTATATATATATATATATATATATATATATATATATATATATATATATATATATGGTACCTTTATATAATGAATTCTCCATACGATCATGGTATGGCATAGTAAAAAATCTATATTTTAGATTATTTTCTCGAGGAAAAATTGGTATGATTGTTCATGTTCATACTTCTGTGAATATCTCCGATCTCAAATCCATTGTCTTAAAATAGTGCTTGGTGCCGGAGCTAAAGCCAGATGAAGGTATTTAAGGTATATACACAGGTATATATGTACTTTGAAAATAGACAGAAACTGTGCACAGGAAGGGCCCCATCATCCAAAGGAGCGCTGTTCGATATATTGAGTGCCCCAAGGTGCCTAAGCCGTGTTCTGATTGCCGCATTATCGAATGTTTGCCGGATAGCGGATACACGACATGTCTTTAAGCAAGGTGCACATAATGATGGCGCTCCTAGGGGTCGCTTCAACCTGACCCACTGATCTTGGCGCCCGTGTGCAAAGGGGTGGCTGATGTGCAAAGGGGTGGCTGATGTGCAAAGGGGTGGCTGATGTGCGAAGGGGTGGCTGATGTGCGAAGGGGTGGCTGATGTGCAAAGGGGTGGCTGATGTGAGAAGGAGTAGCTGATGTGCAAAGAGGTGGCTGATGTGTGAAGGGGTGGCTGATGTGCGAAGAGGTGGCTGATGTGCGAAGGGGTGGCTGATGTGCGAAGGGGTGGCTGATGTGCAAAGGGGTGGCTGATGTGCGAAGGAGTAGCTGATGTGCAAAGGGGTGGCTGATGTGCAAAGGGGTAGCTGATGTGCGAAGGGGTAGCTGATGTGCAAAGGGGTAGCTGATGTGCGAAGTCAGCGGCTGAGGAAATGCCGTGCTAGCTGACGCCGACCCATACGCGTGGCGTCTACACGAATACCTTCAATCGAACGCTGGATGTACTTTCCGAAGAGTCGCCGGGAGTTCCTGAGCAGCGTGAATGGGTACTAATTGCGAGTCGCCGTAACGCCGGGAGTTCCTGAGCAGCGTGAATGGGTACTAATTGCGAGTCACCGTAACGCCGGGAGTTCCTGAGCAGCGTGGATGGGTACTAATTGCGAGTCGCCGTAACGCAACGTCGTCCCGACCCGGCGACTGGCGAGTGATTGTTTCGTGCGAAAACAATCAGAGCTCCGCTGGCAATGTCGCAAACAACAAACCTTTGCGCGAGGCTCGCCGAGGGCTTTCGATTTAAATCTGCGGCGCCCAACTTTGATTGGTAGACAACTTCTTTTTCAATAGTTAATGCGAAAAGTCGTATTTGATCAGAGTTGGTACGGCGGGCTGGCGACACAAAAGCAACGAGGATTCCTGCGAAGACGGGACAAACAGTTCGATGCGCAGGGAAAAGCAGGGACAAGGGGCGCGCTGATGAAATGTCAGAAGTTTTGTAGCGACAACGTTCGAGAACTTGGCAAATCCCTGCAGCATAATATAGAGATAGCCAAGCGAATCAAGAAATCGGAATAAAAATGTCGCGCTCGCGCGAGGCGGGCTGCCCTTTTCGTGCTGTGTAACCAGCGGGGTTTCAATTTAAACCAAATGAGCCGCAGATCATTTTGTAAAACGGGGACAAAGTCACGCTGAGCACAGTTACCTAATTGCTAACTTTTCTCCGATAATTACAACTGATGAAACATTTTACAGCACATGGATATTTAAACTGATTTGAACTGCAGGGAGAGACTTTTCCTACACAGGAAGCCCGAGGCATAATGCCGAGGTAATCAATATTACAAGTATTAGCGGACGTGACCGTATAGATGTCCGCATGCTTCTGCGATCAAAGCAACGTGTGCTGAAGAGAAAGGGGTGCAAAAACGAGACGGCGACCAGACATACCCGAAAGATTGCCGATGCGTGGGGGAGCTTGCCCGAAATGCTAAACAGGGACTTTTTTGTCGAAGAAAACATAGTGTGTCTTGCCGAGGACATGTCCTAGGCGTCGCCGAGATGTACCCTGCACGACGATCCATCCATCCTCGCAAAGATGCATCTCCTTTAGACGACCTCCATACACTTTCAACTCCCTGCATATTGGCGACTGCCGTGTAGTTGGCTTGAAAATACTGTGCGCGCAAGCTTGCACTCTGGCTACGATAACTGTGCACTCATTTCGCTTCGCGCATCCTTGCACACAGCTCATATTTACAAAAATAGTCTAGTTTCATGTGCATTGTTCGGGAATATATATCGTGAACAAGAGAAAATCAATTTTATGGATCTCTCTCAACTGGTGCACAAAATTAAGGTGAATTCACATTGCAATGCATTGCTTTTCATGGTTGACCTTGACTGATCGACCAACCACAGTCAAGGATTCCTCGGCAGAATGTAGCAAGATTTCGTTTCCTTCAATGAAAAACTTGAACTACGTGGATTAAATCGAAGAAAGTAAATAAAATTTCGCGTAATGGGCTCCCACTTATCCGAGATTACTTGTGATAAAAAATGACTTATGCTCATGACTACTTGTCCTATCTTTAGCACTAGTTTTGAAAGATACTGTTTCAAATTGGGTTTTGAATGCTAAATAAAAGTCTCACTGTTCAGAAATTGTTCGAATTTTGGAAAACAGAGATAATTTTATTTAGCATTCATACCCCAGTTTGATAAAGTTTTTTTTTCAATTCCTAGTGCTCCCTGTCGAAAGGCGTACCAGCCCCAAACATTGGCTCATTTAGCGACAACTTGCATCGGCTGTTGCGATCGTCCCGAACAAGAGATAACATGTCGAGCAAATGGGTGGGTGACTGATTGCAGTGATTGCACTTGCAGCTGGACCTGGTCAAACAGATGGAGGAAGGCGACGTGAGCAACTATCAGGCGAACGGGGAGTTCGACCTGGTCAGCTTCGACGCCGTCAAACACGTCGAGTTCTACTCGTGCTGTCCCGAGCCCTATCCCGACATCACCTACACGATTCGGCTGCGTCGACGGCCCATGTTCTACGTGTTCAACCTGATACTGCCCTGCATGCTCATCAACGGCATAGGTAAGACACGCGGCTGCGGCCGTTGCGAAGGAGTTACCGCACTCACAAATGCTATAGGCTAAAGTACGTCTCAGATTCGTTTGTCAGCAGCGAACCGGTCTTCTACATTATAATAATGTATGCCCAAAGCCCCGAGGCGCAGTTAACATATATAACATGACGTCAGATGAGATCGCCAATGATGTCAATATCAAAACAATTGAATAAAAATAAAGATGATATTGCAATGATGAAATTTCTGTCACTGCAGATAACAGCAGTTAACAATACTATATAGAAACGCAGATTAGCAGGCTGGCCAAGGCGGTCACGGGCGGCTAGGTGGACCCGAGCAAATTTGACCGCGGGGCTCCCAGTTTTGGGGCCCCCCAAGGCGATGTCCTTTTTTTAGGGAATGGGTTTTAAATAGAGGCGATTACCCTTTTTTAGAGGATGGAATTCTTGAAGCGAGGGGGGCCTTTGAAGTTACGCCACTAAGAATATGGTGATGGGGCCATTACGGTCTCCTCGCCGCCGGGGTTCTTGGGTAGCCAGTCCGACACCGTTCCATTGTTGTCGTCATCATTTTTGATTATACAACTTACAAATGATACATGAAGAAGAGATGCCAGTTTCAAATGTCGCTCTCAAATTGTGGGCAAAATAATTTACTTTCCCCGGACCCTGAATAAGATTGACACATGCCAGTCCCTAGCAAAGGTCCCTAGGGTCCCCTCGCCCCAAAGTCTGTCTCTCTTACCCCATTACATTCAATAGAATTCGAAAACAGTGCGGTACATAATAGAATACAGGTGCATTGTTTTGATTCAATAATACCTTGCCAAGGGGATTTAAAGAGAGAATGGAGCAATTTCCACACATTTTGAATGCGAGGTTAAGTAATATATTACTGTGAAAATGTTGATTAACAAGATAGCAGCGGGGGACGCATCTATTGATAACCCAACACCCATGGAAAAGTGGCGAACGCTTATCCTTGCCTATTCGATCTTCAGTAGCACAAAGTTCGTGCAGTTTAGTGATCATAAAAATGGTGTCGTCGATTCAAAAGATCGCTAGCGAAAGTTTTCCAGTTGAATGCTGTAAAAAGCGAGAAGCCCAACTCGGAGCGCCGGTGCCACTTCTTCTAATCAGCAAGATCCAAGTGTTGAATCGCATTTGTTCGTTTCGTGCAGCCCTCTTAGTATTCTACGTCCCTTCCGAGTCCGGCGAAAAAGTGACTCTGGGGATTTCCGCGCTGCTGTCGATGACTGTCTTTCTGATGACAATAAGGGAAAGTCTGCCTCCTACAGAAAAGACTCCACTCATCAGTAAGTATTAACACACCCACCACCAGTTAATAATGGTACCTACCTATATGTATAAATGTGAAAAATACGCCAACGCTTTTGCATTAGGAAAGCAAGTAATAATGGATCTTTTTACTTCATTGCACATGAAAAGGTTGCGTTAGATGCAGGATGAAAATATCTCGGAAAACGTCAAGTCTCATCTTGACAAGAAATGTGAGAGGTTTCATTGTATATATTATGAAACTTTCTCTTAGAAGAAATATGAGTAAATATTTTCACTTCAAAATCAGGTGTTGTTGAAATTTAAGATACGTTCACACCTTTATTGATCAATGGGATAGTTTTATTTCTAGATGACTTTGTTTCACCATAGGTTTAACTTTGGTCGTCATTCACCACTACGTTGAAATGATGGCCGAAGTTTACTAAGAAGGCTAACGTCTCCTGCTTCTTACTCTGCTTCCTATTCTGAGAATGGTATCCTGCCTTACCGGGCGCAGCATTATGCAAATCCAACTTGCCCGAACGAATCTTTTGTCCATCCCAATTCCCACGTTTTTGCCGGCCAACTGAACTTTATCGCGTAGACTATACGCAGCCCAGTGGGTAATTACTAATTGGTGCAGAAACATGGGATTCCTGGGAGTTATCACCAGCAGTTTGTAAAACGAGTGCTTACTGCTGACAAAATGTTTTTCTCCTTATGATTTCGCAGAGCAACTTCTTACGGCTTTTGAAAGCCAGAAAAGTGACACAAACTTTTTTTAAGTTGCAGAGATTTTCACAAGTCTTCGCGTATACCTGCAGCTTCTTGCTTTAGCAAGTACAAAACAAATTTCTCTCCTCACCTTGGACATCGGCTGGGTGCACAGTTTCTCGCACTAAAAGCTTAGACTTTTCCCTAGATCTTAATTCTTAGACCTTAAAAAAATAACCCCTTATTAACAACACAACAACATTAACACTCAATCACATTTGTAGGCAAATTAACGCAGTGATTTTCTTATGGCAATAATTTGCCCATAAACGTGATCGATTCTGGAACTGTAGTCGTCTATTGCGCAGTAGGTAACTAACTTTTAAACTAGGGCTTCGCGAACGCAATTTGTGTTGCGTTGAAGATGAGCGTAGCGGTTTGTTTATAGCGCATAAATGAATTGAGGCAAAAAGCCTATGAAAATCATGGAGCAGCTGGCCGGACCGTTGCTTTCTCAAAAATTCTGATCAATTGAAAATGTAAACGATTCTGATCTTTCTTTGTTTCTGTCCGAGCTGTCGGGTAGCGGAAATATGCTCATTTTGAGGTCATTGAGCAATGTGCATGTAAATTCATATATGTAACTCATGCCCGAAGGGTTTTTATTAGGTTGGGGATATATTTCTGCCGCGGACTTACTTTCAAAAACTTGCATGCACGAAATTGACAAAATTTCTAATATCTGTCAAATCTTGAAGTCAACTTCTAATCAAAAAATCTGGTGTGATGTTTCGATTTGGTTTCGATGGTTTCTAAAGACAACAATGGAACTTGGGGAAATTTGCAAACAATACGCACTTTAAAAAAAATTTCCGTACATTTCCAAACTTTCTCAATTTGACCTTATTTATTTTTTTGAAACTGTCACCCTCAACTTGAAACCGAGTTTTGAGCACATATTTTGAAATAGCTATATATACTTCCAGGTGTAGATGCTATAGGGAAACCCAAAAATCCGTTCCCACGCCAACCTCCTTCTTGCAGGCATGTACTACGGCGTGAGCATTTGCCTGGTCACGTTTGCGTCAGGCCTGTCCGTGGTGACGCTCAACGTGTATCACCGCGGGGTACGCGGCTCAGCAGTGCCGTCCCTCGTGAAGATGCTCGTGCTCGACAAGCTCGCCAAGCTTGTGTTCCTGCAGTTTGAGCCGCGAGACAAGCGAGTGTCTGCTGCCGCATCCGTGCATCACGTGAGATATCAATGCTTTCGCTGCAGCGGCTAATTCAATTAATTGGCTAATGCTTACGAGTATGACTATGAGGAAGCATATGGTACCATAGGATACGCAAAGAGAAGTTTCACGTTACGCGGGGTATATAGCACAGCGGCTAATGTCTGCAGCGCCATTGCATGTGATGTGAATAAAACTAGGGCTTCGCGAACGCAATCTGTGTTGCGTTGAAGATGAGCGTAGCGGTTTGTATATAGCGCATAAAAAGATTGAGGCAAAAAGCATATGAAAATCATGGAGCGGCAAGCCGGATCATTGCTTTCTCAAAAATTCTGATCAATTGAAAATGTGAACGATTCTGACCTTTCTTTGTTTCTGTCCGAGCTCTCGGGTAGCGGAAATATGCTCATTTTGAGGTCACTGAGCAATGTGCATGTCAATACATAGATGTAATTCATGCCCAAAAGTTTTTATTAGGTTGAAGATATAATTCTGCCGCGGACTTACTTTCAAAAACTTGCATGCACGAAATTGACAAAATTTCTTATGTCTGTCAAATCTTGAAGTCAGCTTCAAGTCAAAAAATCTGGTGTGATGTTTCGATTTTGTTTCGATGGTTTCTAATGGCAACAATCGAAATTGGGAAAATTTGAAAACAATACGCACTGTTCAATAAATTTCTGTACTTTTCCAAACTTGCCCAATTGTCGAATATTGCTCTTTTTTCTGCTTTGAATGGAAGAGGTATGGAGGATTTTCTTGACAAACGGAGGGGGTCTAAGTTGAGAACAACAGTAGACACCCTGGTAATTTCATCGCAATCGAGGCAGGCGTTTGGCCTGTAGAGCGTGCGCAAACACACATACAAAAAAACAAAAAAACAAACACACACAAGTGTTTTTTTTTAGCAGTAGTGAAATTGATGATTTCGCTTCGCTCATCAATAAAATTACTTTGCGAATGCAATTCGTGTTGCGTTGTAGATGAGTGGAGCTTTAGAGATGAAAAAGGTGAATGCAGAATGTTGCAAACAGTACACCACATGTGAAATAACTATTTCTTCAGTAATGGGTCAAGAAAATCTCAAATCAAAACAATATTGATAGATTTTAGTACTAAAACCACAAAATTTTACTTACAAGATTGAAAAAATGTGAAAAAAAAGAGAACAAAAGATCATGCAGGCCTATAATCTTTGAAATGCTTTGTTTCAGTATGCTCCACATCTTTGCAAAGTTTCCTCCAAAAATATTAGGATAATTTGGCTCTAATGCATTAGCAAGATTTTGAAAAATATGAAAATTATTATACATTTTGATACGTCCCACTAACACACTAATTCCATTTTCCTGAAACTTGCGGGGGTCCTGAGAACAAAATTAATGTAGATATCCTGAAAAGTTCATCAAAATCGGAACAGGCACACATGTGCCTTTTTTCAGAGGGTGGTGAAATTGAAGATGTTGCGCAGCTCATCAATAAATATCCGTTACGGTTTCCGGCCCAGAGTTGGCTTTCCATAAATTGAGCTATTGTTACCCTTGCCTGCTACGAGTGTGATATGCATGATTTGGCTGCAGGACATCAACCCGCGCACGGGCACACGACTCGACTGCCCCCGGCCAGCCGACAAATGGACCGCCGAGGACGTCGAGTACAGCGACCCCTTGCAGATGTCCCCTCGCTTCCTGCCCCGGTGCAGCCGCGCAGAGACGAACCCAGGTACCTACTGGTTATAGTCTGCAGCCTCAACAACGTTGTCCAAACGGTGAAAGGCTCCTCATTGTGGCCCTCTTTGGGGCCATGGGAACAGGTCAAATCATAGCAAACACCATGCTTAAAGGCAAGTCAAAAGTTTTTAAAATCTCAACAAAACAGCCAACATTGCAGTGCAAAGATGCTTTCAAGCTTGAAACCCCTTTTCTTTCTTGTCATCGATAGTAACCAGGCGCGTATGAACGCTTTTCAAGTTGGGGGGGGCAAGCTGCATGACAGACAGTGGTGAAACCCGGCCTGGGGGGGGGGGGGGGGGAGGGGGGGGGCTATATTTTTAAAGCAAATCTGAGGGTTTGAGATAAAATTGCAGCCTGGGAACATGGGGGTAAGAAATATACATTTAGAATACTTAATTTAAATGTATCAAATTAACGAATCATGAAAATTACTATCACGTTTTCTGTGATGCCTGTAAAAATCGCACATCGAATACAGCAGAGCGTCTTGCCGTGGCGAATTCCAGCTCTACACTAGCAGTACAAAATTCTTCCTCTCCCTCTCCCAGTCTGGGTGCATGTATGACTCAGACTATAACATAAACAGTGTTAGTCTGCATTCCTGCTACTGCTATAGTCATATTCCTGGAAGTGATTTGTTTTACGAGTCAAAAGATTTCGTTCAACATAAGCTAAGCAGAAACACATATACTCAACTCTGAGCAGCAGACAAAATGAATGACTTCAGCTATAAAATTTGCCCCCCAGTTGCCCCCCTATGCCTAAAAGTTGAGGGGGGGGGGGGGGGGGGCATTGCCCCCCTTGCCCCCCCCCCCCCCCCCCCTGTTCCTACGCCAGTGGTAGTAACATTTAGATAAACTTTTCTAAGTATTTTAAGAAAATTACAGCTTAGGTAATTTATTATTGCATCCTGGTTCAAACTCTACGAATGTGTTAAAAAGAGTCGCACCGTATGGCACGGATCCACAAACCCTCAAGGTAAAATAATGAACACCCAAACACAAATGGCATTTGCCAATTTTGCAGATTCCCTGTTTTTCTGATTTGTGGATCCATGCCCATAAAGTCTAATCAAGAGTAAATTCTTTGGTGCACTGCAAATCTTAGAACCTGTTGCGATCTGTGCTGCAAACGGTTGCTACCTAACGAATTCCCGGACGTGCAGTTTTGGCAGACAGCTTCGAGGCGCAGTTCCTGCGCGTGCTCAAGAAGGTGAACCACACGATCGAGCGCAACGAGGGGCGGCTAGCGGACCACGAGCGCCGAGAACAGACCGAGATGGAGTGGAAGCAGGTGGCTATCGTGTGCGACCGATTCCTGCTCTGCGCTTTCTTGCTCACCACCATCGTAACCACAACCATCATTCTATGTGGCTCCCCGTACGGACCATGATGTTTCACGTTCTCCTGCTAGCAGGACCCGAATCAAGCGGAGGAACGCCATTGCTGAAGGCTGTCTGAAGGTGGTTTAACTGAGTGACAATTTTTAACTGTGATGGCCTCATCGCAAACGAATAATTGGTTTTGGTGGTTACGTGTGAATCGGTTGTGAAGATCCGTGAATCGATGTTGATGTAGTGTTTATCGGGATGAAAGGAACGTTGTTGGTTTTTGAATTTGTACGTTTATGAAAAGACATAGTAGGATATTTATATTGTTATAATCACAAAATGAGTTTTTATATGTTAACTTACCCAATTATTAAAGGACATTGAAATAAAATGTACAAAAGCTGTAGGTAGGAAGTGCCTGCTGATAAATCAAGGTCGATCAATCCAATAGGACATAGATGCATTAAGTAGGAAAGATCAATAACAGTTTCAAACAAAGTGTCAAGTTCATAGGGAAAATAAACAAAGTGTAAATTATTTATCTAGATGTACCTACTATAATATGAAAATGTGATGCCCTACTAATAAAAATTAACCCATAATTAAAGCAACAAAGTATTTATTCAAAAATATTACCTATATTCCAAAATCTGATATTAACACATTTTGCCAGAAAATAGTGCGCTAGAGAAAAAAGGTGCTTGGAACAGGATTGTAGTGTAGGTACCTTCTGCTAAAATATTCCACCACAGAATTCTGCTATCCACTAAATGTAGGAAGATACTTGAATAAAGTGTGCTTGTGACAATTACGTACCAAGTAGGTACAGACCAAAGATACTATATAATAACCTTCGGTGGGTACAGACTATCTTATTTATAGAACAGAGCATTATGTATGAACTTAACTATAATCCTTTAAAAATAATAAATCCCCACAACCTTAGCTTAAATTATATTAATAGACAGCCACCTGTTGCTGAGTGCACAAGTTATAATACTGAAAATGGATTTAACTTCAACTCTTTTGCTTTTTAAATAAAGTGTAAACAATAAAGGCACTTTCTAATATTATTTGGTTCCTGGAATGCTATTAGTTAAGTGTCAATACTTTTAAATAGAATATCTCTATTGGTAGGTGGGTAGGTAAATAATCCAAGTTTTGTTTCCATAAAAATGAATCCAAGTAATTGGAAATAAATAATATGGTCCCTTCCAACAAAATTTAGGAATTTAACCTAATAATAATCTGGAACTGGCGCACATGCAATCTTGACGAAATCCTGGTACTGCACTTGTCCGTTCGGAGTGACATTTGCTTCACGGAAAATCTGCTCCACTGGGAAAAAAATGGTACAGATTAATAATCCTGTTCATTTCTTAAAGAGAAATCGGTTTCCATCCAAAACAAGGGTAGGATCATTACAGCCTAATCTAATGAGTCATTTTATTCTTTCTTGTGGCCTACTTACCTTCTTTGTGGCTCAAACGCTCGCCCCAGTTGAGTAGCATGTGACGCAGGTGGCGCGCCGGAATGAGACCACGTTTACTCGAGTCTCCAGCGCGGAAAGCATCCACTACCTCTTTCGGTAAATCTTCAGCTTGGCTGTGTACATGCATGACTTCCAAAAAGTCGGCAAACGACATTTTTCCACCCTTGTCTTTAAGATATTTCTTAAGTTCGTGAATTGTAGGGCTCATTCCCAGAGATCTCATGATGATAGTCAGTTCATCCAGTGTTGTTATCTGGCCTGTTCGAGCAAACAGGTAGAAACACTCACGGAATTCATCGATGTCTTGTTCTCTGAAGTATCGGGCCTACAAAAAATTCCGTGACAGCCAATCAATAAATAACATACAAATTTACAAAAGGACTATAGAATTAACCATCGGTTGCTAATAAAACATATTCGACGACATTCTACTCACCATTTCCAAACTATAGAGCTGATACAGACCTAATAACTGCTAAATACTTGCACAAAGACGTTATCAGTTGATGTCACTGTCAGTTTTAATTTACGTGGCACGCCCTTTCTAATGTCATTTGAGATTCAGAACTAACCTAACCTGAAATCCGTCCAGTTGTCATATGAAAGTGCTCGTTATAGGTTATCGTTGATTAACTGAGTTAAAGATGTATTGATGAATTCAATTAAAATTCCTTGCTCAAGCCAGTTTCCTTGATGTGATCAACTATTTTATCCAGCAATCCATTTATATATAGTATGCTTTCTAACAGCCTTTATCTCTCTTACAAGATACTTTCTTGGCTGATCGCTCTTTGCAGTTGCATTTATACAGTTTCTTCGGGTGGTGAGTTAGAGTTTAACATAGAGCTAAAATATAAATGCTTGTATGTAAATTACATTCTAGACTACCTATCAATATCATGAAGGACAGAAATCCATACGACTAGTTGAGACATTATGAAGACCAGTGGCTAATCATGACTGTTACAAATTGCAGCTAACAATCTGCACACCTACGATGGTATTTCCAATGGAGAACTTATATCCATGGACATCTTTTTCGAAATTGTTGACCCTGAAGAGTTGGGATACACCTACAGGATCCGCCCTGCAAAGGATTTCGGCGTGCCTTTCGTAAGTTAACGCAGGAAGACGTGCTATTGACCTTGATACTTGAAGCATGTATCTCTAGCCAAAGATGGGCTCTTTTTTTCAGAATGACTCATTTTCCCTGCGAGGAATTCCTCTCGTACCTGTAGACCCTCCTAATGGTTGTGGCCGACCAGACAACAAAGAGGAACTAGAGGGAAGCGTAGCACTTGTGGAAAGGGGGTGAGTAAATGTCGACTGAGAATTCCCTTGCATCAGTAGGTACCTAACTAGCAAATTTTACTTCAGTTTCTAGCAATATATTTTTTTAATTTATTTCTGATGTATACAGCCAGTGTTTCAATTAAACATACCTATATGCAGTTAGGAATAGGAAGTTAATGGTAGGTACAACTAATGAGTAGGTAATGAGTTATAACCAGGGGCGAAGCGTCCTATGAGACAATGAGACAGTGTTTACCCTAAAAATTACGCAATGAAGTTTTTTTTACGGATCTTTTAAGTTTATTTAGCGAGTGGCTTGAACGAGCTCGGTGCGAGCTGCATATGCATTCACACTCGCGCGCCAAGCTCGGCTGTAACGCGAGCGCAACCGAAGAGCAACGAGCGATTTACTATTCGAGCACCGAGCGAGAGACATAGTTGGAGATTGTCTCCTCGCATAGGGTCTTATACACTGGCCCCCGCCGCCCGCCGCCCGCTTCCCGATGCTTGATTTCCGAGTCACCGCTGCAATAAAATCGCTGCGTTTGAGACGCGTCTCGGCTCTGTGACTCCGTGCCGTCCTGAAAATATGTGCTTCGGGAACCGCGTCTCCGTAGCACAAGCGCGCTCCGTGGCGCGGGATATTTTTCAGGTTTAGTAGTAGCGCCCATGGTATAAGGCGCTTACCCACCGTTGAAAGCGATTAGCATTGCTTTCCTGCTCAACGTAAACCACAGCACATGCAAGCTTATTTCGTCCTAAATATTAGGTAATTTAGTAACGTTAAGTTTCATATTTCCAGCCAGCATGAACTGAATGAACATGACCGTATGATCGAACTTCTAAACAAATTTTTTGAAGGCACTAAGACTGATATTAATTTCATTAACCGTGCTACAGAGAGATAATGGTACCCCTTTGCACGTGCCACTGCCAAATGTACGTAATATTATGTATGTCTCCCCCGTGAAAATATCCACGCTTCGCACCTGGTTATAACTGGTCTATTCTACCTTTATCTATAGGTCTGATAAAGTGAATGCGTATTCCAAATTAGTTTCTGCTGTGGCAATGCTACCAATTAAATAGGTTTGTAATCATATTGTAATAATTGTATTTTCTTGATAGGGAGTGTTCCTTTCTCAGCAAGGCAGTTGAAGCAGAAGAGGCAGGTGCACGTGCTGTGATAATATCTGACAACGATGGAGAAATCGACAATCTCTACATTGAAATGGTAGACGACTTATCGCATCGTGAGGTGAACATTCCTGTTGGTTACTTAGTTGGAAAAAATGGGTAAGAATACATAACATAGGTACCTACCTCAATTTTAAGTGGCTCTGGGAATCTGTGCAGTAGAATTTTTTGTACCATTCTTGCGGTTTTGAAACTTTTACGTCATGCGGTTTTCGGTTCTGATGGATAAAATTTTTGTTGTTCATGTTAATTTTTTAACTTTGTAACCGAGAACGGAAAAGTCGGAGATACGAAGTCTCATCGCTGGTCTCCAGTTAGATAGTATTACTATTAATCCAAAACATACTATTGAGGTTCCACTACATTTTTTAAGGATTACTAGTCATTGGTTAATTGTAAAGTCTTCATTTAAAAATGGGAAAAAGCAATTCTTGAAATCTTGCAAAAATAAAAAATTACTAGATCTAGATTAGAATGTTACTCCAGTTAGCCACCAAAAACATAGCCACCACTAAAAAAAAATCCTATAGCAAATTAGTTAGTGCTACATTAGTGCTGGATAGTGAAAGAAAATTGGAGTTTAGAGGTGCGTCAACCTGTAGGTTATTTTGCTAAAATATTGGCGTTTGTGCTCTAAAACCGTAAGAGTTATTAGCAATAATGTAAATGGTGGCCAACTTGAATTCAAGCTGGAGCTGCCACAAAGCTTTAAAAAAAGATAAATACAAATAAAGACATAAGAGTAGAGGCATATCGTGCCAGGGAGACAAACCTGTATCATACTATCTCTGTTGCAGCCATATGATTCGCAAAACGCTGGAGAAAATGCGAAAACGCTACGCCCTCATCAACATACCAGTGAACATCACATATGTGGAATCACAGAAAATCAACCAGCCTCCGTGGATCGGGTGGTAATCACCTGGTCCACAATCGGGAGCAAATTTGCCTGCTCAACACGTCTGTTCCTTTTACCCACACTTGCTACACTCACTGCTCCATCAGAAATTTGCCACGTTGCATATTCTTAGCTGTTCGGGATTAATTTAGTTCGGTACTTGAATTGACATCGTTCTAAGCACCGTGCTGTTAAATACTAGTCAAGTACACTATCGCTGGATTCACAATAAAAACTCCGGCAAAGAGGAAGTCGGCGAATGTTTGAAGTAGGTACCAATACCAACAGCCTGAAACAAAAAAGTACTGATTCCTGTTTTAGCTGTGCATTTCGTGAACCTTGCATTGTGTACTCATTAAAACCAGCTGGATCCGGAAGATAGCAGACAACTTTTGGGGCCCACTTCAAAAAGTCCATTCTCTAAAATAAGGCCATTGCTTATTTTTTCTATAAATGTAATTTCTCTTAGCAATTGGTTCTTTTAAAAGAAAGTAGGGGCCTCTCGACCCCCGGGGCCCCTAGGCGCGCGCACAGTGCGCCTAGGCCTGAAGGTGCCACTGCGGCTGCGGCTGCCGTTTGCAGCTCGGGGACAGCCGATCCAGCCAGCACCAACTCTTGCCGTTAATTGCAATGTGTTTTGCTCATAGACAATCAATCATCACTGTCAAGGACAACTGTGACACAAATTTGTGTCGAGAATAATTACTTTTCAAAATCTGAGGACCAGAAGCAAGGGATACATTTTAATTTAGGTACTATTCCAGTTCAACAACAGAAAATGACACAATTCAACAAGCTAGAACAGTTGTAATCACAGTTCTCTTCAAGGAAATCCTTTTTTGTCAATTTTTTGTGAGACATTCCTTTTGCACTCCTAAACCTAGTCATAGCTTGAAGGAGGTGTTTGCCTAATTCAACATTCTAATTTTCCCTCGGTTGTGTTACTGCTCATTGTTGTTGGTCACAATGGTCACGCTGTTTGACAGGTTTCAAAAGTTCTATGCTTTTATAGATTTTATAGTGTTTGACTTTGATTGTATTTCTTTACATTGAAGGTAAATAGAAACCAACAAAAGTTTTGATGTGGGACCTGAAATTATATTAAATTGTGATATTTCTTTAAAAAAACACATGTTTGCAATAAGAAATGCAATAAACACATTTCAGCAATACTATCTAGACTGTAGACTGTGCTCGTCTTTTTGAAAACTGGTAACACAAAACATCACCCTCTAATCCAATTTCCCATCAATTTCCTAGAACTCCATTTAAGTATCTCTGTCATCATCGGCCACTGGAGTCGAACATGTACATTCTGGACTCGCGGCAGGAATGTGACCTTGTGCGTGGTTCGCGTACGCTCTGCGTTGGTGGTGCTTCGTTCGGGGGGGGGGGGGGGTTCTCCTAGGGCGATTAGCATGCGATTACGTGATCGAACCATCGTCCGTGACTTGCCAATCAGACGAGACGCGCTAGCTACGCGCCATGGAGAGTGATTCAACCGATCACGGGACAAACAAACTAGCGGCTATCGGCTCCCAAATAAACTAAGAGTTGGCACACCAGTGCCTGGGCACCACTTGCACCCCACCTGCGTCACATTGGCACTATAGCTTTAAATTTCTTCTTTATCACTTGCTTATTACCAAAGGTACTCTTTTATAGACATGCCAACAAGTATCGTTATCTGATGTTACCTAATACGTAAACATTCGTTTGATTTTTCCTGAATCCCAAGGTGGCAGGATCGCATAATGAAATTGATAAGTGTCCACCCTCCCCCCGTCCCAACCCATTCCACCCAAATTGCCGCAACGAACGAAATCCATGCTTCGTTTCGCTGCGACCTATCTTTTATAAAGTTACTTATAAACATCAGCAGTTATCAGAGGTATATACAGGACGCAGTGTGCCCCCTCGTGCATATTTGGAGCTATCCGTCACCTTGGCCTTCCCGAAAGAGCATTCCTCGCAACCTTACCGACGTACGTACAAGTAGTATCGGCACAGGGCCATAGGTGTATCTGCAAGTACCCACTTATAGATAGCTTAATTTGCAGATAATGCAATGCAACGTTACGTACCTCGCAACGATGTACTTCAAACGCCTATGAATGGATTATCAGTGACCTAGGAGCGTCATTTCACTAATCGCTAGTACGAACGCTCTATTAGTAAACAATCAATTGAATCAGGTACTCGTTATTCCGTGGGCTTCGCATGCGATTGCGTCTGTCAATTGTCCGGGGCGGTTATCTCTCGGCTAGCACGCCAAATTCCAGCCCGCCGTCCTACGTGCACGCGGCGCAAATGCGGCGTGGAAACCCCGGCACACAATTCAATGCTTTTTATGCAACACATTTCGTACACGTTTGCAATTTTTATTTCGATTTGCGAAAACGAGTCCTTGAGCAGATCCTCTTGGTACTTGTCGCGCACTTGCAAGACAGGACGCTCGCTGTTGTGCGCTTCATGTGCCGGGAAAAATAAACAGAGTTGTGAGGCTGCGAGCTCATTATCGCTTTTGTTGGTGTTCCTAAATGCGTTCCCTGCTCAGTCCCATACATGGTAGCTTAAAGCTTAGAGCAGCAAGAATTTCGGAAAATGTGAATGTCATCGCTCAATTCGAATCGCATATTAATTGCCCTTTGTGTGCTTAGTCTAATGCCTACTATGGCGAGTCATGATGGAAACAGGAATCCAACAAAGTATATAGGTATTATATTTATTTGACATCGTATTTTTTATTTTCAATTTCTATAGATTGGCTCAGACAGCCTAGGTAATTAGGACACTCTACATTGTTATAACTATAGATTAGAGAGATTGTGTATGGTAGTTCCCGGAGGAAAGGAAATGTGTAAGGCACAATTGTCGCGCGTTGGGAAATATACCATGAAATCGCATGAAGGTACAAGAACAACTTCCGACGACCCCATGGAAAGAAATCAGGACTTCCTGATTGCCGAACTAGGAACTCAAGCTTGCTCAGGATGCTGCCAAACCAAAAGAACTTAAAATCATGCAAATTGTTTAGTGGCAAACAACGCAAAGACATTCCAGAATTGTCATGAAAAATATGAAATGCCTGTTTCGTGCATAATATAAATCGAGTGAAAAAAAGCCCCGGCAGTTGGTTATTTCGAAGATAATTACAGGCGTGGTACCCTCACACACTGGCTAGTGGCTGGTTGAATGATCTGTGTAAAAATAATAAAGCAAGCACTTGCCGGCCGTCCAGCCGGTCCACGGCCATGGCTCATCTTGCGCGATTCATTTCGTGACGGCGCAATCTCGCGGAGAATCAAGTGTAATTTCCTAGTGTAATCATGCGTTTGATGTTGGTGCCAGAAGATCCTCTTCGTCACGCAGAGAGCTGTCTTTGAAATCCTTGACCCTGCTCTGTGTTTTTTCTTCTTATTCTTACGTTACGTATACATAACAAACATTATTTTCTTCTCGATTTCATTGGCTCACAAAAAAGAGCATGGTGGTTGAAATGAGCTAATCTTCGAGTTCGTCGTGATACAAGATAGAGTAACTGGCTAAGTGTGAGAGCAAAAAGGCTATATTGTTTGCGCCTGGGGACGTTGTTAGATTTCCATCTCACGTCCGCGACGCCGGTGGATGGACATCGGTCAGCGTCGAGGAGGGGATGCCGATGTATAAATACGAGGCGTCAAGACTTGAGGTGTATTCAACATTCGTCCTCAGCACATCTTCTTCCTAGGGGCCAGGAAATACCAGAAACATGAAGTCTTCGGTAAGTCTGCGAACCTTATTTTCCACGAGTAGGTAATTTCTCGTCATAAAGTAACCCTTATTGCGCCTCGAGCATACGCCAGTTTATACACTTGTTTATAGGTACAATGGCATGTATGCAATGGTATAATATATAAAATGTGGCACTAACTTTACTTCCGGATGTAAGTTTTGTTTACCGAAGCAAAACAACCAGCTACGAAGAGATTGACAAAGCGTAGAGCTCTTTAATTTGGCCCATTAAGGGGACGGATCAGTTCAGATTGTTTATTTTTTTAAGATTTGACTCAAAGTTTGTACATCACTAAGTAGCTACAATATTACTCGAAAATAATCAACTACTTGGGTCTTATACTTTTATCGCATGAATGTTTCATACCTTCAAAATCTCTTAAAGCTTCAGATAGCTTTGCTTTCCGGAAACAAAATTAATTGCAAAAGCGATATCTTTCAGAAAAAAGAGTATTGATTGATACATTTCTAATTTAAACTGACATCATTACATTTGTTATGCCGAATGGCATAACGAACTTCTAAGGTCATTTTTGCGGTTCCTAAACGGCAATTTGTTCATGCGCCTGCCATAACGTGTTTTTAAATCCTTTATGAGAAATAATCTAGTCGAATGCAAGATAGAAATGTTTAATTACAGTTAGGTAATCCCTTTCATCACTCCTGCGAGCGCGATAACGAGAGGCAAGGAGTATCAACAACGTCTCATATTTTGTCGAGAAGCAGTCGTAGGGTGTACAAAGTTAGAAATTGAACATGGAAAATTTTGAAACAGACCCATTTTTCCACCGTTTGAGGGTCACATCGTTGAAGTAATCATTTCAATATTTCAGTATGTGGTAGACAAAAGACCTCGAATTGGGTAACCATGGCCCTTTTTTCGAATTCTCTATTGCACTTTCGTATACATGGCTTTCGTATATAGAAGGTCAAAAATGAATAGTTTCGGGGTGGTTCTAGCGTTCCGGGGGGAAATTTTCGAAAAAAGGGCCATGGTTACCCAATTTCACATCTTTTGTTTACAACCTATTGAAATATTGAAATGATAACTTCAACGATGTGACCCTCAAACGGTGGAAAAAAAGGGTCTGAAAGCCACTTTCTGGCGAACTGGACCGGCCACTTAAGGAAGAATCATCCCTTTTGTGCATCACATTCGCATGTTGTTCGCCGTTCGGAAATCCATTGAGCGCGCGCTTTGTCCAGATGCTGCTTTTGTTCGCCGTGGTGGGTTTGGCGCTGTCGGCGCCGGCGCCCGCCCCCAAAGCCAACCCCCAGCTGGTGTACAGCTACCCGGCGCAGCTGGCCTACCCGGGATATGCCGCCCCCGCCGTCGTCGCGACGGACCCGTTGTACACCGCGGGATATGTGCCCTACTCGTACGGCGCAGCAGGTACGCTAAGCACTCGAACCAGCCCAAAGCATTTAGAAGCATTCCAGATCAATTGCCCCAAAATCTCAACACAACACAATAAAAGAAAGGCTTAAATAGCCTGGCCTGCAGCAATTAGTCGATTAACCAATCGACGGTTCACGTTACAATTTTTGCAGATTCTGACCAGTAGAGCGTAATTTCTAGACCCTTTTTTTCTTTATTTGTTGTTGCACATCGCAGTTCATATAATATGCTGCAGATCCAACAAGTTGTTTTGGCTAGTCCTAGACAAATTTACCTAGTCATGGTGATTGGTTGGCATGTGTATTCTAAATATTACAGTCGTAGGTTGACTGCAATGCAATACAGTTGGAGTCTAACTCAGATTCGGCGCTCCTCAGAACTCGTTCGTACAGCCTGATTTGATAAAAGTACAGATCTGATATACCCAAAAGCATCTTGATTGTCAACATTGCTCTCTCTATAGTTGTCTCCCACATGGCACGACCACCTCATTCCAGAACCACTGCTACAGGACAGCTTCCAGACCACATACCATGACAGGACCCTTCTTCACTGTCATTGTAGGAACACACCACAACAACCCTTCACACCCAACTTAATATTGCTATAGGACGATGTGCTTCGGTACAAAAATGGAAGTTAGCATAAAAATGTGAAATGTTGCTTGCTTGCCTCAGACAAATAACAGGAATGTTAACAGTTCAAATTTCACAGCATATCCACATACCTGACATCAGAGTACCGGCTACGTCGTGATGCGTTGCACCTTCTCATGCTTGTGCTTGCTTTCTTTCAGCTTACGGATACAACTACCCATACGTTTACGTGTAACTTCAGCTCGCTGCAGCTTATTACCTATTACTACTAATCGAAAACGGCAGACTGATGACTACTAAATCTCAACCATCATTATCATTTGTTATAGATTAACACAAAACCACAAGTATTATTTTCAAGTTATCTCTTCTTACTGTTTCGTAAGACTTTGTCAAAATAAATTGTTGATACATAAAATGTTATTTCATTAACCACATTGCCCTTACACTTTAATAACTATGTTTATGACAATGTGAACCTAGAATTAGAGCGAGACGTATGGCTTTCCCCGATGATTGCAGGATGGGAAGTAGGTAGGTATATCCCAGTTCTTTTCCTATAAGACATCACAATAGACAATTCCAGGGGTCGTTAACCCTCTCTCATATATAATTACATGGGTAGGTAAATATACTTTGCCACACGAATTATGATAATGGAATATTTTTTTAATATCATAATATGGCAATACAGAATGTATTAGTAGTACTAAATAGTAGATCAATCAACCAACCAACGAAAGCAAGTGCTACGTTTGAGGGTATAATTTCGAGTCTTATAATATGGCCATCATTCCAAGCGGTGAGAGATGGGGGAATCACTGCTCCTTGACAGTTCCGTCGGCCATGCCGTAGTAGACCTTGGTGGCCATCTTCACAAACAGCCCGGTCTCGACGACTCCGGGGATCATGCTGATGTCGTTGTTCACCGTCGGCCAGAGCAGCCCTGTTGTTGGGAACTTCCAGTCCAGGATGAAGTTCCCATTGTCCGTGATCACGGGACCCTGGACAGGAATGGACCCGCTATAGGCTCAATGTAATGCAACAAAGATCCTGTTCTCAGGAAATTGGCAAAAATAATATTCTGATTTTGATTCCGGTCTTTGGAAAAATCACGCAAAAAAAGAAAAAAAGCAACAAAAACTTTGAGTTTACTGAGCCATTAGGAACCTTTATGGAACCGCAAAGGAACCAATATTTTTCAATCCAAATAATGGTTCAAGTGACGATTCCGGTTCTTGGTCCATAAAAAATAAGGTTTGTTTCGGGTACCTACCTATTCCGGTTCGGATCCCTGTTTAAAACCTAGTTCGAAAAAGTTTTTCCGGCAACTAGTTCTTATTTAGAAAGGAGTAGACATGAGACTCATGAATCTAATAATAGAGATGGTAGCTTACCGCTTTCATTTTGGCCATCCGCAGCTCGACGTGACCTCCATACATGTGTACGATTCTCTTCTGAACTGGCACGTACGCCAACGGAATCACTTCAATCGGGATCCCTTTCTTGTACCGCTCCCCCAAGTTGCTTGATTCCTTCCTGCCATTTCATTGTACGTCATTAGTTCCGATGATTTGAGAGGAGTTTGGTGGCTGACCGTGAATTATGGTTTCGGGTGACAAATAAACCTAAGGTGTAAAATGGTTTCCAAAAATCTATTTTAATTCTGGGTATTGAAGCAAAGAGGAGTCTAGTTGGTTTACATTTAGTTAGCATAATTTTAAAAGTTGCCAAAACGTTATAAAAAGTTCAGAAAATTTTAATTTGTAGCTGGTAGACATGCAAAAAAAACAGTTACCTACACATCACTCAAGCATTCATTAACCCAATCCAAAACAGTTTTTTTGAAAACTAGTGCTCACAGCCAAGTTGTACAAATGGCATGAGCCTTAATATTATAATGTACATTAGTAAACAAACAAAGTAGTGCAATGAGATAAAGATGAAGGTCGTGCCCATTCATGATGTTCGTGTTACCGTGCATGCATAAGTACAGCCAGGGACATGGCTGCTAAGGGTGAAATGAACAAGGGTACAAGCTGGAGCTGTAGGAGTTTGACATGAAGGCAGTAAAATATACTAGGCACCTAGAAAGAAATTATAGATTATTCCAGAAAAAAACATTACGTATAATCAGCGATGATAATCAGTTGACGAGCACACGAAGCTACGATTTTCTCCTGAGTCAGACAGGCTCCACCGCCTTTAATAAGCGTCATCTCACTATCGACCTCATCGGCACCGTCAATGGCACAGTCTAGCTGCGATGATAGCACAGAATTAGATTCGTCACACACAACGTAGTAATACTCGTCAGGAAATTGTTGAAATTGTAAATTGTATCGCATTGCGGTTGCGTGCTGTACCTCAGGGTAGTTTTCTAAATCGCCAAGCTTGAGTTTGTGGGTGAGGATCAGTTGGCGAGCTTGGAACGAAGTCGGAATGCATACTATGTCGAGATTCTCAGTGCGAACCCTCTCCGCTAACATGAAATAACCGTAAACAAATTAGGAAGATGTTCTCTCCGAAACATACATTTTGGATAGAAATATGTCTGGATACGGAGCAATTGAAACCGCTGAAGTAAATATAATTGTACTTAAATAAATTAAATGGACCACCTAGGTAAAGGTTGAAATATGGCTAAACACTGAGCAAAAGCAAGAGAGAATGCAGGGACAGTTTTAACGGGACCAGCATTTCGGCAAATATACGCGATGTGAATACATGAGAGTTGAGTATCTTCTGAGGCTCCCTTGAATTGATCCAACCATTGGCCAGCCATGGTTGCCAAACCCTGTGCTGACTAAAGAGAATATATTTGATCTTACCGAGCAAAGCAAGCAGTGCGATGCGTACCGATCACAGGTAGGCAGTGCGTACCTATGTTTTTTTTGTGTGTTTGTGCGCGCACATTTGTAGAAATTTGCAGTATCCCTAATTTTGCTCTCAAATTTGAACCCTTACTATTTCAGCAAAATCAACTTCAGATTGATCCCGAACCAATCACAATTTACGAAAATTGTAAGTTTTTGGAAAATTTGTTGAATAAGTTTTCAATACTTTTTAACAAAACTTTGCAGAGATGCTTATTACACTGAAATAAAGCATCTGCAAGTTTTAGGCCTGCAAGACTTTTTTTAATTCGAATTCTTTCAATTTTTTGAGGACAAATTTGCATTTTTCATACGAAAATGTATCAAAATAATTTTTTAACACTATAGATCTGTAACCTATTTTTGAAAAAGTACTCATTTCACACATGGCCTACTGTTTACGACATCTTGCCTCCTTTTATACCCCCTACAAGCAGCTACGCTAGGGTGACCAGACGTACCGGTTTTCCCAGGACAGTCCTGGTTTTGAGGACCCTGTCCCGGTGTCCCGAGAGACACCACCCAGGACGCCAAAATGTCCCGGTTTCCCAGTCATTCCATTTTATTAGTTTTATCTTTTTATTTCAAATAATTTCTCTACGTACTATCTTTATTATTTTTGTGTGGTGCCTTTTGCAAGCAATAGGGCAGCCCCACACCCTCATTAATACCCTTCAGAATCCTTACGTCATGACTTTTTTGCAATAATCTGCCATATTGTGTATTGTAGGGGTTAGAAAATGGGAGTGGGAGCTGCAAAATGAATCCATGTCTCTAAAAAAGTGATAAAACGTAATAACAGTCTAGTATTCTTGGCCCATGAATTGCCTGTATCGCATAGATGCGACAATTTCAGGGCTGTGCTCTCCCCCCCCCCCCTTTCAGGTAAATTCGACTAATGTAAATCATAAATTAGATGGGGGGGGGGGGGTGCATTACGTTATTTTCGGCAAGGTGCTGTTTCGGCACGTTACGGCCATGAGAGTATGGGTATATTAACCCCCCCCCCACCCCCCCCCCCCCCTACGAAAATGACCCAGTTTTTGAGTTCGAAAATGTGGTCACCCTAAGCTATGCTCATCTTCAACGCATCACAAATTGCGTTGGCAAAGCCCTAGTAGATTCAAAATGATTTCTCACTCCACCCCTCCCCCCTCTCACCCCTTTGGATCTCTTGAAAAATAAATTCCAGTCCCCCTCCCCACTTTTTGAGGGCACTCTCAATGCCGTTTGACATTTTCATCCATGTCTGGCAACTAATAGCCTATACACAATAATATTCTTGTCACTCTTGCACGCCCATTGAAACCTGATACGCTCTGAGTGGCCGAGAACGAGATGGATTCGCAATATACACTATGCTTTAGAATCCAACGGGCCCAGCCCACGGGGTCGATAGCGTGGGTGTGAATGGGCTATTAGTAGTTTGGAGTCAAGGTTATAGATAGTTTCCCAAGTTGCCTTGATTGGGATTTTTACTGTGACATCACCGGTGCCACCCGGCTCTGTAGACTCTCTGGCTGATGCTCTGGCTCTGCCACACAGAGACATGCAGTTTTGTTTTAGGCACGATTTTCATTGACCTGTCATTTCTGACATATTTTGCTATCCATGCTTAACTTTTTTTTTTATGTTTACTATGATGATGTGGATGTGAATGTGATTTGATAAACTAAAGCTTCATTATAGTCCATTTACTTCAATAACTATATACGCCTATCTGATAAAATGCAATGCTGGTTCGTGCAAAATGGCAACAAACCAGAAATGGATCATGAATTATGTTTGTCAAGGGCCAGTCTGGTGAACTTCTAATTAACTAACAATAAAACATCAATAGCAACTTTGACTCGCTAATCTTCATAATAGGCAGGTATGCTATAGTTTTTTTTCTCATAGGTAGTGACATAACACTTTCGACATATTTTCTCTTGACATAAAAGTTCTGATAGAATCATCATGATGTCGAGAACGTTTTAGACATTTGTCAATGAGTCACAATAGTTGTGGGCAGTTGTGCTTGTGAGCGTGCACATGCGGGCGCAAATCCCGCTGAAGTTATTGAAACCTTATGTGTAGAAGATAGGTACTTCCCTTTTGATCCTTTGTTTGTATGCATTGCAATTTTGTCGTTTCAAGCTGTTATGGTTGTATTTAAAAATATCATCCATTCAAAAAACATTGTCACTGCTTATTAAATACATTCGTTTAACACCGAAAATCACAGTGCAGTACAGGGAGCGGTGTGGCACCGCTGACGTCACGTAAACCTAAAAACTTGAGACAATGAAAATGCCTGATCAAGACAACCTTGGTAAGAATGTATGAACCTTGGTTTGGTGTCATCTATCTCTATGCTCTAGTAGTAGATACATAACTTGACTGTATACATTGGTTTTAAAAATAGTAAGGCAACCAAAAACAGATGACTGGCACAGTAAAATTAAGCAACAAGTGCATTAGAAAGGCATGGAAAAATAAAATAAAATCCATGCGTTATCAATAGTGTGAGGTAAAGCAATGCAATGATGATAGTAGGTAGGTACCATAGATCTTACCCAATCTTTCAACGGCATAAACAATGGTAGAACCACTGCCTACACCAACAACAGTATTGTTCTGTAATGCAAACACAAAATTATTTTTAATTACCCACAGTTGGCTGTTCTTGGTTTCAAAGATAGAGATTAGCATTGCAAACAGTACTGAACCTAGCCTACTAATGATTTATTCATCCATATCAATAGTAAATTTGCTTATCAATGTGATCTATATTTATAAACATACCCAGTTGATATGGAAAAGTGACCAAAATGCTTTATTTACCTTTACATAATCATCGACAGCCCGAAATGCGGCGGCCTGTTTAGCACTGTCAAGTGGATTCATGATATTCCGGTTATGCAGTTTTCTCGTGGGACAGAAATTACTCAGCTTCGGTCTGGGCAAAATTACGGGGGAAGTATAATCAAGCTGTGTATTAATGCAACCCCGGAATATTTCTGCGTGCTTAGAAGATAACTTCCATTTTTTGACTTTCCACAAACACCACGAGGAAACGGCGGACATGACACACAAGGCCAGAGGTCATTGACGGGACGAGAGCAGGAAAAATGCGTCATCTACAGGACACAGGTCGAACTAAATAACACGTGATCGTACGACAGCCATAATTACCGGGTGTATGGAAGACAAGAGACAGGCGTTTCTATTGGCGCGTTTCGATATGTAAAATTTTTGCGGTCTGCTATTGGTGTGTTCGTATCAACTAATTGATCTTCGGTACTTTATTTGACGGCTGCTGCCTTGGCCTGTTTTATTTCAGTTCCTAATCATTAGTAGAGTTGTAAGCGTGGTTCGGTGGAGTGAAGTATTTGAGTGAGGTGGGTGTGTCACGGGTACGATACCGTGCTCGCTGAAAACTATTGACTAGTTGAAGTGATCCCAGGATTTTTGAAGCCTACCTATCAACAAAGCGTCTAAGATGGAGAGCATAAAGACAGTTATCGACACGTTCTGGAGCCCACATTTTTGGCTGCCTCCAAACGTAACCTGGACAGACATTGAACCAAACGAATCAATCGCCTACACAAATTACAGGCATCTGGCCATACCATTGCCACTAGCTTTTGTACTTTTAGGCATTCGAATAGTTTTAGAAAAATATTGGTTCACTCCTGTAGCTTTGTTTATGGGCGTCAAGAACGATACTAAGGTTAAGAAAGTAATTCCCAATGCTATATTGGAAAAATCTTATCTTACGAAAGGGAAGAAAAGCCTTTCCCACCACCAAGTAGCTGGCCTTGCCAAACAGCTGGATTGGACGGAGCGACAAGTCGAACGATGGCTTCGCATTCGGCGTGCAGTTGACAAGCCAACCACGTTAGTCAAGATCTGCGAGACAAGCTGGCGCTGGTTCTACTATACCAGCTCATTCTGCATGGGTATCTTCTGTCTGTGGGACAAGCCGTGGTTCTGGGACATCAGCTTGTGTTACCACAGCTATCCGCACCACGGAATCACATGGGATTGTTGGTGCTATTACATGATGAACCTCTCCTTCTACTGGGCGCTCACGTTCAGCCAGTTCTTCGACGTTAAACGCAAGGACTTCTGGCAGATGTTCATCCATCACATCCTCACCATCACACTGCTGAGTTTTTCGTGGGTTTGCAATCTGCATCAGATTGGCTGCGTTGTCCTCGTCATTCACGATTGTGCCGATGTATTTCTCGAGGGGGCCAAGTTCTTCAAGTATGCAAACTACCAGAAGACGTGTGATGTTATCTTTGCAGCATTCACTATCTTGTGGATTGTTACACGATGTGGTTTCTATCCATTCTGGATCATCTACAGCAGCTCAATCACAGCCCCCACAATTGTGCCGATGTTTGCCGCTTATTACTTTTTTAACAGTCTTCTCATTGGGCTGCTAATCCTGCATGTGATCTGGACATATATAATCGTCCGGATTGCCATTACTGCGGTCACTGCTGGTAAAATGGACGGAGATCTGCGAAGTTCATCAAGTGATGAAATATCAGAAGAGTTGAACGCACCTGGTGAAAATGACGTAGCGGCGAAGAAGAGTAAATAACTTCTTAAACATTGACAGAGAATTTGGGCCCCGTTTTGGTGTTGGTACAGACTTGAAGCGCGTGTGTGCATTTATCAGTTTTACGTCTACAGTTGGGCAGACTGCTACCTAATTGGTTTTACAAATCAATCAATACTACCTACTTAAAAGCTTATTTTGTATCGTAGATTCGCTAGAAAATTGTCTTCGATTTTTGTCTTCTACCAAACTTTGTATATTTTATTAATTAATAATCACTGTCTTATCAAAATATGTGAAGAGTGCTGCCAGACAGACTGTATAATAATTGCTTATCTACTACAACATATTATACAATTGGCCTAGGCCTTTTGACCTAGTCTAATAATGATAATTATTATGATGTTAGCTAATTTATATTGTCTTTAAATATAAAGATTTGCTGCAGTCCATCATTAATATTAAAATAAAAGTGCATTTTGAACAGTTAGCAGTTTAAGTTTCAGTCAGATGGTTTCAATCTCAAAATGTCCTTCACAAATTAGTAATTACCTCCAATAATATGACAATCGTTCTTCCAAATCCTTTTTTTTGCCCAAGAGACCGCCAAGGCCAATGGCACAAATCACAATCTCACCAGTATCATCCAGCGATGCATGTAAAAAAATGTGAGTTACTAGAATTGATTTTTCAAGTAAACATCTCTTTGCATCTGGAAATGCTGATAACTTGGTAAGGAAACACATAGGTACTATATAATATTATGTAGCATTACCTATAAAAGTTCCAACATAAGTATCAAAATCCAAAACAGACGTTGATAATTATAATCCGAATAAATGGCACATGTTGGTCGCTGTCTATGGCTGACCTTACATTCTATAAAATCTACATAACATATGTAATATTTCACATCTAAAAATATTAAAGTTAACCCCTAAGCTTCTATAAGGTCAAAAAATCGACATCCATCTGCACGAACTGCCCCGACGCAACGTCGAGTGCCGACGCCGATATCTCGGTCCCACCAAACACCATCCTCGTGTGAATCTCCCTGCGCTTCCCTTCCTCATCGTCCCGCGGTTCAACCAGCGCCAGATGCAGCGTGAGCACGCCGCAGCGCGTGACGCCTGGGTCGGTGATGAAGCAGGCGTCGTCCTTGGCGGCCGCGTAGATGTTGATGACGATGCGGCCTTGCGATGGCAAGGTGGGAGTGTAGCGGCGGACAACGCTCTCCCCGAGCTCCACCGCCTGCTCCGACGAGACGAACTTGTCCAGCACGTCGGCACACCACTCTTGGCCATCGCGGACCACCAGTTTCTCTGCGCTCATGAACAAACATGCGCATTGTTAGCTTTCTTTATTACTACTATCATTAGACAGAGCAGCGGTCAGGCAGACCTATACTTCTTTTCTCGTTAAGAAGGGGAGTGGATTTGCATCTTCCTCGAGGTCCTACTACTGCTAGAAATGAGTTAGAGCCCCAAAACTGCTCTTAGAGCCTTTTGCCTGGCTCAAGACATGGCTTGTAAGTTTTGAACTCTAAGCTCGTGTATAGCAGTAGTGGGTCTCCGAGGAAGTTGCAAATCCACTTCCCTTCTAAATGTGAATTGGAGTTTAGGTTCAATTCCCAAGGTGATATTATTTGAGAAAGCAATACAAAATAACAAAATGTGAGTTTGAATTAGGAATATAATTAAGAAGTCACATTAACTTGCAGCGTTGTTGCAAATTTAGTTTAATGGTAGTAGCTTCATTGCACATTAGACCAATAAAGTGTCTACCTCCCTTGGGCCTAAAAAGTTGCGCTAGCTCTTTTTTACACATTGACTAGATTACGGATTACGAACTGCATTCATCATTGCCACATACATCATTGTGTATCGGGGGCTGTTTATCAATTTCTACTGGCTGTGCAATTTTATCTTGACATCTGAGCTGCTTAGTTACAGGCTTTAGGTACTGCATTTTTATTTTTATGTTATAAAATGTGGTTGTAGGGATCTGCTATCTTGTTCTTCTTGACCTTATAGGATGCACCTCTGCTGGTATATGTCGTGAATAATGTGTCCACTATTTACAGTTATTTTATATGTATAAAATTATCCCTGCATGCAAATTATAGTGTCCTCTTTGTATATTAATTGTGTGTGAAAATGATACCTCGGACGCTTATAAATTCTCACTAAAATGCATTTGATTATAATTTGGTAACTATGCCAATTCCACCCATGCATGACAAATTATGGTAACATCAAAACTAGGGTACAATAAAAGTGTGAATGATGAATCATATGAAGAAGTGCCTATCCATATTATTGTAAACCTTGCTGGCTGGCATACAGGAGGCTGGCTGTAGCAATAAATGAAACATGAGTGGTCAATAGTAATTTCCAGCAAGGTCACCCAAGCATTGTGCACAAATTTTGCTGCAGATGCTAGGAATTAATGCATGTATCTTTGTTCCATGGATAGAAAATCATCCATTGATGGTGGCAAATAAACATTTTAGTATCCCAGTCAATTGACATCATGAAAGTGTTTTGTTGTTGTTAGTCTGAACACTTGCCGTCTATGACCCATTACCACTTGGTCCATTAATGCAGATTTGTGATTTTGTCTACATTGGGTGTCAAAGAGATACTCACCCCTGGGATGCAAGTCGGCGTCGAACCGCTTCATGACGCCGACGCCGTACGTCTGCTTGGAGCGGCGTGTCGTGATGAGGGTCGGGTTGAGTCCGAACAGCACGGCGCCCCTCAGTATCGCTAGGGACACGCCCTGCGGGATGATCACCTTCACGCGGTCCTTGAACGCGGTCCTCACCTGCACAAACACACAGACGGAGTTTAGCAAGGAACCTTTGGGCGGTAAAGCACTCGACAGCATAAACGACGACATTATGATTGGTGTTCACTGTCTATTGTCCAGCTCTAACAGTGTTTTGCTGTTTTCAAGTTGTATCACCGGCCTGTGGTTGACTTTTGGAGCTGTCAGAGTAGGTATATGTCCTTTTTGTTTTGCAACCAACAAATAGATGATAACTATAGCAACTAGGAAATAAAATAATAAGCATGACTTTTTTTTAAACACAAACCACCACTGCCAAAACTTTTACAGACGCACAAAACTTACTAAACGACTGACGAAATGGAAAACTCTTCTTTACGTGAGTTCACTTTGCTTTGCTCTGATTGTAAAGCAGCCATGAACTTTGCCTCGCCCGTCCCCACCCAGATGAAGAGAACCATTGGGTGCAAATACCTCGTGCTGCAGGATCTGCGACTCCGCGAACCCGCCGACCAGGAAGATGTACTCTACGCGGCCCACCGAGGGGGCGTCGAGGACGGCTGCGATGTGCTCGACGATCTTATTGACGGTCGGTCCGAACAGCTCGCGCATCACGCTCGGCTGCAGACGTAGCATCCCCTGCGAGGACCACGTCACTTCCTTGCGTCCCAGCTTGCGCACCGCCTGCTCCACCTGCAGGCGATAGGGGGAGGCGTTTAGCAAACCATGCGAAGGCTTTCGGTTTTTTTATGCATCTCTATTAAGTTCCTGGTCAAGCTTCTATACTCTAATTTTGCTTTGGACAAGCTCAAAATTAACCTGAGGCCTCTCACGGCCTAGATTTAATTCTGGCATCTGCAATAGGTACAAGTTTACAACCAATGCCCAACGCCATGTGCTGCAGCATTTCACCACATGAAGGGAGGTGATAATACCATCGTGTTCAGCAAGGCGTTCTAGGGCCCAACATCACAAGTTTCAATACAGGTGCCCTGGGGAACTTCATGGTATGTCATGGTTGAAAATGAGCGCCCTGTTCTGTCCACACCTCTTTGCCCGAGTACTTCCGGTAGTAGTCGATGAACGCGAACGGCGGGAATACGTTGAGAGGTGCGTCTCTGAAGGGGCTGGCGCTGCGTTTGCGCGCTTCGAAGCTGAGCATGAGCTCGACGAACGCCGCAGGTCGCTTGAGTCGGAACTGCTCGACGAACTCGTCGCCGAACGTGTCGCCCAGCAGTGCGATGAACTCCTGGTCCACACGCACCGAGCCCCAAGGGCCGCCCGTCGCCTTGTGCAGCTCGCGCAGCGTGCTGTCCTCGGCTGCGCCCTGCGCAGTGCTGCCGCCTGCGCGACGGAGCTCGTGCACAGTGATGTCCACCGTTCCTCCACCGCAATCGACTACCATGTAGCGCATACCTGAGACATGCAGGAGAAGGGACATTCAAAAACATGTCCTGCTGCCGTCTCATGCGTTGCTAATTTTGATCCGTTGGTTGTGATGATGTCGGACCCCAATTGCAATTAAGAGACAAGGAAATACAATCGGCGTAGCGCTGATCATCAGAAATGTATAATTAACTTGGTTCAAACTTCAAACCAATAGTATGCACCAAATCAAACCCAGCACACCAGTCACCACACGGCAAGACGTTGGGGTTGGGGCCAATTGCCAATTCACGTACATTTCACTGTTCGCCGGCCGTCCCTTAGACCGGGTAAAACTTCACACATCCGAAGTTTCAAAAATCATTTTCTAAATCACCACGTTAGGCCATATTCCACTAGGGTTGTAACCTGCTGATCTTAGGCCTTCTTACCGCACATTGAATCACCACCTATGGAACAAAACCATTTAGAGGGTCATGGACCGGCAGGTTGCAATCCTGGTGGAATATGGCCTTTATATTGATTTCGCCCATAATGACTCAAAGATTACTTAAAATTAATTAAATGAGTTGTCATGAGAAGATAATTTAAGTAATTTAACACAGACACAACTCAGACATAACTAACGGGTGGGTATATAGGACTTGGGCTAGCAAATGGCAGAGTTTTATTTTAACTGCCATATGTGAACCATTTGACACATCTTCATTATCTTTATTGATTGGTTTTATGCCCTAAAACATTTATGTATTCGGGTGCCAGCTGCGGTTTCCCTTCAAATCCATTTTGAGTTATATCCGTTACACTGAATCCTTGCACAAAACGCTAATCCTCGCTATAGTCCTCACTGGTCCTGCAGCCTTATGGCAGGACTTACAGCTCACTGTAGAAGGCACAGCGAAATGTACGTGAATTGGACCACAGAATTGAACAAGGGAGCTGTTGTTCTTGTATGAAGACAATTTTGCAAGAGCTTGAATTTGTGTTTGAGCCCTCACTACTGGCAGGATGTCGCTTTCCTAGCAACAACTTTCTCCGCTATTAATTTCATAGCGACTTAATTCGCAGACAAATTAATAATAGGTGCCTCTCTTCTTGAGCGAAAAATACACGTGTCAAATTCATCTGATAAAATTGATCATCATTTTAATTATCGTCTTATTAATACGATTTGCATGCATTAGAAATCCCGTCCCCCAACCGATTTGAGCTCGCAGCAGCACATCCCATGATGCCCGCGGTGGGAACAAAAGACAGCGCTAATTGGGCCAGTAATTACAGTCATTACTGCGCTTTACTAATTATTTGTTTGTTGCACGCATGTGTGTGTGAGCCGTATGAGCTCGTGACACCATAACCCATAGTCGTGGGATACGTGTCACCAGTCGGCGATTTATTCAAAATAATCCTGGCATGGAAAGAAGACACTTATATACTCTGCCCCAGATGGTGAAATGGGGATCCTCAGTTTGCCCGCGGCACGGGACTCTCAATCTCTAATAGTAGCAATTGCATCGTGTTCTGTAAGTGAAGCTGTCATTCACCATTATGCCCTTCCAAACCGTCTGGTAAAACTTTATAATACCCGGTTTTTTCAGCATTTTCACCTCCTTTGGTTGATTTATTTAAACGAATGCCGAGGGAACTGCAGCCTATCACTTACAGTGAAGTTGGGACCTCATGAATGGAATTTGAAAGACCGGGTATAAAACAGCTCCAGGGCATTTGGCATAGGTGTGCATGTCGGTACCGTGTTTATCGTACAAATTATATGAGTTTAATTGTAACACGGATTCGAACCTTCCTTGGTGTCGTGCAGAAGTAGTTCGCTGGGCGCTGGCTCCATGGCAGGGAGGCTGGCCGTCGATGACCACGTGGATGCGTTGTCCTTCTCCATGGCGCGCTCTGGTACCAGCTGGTTCATGCGCAGCTTTCGGCAGCAGAGCGACGCACATTCGGGCTCCAGAGCGATCAGCAGACCCTCGGGGTGGGCGGCGTCGGCGATGCCCGCCTGGGAACCGCCGAGACATCGTCATTACACTTACATAAAAACTGTTTGCAATGGCTTTAAAGTAGGCAATAGGCAAAGAATATCTATAGGCTACACAAGCTGGTAATCGTGGCTGAGGCTGGCTGCGCTTGGCCGAATCTCTTTTACAAGGCCTATGCGATATATTTTGGCTGTTTGATGGCATGGTCATTTTATAGGCTGGCAATTCACTTTGGACCAAAATGACCCATAGGTTGAAGCGTAAAAAATCACTTTGCTATGAAATAAGCTGGCCTTGCTATATGGAAGAAAGACATTCAGTCGAAGTCCTATGGAATCAATACGTCCATTTCACCGCCAGCCGCAGACAAGAATGCAAATTCGTGCAAACCCATTCTAAAGTAACTGCAAAGTGCAAACGTGGTTCTCGCACACGGTGGTGCCCGGTCAGGGAGGGGGGCTGAAGGTGCCCACCGAGACGCGAACTCATGACAGCAATAACACAGACATCCTTTTGCCGTTATAATTTGCCGCATTATTAGGGTCAATGCGTGGTCGATTTGTCAATCCGTGTATTGACAGCCACAGTTCAATGCGATCGACTCGGCAGTCGGCAGGCTTGTTGGGTCTGAGCGATCGATGAATGTGCACACAGCGTATAGGTCGTGATCGTACAGCCAATCCATGTTTTGGGACAAGGTACAGAGGCAAATGGGGAGGGGGCGTCGGATGAGCGTGCGGCGAGCCCCATGGGTGCAATTAGCCAATCTGGATTCGTCCCGGGTCACTGGCTTCACTTCCACTTTCTGGACAGAGCAGGCGACGCGAGGACAAAGGGCGGCGCACAGGGGGTGCTTTCGAGGTCACTTCCGGCATTGGGAATCGGCGCAGTCGGGTGGACTAGTTGCCTTTCAAGTTTAATTTAACTGGAAATGTAAGGCGACAGGAAAGCTCGATCAAATTCTTTCCTCTGGATTGTTGAAACGAAATTGGATTGCTTCTCACAAGAGAATTGAGTTCACGAGCAACAATTTATAACATGGCGAAACGATTTGAACATGAATAACCTTTAAAAATATCAGGTGCACGCCAAATTGAAATTAACGGACCGGGTGCAACAGACCGTGAGGTGATGGGTTTCTGATTGGGTGACATTTTCGGGCCGTGCTAAGTTTCGAGGGTTTTCACCAAAAATGTGCGTGCATTTTAAACACACAAAAAAAATGGCAGAGTATATAACTTAAGACCAGCAAAATGCATCCACCCCCTTCCGGAGCAAGCGATTTCTTACCTGATAGGCTGCCTCCCGCATCAGCTGCTTTGCGGGTTGCTTCCAGATGGCGGGCACGGTGACCACCCATCGTACGTCGTCGGCCTTGACCTCGCCCCCCGCCTGATCAGACAGCTCGGTGAGCACCAACTCCTTGAGGTGTCTCAACGCCTTGCCGAACACCCCCACGGCCGACACCTGCTTGCCGTTGGCCGCGCTCAGCAGACACCCCCGACTCACGTTCTGCTCCTGATGCAGCACCATCTTAAACTTGTCGAAGTAGAGCCACTTCTTCGCCTCCTGCGGCTCCAGGTCGTGGAAGAAGTCGCGCGCTGCGAACCCGAACGAGTGGAACTCGCCGTTCGGCGTCAGCAGCAACGTGGTCGGGATCTTCTGGTTGTTGATGCCTGGGTCGCCGCCCTCCCATTTGCGCATCATGTGGATGGTCACGTCCGGGTCGCGCACGAACGTGAACGCGTACCCCGTGTACGTCGTGCCGAAGTCGATCGCGACCACCACGAACCGGTTGTCGGCCATCTTCGGCTTCGTCTGTTGCACGCCGCTTTTAGCGGTCGGCCCGTTTTTCACGGCTACTTCGGCGACGTCTTCCAGACTGTCGCACATCATATCCTGGACGCCGTCGCGGTCCTCGTCCGTCTCGAAGGCTTGGTCGATGAGGTCGTCGATGGCGGACGTGAACGGCGTCTGGTGGACGCTGTCCAGAGAGGTCGCGTTGAAGGGCAGACCACGTTGCTCCTCGACGATGGACGCCGCCGCGTTCAGGCTGTCCAGAGACATGTACTTGTTGGCTGACACGCTGCTCGGTCGGCGACAGTTGTTCTTGATGAAGAGTCGCGGGGGCGCCACCCGGCACTGGCTGGCGCTGCTCAGCGACCTCTTGGCGGGGATCGGCGTCGGCCGCGTCTTGGGCAGCGTGTTCACGACGCTGTTTGTCTCGCTGTACGCGTGCATCTTGGTGTCGTCGTCGGCGATCGAGATCTCTGTCACCTTGGTCGGCCTCTTCGACGGCTTCTTCGTGCTGGCTCTGATCGCCTCCTTCTGGAAACGGCTCTTCGGGTCTTCTTCGACGTACACCTCCTCCACTAGGTTGTAGGTTTCTCCGTCGAGAATGGTGCTCGCCGAGACCGCCTTGAAGTCGCTTGCGATCGGCCCTCGAGTGCGTTGTGATTTGCACGCTTCTTCCTGAATTTCTTCTGGGTCAGAGGAGTCTGCCAGGTCGCAGGAGCTGCCCTGGATGCCCGAGTCCATCGACAGGTCCTGGCGGTTTCTTCTGAGACTCAGCAAGCTGTCGTCAGACGAGCTGTCGGTCGTGACGCCGGCGATTTGCAGCATAATCGGGCCGTCTGAAAGGAGGCGATGGCGGATTAGTGGTCGACGTTGCCCGAAACGCGGACCAGACGGAAGCCAGCAGCTGCTCGCAAGGCGCCTGGGTGTCTACTGGGAAAAACTGAATCTTGACACTGCACTTTTTGAACACTCATGTGTCGGTATGGAGCAGACCAGAGCGCGGAGTTCACGTACTCTTGGGATAATTAGCAGATTTAGACGCGAAAGAACAAAGGGGGTTAATTTACATGCAATTAGCCTAGTTTTGAGTCGGACGGTCGGTTTTTGTGAGTTCTTCGTACAAATGGACGCAAAAGCTGTCATCAAGCAATTAAATCAATTAAGCGGAGCACGATATTATTATCAATTTGCTTTGTATATCAACAAAACAGCGAGTACATTGCATTGCATTATAATTCTACATCATTCGAACAAAATAAAAGCCACACAGATAATTGCATGTGATATTGTTTGCAGCATGTAGGCGGAGATCGTTGATAACCAACTTTTATTGAGCGATAGAAACCGAACATGATTGAATACATTTGTGCGAAAAGTGCGTCACAACTCACAATATACTTTATTCTGGATGAGAAATCTTAACATATATCCTGGTGATGAATTACTGTAATCATGTAAATTGTAAATAATTATTAAACAAATTGCAGCATAATGCTACTTTTCCTAAGCTCCTGAATATAATTTTCGCGCATTGTTCGAAACTACGTTCGCATTGCACGCGGCAGAGATGCTATCGTTTCGCCATCAGTTCGAATGCGTGTCGGTAGAAGGTAAAGGCACAGCAACATTGCCGATTGCCAATTGCTCGTGTAAACGCCAGCTGCGAGTAGCATTTCTTACACCCCAACTTCCGGGGATTGTCGACTAACCGCCCAACGTTTTGGAGGCAGTCGATGGTCTGTGAGAACTGAGAACTGACATGACATGATATTCTTATGTTGGTCAATTGTCAGTTTGTCCCATGCAATGCTTGCGTTAGCGTCAAGAGTTCCTGATTGTAGGAAATAAATATGACAACGATTATTCATAAAAGTAAAACATATTTTTAGATTCTGTGAAATTGGTAATGTCCAATCATATAGACAAATCAGTGGCAAGAAATTGATTAATTGTTTTAATGTGAATGTCGCTGACACGAAGAGTCTATTATGAAACGGCAGTCAGCTGCATATACGTCACAACTTTTTATACCATTTTGCAGGCAAAAATGTTAGCGATAAATTATGTGCCTATAGCTATGGCTATGTGTCAATTCCTAATTTTATGTTCGAATATCGACGAGCGGTGACGAGAATGCGTAGAAAAGCGTATGAGTAATCGAATTGTGATTAAAATCCGAGACAATGATAACATATTTTATACAATCTGAGATTGGACCGAAAATCTTGTTTGGATGATTAATGATGGATGATTGATTATAGGGTATCGATAACGAGGGAATCTGAAATGAATAGTTTGTTTTAATAGCATGCATAAATCAGCTTGCAAATCTTTTGCGGGAAATTTAGGTGTGTAGGGACAAATTCAAACTTATTTTTTATTTTACTGAAAGATAGGTTGTATAATTCTACAATAATTATAATGACAAGTTATGTAGTAATAATGGAAGTGTAATATGTTTTTATTCACAGCTGTAATAAAGGTTGGCATCCTTTGGATTTCTTACTTTTTGTGTAACGCGTAACACCTATTATTATAATTCTGTGATTTCCTCTGGTTTTGTATAATAAAACTAAAATATTGAAATGGTCTGCATACCAAATTGGCGAAATCGCTGACCTAAACAACCAGAGGCATGGCGTCTTTAAATTTGATGCAAGAGGAAGAAGCGGTCTTTTTGTATATTTTAGAGTTTTTTCGTTCCTGTCGAGTAACTTTGCTTTGCGGGAGATGATAAACAATGAACTACAGATGGCCTATACGTTTTGCTGTGATGAGTAAGAGAGAGTAGTTTCCTCCGAGATTTGGGTGAATTATTTGTCGTGGTAGGGAAACGATTCGAGTTTTCGACTCGCTCCCTACGAGCATTAAGGATCTCATTGACAAATGACAAGCTTCCCATTCAAAATACGGGCGTGCTCGCTCCGTCGCGGCCGACTGCCCCGATCTCAGTCCAAGATTGACACATCCTTCGACAATCAGCAGAAACAACGCAAAAATAACAAACCTACATTCCGACTAACTGTGTTTCTGACATCGCCGACAGAATAAATAAATCATCTGCAAACCCGCGGCTTATTTTCCAACTCGCATTGAAGGGATTCTGTTTGCATGCATACCGGTATATACTATACATGGTTTCAGTATGAAGGTACGAGTATGAGGAAGGCAGTTTCAATTGTTATGCAATGGATGGCTAATTAGGCAAAAAAAATGCAATTACAGTGTCACATGCGACGGCGCATGCGTATTACCTTGCAGTTGCGTGGTAACGGGAAGGACCGTCAGCGCGGAGGCATCGCTCCTGTAGGGGTCGTTGCTCACTTCCGGATCGCAGCTACCGGGCACCTCGATCTCAACGCTGCGCAGATATTCCTCGTAGTTGGCGAAGGGCTGAGCGCGCACCAGCTGGAACCCCTCGGTGCTGTCGGCGGCAACCTCCTTGGTACTCTTCGACGGGAGCAGGTCGGGACACGCGATGCTGCGAAGACGCTCCTGGTAGTCGATGGCGCACTCATCGGCATCGTCCTGTCGAAGGCCTCCGTCTTTCATCTCGCTTTGGTGATCGAAATGTTTCTGCAACTCTTGCTGCAGCTCCTGTTGTTGTTTTTGATATCTTTGCACTTGTTCGTTGATGTTCTGCTGTACTTTCCTCTGCGCGTCTTGGTGTTTCAACAACTTGTGCTTCAAGTAAAACTCGCCGTGTCTGCGTTGGTAGTGTTGCACTTGTTGCTCCAAGTCCGGATGGATTTCCTGTTTCTGCAGATCCTGTCGATACTGTTTATTCCAAGCGTGCTGTTGCTGCAATCGGAGCTGCTTCTGCTGAAACTGGTGCTGCCTGAGCAGCTGCTGTTGCGTCGCATTGCCAGCGAGCTCCTCCCTGCGGGGGTGGACAAACGACTCGAACATGTGTGACGGGAACCTCCACGTGACGGGCGGCAGACTGGGACTCGCCGGACAGCCGACGGTGACACCGGACGTCGATAGGTCTAGTGACGAAGCGCGCGACACGGACATGCTTCGCTACACGTGGGCGATGTTGACCACCGACCACGCACTGACCAACACTCGGCACTCGATGACTCTTCTTGAGCTGGTACACTGGTGATACAAAACACAACACACGCAGCACTTCAATAGAAACGACAATCACGAACTGATGCTTCGCCCTGTGGGAAAGGTCCGCGTTTTCTTGCGAGCGGCGCGGAAATGAGCAGCGCGAGTGCAAGCCCCGCTGGCCGAAGACCCGTTACGCCGAGGAGAAAATGGGTTAACGTGTGGATTGACCAATGGACAGCTCGCGCGCCGCCGGCTTTCCTTGTGGGTCTGTGTGCCGTGGCGAGCCGAGAGTGCGGCGACGGCGACGTCGGCGGCAGGAAGGCGATAGGGAGGACACACGGTCGGCGGTAGCGGGCGCCCACCTCGAGGAGTCACCGCGCAGAGCCGCGTCGAGCGAGCGTATCCAACCGAGATGCAATCCCGCGGACCGGAAAGTTACGTTACGTTATGTTCGCAGGCAGCGGCTGGAGAAAATAGGCTAATATAAGCTATGAGACGAGGCAATAAGACGGATTGTGCGTGTGCTGTGTACGTGCAGGTAGAGGAGGGGTGGGCGGCAATTGTGCAGAGGAGCGGCGACGGCTTTGCAGGAAGGAGGACGACAGGGGCTGGGCACGTCTTGGTGTTAGTAGCGAAGAGAATGATGGAGAATCGTTTGTTTCGACGGAAGGGGAAGACATGGACAGCTCGGTGAATGCGCTTCCGGTTGGGTGTGCTATTGTAATGTAATGATAGTTTAAATTTAGTTGTAATTATCTGGAGAACAAACAATAACAACGCATCGGTCATGTTTTGGATGAATAATTAGGGCATTATTCTCTGCACTTCTGTATACGAAATGAAAGGATTTTAGGTTACTATATCTACTATGGACACCTCTGAATCGTTAAACTGTGCACGAATGGAAATCGGTACGAGTCATTATTTTAAAACTGCGACAGGAAGTAAGTTGGGTAGAGCGATGTCGGTATAAAATATGCGCCCCTTGGCGAACGCTAGCACAGCAGCAAGATTTACTTTCTAGATATATGGTATGCATAGGAAATGGAAAGCGAATGGTGCTCGTTTTTTACTTTTCTATATTTAGAAAATGTACTTTTGAAAATTTCCCGTATGCGTAGAGCTCTGAAAATCTTGTCGGCGGTCCACCAGACATCAATCATCATGGCCCCTTGTATGTGAAATGCTGTAGCTATATTATGCACATGTAAGTTTGCTCGAGACAAAAATGAAAATTTGTGAATTTTTTATTGGAGAAAGTAAATGCATTAATTATTACCAGAATTTTTTCGCTTTTCAATTTTCATCAACTGGCATGTGTATTACATTCTTACAATGATTATAATTATTTCAATCCATAATTGTACATATTGATGCTATCGTACTGTCGGAGTTTAATACCCGATAAAAAATTAATTTGATCGGAATCAAATTTGCACAAGTATATATCTCGTCTGCATGTCTCGTCGACTGGAAAAATGAACGCAAATGGAAATCGTCCCGACGTTTGCATTGATGTAAACTGCTTTAGTCTATTTCTGGCATGTTCGCGCAAACATCTATGTCCCTATATAAATGTATATAATTAAACGATTCTAGCATCCCAACAGTTTCTAAAATAATGCCCTGCCGTAATTGCCAAGTTGAGCGCGATTTAATTGTGCAAACATGCAATATAAGACGGGGGGGGGGGGGGTCATGGTTTAGGTAGTTAGGTATAGGTCGGTCGGCAGATCACGCATGAAACGGGGGTGCCCCCCGGTGCCAGGGTCCCGGGAGTTGCAGCACGAACCGGCGTCCCCGCGCCCCCCAAATCACATGCGCCGCCCGCAGAATTGCGGGCCCCGACCTTCCCCCTCCCTGGAATCTAGTTGAAAATTTCCCTCAGCGACTTCAGTATAACATCATGTTCCAGCTGCCTTTGACAACTCGGAAAAGTCGGATCACCTTCCTTACAGTCGAAAAAGCCGGTCTGAGAAGCCATTTGCGCTGAATAATGGATTCGGTTGACGAAGTGATGTCTAGATTTAAGTTTCATGGTGTTGTCCTCACATGAGAGTAGCAATTTAGAGATCGATTTGTGGCGTGGCCTAGATTTTCGAAATCATTGTCGTCGAAATGTTTCGTGCTTTTCGTGTGCATTCGGCGTTCCGATGTGAAATGTGTTGAGTTGATTTTTACAACGTAATGAGGGCATCATGCTCGGTGTAATTATTTCGCTGTCCGAAGATATTAAAGTAAAAGTATCTTCATGTTGCGATGGCTATCGTGTTGTTCATCATAAATGGAAACTCCAAACGAGCGTTGCGGGGGACTGCAAGTGTAGTGCATCGTTGAGGGAAAGCGCCCTCTGACGGAGGCGCCAGTAATGGTCGATCCCTCCACCCTGCAGTGGACTTGGCAGTGGCAGTCTTTCAGGTGCTCGCGCCCTCGCTTCCTGGTGCTGGTATGTACGACATGTTTCAAATGTATGCCTATTGCCTACTATTCAATCAATTTTGTATGGCAATGCATCAAGCAAGCAATGCATCAATGGCGATGCATCTATCAAGAAAGTCGCTCACCATGAAATATTAAGGTATTTGACAGCTCGCGGAACATGTGTTTGCAAATCATCGCAATGTTTGGCAAACGAATTTGTAAAAGAAAAAAATGTACATGATTAATGTTGGATAATTTTCTTCCATTGAAATGTAGAAAATAGAAATATATTCGAATTGTATAAATGTCTGCAAAAGATAACATTTTCAGACAAGATAGGTGAGAGTACCTATGAGTTTCTTTACCGATGGCGATTACCGGCCTGGCAATGATAAGTGCGTACAGAAATGCGTATACGTTCATCACAATACCGATTGTGATGATGACCTTTATCGGGTGGCATGCGCAAGTATCGATTGTCTCCTGAGCAAATATGGAGCGTGGTGTGTAATGAGCACTTATGGCTGACCATTAGGCCGCTGAAAGACCGACGCCCAGCGACGCTCATGCTGTAGTCCATTCGGCGTCGCGACGCCGTCGCTGTTGGTCTGACTGACGTCGAATGCCACGCTAGAACCATGTTCACTCGTAGTGCGTTGGTCTTTCGACATCCCGTGCAGTTCAATCGCGATATCCAGGCGATGAGGAAAAGAAAACTTTCATGTTATGCGCGATAAATCGAGTTCAGCGGAAAACTGAATTAGTACCTATATACTTGTATTCTTAATAGTTAAAACTAATAAAAGCAATTACGTTTAATATTGATATGTGCGAACATCGGAGCTAGGAAACGAATTACAGCTGTTTTAAACATTCGGAAACGGGTTTTACATAGCCATTCGTGAAGTCCATGCGACCCGCGGTATGGGCGCTACGAGCCCTCGGTTAGCGTCACTCTAGGGTGGTTTGTGCGCGAGGTGCAAGGGGGTCACCCCAAGATCTGTGTCCCCGGGTTCTGCGGAATGGACGCTGCGAGCCCCTGAGTGATGTGACCGTCGTGCCGAGCTGCGGACAGAGCCCATGTCTTGGGTATGGGAGAGATTCCGCAACACTTTCAGGTCGCCGTCAGTCACCGATGACATCGACGACGTTGAGGAAATCATCATCGAGTCGTCGAGCAGAGTATGAACGACACTTTTTATTCTTATTTTGCTAATTTTTGGCTATAACATTCCTCCACTTTTGCTATTTTTTAACCTCGAGTAGGTATATGGTAGGTAGAGGTGGAAATCATCATCGAGTTGTCAAGTAGAGTATGTACGACACTATTCTTATTTTGCTAATTTTTGGCTAACTTTCGCCATTTTGGTAACTATTTAAACTCAAGCTGTACGTCAAACAAAGAGCAATCTTCCACCCGTGATGGCACTCACTGCCTCAATGAAACCCTAATGGTTAGGTTAAGAATGTTACTTCACGCCCCTGGCCAGCGTGCTTGTAAATAAGTAATAATAAAAGACATAGTTTACATTTAAGGTCACTTTCTGAAGTTCGTGTATTTTACCATCGCTTTGTGGCTTCATGGCACGCTATAAGAATGTACAAACATGGCTGTGTACAGAATGTCGACGAAGTCTTCGTAATTAATAATTGAACAAACTTTTCCAGTTGAATAACCCACGCCATTTCACATGACAGTTTCAGTAGAATAAACTTATCGTTCAAATATTCATCAAATTTTCAGTCGTTTAATGCGTCAGTCAACCGAGACCCGTCGCGACGTTAAGTTCGACTGCGTCGCGTCGCCGTCGCCAAAGGAAGTTTGCAATTGCAATTAAAATGTTTTTATGGGATGGTGCAGAGTCTGGACTCTGGCTACACCAAACAGTTCCTTGCCCTCGTCAGTGAAAGTGCTGTTCGTGGTGTTAATGATGATTAGCTAACGATTATAACTTGCGAAATTCCATTGTTTGTGCTAAAACTAGCGGGCTTTCGTCCGATCGTCTGTGCAGCCAGAGAATTGCCATCGAAATCGAAGTGTTCTGACAGGGAAGCGCGATCGAAGGTGTGTTGGTGGCTCTTGGCTTTTGCACGGCGACATTTTCAGATCGAAGACACTTATTCCGCGGCAGACATTTCAGTGGACACTCATCGATCGATATTCTCGTTTGTTATAGTACTTTAGTATGCCTGCTCTAAATGTCATGTGATTTTCGTGACCACGTAACAGCAACACATTAGTTCAGTGGACGGTTGTTTAAATTTTGTCATTTTGTAAGAAGCTCTTGCAAAAAAAACAAAAAATTCTATATTGTTATCTTTTCGGTCATTTTTCGGTGTGTCTTTTCATATCGTATACAATATGTACAGCGTAGATGATTTGGTGATGTTGGAAGTCGTAAAATGTAAAATTAGGGGTAGTTTTGGTAAGTAATGTTTACCAAGGAAGTCCCAGGTGCACTGAACACAACCTTGGGTTTCCCAAACGTCACCAACAATGCCTTTTCGTGATAGCATGACAATTCTCTACCGTCGTGTTGCTTGATTGACAGCGACCCAGCCAGTCACACCTGCACCCCGAGGTAACGGTGACCGCGAAGCTCCCCGGCTTCCCGGGAGGTGGAGACTTCCCCGGCGACAACGTCGGCGTCGGCGTCGGCGTCGGTGTCGGCGAGGAGTCGGTGACGACATGCTCTGCGTGCCGCGTGACCATCCACCATCATCAGCAGCCTGCGCCTCGCCTGCGCACCTCGTGTCCCTTCTGTGGGCAGCCGTACGCGCAGCAGCGCGCAGCGCAGCGACCTACGACGCCCGCTGCCGCCGCGACGCCTCGAACCGACGACGCCCACCTGCTGCAGCCCGTCGGCGTCGGCGTCGGCGCCGGCAGGGTCCGCGGCCAGCGGTCAGGCTCGGACCCCGTGCTGCCCTCGTTTCGACTGCCGGCCATTGTGAGTGTTTCACCGTGACAAACGAAGATGTTGCATAAAAGTCTCAGCTTTCTTGTGAAATATCAATTCCCGCATCCACTCACCAAATTTAGCAAATTATTACATGTTATGGCTTCAAACCTTTATTGTAATATTTGTATAATAATCACAAACCAAAGACTAAAAAAAGAATTAAAATGTGCCACTGAAAATCGTTTTCTGTATAGGCTGTCATTCGTGGCCCAAGTAATAGTAGCTATATTATCATCTCTGCTTCTGTAAAAGATAAAAAATAGTGAGCATATATTGATCATTATCGGCGCAGCTCGAACCAAGTTGTGTGTGTTCCTCAGCAGGAGCCGTCGCTGGGCCACTCATCGCCGCATTGTGACAGAGTGGGCAGCTTCTCGGTGAACCGGCTCGACGTGAACCTCAGCAACATCGGCACCTTCCTCATGCGCCCCGGATCAGACACGTCCTTGCCGCCGATCCCCAAGGTACCACGCCCCCACCCTACCCCCCCCCCCTCCCCCCCCCCCTGTCAGCATGCAAGGACTGTGCTTGGGCCCATGGCTTATACCTCAAACCCCTTCGAAGGCGAAGGTATACATTATTTAAAATATATACATTCGCATTTCTAAACGTGAAGTTTTACCACGTTGACGTCCTTCGATGTTGATTAAGGTCATGGGGCACGAGTCATAACTAGGGCATCGCGAACGCAATTTGTGTTTCGTTGAAGATGAGCGTTGTAATTGCAACGGATAAACACGTGAAGGCATGACGTCGTAAACAGAAACCATAATGTGACAAATAATTATTTAAGGGTTAGGGGTTAAAAAGTCTGAATTTAAAGCGGTGTTGATCGAACTTCTCGTAAAAACTGCAAAATGTGAATTAAAATAAGAAATGAAAGTCGATGCCGACCAAAAAAACTGTTTCGGCTGTTCAGCTTGGAGAAAATTTATTTTTATATATTTTTTGTTACTTTTGATTATTTCATGAACTAAAAAGTCTATTTTGCTGAAAGGAGCAGGGGTCCATGAGTTGCCCTACAGCCCTATAGCCCTATAGCTACAAGTCTCTGAAAATTTGATCAAAATCGAAGCAGCCGTTTGGCATGAGACCGCAAACAAACACGAACATGCGACAATTTTATGCTCATCAATAATTTTCATTCCATTTTTCATCTGCATCAGCGGACCAACATTCAACACTTCTCTCGCGCGTACAGTCAAATTTTTGTCTCTACACATGACCCCAACGAAGAATGCACTGTCCGATAACTTATCTTCAGTCTTGCCACAAACCAAAGAAAAATCAGAAATGGCAGGGCAAGTGTCATAAGCGTACTATTGTCGCTTATGGCGAGAGAATGTCAAAACCGCACTAACGCGACTGTCATAAGCATCGGCACTGGCCGCCCTCCGACACAACAGTTTGGCCCAATCGACAGGGTGGCGACGCCAAGTTCCTCTGTCTGGCGCCGAGTCCGACGTCGACGCCCGAGTCCGGCTTCCGGTCGGCGCTGAGCAGCGTCGAGAACCTGGCCGGTTCCGGTTCCGAGCCCGACGACCCCCGGTTCCTGCCGGCGTACCCCACACGCGGCAAGACCAGAGAGGAGTTCTTGTGAGTTTGCCCGAAAGTTTGCACCCGAGTGGTCAATCCTGCATGATTGTCCCTAACGAAAACACGTTACTGCGGCGAAAAGGGAAGGCTGATGTTTTCGGGTTTCGAAACAAACATAAGACGATATTTCAGTTTAACACATGGATCATTTATGTGGTGCTTATTACAGTCAAGTTACAGGACTCTCTCGTCCACGTACTGCCTCTCAAAGCCGATCAAACCGTATGATGCTGAGCCAGTGAATGCTCGGTCTTTTAAACTCTGCGTGGCCACATACATGGGTCTGGGAGGTCACATGACAGGCCATGTGTTTTGGGCTCCAGGTGGCAAGCTAGGGGGTGGCCTGGCTTGGTCTCGACATTTCGTCTGCCTAAGGCGATGGGAGAAGTCAAGTCAGGGGATGTCCATAGCTGCACCTTGCAGTTTACTTGGTGCCCGGTCAGGCCGTCCGGGTGGCCTACAATATTTGTCATGTTAAGTAGGAAAGTATTGTTCTGTAGACTCCAGACAATGGGACGTCAATCTTTCGAGGCTGAGACCAAATACCTCAGACCATTCAACCCTTTGGCCTTTCGAGTTTAGCGGAACAGTGGGATGACCTGCGAATGTTGACACGTTTGGCTCTTCTAGCTGCAGGGGAGCTCTTTGAGAGTGAAACACCGCTCTCCATCTAAACGTGAAAAATAGTATACACGCTCGACCAATAAGTGAGCGCGAAAAGTACAGTGCACATTATTTCTACACTCAAAGGGTTTGGCAATGCTGTAGCAGTAGCACGCATAAAGGGGATCCGTGTGGAATGAACTATGACATTTGAATGCACCGTGCAAGCGTGAATATATAGACCAGGAGAAAAAGGTTTTTTAATGTCGCATAGAAGTTGCAGCGAAATATGCACTGCAATCGATAGTTGTTGTCCAAACGACAAAAAACATAGTTTGCGTGCACCCATTACTTATAAATGTGTCCATGTATTTTCAACGTATCTCTACACAACATACAGCCGAGTTGTTACGGAATGGTTACAGAGTGTGTATTTTATAGGTTCTAGTGAAGGGCGTCCCAGTCATCAATTAAACAAAGTCTGCACGTAGTTGGCCGTCACCACGTGTAGCATTGTCACACACGTGGTACAGAGATGGCCTGATCTTGACTTCGCTTCGCAAGGACAATGTATTTAATAGCATTGTCGCGTGACTAAAAATCGACGTTTTTGCAAGCTGATTTCATTTGTACTGGATGTGTTCAAATGTAGTTCGAAATGCAACGCAGTGCCAAGCTGTTTATTGTTCCCATCAATTATTCCGCACGGCGGGCTTGACACGGGAAGGGTCTGGCTGCTGGCGCTTGTCCTTGGGCAGCTACCGAAGGGCCTGTGTTGCCCACGACTGCCCATGGGCAACCACCGTCGCGTGACCCATGCTAGACATGTCGCCTGCAGTGACGTTCACAGCTGGCGTTGCCCTTACGTCTCACGCGGACTTTCGGGCCACACACGAGTAAATATTTTACTGTCCTCGTTGGCGTTGCAATGGACTGTGTTTGTGTGTACCGATTGCAAGCTGCGCGGAGGGAATTACTCCATAATCGCGGAGACCGATCTATACCAATACAACGATCGCTTTGGCAAACACCCCGGTACTTTTGTGTCTATTTTCCCCGTCGGAAAAGAGCAAACGGTCGACAATGTGCACGTGTGCTATGTGAATTCACATGTAATCTTTTAGCATCACATCACAGCTGATAGCCGAAATATACAACATACATCTGTCTGAAAGTTATATTGCATAGTACCGAAAATTTGAGACTCCCCGAATTTAGCTCGCCGAAGTCTTTAATAAGGGGAAAATCGATTTGACACTCGCTGAATTATTTATGCTCTGCACGCGGCTCTGATGGCGCAGGGGGAAATCTAGAAGCAATCAAAGAAAACGCGGCCGGTTTGACAGCGGGAATTTCACACGCTGGAGTGCGTGGGAGGTGCTCGTCCCCAATGACAAGCGTAGAGTGTATAGCAGTGCCTCTGGAGAGCGACGCTGAAACTAATTGGAGGGTTGCGTGCGTCGGACAAAGCCCAAGAAACTGGGTCAATTCAACAAGTAGTAGGCGCCGACGCTTCGAGTGCCAATGGCATCGCCTTCTGACACTAAACTCCAGTTCACGTTAAGAAGGAGTGTGGATTCGCATCTTCCCTGAGAATCCACAGATGCTAGGCACGAGCTATGAGTTCGAAAAATGCTCATAATATAGCTTTTTGTACAGCTGAAGACTTGGCTTGTACGTTTTGAAACTCTTAGCTAGTGTTTAAAAGCAGTGGGTCCTCGAGGAAGAAGCACAGCCACTCTCCTTCTTAACATGGACTGAAGTATAGACAAGATGGACTTATGGGATCTTGCTTGCTCTTTGATTGGTTGCAGACAAGATGTGCGTCGAGCGCAGCAGACGGAGAACTACATCCCTCTGCAACGGTTCTACATGCGAACGTACGACACTTTCACGGAGATATGCGCGCTCTTCAAGGTGAAGCTGTGCCTCAGGGCAGAACCAAGACTATCCCACCCCCACGCCCACCTGGATCGAATTCTGGTTGACGACTTTACGAAAGGATCCAACCATGTTCATATCCTAAGTTGAAACGAGCCATAGTTTCCGGAGAACATATTTGTAGACGTTGTCCTCTGGACTTCTGTCACGATTAGTGCTTGCAGTTTGAAATGTAATAGGCCCTTTTGAACAATTCGTAATGTATTTAATTTTGCACAGGTGGCCAGAGACAACGACGAGGTGAAACAAGAGGAGCCAGGGTTGAAAATGGAGTTTCTCTACGCCGTGCACGACGCTATTCGAGGAATGGTAATTGTCGAGCGGCTGGGCATTTTGGGGTGGCCGACAGAGTTTGGTGGTGAAAGGTTCTAATGATAGAGCAGGCACCGAAACTCAACAAAGGAACAGAGTGTGCGCTAAAGGGTTACTTTGTCAGTTGTCCGCGGCATTTTTTACCTTCAAAGGCATTTACTTTTTTATACAATGCAACAATTTTACTAGTGGGTGATTTGAAGGGGGAGTAGATTTATAGGCCAAGGAACTTTTGAGCTGAAACGGGTTTAGTTCGAACAGTTTCTGAATGTCTGAAGTATGAAGCGAGCACAGTGTTTCTATGGTATTGCATTACACACGATATACACAAACAATACTTTTCTCGCCAAGGTCAAACCTCGTCTACCTCTTCGAACCCGTGCCGGCGTCCACAAACATCATTTCGATCCATCCAACAAATTGCAAAATATATAATTAGATACGTCGTAAAAGTTTCAACTCAAACACTTCGAGGAAATATCTGAAACAAAGCCGAACACAAATAAACGATTCGCGAGGAATCGATCCTCAAAGTGCTTTATGAATATTAACATTGTCTGACATTTTCTGTATGTTTGTTGGCAGCCTTCAGTAATCCACAAGACTGTATTGAAATCGATCATCAACGCCCTGCTGGAGGAGAACCGATTGTAAGTTGTTCGAGTGCTGTCAGTGCAGTATCGATCCTTCGGATTCCGAACCCGCGGCATCCTGCACTCAGATCATTATAATTGCTTAGTAACCACAGTTCAAACAATTTGGAGTTCATACTTCATCCAATCATCAATATTATCACTAGGGCTTCGCGAACGCAATTTGTGTTATGTTGAAGAAGATAGCTTATGGCTGTTCTTTTTGTAGTGGACAAAAAGGCGGAGGCAGAAAGTCGTTAATATGTGTGAAGTAACTATTTATTTATTATTTGGATTATGATTATACCTATTTTGAGTCAATTTCGTTCGAAAACCACACAATTTCATGTATTATAGGCAAATGAAAAAGCGTCAATAAAATGAGGACGAAAGGTCACGAAGATCTACAACTTTCAGGGATGATTTATTTCATGCGTGCTTCATACATCTGCAAAGTTTCATAAAAATATATTCAGAACTTTTGGCAGTTTCGACCAATTTTCGAGAAATATGACAAATCTAGCTTACACATACAATCTTACTTCTGGCAACTGGACACCTTTGCACAAATTTGTATATTATGGTGACCCTTATGATGACATTCCTGCAGTAACCTTTCATACCACACTGATAAAGACGCGATAACACTGCGAACAAAAAATCAAAATGCAGACAATTGACCAAAAACAATAATATTATGGTACCTAATACCCACCGACATTGCTACCAGCAACCTATGCAAGGTCAGTCACCTCTAGTGATTGCCACAAATCCCGTTCGTTCCAGACTTTATCCGAAGGACAACGTGCGGGCGTTGTACATCCTGATCCAGAACCCGGTGTTCGCCGCGCAGTCTTCGTACACGATCTTCGCTCACCTGCTTCGCCAGATAGTCAACTTGCAGAGCGCCGACCATCAGCTGTTTGTCTCCTGGTTTAAAGTGTGAGTAGCAGTCTGTCTCATTCAAGAACCAACCGCTCTTTCTATTCCATTTCGTGGCAGGATTAGTTTATACCTCGCCTGCCAAGAAGTGGAAAAACAAGTCTGCACTCTGCACTGCAACGACATTGGAGTTTGGATTATAGAATATTAGGCAATAAGTACCTATAGCTTGCAAATGCAATCTTGGCTGCGGCTGGCCGGGAAATTACCAAGCAGAGCCGGAAAATGACTTTGGCTTATACCTTAGCAGTTGCTTATACATAGCAGTTGTACACTGCATAGAACATTGGATGGCCCTAACGAAAGTGAGGTGATACACTCTCTTTCGAATTCGAGGTTATCAAGGGGCTCGGCATGTCATCTTCGGGAACCGCCGGCGCCATCTCTTAATTTAGCAGGGCACATCACATTTGCATCTCCTTGCGTATAACCGAGAAAGGAATTTATAATTTTTGAGAATTTATTCGAACTTGTATCAAATATCGACAATGAACTACAGGGGATAGCAGTTGAAAGAGCCAAGTTTTTGTGAATGTGCTTACGATGTATTGTACGGACCTATACAACGAAATTTTGCAGGGTTCAAAACTTGGGATTTCCTCTCTTGTTTACACAACTTTTGAGAAGTAGCAAATAGCGTCCCAGATATCAATCTATAATTTGAAAGTTTCGCCAAGTTATTAACCCCAATCAATTTAAGAGCAATGTGTGGAAATAGCGAGTCTTTATGTGAAAGGGCAGGCCGAAAGGTAGACGACCTACAAAGGGGTGGCCCAGATAATTATCTTAAATCAACAAACATCGATGATCCATTATAATAATATTACCGTTTTCGCCCCTTTTCAATCGTAAAGAACTAAGTAGAGTGATATCGAACGGTAACACGTCCCCTTCCAATTGTAAGAAAAACTTTGATGTTTTCTGCAGTAGGTATTATTATCGTAATTGTATGACACCTTTCAATGTGTCAATAAAATAACTTGCACATTTTGGAATAAAAAATGCATAGCTGAAAATGTCACTAATCGGTTGCTGTAAATAGAGAGTTGTTTAGGTCGCGTCAATTTGCGGTGTACCAAACAACTTCCGTATGCACGTTTGAGGATATTCTTGGGTGTGCAGGGTGGTAAATCGGCTTTTCCATTTCGCTACCAACTGCAAATTGCGGAGACTCACCCATTGCAGCACGCGATCAATCTGCTGGTGATGTTTATCTGTATTTCTATGGTTACGCTATGTCATAGGCGTTATGTGACACCTGGGAATGGGACTCGGTTTTGCCTGTTGTATAACGGAATATCAGTATTCTTAAAGTACAGCATAATAGCCCATGTTTATTAGAGGCGGTTATCTCTAATTTTGTCCCATATACACGAATATTAATATTTTATCATTTTTATTAAAGTACACGAATGCAATAAAATGTGTAGCTTAAAGTATGTCAGTGGCAGTGTGTATACCTATACCTATAATGCAATGCTATGCTTATTGATCAATTCCTATATTCATATTTTGAATTATTGACGCCGAAAAGCCAAACAGATTGCAAACTCCCAATACCTCCACCGCAAAAACGAATAAAGCATGTGTTTGGTGTATTTCTGAAGTTGCCTTTGACGGTATTTTATTTATTCATGGTGATTGACGTGGTCAGAGACCAAAACACTATACCTAAATAAAAAGTTTGATTTAATAAGAAATGAGTTTGAGAAAAATTATGAATAGAAAAAAATTACTAATGTGCAATTTATTTTGCATTAACTTTATTTCGATTCGAATGGATTTGAAACCCCGGTGAGGTAAAACAGAAATGGTTTCAGCAGGCTGGAGGTGGACAAGTTGCGGATGATCGTTCGACATGTGATCCAGTTCGTGACCATCCGACAGTTCCCGCCGTCGGACAAGTCCCTGCCGCCACTGAGCAAGAGTCGCTGGTGGATTCCCACGGGAATCAAGACCCTGGCGCTCATCAGTAAGCATCCCAAGTCCCAACCCCAGTCAGACTCCAGTGTTGGCATAATTGCCCCCTTGCATTATATCTCGAATCTATTTAGGCAGGTTACCAGTCAGCAGATTGGAATTCTGTCACCTTCCACGAAATTGGTGCAAATTGCACCAATTATTGGCGCAGATTTCGCCAATTTCGTACGCCATTCGTCGATGCAGTTGTCCGATGTTGTCAATACATGGATTGGCGAGTGACAACATAAGATCGACTACGGATTCAATTTCAATACACATGCGATTTGTGAATCAAATTTCAACAATTGGGACAGCGTAGAGGACTGAAAATTATGGGCGAAGCTCGAGGCTTGGCTGAAATGTTCGTCCCATTGTGCAGATGCCGCCAACAACTCGAGTTCGCCGCCTCTACTGGACTATTCCGAGTTCTACAATTCTGCACTGGACCACATGGACCTGATGCAGGACTATTTCAACTGGCAAAGTCCTCAAAGACCGGGCCAGTTTTCCTTCTGCCAGTACCCGTTCATACTCAGTATAGTCGCCAAGAGGATCATCCTGACCAAGGTAGGGCAAGGCACTAGGCACTAGGCAGCCAACCAAAGTAATAGTCGTGTAAAAGCGGGGGTGTCATTTGTTCGCAATAAATTAAAAGTTTTGGTTTATTATTTGGTACACAGATTTCGAATGAGTTTTGGAATGTTGTTGATCAACACCAGAATGAACTTATGTGCTTATCATGTAAAATACTTAGTCCTGGCCTGGCGAGTTTTTGGACCTTGTTCAAATGGCGACTGCAGAGCTAAACCTTCGCCAGACTGCCCTCTCTGTACATAGTTTGGGGAAATATTTGGTCCAGTGGAAAGTGGAAATCCAAAAAAGAAGAAAGACAACTTTGAAATCGAATGATTTGTTTGTCATGATATTCTGCCTCCAGGATTCGGAGCAGCAAATGATCCTGACCGCGCGGCGGTCGCTGGTCGCCAAAGTCGCGAGACACCAAGCGCCTCAAATCGACATCTTCTTCCTCAACATCCTGGTCAGAAGATCGCATCTCGTATCCGACTCGCTGAACGAAGTTAGTTAAACCTTAAAAAACCCATCACACTGAATACAATTCCAATAACATAATACGGCAAAGACAAATGCATATCAAAATTCATTTTCCCTTCAAAAATATCTCAGGTTGGAAAAGTTACTGAATAAATTATGAGCAGCTTGGAAAATTTCGACCGTTTCCTTGATCTTTTTTATAAATAGATTTTGTAACATTTTATCATAAGACTTCTTTTCTGTAATAGGTTCCCTTAAAAAGGGTCCAAGAAAAAAAACGTATATAGCTGTACCATTGTACCATAGAAATGTATACCATACCACATACGCCGAGCACTGACTATTTTATTTACTTTGCAATATCCACATATAGATTGCCAGCAAACAAAAAGACTTAAAAAAGAAGCTGAAGGTGTCTTTCGTCGGAGAGCCCGGCTTGGACATGGGAGGCCTCACCAAGGAATGGTTCTTGCTGCTCATCCGACAGATCTTCCACCCCGACTACGGCATGTTCGTCTACCACCCAAACTCCCGTTGCTACTGGTTTTCCACTGATCAGGTTCGTTTCTTTATCGCACCCAGACTTAAGAGAGGTGATGGGCAGGGATTACCCCTGCCATCAACTTCAAAAATATGTGCTAAACTGCACATGTATACTAGTACCTATACGACGTGCCTACCTAAATGGAGGGTGTTCGGTTTATAGAACGGGAACCTCCGCGAGTACAACCTGATAGGCGTGCTGATGGGCTTGGCCGTCTACAACTCCATCATCCTGGACCTGCACTTTCCGTCCATCTGTTACCGGAAGCTGTTGTCGCCACCCGTGGTGCCCGCTGTCGACATGGCGGGCGTCGGCGTTGTCAAGACGCCTACCGTCGAGGACCTTGCCGAGATAATGCCGGTAACATGGCTGGTTGGCGGGTTGAAGTTATGGAGGGGGGGGGGGGGGGTTCAATTGCTAGCCAACATCGGAATCGGAACTATAAGGTATTATTATAGAGATCAATCGAAATGGTGTTTAAGGCATTGACCATATAATATATTGGTTCAAATTTTCGTGATCTCACAAGCTTAATGATCTCTGATCTTATGGTCTCCACTGTGCACTGGCCATGACTCAAGTTATAAGCCAACTATACTTATACCATGGGCACTAGTTGGTCTCTGCTCTAGAGTCTAGTAAGCCGTAAATGGGATGGCCAATCAGGCAATCGAGACCTCTTTGGCTCGTTTCGAAGTAGTGGTCGGTTCCCTGCTCGAATCAGAGGAATCGAATGCAGACCCGATTGGCAGCCAGACTTTAGGTACACCGTTGTGGTTCCAGGACGTGTCCAGAGGGCTGTCAGAGTTGCTGGCCTACGAGGGCAACGTCGAGGAGGACATGTGCATGAGTTTTCAGGTAAGACCTTTGCCGTGCATGTCGGGTGTGCTAAATTCAACCTTCATAGTCCTAGAAGAAAATGTATGATAACAGAAAATTTGTCTTGTTCCGAATCACAATCATATTGATGTTTTCAATTGTGGTCTTTCAGGTGTCATTAGAAGAGTATGGAGACATAAAGACTTACAATTTGAAGGAAAACGGTGAAAATATTGCTGTGACCGGCATGAACAGGAAGGAGTATGTGCAGCTGTACAAAGACTGGGTGCTGAACGCGGCGATCTACGAGCAGTTCCGGGCGTTCTACCTAGGGTTTCACAGCGTTTGTGCCTCAAACGCTCTCATCGTAAGTGATGTGTGGATCGCAAAGGAGATAATTGGAAGCTGCAATAATCAGACTTTTGTCACATTTCATTAATTTTCATTGCCTCACGGAATCAAAGCTCGGTTATAAAATATTTGTGGCCAAGCCCAATGCTCTTAACACTGCTTTACCAGGAGGGTAATGCTACGGTAATGCTGCACTGACCTACTTCAAAGATTCAATTTTAAAAAGACTCTGAAAACATGTTATGAAGGGTCGCAGTTATTTCTTGGCGTTCATTTAAAGCCAGATGACTGATCACTTATTCCCCACAAGGACAGATATATTTTGTGTTGTCCGTTGCGAGGCTTTGCCACAAGTAGTGTAAACCCCATTAACGGCAGCAACTTTGTCATCGACCGACAGATGCTGCGGCCAGAGGAAGTCGAGATGTTAGTGTGCGGCTCGCCTACGCTCGATCTCAACGAGCTGCGGAAAGTAACCGAGTACGATGGATACGACTCCGACGATCCAGTCATTGTGTAAGCACTGATACAATATACCTCAAAATAATCTACATTGCATACTTGCATGCTAAGTGCCGGTTTTTCAGTGGCCTGTTACGTCACTAACGGTCCATTAGCAAGAAAATAACAGGCTCTGATTGGACGTTGCTAAGCAAATAACAAGTTAATAACAGACCATTCGATATTTAATGTGCCACTGAAAAACTGGGTCATAGTTAAATTGAGTGCAGGCAATAGAAGCAGATGATCGAGATTTTTGCTTCGTTTACAAAAATCCCCCATATCAACTCTTTGCTCTAAGAATTGCAAATCATTGCATGGCCGTTTTCCCACTCGTTCTTGATGCAAATTCTTCGGAAGCCAAGAAGCAGTCACAGGGACCTATGTAGAAATTGATCTAACTCCTTTAAGATTTTTAATTTTACATCTATAAACTCTGTGTGCCCAAAAATAAAATCGAACCCTTCTAATTGCACAGTTTTTGTTGGCACCGTACAGAGACTTCTGGGAGGTCCTCGGTTCGCTCTCAGACGACCTCAAGAAGAAGTTCCTATTGTTCACGACGGGCAGCGACCGAGTGCCCGTCGGTGGGATGGGCGAGATGACATTCAAGATCACTCGCGTCACCAACAAGCCGGAGAACCTCCCCGAGGCACACACGTGCTTTAACCAGCTCGTCTTGCCCACCTATGACAACATGGATCTGCTGCGGCAGAAACTCACCATCGCCATCAGCAATGCCGAGGGATTTGGACTGGAGTGAACGTCGGCAACTCGTTTGTCGAGAAGATGTTGTGAAAGTTAAGTTGAACTTGACAATTACTGATTTATTCAGTCCATAATATACTTATTGTGCAAGAAAACCGATAATGCGTGAAAATGAGTGTCGCTTTTATAATATGTTGTTGACAAAGACGTAATTTGTCAATGGATTGTTAATTTTAAATGTGATCTTGCACTAATATAGTTTTGTATTGCTTTTATGACCTATATTTTCAGTTGTCAAACACTCATGACTTGCAATTGATGGCCTTATAAAAGAAATAAACATGGTTGTCATTTTGTATGCAATACATATTATATAATTTAAAATTAAATGTTACATCGTACCAAAGAAGCAGAAAGATCTCTGCGCCTCGTACATTTTTCTGAGTATGTTCTGTTTGTTATTGATACAATAAAAGGGACAACTGCCATGCTTTCCCATCAGTCTTGTTTCTTTTCGTTTTTGATTGCGTTCAATCATTGTAACATGCAACCCTCACTGGTGAAGAAATAGTTATAAAAAAAACATGTTACAAAATGATATTACATTCTGCAAGGTTTGTAGACAATCATACCTACTAAATATTAACTAGAAGTTGTTTGCATGTTTCTGTACAAAACAAGTATAGGTGCTATTTTCTATAAATAGTACATTCTATATCTAAAGGTGACACGTTTCCATCAGAACTGAAGGGTGAGTAAATTCTTTTGCTGGCACACATTTGTAGAAAATTATTATGATCAGAACTCGTAACACATAATATACGATTAAGAACTAGAAACGGTATCAGAAAGATAGAAGATAAAGGGAGAAACTGTACAAAATTTTGTACAAAAAGAGTCTTAAATAACATAAATAGGGGAGAAGATTATTCACTGCTGCAGTTTGTAGGACTGGTTCACATTTTGTCTTCGACTATCGTAATCATTAGTCTGTGCTCGGGCCATTTGAAAGTCTTCGGAAGAACCAGCTGAAACAGAATAAAAGATGGAATGAGTGAGTCGATAACTTCTTGCAATAGAGTTACTAGTACTTATATAAGGCCAGCCACACGCCAAGACCAAAATGGATGGAGTACAATACATTTTGGCCAGATAATATATAATATCCTGCTTGACAATATGGGCATTAAAAAATAATTCACTTCGCATTTCGAGCCAATGGATTCCATCTTCATGGTTGTCAGATGCTAATGCAGGAACAGGTGAATACACATACATACCTAGCTATCTGGATAATTTACTGTAGGGGTTACTGCTAATTCTTATTGCCAAGTTGATTGTAAACCAGCCTTTAACGTGTACAAGTCTTTTGGCCAAAATGCCAAAGTTTTTATTCTAATGCAACACTTACTTCATCTACAGCTTACCTGGCCTTCTTATTGCTTTGCTACTTCCCTTTCACATCTATCCAGTCAGATGGACACTGTCTATTAATCTTCGGCCACCACTTCTAGCGTCTCGTTACGTATTTATAAAGAGGTCAATGAGCTAGGTACCTGTTCCGGTGAGGCCAGCACTTCTAGCGCGTCGGCCATGTCCAGCGCGAGTCTGTCGGGCACGAGCGCCTGCAGCCACGGCCCGTGCGCCACGTACGGCCGCTCCGCCGAGACCAGAGTGCCCGTCACCGACGGAGACACCACGGTGATCGCAGAGTCGCCCAGCACCGACTTGAACGTGAAGTGTCGACCGTGCCGCACGCGTCCTCTGCAAACGGACGTGTTTATTGGTTCGATATGTGCGAGCACACGGGTCTGGTTCACGAATGGATTGGATTGCCCCTATTCGTGTTTGAAGAGATAAGCTGGTAGTAGATATGAAATTACAATATGAGGAATTCGTAATTGAGCATTAAAAAATCAAACCCTGGTTCTGTTCTATTTGTGTTCCGAGTTAGTATTGTTTTATGGGACACGACTAAAATTCCTTTCGAACTGTTTCCAAGAGATGTTTTCAAAAAAAATTATGTACTGACCTTATTGCTAAAGGTAATAGACCACCTGATTCCAGGTTAAATGTCAGGTGGAGGCTTTCAAGGGTTTTTGTTCTCAGCAACTCTGTAGATTCCAGAAGTCCCCCTTCTGTTGCTGTCGAATTGCTGTCGTAAGAGTTTTTCCGGTATGAGTTGTCATTGCTGAGAAGGAAAAACCCACAGAGTTAATTAAAACAATCCTGTGTCCCTTTGACAATGAAAAATGTAAATTGACAATGCAAATGTAGATTTTGCTGTAGGAAGCATGTGCCAATTTTAGAGCAAATTGGTAGATTCTCTAAAAATCTAATCAAAATTGGACCATGTGCTAAGAGACAAAACAAAAAAAACCACATGTGATTTCTCATTGAGGCTATTGAAATGGACGATTTCGCTCGCTACGCTCATAGCTGGAGGTTGAAAGATGATTCTTGTGAGGGTATTAAGCAATCGGAACATCAATTCCAGCAAGACACAGGTCCTGGCCGGCCTCGCTCGTCAACACCGCGCACTCACTCGTCCAGGTTTTCCGAGCACCCAGTTGGCGACAGCTCCGGATTCGAGTGCATCAGCCCCTTCTTGAGCGCCGACTTGATCTGTCGCGAGTCCTGCTCCGAGATGCGCGGCGATGTGTCGGCGTCCACGTCCGCGTCGGCCCACGAGCAGCGTGCGCTGACCCCGCTGAGATTCGATCCCTCGGTCTCGATGCCGCGCTCCACGCGGTCGCCCGCCGCAGGGTCCAACTCCAGCATGCTCTCACCGCGCCGCATGTCCGTCAGGAGCCACGCGCCGCCCGCACTGGAAACAACGGCACAATCACGTCTACGAGCTTGCGACAGAGAGGGAGGGACTAAGAGCTTGCGATGAAAATTGCAAATACATCCCTTGGCTTTGAAACAATCGGTTCATAAAGTCAGGGAAATTGATTTGAATCAATATGGGTAATTTAAAATGCATGGGAAGGGTGGTAACTGGTAGTTAACAGGATTGCTTCTGCTATGATAAATTGAAGGCAACATTTTTTTTTTACCTCAAATTGAGTAATAAACAAAAACCTCAAGTGGCTAGCCACTAGTGGGGATTGATGGTGAATTCTCGAGCAGTGTAGATGTATAGCACAGTAAAGCCTGTAGGTACAGGCATATAAGCAAAAATCTATAATTATTAGGCCTAGGAGGGCTAGAAGGAGTTTGTGTTTGCGGGAGGGGGGGGGGGGGGGGGGATTGGAAACTAGGGCCCATGCCTAGAGACTGGAGTGGTCCTGGGGTCATTCCAGGGTATGAGGAAACCAGGGCCCAGGGCCCAGGACTGTCGCTGGAGTGATAGCCATGCACGGCAGGGCACGTCAGCAAGTGCTCACCCCGGCAGCCTCTTGAGAATGTCCAGCACCCCGGGGCCGTTCCAGTGCTGCGCCGCCTGCAGCTCCTCAGTGGTGACGCCGACAATCTGCACGAAGTGCACCTGTCCGAAGGGCGTGGAGGCTACCCCGAGCTGCGGGTCGCCCGTCATAAGCATGTGCTGGATGCGCGACTCGCTGTTGTCCAGAGCGCAGTGCCAGGAGACGTGGTCCCCGACGACCAGCGTGTTGCCCGACTGGAACACGTACTTCGCCAGCGACTGCATCACGGCGGCCGGCCACGTGGGCGGCGCCGTCTCCCCCGGCTCGCGTTTCAGCCGGAATGTCAGCTCGAAGCCGAACCCACTGACGGCGTCCTGCGCGCCAGCCGCCGTCGCCGGCGTCGTCGACTCGTGGACGCGGCCGTCGCCGTGTAGGTCGGACAGGCCGAAGCTGATGTAGTGCCAGTGCGGGGGGATGCCGCGCTCCGGCAGACCCGCGTTCGTGTACATGCTGATGTAGTCGAGAGGGTCCGGACCACCCAGCCTGTTTGGAGCGATCAAGCAAATACGCTGTGGTAGGTAGCAGCCACGGAATTCCCAAGATGTTTCCTTATCTTTCCGCCCGAGAGAGATAATTAGCTGGTCGGAATTCGACCCTGGGTCTATACGCGCCGGGGGTCCGGACGGATGTGCTTGCGGCTATAAGCTTCAGTCAGAATACAGAAAGGCTCGAGCAATGCGCGCGTAAGGAATGGCATTAGTTTCGCCAATAACGTAATGTCTGTCTTGGGACGCTACACCGTCAATTAACGCACGGCGGCCGCTGGTTTTAATCGCCGCCTGCCTGGATGTTGACGACCACCCAGACAGGCGGCGCACATGGCAAGGTCAGAATGTTAAAACCCGAAAGGAGGGCCGACGGACGACGGTGGGTGGCATCGCGTGGATGTAAGACATGACAGGGTCGGCTTTGACATTGACATGCTCTGGCCAAGAGATAACCCAGCTTTGCGGTGAAGCCGCGACGGAGAAGTTTCATTGGAGGATGAGCGATCGGTTTGAGATCAAATCTGAATCGATAACCAAGTGAATAACGAAGTGAACGCATTACAACGAGACCTCAACAAATTCACCCTCGTCGGTCCTCCTTGGTTTCACAGCGATCGAGACCCTCCGAGACTGACACATCCAGGAAGTCCTCTTAATCGTTATTTAACGCTCAAGAATGTCAACCCAGTGGTTCCTCAATTTACTGGGAAGAATGCCAGATGTGGATTTGTCATGAGCCGTCCGCGGTAAGTGGCAAAAAACGCGATGGCAGCGCGGTCTCCCAGCGAGCTCCCACGGCTGGGGGAGGGGCGGCGGGCCCCAGAAACTCACGTGCCAAACGTCACCCCGACATCTGGCACTGGCGGCGTCATAAGGACTTGCGACGCGGGGGAAGCAGCGCAAAAACAGTCAACGCGGAAATAATACGAGTTGGATTACACAGAATCTGACGATTCGTGGAATTGGAGAATATGATACAGTTCCTAAATACTAACGTGCTTGTGCGCTCTCGGGTAGCAGGTGGTTTCTGGCGTAAATTTACATTTCGCGAAATTTTATTGTGTGCTGTGGTTGTGATTCATCATCGCGAACACGGCGACCGAGAAACGGATGAGGGGAAACGTGACTCTCTCAAGGGCACGGGGGCCCCACGGGGTGCAAAAAGGGGTAACTTCTTGTAACGAATTTAGACTAAAAGGATGTCGCCTCGAGCAAGGCGTTCACCGGCACCCTCACATCCTTCGCGCACCTATCGCAAGTGTATTTTTGGCACAGACAGACGTTGTACAGCGCGACCTAAAAATATCCGATGTGGTGCGTTGCTAGTGCTACCGGCGGTAAAATAAATCACGGGCAAGGAACTTCAGATTGCTGTAGTATTACCCTGCCGGACACAGAGGGGACTTCAAGTTCATTGGAAGGGTTGGGATCAAAGATACGATGGACAACTTTCAAATGACTTGACCTTGTCATCTGAGAGCGAAATTTGAACCCAGTGGAGGGAGTTGAGTACAAAACAAAAGTTCGGGCGTTCGTTCGTGAACCATGGCGCACAAGCAAAGAGAATGCAAACATCCAAAGGTTCTTTATTGAATTCGAGATAAATTAAATAAGTGGGTGGTGTCCGGCGTAACCCACACACAAGCTCTTAATCCAATGATCAAAGTATCTTTGCCTATGATACAACCGTGGTTAGGTTGGTTTGGCCACAATTAACGGGACTTGGGGCTCAGGCAGCATCCATTTGTCAAGTGGCAGTCAGAGAGGCGAGAAAAAGAACAATGACTGACCTGGCCATGCGACTGACCACAGCTATTTCAGAAGTAAACCAAGCCTTAGCTTCAGTTGTGATATCAGAAAGCTAGTATGTTGGGAGAAATAGGTAACATTGCAAGGAAATAGACATGCATGAATAAACACAATACGCATCAACAAGTTGTTAGTGCCTAAGGGACAGTAGGGACACTGGTTGGTTTTTAACAAAAATTACATACCAGTATTTGACGAGCGCTGTTACTTGCAGTGGGTTTACTTGGTCTGGGTAGATGCCGCGACATTGCGTGTACAACGCCTCTAATCCTGGAGGAGTTGGAGGAAACACTGTGACGGGAACACTGCTACACCGAGAACTCTGACCACCACCCTCTTCCATTTTAAAGTGACGACTGACGAGCGTCTGAAAGTGCGTGCTGCGGCTGCCGTCAAAATCTCACAGCACCCAGCACCAGCAGAACAAGGAACTAGATCTTGGTCGAGGATGGGTGGCGCCCTCTAGTAATACTTTCTGAAACTCTCTTGGGAATGCATGCCATATGTTTTCAATAAATAACGTAATTTTATGATTCTGTTACACAAATTCACATTTTTATTGATTTATATAGAGAATGTAACATAAACACCACTTTGCGCGATGATCACCGAAAATGTCCTATAAATTAACCGAAATGATGTACACAACTTAATACAGCAATAAAATCAGATCATTTCTGAGATTTAATATTTCATAATTAGCATGGAATTTTTTAGGATAACATATTTATATATGATACAGGTGACCATTGATTACATTAAAAAGATCATGAGACAGTAACAAGGTCTGTCAAGGGTGTATATAATTAAGCTCCCTTATTAGGGAAAGTACCCTTTATCTACTGACAACCAGATCTACATTATTTACACCAACATTAAATACATGTTCTATCATTAAGTGACAGTTATAATACACAAGTTTTCTTGGAATGAGGTTGAGATATTATTAACAGATCTTTATTCTGCCAGACTTGTTGAAGCAGGTTATGGGAGAGGTGTGCCCTAAAACAAAACTAAACATTAATTTGGAAGATGTGTGAAATACATGTGTATAGTGTAATTGACAATGTGTAACAAAACAGAGACTTGAAGGATTTATCTTACCCATTCTCTGGCCATCAACAGTAAAGTGTGGTTGGATAACTTCGGTCCAATAAGCGGGTTCATTTGCGCCATGTAGCAGCACAGCCAGCTGCAAAGGGTGACAGGTTGTGTTAATAAAATAATTACAATTTTACAACATATATATTCTGTGAAGTTATAGATTCATCCCCTAATGCTGCAAGACTTGTTGGTGTCTATAAACCCAATGACCAAACTAGAGTGTACGGGATGGATTTCTATCGGTATGTAAGTAGGGGTAGGTAGGTAGGTAGGTAGGTAGGTAGGTAGGTAGGTAGGTAGGTAGGTAGGTAGGTAGGTAGGTAGGTAGGTAGGTAGGTAGGTAGGTAGGTAGGTAGGTAGGTAGGTATACCTAGGTAGTACCGAGTCTAGTTATGAGTCTGCGAGCCCGTGGAAGTAGGAAGGTAAAGATTTGTATGGACATCAATTCATTTCAAATTTATATAACAGGTACCACCCCGTAACGAAAAGTCACTACGAAAATAACCATACATTTACCAAAAACTTGTGACATGGTAAATTATACTTACAACAACCAGCAAGTGGCACCGACCAGCATGAGTATCAGTTGGAGAATTCTGCAATGAATACACCATTAGCTGTACAAAAAAGAATGAAATGTACGAGCCTTAAGAAGATATAGTTATGAAATTAGTATCCGGGTCTAATTTGTAAGCTAAAAAGAAATAAATGTCATAAAAAGTTCCCAAAATAAAGTGGCCTTACCCTCGATTTGGGCCCTTTGGTACGACAAAAGGAAGTACTATTCCAACAATTCCCCAGAGAAGTGTGAATACAATAACAGGTATTGCAGATGCACCCATTGTTTTCTGAGATTTTATCAATTAATAGCTAAAATCACTCGTTTTCGCCAAAAATCCGCTGTAAGGGAGAAATGACGGACCTATCCCACTTTCCTACAAATCACATGACGTTTTGCTCGTACTCGCAGTTCTACCACCCCTACAAAAATCAATTACTATCTGGCGTGCATCTAACTCACTATTCGCACGACTTCCCAGTTCCCAGTTGAGTCGAGTCAACCCATGGTCAAACTGCGGAGAGTAGCCGAAACCAAATCCCAAACTATTTCGCGCGTGCGTTTTATTCATGCGCTTAGCAGAAAAGGTGATGCTCCGAATCCCATGAGATTTGCACAGGATTATATTTGATTATTTATTTATTATTAATGTAACTTGTCAGGTTTCCAGATTTTCTTTTTTGATTTTCCACTGCAGCAGACAGTGTTCGAAACTTGATTTGTCGATTTATTTCATTAAAATATAATACACAAAGAGATAATGAAAACAGAAGCACCTACTAGCTATGCTATGCCAGTCAAAACTGCTATTGAAAATTACAACTTTTCCCATGACCCAGTCCAAAAACTTGCTCGATGCTCTATATGACAGGTTGCAACGTCGAGAGGCGGACCCAAGCTCATGGCAGGCTCGTGGAGTTGTCGGGAGCCTCGCAACCTTTGGGCACCCCGTTCTTGGCTGGGGGATTTGCCAGGTCTCCGTGCTTAGTCTTAATGTCTTGGGCCTGCAGGGTGCAAACAAAAAATTGTCACATCATAAAGCTCGGTCACTTGAAATGTGCAAAACCATATTGGTAATAATATAATATTCTTGTATGTCCCAAGTAAACAATGATCGGAGTGATGATTGGTGTTCCAAAATACTACCTTTGTCTTTTCCTTCTTAGACTTCGAGCATTTATTTGAGACGTCATGCGGCAGCTTTGGGTGGCCCTCGTGTTCTCCACACTCCCTGCTCTTGAAGACCTTTCTCTTAAAAGACTTAGCTTCGGTTGACATAGTCTCCTTTGCTGTCGGCTTCCGGTGACTGTCAGAGCGGCAGCGGAGTACCCCCGGGAAAATTGGGGCAGGTTCGGAAAGGTGCCGACGGCTAGGCTCCACGTGATGACCTGGAGGATGCAACACAATTTAACAGTCTCCACCTGGCTTGGGTAAAATATTTGTGAACATAAATTTCGTCTGTAAAATAGTGTTTTACCTATTATTCATAATCTTACCCGACACGATCAATGTCCACTCGTTGGCGGTCGCAAGTGAACCGGCGCCGCCAAATGTCGGACTGCCGTTCCTATCGTCTTCACACCCAATCTTTGACTCAGCTGGCTGCAGTGCACATGAAAATTGCAACTTATTGTAACATTGTAAAAGCATTTCCTATCATGTCAATAACATACTATATATTTGGCAATGAAACAGCATGTTCTCAAATTCTTGAGGTTGTAAAATCAAACAATAAAATAATTACTACTGACACATATTGACGTTTACAAGTCTTAAACGACTTCATTGTTTGGTTGTAATTACCTCCAAGTTTTCCTGCCTTGCTGCCAGAGTGACTGTGGCCACTGCTGTGAGAGATGGAACATGGGTATAGGAACTTTTCAAAACGTCCCGTGGCAATCTTAGCGTCAATCTGTTCTTTGGATTTATTAGTCAACTAAGCACTGTACCTGCATTTTATACATTTTATCTCCGTTAGGTAACTATTAAGAAAGATATCTAGCCATTTACACAGTTCTACTTACCACATATCACAAATATCATTGGCACTACCATTTTTGCATTATTTGATTATATACTTGTTACTGTTAGGTACCTGTAATTCACAGTATTAATCAATCACCTAAAGCTACTTTGTTTATACTTTAAAATGTTATGATGATCCATCTACTCATCTGACTTCTACACAATATGTTGAATCCTATTGAAATGTTTGTGGTAGGTAGGTACCATGGAAATAGCACTTCTTAATACAAACTTTTAAAGTCAAACGTTACAATACAAGTTATAAAGTCACAATCAACAGTATTTTTTGTCACAATTAAAGAATTTAGGTATAGGCTAGCCAATGTGGGATCTCCCAAGCTGGTTTTTTGTAGTAATTGCTTATATAGTCTTGTTTTCAGGTTGTTTTCCAGTATTTCTACCTATAGGTAGAAATACTTTTAGGGTTTTTGAGCAGATATGCATTTGATGAGTCAGAGCAATTTTATACAGAAGGTCTCTACCTACTATTAGAATACAAGCCATTTGGCGTTGGTTTTCAAGATGGGCTTTAGAATTGGCTTCATATTTGGGACTAGAGATGGAATTTGTTGGTTTTCCGTCGGCACAGTCAGGCTGACCCCCTGAAAGTCAGGCCGTTCGGGCTTTTTCCCCCATCTCTATATGGAGCCAATCTTTAGCTGTCTTTAGCTGTGCATAGCTGTAGAATGCAGAGTAACTTTAAAACTTAACTACACTTTACTGTCCGTCTTATTATCGGGTCAATTTTGAATTTTCAAAAATTCAAAACTTCGAATTTTCAGGCATGTGCAGTGATGTTATCATTATCATGGCCCACTGTTATAATTAATAATTGTTTCATTGGGACATGATTATGTACACTTAAGTTTTTCAACAGTGAGTGCAGGGAGCCAAATGTTTGACCATTCGGATGTTTGAGCTAGTTAGAGCACTAGTTTGAGCAAGCCTCTCTAGTTTGATCCACGCGCCGCAGCCAACGCTGCGCACGTCAAACGTGCGAATAGTTCCATAACACATAATATAAAAATGAATGAATTTTTTATATACAAATGCTTTCGTGAAAAGATTTGAACTTTGAATAGATATTATTTTATACAATTTATACATCCTAATATTTATCACAATATATTAGTTTTGTTATTACAATAGTTGGTAACACTTCCGAGCCGAGCTGAACTGCTCATGAGTCACGGCACTTCCCACGCGAAGCGCTAGTTGTTCAGTAATTACAATATCCAAGAGGGCGGCTAAAAGGAATACTAGGCACGATGGTGAGCGGTGTTTTCATCATTCAATCATGTTTACATCCTGGATATATTATACATAATCGCCTCATTATTAATACGTTCATATATTTAAGATTACGCTCGTAACCTGCTTGCAACTAAAAATTACATATTGTCTGAGAAAATAATACCGACTGACATCTGTGTCGATTGTGGCCTATCCCATTGGTGCCATTCTCACATGATACCCAAATATGGCGTTCGAATATGACAAAGGAACATGTGATTCTTAAAATGCTCTTGTTTTTGTTTTAGCAACCCCAAATCATTCTCCTCAAGGAAGGGACAGAGAACTCGCAAGGAAAATCTCAACTTATCTCAAACATCAATGCCTGCCAATCTGTTGTTGATGCAGTCAGAACTACCCTCGGTCCGCGGGGGATGGATAAGCTTATTGTCGACAACGGGGGTAGATCTACAATTTCAAATGATGGTGCTACGATCATGAAATTATTGGACATTGTTCACCCAGCGGCCAAAACCCTCGTTGACATTGCGAAGTCGCAAGATGCAGAGGTACGCTGGTGCTAGGTTATGTCAATAATTTACTTTTGCACCTGCTATCCATTTGATTTTTAATTTTACACATTAAAACGTATCCTTTAACGAGATGTGTGTCTGTGTTCATAAATTACTGTGAATGCAGTCTTTGTTAGAGGACAGAATATATAAGGTGGTCGTAGACTGGTGAAACTTTTGGAGATTATGAGTCACCTCATTCACACCTTGACATTGTCATCTGACAGTACAATTTTACTTACCTACTCAAAGATAAAGCTTTACACCTGAAGAAGTCCCATTTTTCACGTGGTTACTTTTTGTTTTCAGGTGGGTGATGGCACAACAAGTGTTGTGCTTTTGGCAGGGGAATTCTTAAAACAAATCAAGCCCTTCGTTGAAGAGGGTGTTCATCCTCGAATCATCATCAAAGCTTTCCGCAAAGCGACTCAGATTTCAATTGAGAAAATCAATGAACTTTCCGAGAAGATTGAACAAAAGAATGCCGGGGAACACCGTGTCTTGCTGGAGAAGTGTGCATCTACAGCTCTCAGCTCAAAGCTTGTCTCCAATCAGAAGGGATTTTTCTCAAAGATGGTTGTTGATGCCGTCCTCATGCTCGATGAGCTACTCCCTCTTAACATGATCGGAATTAAGAAGGTTTCTGGAGGAGCTCTAGAGGTAACTATCCATATTATATTTGTTATGTTAATTAGTACCTAACTAGGGCTTTGCAAACGCTATTTGTGGTGCATTTAAGATTAGTTTTGCTATGTTTAGCAGACAAGTAGTGAAGACAGATTGTTGTAATCAGTGGCATATGAAATTATTGTATGCTTCTATCAAGGCCCCAGGAAGGAAAAGCCTTTTCTTGAGTTGCACTGATGCTGTACTTAAGTATGCTTAGCATATTTACTAAGTCCTTAAAAATTATTTAGAAGCTGCAATGTAACGGTGTCATCAAGTTTTAGAAAATATGAACATTTTTAATAATTTTGTTTGGTTAACAACTACCAATCTGACTTTATTGCAAAAAGCAGCTAGGGTCTAGGTTCAGAACCAGATAGGTCCGCTTAAACTTTGAACGAAATTGGAGCAAGTGTCCATGGTGTGGTGAAAAGACGGGCAAAAACATTAATACACTATTGGTATGTTTGTCAATCAGTAATCACCAATTGAAGAGTAAAATGTGAGGTACAATATTAGGTTCCGTGATTGTACTTTGCAGTAAGAATTTCAACCAAGGCTGGTTGCCTTTCATGTTTAGAAACAAAATTTTTATAGAGTAGTTATTTCTAACTTCTTAAACATACCTATAAATAAATCAAAAATGCCTCCCAGAATTACAGTACAACATTAATCTAAAATGGTGCTCTTGATGCACTTGTGAGAAAAACACTTAGCTATTTTCTAGACAGTAGCGCTGCAACGGGCAATAATACCTACTTTGGAGATTCGGTTTGAAATTCCTACCTACATTTTTTTGTAAGAGGCCCAGTGACCTGCTTTTGGTGAACTTGGCTCAGATGCAACTTGAAATAATGAAAAAATACATTTTCAACAGGCTCCTATCAAGTCAAAGAGATATATATTTTTGTTTTTTCATTAATTATTATAGATATTATCTATCTACTTGCTATATTAATTTTAAAACATATCTTGCTAGAAAACAATACTACCTACCTATGACGAGCAAGAAGCTGCCTAACAAGAAGTCCATGTAGGTACCTATGCTATGTGATTTGTATACCTACGCACTACTTGCTCTTTTCCAGGATTCACAACTAGTTGCCGGGGTGGCCTTCAAGAAGACCTTCTCGTATGCCGGTTTCGAGATGCAGCCAAAGAAGTACAGCAACGCCAAGATCGCGCTGCTCAACATCGAACTGGAGCTCAAGGCGGAGCGCGACAACGCCGAGGTGCGCGTGGACAGCGTCGCCGAGTACCAGAAGATCGTCGACGCCGAGTGGAAGATCCTCTACGACAAGCTGGACCTCATCCACAAGAGCGGGGCGCAAGTGGTGCTCTCGAAGCTGCCCATCGGCGATGTGGCCACCCAGTATTTCGCTGACCGCGACATGTTCTGCGCTGGCCGCGTGCCCGACGAGGACCTCCGTCGCACCATGAAGGCGTGTGGCGGCGCCGTCATGTCCACGGCGCATGATCTCAACGACAGCGTGCTCGGCCGCTGCGAGACGTTCGACGAGAACAAGGTCGGCGGCGAGCGGTTCAACATCTTCGCCGGCTGCCCCAACGCAAAGACATGCACCATCATCCTCCGCGGAGGCGCGGAGCAGTTCCTGGAAGAGACGGAACGATCTCTCCACGACGCGATCATGATCGTGCGCCGGACCATCAAGAATGATGCCGTCGTGGCTGGCGGCGGAGCCATCGAGATGGAAATCAGCCGCGCACTCCGCGACTACTCGCGCACCATCGCCGGCAAGGAACAGCTGCTGATCGGCGCGATCGCCAAGGCGCTGGAGATCATTCCTAGGCAGCTGTGCGACAACGCGGGCTTTGACGCCACCAACATCCTGAACAAGCTGCGGCAGAAGCACGCGGCCGGCAACTGCTGGTTCGGCGTGGACATCACGCAGGAGGACATCGCCGACAACTTCCTCGGCTGCGTTTGGGAGCCGGCCATCGTCAAGATCAACGCGCTGACGGCGGCCAGCGAAGCCGCCTGCCTTGTCCTGTCCGTGGACGAGACGATCAAGAACGCCAAGTCGGGCGGGGATGGGGGCGGAGGACAGATGCCTGGCCGCGGCATGGGACGACCCATGTAGATTGTGCGGAAGTGTCACAAAGCATCCCAGTTATCCCGGTATTACGTCGCACTGCGTCCGAAGTCACGCGCGTTGAAGCCTTAAAGGGCACTCTGCACTCCCATGGTGTGGGTTAAACGTCGAATAAAATATCACGCTTTGTACTAATAATGATAATTATTATTTAACATTTTTTTTCTTAAAAAATATAGCTCTGCCTACTGAAATTGCATAGTGCATAAAACCACACATGCACACATTTCAAATCATCCCTAGGTAAAACTTGGCCTGCAATATTCGCGTACATTCTTTCTGCCTCAGGGGTAACCCGTTCCACAACCAATATGTCAACCGATCATTATTTGCATCGAATATAAGCAAATTTCTTATTGAAATTGCAGAAGGTTTTCATTGCTTATTATTATTACCAATGTAATACAATCCTTTGCTCCCCCCAATCCCCAACTCATCGAGATCCTGTCGCACTGGACAGATCGGCACGCGTGTTGTTCAGGAAATGGATGAGAAGTCCTGCAGGATGAGCTGCTGGTCGAGAGAGTTGAAGTCTATGGCATTGCGCGTGTCGCTGACCACCGTGCGAACGGTGCAAGTGAAGAAGGCAGCGTGACGCGGCTTCTCCGCGTACCGTTCGTACGAGTCGAGGCTGTCCTGCAGCTTCAGCGTCAGGCTGTCGTAGTTCTTGCGGACCACGTCCAGGATCTGGTCTTCCGACGGCGTCGACAGGCCCTGGCTTGCCAACCACGCTTCGATCTTCGGTGAGAAGTGGTTGATGATGGCCCTGAAACGATGCCCCCGTGTCAGAACAGTGCGGTAGAAGGCTGTTTGGAGCTGTTTGATATGAATTTCAATTATGGGATTTGGCTTATTACTTGGCATATTTAGGATGGAAAGATGCTGATGAAAAACCAGAATCAGAACTAGCGACTTACTAGACGTGTAGTTGGTTACGTAATAATAAATAAAATCATTGGAATAGATCTATTACCTAACGTTTACGAGACTGTTGGTGAGCTTCAGTGCACTCTCCTTGAATTCTCCATCGCTGGTGGAATACCGAAGAGCTGAAAAAAACAGCATTATGTGATTTGACGCCATTATTTATGGATGGTAAACTTTATTTGAGGTGCCGAACAGTGAAGCGCTTACCCATTGAGTAGAGGTTATCGAACACTTGGTGCATTCGTATGAGCTCGTAGTAAAGTTGATCGTAGCTGCTTGGAGAGGGGAGGAATGTGTCTCCGTAAGTGATGAACAAATTGAAAATATTTACCACCTGAAAAAGATAATAGTAAAATACGAACTACAGAAAAATATTATATTAAATTAATTATTTAATACGCCTAGGATCGATGAATGTGGATCAAACCTGTAAGGCTAAATGGAAGATATTCATTTTCTTGGCTAGATGGTTTTCGTTGGCCAAGAGGAACTTGAGAAGCGTAATGAGAGACGTCCACAGCTCTTTCCATTGATAGTTGAGTCGAACACGACATCGCTTCTGATAGCAGAGCACTCTGTGTACGACTCCCACACAGTGCAGATAGAGCTCCATTGGAAGCTTCTTCATCATGTGGCTCATTATGAACTCAACGAGCAAATCTGCAACGAAGATACATGCCATTTTTTAATGCCGGATTTAGTTTACTTGCATTCACAACAAACTGAACTAAAAAACTACAAGCCTGAAGGGGGTATCTTCTTTTCATAATTTTAATGAACATCGATAGGTGTGTTAACACTTAATGCCGCCAGTTACAACAATATTATCAATATAATGTTTGAGAGGAAATTGTTACTGGTTTAAGCAGATGCCACTATGCAATTGATGGAAGGGAGGCGAAGCTGGAAAAGATGTGCACCCAAAAATATCTCCCCTGAGATTCCCCTTGTCCCACCCGGCGAAGCAGGAAGAATGTGTGACCGAATAGCTCAGTTGGTAGAGCATCTGCCCGGAAAGCAGGAGGTCCCGGGGTCGTATCCCGTTCGGGTGCACATTTTTCCAGCTTCGCGTTCCCTCCATAATAATGTTTGTCATCTTTTTGATTTTTTCCTCAATAGTTATAGTTCGCCTCAGGTTTTTTGTCAGCAACAAACCGGTTTTCTACAATGTTATAGTATAGGCCCAGTGCCCCGAGGCGCTGCCAAAAATCGCGAGACGTACTATAGTTGGTGTTTATTTGTAATCAGTACTACATTAAAACCAACAAGATTACATTTACTAGGTACCTACCTTTTTATGTAGCCATTTGTGTTACTCTGCACATGTTTCTAAGCTTATAAAGATTTTTTTTTTTTTGGCAGCAAGCTTATAATATTCTAGATGATGGTCGTCATTCCCCAGAAGTCTTTCCTGCACATGCAATTTTCCAGGGACACTGGTATCTATATTACACCATTGAATAAAAAAATAATAGAGCCAAAGAAGTAAGAAGTGCCAGCTGCTTTGAATTCATATTTGACAACTAAACCATTTTCAAAGATATAAATGTGAGTTGACATTCATTGAGTTCCTGTCAAAACGCCACTCACCGAGTAGCGTGGCAGCGAGCGGCTGCGAAGGCTTGGTCTTGTCGGCGGCCAGCTTCCGATGCCGCATGGGCAGCCGGTGCAGCTGCACCTTGAGCAGCAGATTCACGTCGTGCATCAGCGAGTTGGCGTACTGGTCCTCGGACACGCACGTCAGGATCAGGAAGCACAGCTTGACGTTGCTGACGCTCGCTTCCGACTTGGTGTCTTGCATTACGATGGAGCTGGCCGACGGAAAGAGCTATACGTCACAATTCGTTTGTCATGTGCATGGGTACACTCAGCGTACACTGCGCTAGTACGCTAACATAGCTGTCGGCTTATGTTTAGTTTCACCATTTTCTCAAAATGTTCTGCAATTGATTTACGATGTCTCTAGCGCAGTGTGTGCAGGGTGTACAAATGTACGTGCCAAATAAATTTAATTTACCAATATTAGGGTACTACCGCTGCATAGTCAAGATAAAAGCATAGGCAACGTCCAATCATGAATAGACCATTCATGATTGGACGCATTTTGTTATTTCAGGCAACTACATGAATGTAATTGAGCATTTGCTAGAAGAAAGTTTTTGCCAGTATATTTAAATAGTAGCCGTACTCCTTAGAAACATTTCTATATACTGCGCAATATCTTGAAATACCTACACTTTTCTCCACGTCATACATTTTTGCAATCAGTAGCTGACGGTTGAGTGCCAGAGTTGAGAGAGATGACTGACGAGTATAAATGTGATGGAGAAGGCTGAAGGAGTAAAGCAAGAATGAAATTGAATGCAGCTTTGCAAAGGGTGTAGCAGATAAAGTTTCATTTCTTCTTGCTTTATTCCTTCCTCAACACATCAAGGTTATGATTTTAAAACTTCAGAACATAATGTCTTCCACATAAGAGATTTCCAGCCTGTGCTTACCAGTATTGAAAGAAAGTGACTAGAAGGTTGGACGGCTGGGCGTAGATGTCTACTGGCGGTGGCACGGAGAGGTCGGGCGTGTTCTGCTGGGCGTTTAACGTGTTGCTAGGAGACGGAGGGGCGCTCGTGTCTGAATGCGTGTGCGCCAGCGTCGTGATGAAGTTACGGTTCAGGTGCACCGCTTCGTACAACGCCACTAGCACCGCATTGTTTGCCCTACGAGGGACATGCATGTCACGGTTGGCTTAAGCTTACAAAAGATAGGCTGGAAAAGTTTGAGAGTGTTGGTCTTGGGATAGTCAGTTATAGTTACGATCATTAATAGCTATTTATGATTGAAAGTAATAGACACAGTTTCCAGCTAATGTCGGTAGGTATTTACCTATGTTAAGAAAAGATTTAGGTTGGCAATTTTTATTGGGTAAGGTAAAGTTCATGCATTTTATTTTCAAATGTTATTGTTCTGGTCATCTGGTGCATTTTTTGGGCATTTTGTGAATTTTTTTGCTGAATGCACAAGGTGTAACTTTCCCCACAAGTAATCGTGTGGGCTGGATAATGGCTGATGTTATATTGCTAAGCTCAGAGGAAAATAACAATGCTCACCGTATCTGCTGAGTTCGTACCCCTCCCTCGTCTGAGACAAACATGTTACCGACAATGTTCGTGATTGACGAAAGCCAGCTGGCTGTCTGCGGCTCTGAATGTTGGGCTGTGAATTGGCGGCAGAATTCTGTTAAGCTTAATGTGATCACCTGCAAAAAATAACAGGACATTAAAATAAACACCAGATGCAGCTTGTTTCTGTTCTGCACTTGCCAGTTTTCTGGCCGCTGTCACCCACCAAATCCAGTAGGTATGAACATAAAACAAATTCAGCTCATTCTTCATTTCATAGAGGTGTTACTGCTTTCGAGCAAAATGCCAATAGGTTAAAAACTGCCTTGAAAAGGCATCAGGCAAGTCAATTTTTTGGGTAGGCAAAACCGAAAAGGGCAGCCGACGCCTCCCACCCCCCACATACTAAAAAAAGCAACAAAAAAAATGGAAAGAAATTGTGGTGTCTGAATGGAGTGAGCTTGGATCCAGGTTGTGGATTGAACAACTTTGAACTGACAACTTCAGGTATCTTCAAGTAAAACACTATCCTACCCATTATAATAGTATCTTTGATCCTACCTACTTTTGTGGTATTGGAACTGGAATGAACTATGGGCAAATGGACAAAGAGAACAGAGTGGCACTTAGTCATGTGCTATTTCGACTCTTTGTAACTCTATACATGACCCCATTTGGTTTTTGTTTTATACCTTAGCTTCCAAAGGTCTTGAAATGGCTTTTGATGGAGGCAAGATTGACAGAAATGTTGAGAAACAGATGACAAGAAATACTTGGTTCAGGGTTTGCACTGACCTTGTACCTTAGCTTGAGAACCAAGCACATCTGCTGAGTTCGTGCAACCCACAATCTATTTGATATCTCTCCTAGAAACTTGACAGGAACGACAGAAGATAAATACCTAGTGCTAGAATTTTAGTTGGAAGCTGTGAGATAAGTTCAGGTTACGGAAGTACTGACCATTTAAGCAAAAAGTTCTAGATACTTTTATTTGAAATATGGAGCATTTTTGAAAAGTCACACAGCCTTCTAGGTTATCAACGTTTGAAACTTAATAGAGGGGGCTAAGTAAATATTCAAAAAAGCTCTTTATTTCAAATAAAAGTATCTAGAACTTTTTCAAAATGGTCACAACTCCTCAGGAATTATAAAGTGGCTTTGGAAACAGTTTTGATTACTCCCAGTCCTCATTTTTGCGATTTGTGCTATATTACTTAGAAGTGATTAAAAACAATTCCCGGAGCATCTCTACGTGAAAATACAACCCTTACCTGGTCCATATAGCACGGTTCCTGAAATTTTGATACCCATCTGCAATCATTAGATATTGGCAACGCAACGTTCGACGTAGGCTCACCAAACGAACAATTTTTTTCTGACAATACAAATTTCCAATAAAATTATTTGCTCAAATCTCCCAGGTAGTCCCATGGCACTTTAAATCTCAATCGGGGTAGTATTACCCAAACATTTCATTCATTCAAAATCATTCACAATTCATTCACAATCTCATCTTCATATTTTATTATTCTTTTGAACGACGCCCTCGTTCGGCGCTTTTTGGCGCCCCTTTCTTAATTTCTGGGTGGGTAACGCCCCTGTGCCTTGATGCATTTCGCATGCCTCAAGATATGGAAAGTGACTTTCGAAACATTTAGAACGTGTCTACCAGCTGTAGATATATACAAAAGATGCAAATGTGTTCTATCCAGCCAGTACTAACCATCAGTTGTCCATCTGGCAGTATTTACCTGTCCGTATCCATTCAGTGCCATCTCGTTGTCCAATATAGACAGCTTGACGATGTACGGATTGGCGGCCTCGTGTTTCCGGTAGTTGACGAGCAACGTCAACAAGAGCACCGCGTCGTGGCCGTGGAGGTTACGAGTTGCCGTCTCCGGCAGCAACTGCACCAGCGACTCGAACAACGAGTTGGCCATCGCATACTCGAGCAGGGTGTTCTGGCTCACGTTGTCCGTCCCCGTGGCCACGACCAGGAGCAGCTTCAGGGTCAAGGCTTTCAGACTCGAGGGGAACTCTCCTGGAATTACAATTAAATTAAGAGTTTTTTGATTTGCAATAAAAGTGCTGACATTATGTAATTCAATCATACCAACATAACCAACATAATCAACATAGTACCTACCTGTCAGAAAGTTTGTACAATGATCTAACAGTAGCTGCATCATTTGTTCAGCAACATCGACGCCCATGAGAATGTTGATGATGTCGAATCCAACTTCTCCGGATGTTTTCTTGTAGATGCTTTGAATAACCGCACAAAGCGTCTAGTGTGTAAAAGAGGAAAATTAATTGATCATTTTTGGTCAAATTTAGCTAGTTGTAGCTACTTGAAAACTTGGGACTGTTGGTAAAAGATATGAAAACTATTTACCTGTAAGGCATACACCACACGAATATGATGTTCGTGGCCTAATGTCGCTACGCATTGCTTGAATAATGTATTTATATTGTCTTTTAGAGAGACTAGTTGTTCAGTTGTGAGTTTTTGTATTTCTGTTTCTATTGTCGATACCTGTGAAAAAATATGGTTAAATTATTAGCTTTATCCACAATAGTAGGTTACGTACAACTAGTACCTACCAACTGGCATTGATTAAGGATGGTAGGTACCTAGTCGTAGACTAGTAGTAGGTACATAGTAGCAGTTGGTAGAAGTTATTTAAATTCAAAATAAATTGATGGGCAACGCAAGTAACACAGTACAACGGGTATTACCAAAAAGTATGACAAGATTGTTGATTGGTGCATCCCTACCTTCGGTTTCAAAAGGAACAGTTCATCCCAGAAATTCGGATTACCCAATGCTGGATCTTCTCCCTGCAAAGTGAAGTAGTTACAAAATAAAAATAATTGTATTCAGTAGGCATCTGACCATAGCACAGTGGTGATGTGACCATTGTAAATACCTTGAAGAATGATTCATAAATTTGAACAACTTTCTCTTTTAACTGCCGTTTCGTTCCAGAACCACTCCGTTTCCTAGAAGCCATTCTGGCCAAGATAGCTGTTTCCAATTTATCTGAAATTAATTTGCCATTACATATACAAATTTAATTTAATTTACACCATTTGCCTAAAAATGTGACCATTAATGCAGAACATGTTCTGAGTTCTGATCATGGTCAACCATTCAGTACCTACGTACATTTACGTATGTCCAATAGTTAGGTTAGTATGCACCAGCATGATGCATGCTTGTGGAAAGTGCACCATTATCAAAGAAACATGCACTTCAAATTTAGATTGTTACTTATATAGGACCTAGGATTTACGATTGGATAGATTCAACGGTTCTACAACTAGTTTTATGGTCTACATCGACGAATTGTATAGACGAAGGAAAAAGATTCGATTTACTAATAACGCGTAATGTGGTTGCATACAAATAGAAGAGTATAGAACGAGAATACCGTAACTCTAGCTAATGAGATACTTTTCTATTTGCATGCAAAAGTAATACTGCAGCGAGACAGACACTGCTCTGCAATGCTAGGAGATTGACTTTTAGGTTAAGAATTTGTCTTACCGCTTAATAACGTCCAATGATCACTTAGTCGTATGTAACCCTACACTAGCCGATAAAATATAAAATAAACAAAAACACAAATTTATTAAATAAAGCATCTGTTGGTTAATAATACAGTATAAGATCGTAATAATTCTTCTCCGTCGTCAAATTCACTGTGTGGGCGTGTCGAACAATTTTGACACTTCAAAACTTCAAAATATCAAGCAGCTGTAACGAGTGACAGCTGCTGGTGTCTTTGCCCATGTGCTGTGATATGCTGTGTTTTGGTATTTGTTGGCAAAGAGGTCGCTGAAAAAAAAGCTTGACCTGCGTTACTAACTCATCAACAAGGTTAATGTAGAGCCACATTTTGGTGCTTAGGGCTGTTTCATACTTTCGAATCCCTTGCTCAAAACACCATGGGTAGCGTATTTGTATTACATTCGCCTGTTAGACGGTAGGTTGTCTGATATTACTAATTTGAGCTTCAATGAAATTAATGATAAATCTACTGATAAGCAAATAGCAAAATTTTGCTTCAAATCTTGTCCCTTTTATTTCAGAATTTGTTTCCTTGGATTGTCATCCCGGCAAACAAGTTTTGGAGGTTTGGGTTATATAGGTCAGAAAAATTTTAAGCACAGCTCACAGCAACAAGAATTTACTGGCAAAAACGATTTTAAAAAGTATGCTGTAATTTTCGGTACTATCGCAGCATCATGGGGCTTGTATTATCACGTCAATGGAAAGAAAAGCAGCGTTTTGTTGGCAGCATCCCAAAGCAAAGATGCATCATCAACGGGGGAAATCAATCCCAATTTGCCCTACTACACTATTAAGGAAGTGGGTGATCATTGTACGAAGAAAGATGGAATTTGGGTGACGTTTGGCCAGGGTGTGTACAACATTACCAAGTTTGTTGATGAGCACCCAGGAGGAGAAAGAATTCTAATGGCGGCCGGCGGTGCTTTAGAACCTTTCTGGCTCCTATATGGCGTGCACAAAACTCCAAACACACTAGCAATTCTGGAAAAATACCGCATTGGTAAGTACCTAATTATATAAATAAGCTAGACTTGATCTGGAAGTAGGTATTCATTACTGGCACATTCATTCCCTTCCCAAATCTCACCTGATGAGAAATACTGAATTAATATTATTTTTAAGGAAACATATCGCAAGAGGAAGCATCTAAACTGGCGGTTGATCTGGATGACCCGTATGGTCTCGATCCTCGACGACATCCGGCACTGAAACCAAGTTCTGTTAAACCTTTCAATGCAGAACCACCCCCATCGCTTCTAGTTGACAGCTTCTTAACACCAACGTACGCTCTTGACTAAATTACGACTATCACTGGAAGTACATTAAAAGAAACTTTAATACAAAATTTTATATTCATTAAAACTATTTCAGAGATTTGTTTTACGTTCGCAACCACTTACCTGTACCGGACATTGACCCCAAAACGTACAAACTGGAAGTGAATGGCATTGGCATAAAAAACCTTACACTTTCACTGGACGATTTGAAGAAGTTTCCCAAGCACACAATCACGGCAGCCATTCAGTGTGCCGGCAACAGACGGTCGGAGATGAGCAAGGTAACATTCATGCAATCACTTTTTCTCATATTTGTAGATGGGCTGAAGTTGTGATGGAAATCAAGAAAATGCTCCGGAGCATACTCTTGCTCGCTAGCATATTCTCACGTATATTCTCCTAAATATTATGCTCTGAGCACACAGGGAAATTCGATTTATGGATCCCTCTAACCATAGAGTAAGAAACCGTAGGTTTCATTACTCTATGCTCTAACCATCAAAACATAACACCAACTTCATTCAATGTTCATCTTTTAGTTTTACCGACATATATTTCACTTTTTGCATTCAGCCTGTTTTTCATTTTTGCTCACTTGCATACTTTTCAGCTGAATTCTGTAAACTATTTCAAACTAGGTATTGAATTCTAATTGAGGTCTAAGCCAGTTAGACTTGCAATATTTTTCTTATAAACTAGTACTATGGTTATAACAAGTAGAAGCATATCTTAAAAGTTGTAATTACTATAGTTAGCTTCTTTCCCTAAGTTATAGTTTTTACGTAAGAGTCGAAATTACAAAGTCTGAACAATGAGTTATCTATAGGATAAAGTGAAAATTGAGGCATCTAATTGGCAGTAACTATGGAGATAACAAGTTATCTGCACTGCGATTACGTAACTCTGATTTTGCCGTTCTCGGTTTCAAAATTCAAAAGTTCAAGTTGACAGTAATGTAATAGGTAGCGATTTTATCAATCAGAACCGACAACGGCACGGCGTAAAAGTTACATGATCTTTAGGCAGGTTTATAACTATAACTATTTGTATCTAGAGCCTAGACATTGTTATTTCTGCACTAAGGAAGCAATAATATAGCTTACCATGCTGTTCATTTCGTCTTTCAGTTTTGTGTTTCGGTTAATCAACCAAAGCTATAAAGTTGAAGACTACAGTTGTTTACATGTTGCCCATTTTGTACCAACCCAGGTGAAGCCAGTGAAGGGTCTGAACTGGGGCCCGGCCACGATCGGCAATGCTACGTGGTCCGGTGCGCGGTTGGTAGACGTTTTGGCGGCTGCCGGGCTGACGGACGCCACTCCCGGCGTGAACCACGTCCACCTCGAAGGGCTCGACGAGTACGCGGCCTCCGTGCCGGCCGAAACTGCGCTGGACCCCCGCGCCGACGTGCTGCTCGCGTACGAGATGAACGGACAGCCGCTGCCGCGTGACCACGGTTTTCCTGTCCGCGCGGTGGTGCCCGGCGTAGTGGGCGCAAGGAACGTCAAGTGGCTCGGTGAGACGCGACTTTCGTTACTGTTCCGCCTTTAGTGCCGGTTTTTCAGTGACCCGTTAAGATTTAACGGTCCATTAGCAAGAAAATGACAGGCTCTGATTGGACGTTGCTATGCAAATAACAAGTACCATTAGGTAACAAGACCATTAGGTATTTAACGTGTCACTGAAAAACCGAGTCTTTGTTGTTATCCTAGTTATGAGTGAGGAAAGATGGTTTGAAAGTCAAAATGCTTTTAGCGTTCGATTATGAATGATGATAGTATGTTTATTTGATCACCAGGCGACATCGTCTTATCAGCCACTGAGAGTACATCCCACTGGCAGCAGGGTGATTACAAGGGGTTCTCGCCCAGTGTAGACTGGGACACGGTTGACTTCTCCAAGTCGCCGGCCATCCAGGTGTTGCCGGTGACGTCAGCCATCTGTCAGCCGGAGAACGGAGAAAGGGTGCGGGTCAGCAACGGAAAGATCTCCGTCAAAGGTGCGTCTGGTTTAGTTTCGATGTGGAATCAATAAGCCCTTTTGTTGTTGGGAGAGAGGCGTAGAATTGAAGTTCAGGTATCTTTCGAAACATCATGGACCATTGTTCAAGGAATGCGTAGGTAGGTAACTGTAATTTTTCATGCCTCGCAAAGAAACTAGATAGCATCGCCCAGTTTGTGCTTCTATTTTATTTTGCCTTTACAGTTGTTGTGATGTTGTTCGACTAGTGCAATGTAACTCCATACTGGAGGAAAACTGGAAATGTGTATACCTACAAGTACTTAACTGTGTTTATATGGGACTATACATATTTGATGATCATTGGAAATCTGCCCTTAGAAATTTGAAGTCAAAGTGTTTGAAATTTTTAGCCTTGCCACTTGCCAGTGTTGCTCCTTTGTGATAGGCACAAGCCAAATGGGTTCACAATTGAACAGTGGGTAACTTGTACCCGTTGCGAAGCAGTCCGATTTTTCGTTTGGCGAGCACATCGTGTCTCGGCACTCACCGATATAAGCTACGGGAATGTTAATAGCTTTGCCCTTGTTTCGACAGGATACGCTTGGTCGGGCGGAGGACAGAAAATCGTGCGTGTCGACGTGACTGCTGACGGAGGCAAGACGTGGCACGTGGCCGAGTTCAGCGCTCAAGACGACAGCAAGACTCCCCGGCACTGGGCGTGGACTCTCTGGCACGCGGAAATTCCCGTCGCTGCCACAGCCAAAGAGGTAATGGTGCAGAGAAGGATAGAAACTAGCGACATTATCGGTTGGATATTCGTACCGGATATTCTATTGGTATTATGTAATGCACCTAGTGTGAACTGATTGCAATTAAAGGGGGTCTTACCCGCTGATCCAAATTTATATTATCGATAAAGACCACCAAGTTAGGAATTTTGAGAGGCAAAAAAAATGTTTTGCCCTAGCGCTGTCCCCAGCAAAAATTGCCGAGTTCCGTGTTTTTCGGCCTAGGCGCCAAGCAAAAAATCTCCCATAAGAAATAACATGGTGAGCATTTTCGACCCCTGGAGCCTAGGAAAACTAATGACCAGAAAAAATAATCAAACCTAGTGCCATACTCGTCCATCTTTCTTCTACCTGGAGATATTTTGAATGTTATAATTGGAGCATCCGTTTAGCCTCAGCAAATTAATTACTGAAGGTGTGTAATTCGGGTGTTGCAGTTATCCTTACCGCGGCCGCGTTGGTCGCTGCAGCGGTTGGCAGGCGGCCAGCCGGCGGTAGCGGATCGGCTCCGAAGGGAGAATCGACGGAGTGGGGATAGGTTTTGTGAGACTCGAGCAAAGATACTATTATAAATTGGACTCGAGCCAGCACGCGCTCTCCCATGCTGGATCGGTCGACAAATCTCGGCAGGAAAAATCAGTGATCTCATCTGACACTACCACACAAGTGCATATTTTGTATGTAGCTGATAGTGACCCGCTATAATTTCCTCATGCTTTTGTTCGATGGCATAAACAGTAATGATCGAAGCATAAACCCTAGGCGAGCGCCAATTCGAAGAAACAATAATCAGTGCTGCACCATTGGAGGGGAAGTGAGCAGCCTCGTGCTGCCTGCAGACTGGACGGCAGCGCGGGGCTTGCGAGGAGAGCGAGCAGGAATTGTTAGACAGAGAGAAAAGACGACAGATTGGCGCATAAGTAATTCCCCATTCGTTACATTTTCGCAGCGCCCGATCGCTGAAAACTGTAATAATTTTTGTAAAATCGCCTAATTCGGCGATTTATTTTTAAAGGTCCATTTTCTATTGGTGCTATGGTTTGTAACCTGTGTGCAAATGTAAATTTCCCGCTTCACAGCCCCTTTAAGGGAGGACTGTAAAATGTTGTTTCATGATAAACTTTTGCAGCTTTCTAATAGTGTAATTGCCTGCGTAGCGATTACTCAAATGTTACTTTTTGAGGGAATCCTTTCTGATTGATAAAATCCTTATTGTAGGTATCTACCTACTTAAGTCGATGATATTTTGTTAGCTTTGAATCAGAGGTACATAGTCTCCTTTCAGGTCTCTAAAATATGGCAAAATAGTGCATGCTAATGAGAAATAAGAAATTATAAACATTTTGTCTGCAATTGGTGTGCTAGTTTGAGAAGGAGGGCAATACTCATCCGCTTACAAAATCATCCTGTTCGCAATATTTGCTAGCAGTCACAACAGCATGTTGGAGTGCCGTTCCTATCTCAAGCCTGTGTTACACCGGATTACAGTGGTATTTCGTACCCTCTTTGCAGGTGGAGGTGTGGTGCAAGGCGGTGGACGCGAGCTACAACACGCAGCCCGAGAGCTTCGAGAACATCTGGAACCTCCGCGGTGTGCTTAGCAATGCCTACCACAGGGTGAAGGTCACTCTCACTTAGTGCAATCTTCTCCCAATAACATTCAGGGATGTTCAGGGACATTGGTAAATGTAAACCCCATAATTAATAAAGTGCTGCTGGTTACGGAAAAGGACTACGACTTGAAGTCATGTCATAAAATATTATATTATGTTATGTTTTTTATATACAATATTTCTTGTTAAAGTACTTTTTATGTATTTGTTCATTAGTTAGCATATTGTTAATTGTCTATAGTAGAATATAACCAATGGAAAGTTTAACTTTCAAAAGGAAAAGTTAAAGATTGAAATCAGAAATGCAAGGTACCTACTAAGATAATTATATGTAAAAAAGAAGCAACATTTGTATTCGTAAATATTTGGTGATGTTATGTATTGAATTTTTTTATTAGAAAAAAATAAAAGGTGTGGTACTTGTATTGCAATTGATTATGTCTGCACTTGCAGTTGCAGCCAAAGATACTATATAATAACCTTCGTTGTTGCAGCTGTCTTCGGTAGTTTGTGGGGTTCGAGTTTGGTGATCTCTCAGTTTTCATTAATTTGCGTGTGATTTGGAATGTAAACCTGGCATTTCGTAAAATGTGAACATATCATTCAATAAACTGTTTCTATTCGATCGATTTCAATCAACCATTAACTGGTATATCATTATAAAAGTAAAGAGTACATTATTCTGCAGAATATTAATCATAACCTCAAATCTTCACGATGTTAAGTTTGTGCTCCAAGCTGAGAGTGGTCTTATCTTCCTCTAACAAGAGCCTGTTGCAACGCTGTACATATTTCAATGGATCAAATATTCGATTGGCAAAAGAAGCCAAGCCATGGCAGTGTATGGCTAAATTTGGAGTACGCCGGAGTGGCTCGCTGGCTGTCGAAGTTGGTGCTGCGGCTAAAAGCCCAAACGCTGAAAAGATCGTTGGTTGTTGGTTGTTAGGATGCAGCGGTATGGTATTTGGTGCTGTCTTTTTAGGTAAGGAGTGCTCAGTACACACTAATTAATTGCAGTCTTACTCTTGTCATATTATTGTACCCAGTAGTGACAGTTATATAACTCAATATTTTTTAATTCAGGTTAGTTCTCGAACAAAAAATGTTTGATTTTCTAAATGTATGGCATCTGGTTTTTGTAGGTGGTGTAACAAGGCTAACAGAGTCAGGTTTGTCAATGGTAACATGGCGATTATTAGGAGAGACTCGTCCGCGCACATCAAAAGAGTGGGAAGAAGAGTTTCAACGTTACCAACAATTCCCGGAGTTCAAAATGTAAGTTTACTTTCCAACTATGTGGTTTTTCAGTGTTTCTATTAATATTATATATTGAACAATATTTAATACCTACAAGAACTCCTATTTCGTTTTAATATGTACGTATACCTGCACTTAGAACTGAACTTACATTATTGTAATTTCATGGCATTTTAGAAAAAACAAAGACATGACTGTTGACGAATTCAAATGGATTTATTGGATGGAATACGGGCATCGCATGTGGGGTCGTGCTATCGGTGCTGCATTTTTCATCCCTGCCACTGTATTCTGGTCATGTGGATGGCTTAAAAAGGGCATGAAACCTCGAGTTCTTGCGTATGGAACCCTGATTGGTCTGCAGGTACCTATCACAATGTCTAATTAATTATATCGTCACAATATTCCTATCGCACCTACCCCATGCAGACTGAGAAATTTTCATCACTGCTAAAAAAATATACCTTCTACAACCTATGAAATTCTGGAATACTAAGTGTTGACGGCAATTTTTCTGCCAGGGCCTGATGGGCTGGTACATGGTCAAGTCTGGCCTCGAGGATCGGTTCCAAGGCGAGAGCGACGTCCCGCGGGTCTCACAGTACCGCCTGGCCGCTCACCTCAGCCTGGCGTTTGGGCTCTACTCGGTGCTGGTCTGGTCGGCACTGGACCACCTCATGCCAGCACAAAAGCCGGCCGCGGTCGTCACTGCAGGCGCAAGGCGGTTGCGTGTGCTGGTGCACACCTGTAAGGGATTCGTATTCCTCACTGCTCTTTCGGGTGCGTCTTATCTCACGTAGCTTGCCACTGTGGAAACTGATTGAGAGCAGGAAGCATTTGCTGCAGTTGTTGTAGGTAGATCAAGGAGAAATAATTTACTTTCATTCTCTTTCAGGAGCATTTGTTGCTGGACTTGATGCAGGACTCGTTTATAATTCCTTTCCCAAGATGGCAGATAAATGGGTTCCCGACGACATCCTAGCCTTCTCACCGAAAATAAGAAACGTCACCGAAAATCCGACCACTGTTCAGTTCGACCATCGGATACTGGTGAGAGAATCAAACAAATCCACTTAAATGAAGTCCAGTTTACATACGACCTCTAACATCATGGTTATTTCGGGGCTTTCCATGAACACGACAACAGGGCACGACGACAGTGTGCCTGATCTCGGGCATGTGGCTGCTGTCTCGACGCGTGGCATTGCCGGGCCGCGCAAATCGTGCCGCTGGCGTGGTTGCGGCTGTCGCGTGGCTGCAGGTCGCTCTTGGAGTTGCCACGTTGCTCACATACGTGCCAGTCTCGCTTGCTGCTGCCCACCAGTCGACTTCGCTCGCGCTGCTCACTTGCGCAGTCTGGCTCAGTCACGAACTCAAGCATCTCAAACGATTGCCCAAGTGATTGTGAAATTTACGGTGAGTGACTCCTATTGAATCGCTCGGTTTGAACTTTGAACTTTGGATTGCGCCGTAGAAACACTTTCACTGATAGTCCACGCCTGCGTTAACAGTGGCTAGGCTAAATCTTGCCGAGTCCCTCATCCCGCAAGACTTTTCGCATGTTACTGACGGTCACCGGACGGAGACTCTGATGTTTAACTTGTTTTCTTTCAATTGTTCTATTGATAGTTGCTATGTAATCTGCACTTTACAGTTCTCTCTCTCCTATGACAGTGATCACTTCCGCGATGCCACCGTCTATCACAAGCTACCGTCAACCACAAGTAACTATTTTTCTTCAAGGGGACAGATCAGTTTGCCAGAAACTGATAAGGTTGGGTTTGATCTGATACTGCTAAATGGATGGACTTGTTCGAAATACTGAACTTGTCTTGTAGCAAAAAGCAATTCCCCCAACTTTGCCTGGTTTGGCCTTTGTCAGTATCACAAAACACCTTTATTTACTATAAAAGATACATTTCAAGAAAACTGTTCCTTCCTGCTTTGGAACACGAGATTAAAAAAATATATCTCTCTGTATTGCCTTAGTTGCTCGATTCTGACTATTGTTTGTAATGGCCAACCCCTACAACTTTACATTATTAGTACAACGTAATCCAAGGTCAAATGATTCCAATGGCCATGCACGGCCAGGAAATAAGACTGTAATAGGAACGAATCAAAACTTGACAGGGGAAAAAATGTCCACAGAGATTTGTAAAACCAGGAGTATTTTATTGGTGTTTTATTATTAAACTCTTGAACAGCTGCAATGTGCGTAATAAGTACCAAATCTCGACAGACTCGAGCAAATCACACTACGCGGACATTCAACTGTAAACAAACACCTCACTCTTTCGTCTCTTCTCAACATAGTGTTATTACAATAATATATAATTTATATATAGCCTACAGGTAAACATAACTGTCCCAACTTGTTTGTGTGTGTACATTACATCAGTAATGAAAAACAAACAAAATGCATGTCCAATGTAAAAATGCTGGTCACCGTTTGCAGATGAATGTGATTTATTTATTGCTGGGTGGGTGTAGGTCGCGATTGTGCGACGAGAACAAGCCACTTGGTGTAGCTCATGCCAATATTTTATTATATAATTATAATATTTAGTATTTAACCTGATTGCAATTAATGTCTATTGTTTAATAAAAGTTACCTAATTGACTCAACCGCCTGCTTTTATATAAATGATATATTCTATTATAATATAACAGCGAGCATTGCTCTAACCAAAGGTGTGGAATTTTCATATGGCACGTAAAATATTCATATTGTGAAGGAATCAATTGAATTTGCAATAATTTAAATCGAGACAGCTCTTTCATTCACATTCTCTGTTGACAAGAATCTAAGTTGGTTAAACCTAGTTATGCGTTGTGTTTATGAGGTAGTTCGATATCGATACATAAGTAAACCGTTTCATCAAAATTTCTTTATACCTACCTATTATAATCATTTAAATTATAACTTTCATACCTAACTATATATTATCACTCGGTACTTTTGTGATCAAATTACTTTTTAACTAGAAGATTACAAATTCAATAATATCATGATAGTTTTGCCAAGTTCATCATCATCGTATGACCGTAGGGTACAGAAACGGGCTGCCATCACTACCTACTGGTTAAGGACTTAAAATAAATATGTCCTGAACATTCCAGAATGCTGCAACATTTCAACTAACAGAAAGCATATTACTATTAAGAAATAACAGACGTTTTAAAATTAAACTACAAGTTGTAACTACATTTGCAGATCAGTTTCATGTCAGGTTTAGGTAAGGAAACCAACATACTGTAACCAGAAATAATTTAAAAATTATGGTTTTTTAGTTCATTATCCAGCTACTCTAAATTAGGAAAAACTGGATGACAGCCCGCATACCAAATTCATTACATTAAGACGGTAATTAAGTATGTAATTATTTACAATTTTAAAATATTATTTTGGGTGTTAGGTACATACTTTCTTAAAAGTTTGCTGAGACCTGCTCGATAGTGATAGGTACATAGTATTTGGTATTAAAGAATCGGTTCAGAATTGTTAACTAATACCATTGGCTTTATAGTTAGACAGAGCCACAGTGCCAATGCTAGGGGCACCCCCACAGACAAGATTTTCCCTATTTAACCCTACAGCGCCACTGCGTCATAGCAATCGCCGCTTCAAGCCACGTTCGAAAACAAGCGCCTGGAAGAGCTGCTGGCGCTATCTGGCGAGGGAAACAGACACTCTAGCATTGGCGCTGTGGCTCTATCTAACTATAAAACCAACGCTAATACGTACTAATTAAGTTGGTGCAGAAAGCACCTATAATTTGAACTTGAACGAATGTGGTTTTGTGTTTTTCAGGCATTGAATTTAGGTCAGCACTTTTTCGGCAAATTTATTGCCAGGCCAGGCCTAACGATATTTCTTGCTTTATAGAACTTTTCCAATATCAAAAAGCTGCCACATTTAAAATACAAAATTTTTAAATTAAAATTTAACTGTTTGCAAGTAAATAAAGATTTGGAAAGGTTTTACTTTTTGTAGTCGTTGCTTAGTTCTAGATAAATAACTACAGACTTATTTACACAGTTGATATGCTTCAAGCATTGATTTAGAATTAATTTCGCAGCAAATCTCTGTTTTGCCTTGTGCTGGCATGTAACGTGTTCATATAAGATCACAGCACTAGCGCTCAACGACTCGCTAGCCAGACCAAATTAGTATCGTATTGCATTTGCACGTACCTAGTAAAGAGAGCTTCTTGCCCTTTTTGCAAAAATGGCAGAGTGAATCACCTAAGCTAAGATTATCTATTTGCTAATGTTTCGATTGATATCTTTTTACAGCGAAACTTCTTGTTATAGGTAACAAAAATAATGTTTGTTTTCTATTCTCCTTAGGTTTAACTTTCAACTCGCGACAATTGTTCATAGTTGACGATAACTTGAATAACGTACCCGGGAAGTATCTTGGCTTCTTCGATGCGGAGCTTATCACTGAGAAGCTTTCCCCCGAAGAACCAGCGCTGCCGCATAGGCTCCAAACCTTCTTGACTCTGCGAAATGGACGAATGAGTGTTAACTTGTCATTGTTATACTGGAAGCTGTACTGAATTAGACTGAGATATTTATTTTTGTATCAAGGCAGAATTATTTGCTTGATATAAAAAATTATTAGAATTATGTCACAAAATTTCTTCTTTTTAGCTTCCAACATTTATGAAATTCAATCTGTGCCAAGGACTCTGAAGCCGCTAATGATATACAAAGCCCGTCAAATCACTTGCCGTAAGCGTTCGCTGCAGGAACTCACCTGCAATCTCTTCTTGGCCGTTCCAATGGTATCCTTTGAAGATAGCAACAATTTAACATCCTGGCACGTCGAAGAGAGACGTAGCTTGAGCACGATTTCCGAGCCTCCATCAGCCGGCTCTGAGCATTCAGCAGGGGAATCTCTGCCGCCATCTTCCTTCACAATGTTGATCGGATTGGACAGACAGTACACCGGCACCTGGTACCGCGTGCCGAGCTCGTCGTAGCATTCCGTAAGGAAGCCTGAAATGGTAATTCATGCCGCTATGTAATGTCATAGATAAGGGACAGGTTAGCTAGATGATCACCGTAGGTATAATCACGTGGGGGCCCAGGAAAAGCAAGTAGGAATGTGCGGCACTACATATGACCTTAGATAGGTAAAATATGCAACGACGGGCCTAAATATTGAACCTCACCCCGTACTTTTCGAGCCCCCTCTGGTAGTACCATTCACTACCTAAACAAAATTAAATTGAAATGCCCTTAATTCCGATTGTTACTCTTAGATATCCATCGGCATAAAGTTACATATTGTAACCAAGATTTAAATGATTTTGTAAAATGATCAAGACGGAACTAGCACTTTAGGTATCTACTTTATTCTCCTCAAATTTCAGGGAAACTGAGACCTCCGATGACCCATAAACACCCCTTGCGGATGCAATTATCTGCTAAGAATTCCTTGTTTTTAATGTTTTTAGCAACCAGTCTGTCAAAGACTTGCCTGTACCATTGGGAACTGATATGTTGGCTCCGTCAAGGATTGCTTGTGCCAGCTCAAAGTCGAGAGCTTCACCGGCTATTGCAGCAGCTCGTAACGCGTCCCAGATTTCTTTGCGACCATCAAAAGCTGGGGCTGTGTCCCAGAACTCATCGCGTTTACTCCGCAACTGTCCTTCCGTTAGGGGAACGTCAGACTTCCACCGAATGGTTTCATGGCACAGGGGGTGATTTTTTCTTGTACTACCTAAAACAGCAAGTGGAATAAAATGTAGGAAAACCTGGGTGTGTGGGCATGCAATCTCAAGGATCTCAAAATTATCTTTTATTGTCACCTTGACCCAAATTTGGAAGCACCTTTGTTAAGTGAGGCTAACATCCACAGTGTTTGACAAGCTAACAGGTGTTTACGGAGTAGAGGGTGTGTTCGTGAGCCAGCATCACTCGTAAAAATCACTATTTAAATTTGTTTCTCCACACGCCAAGCACATACCTGAATTTGGTCGAGTAACATTTCCTGAAGTATCTTCGGCCTCTTCTCTACCACCTCTCCTAATTCCTAAGCACCCTCCCATTCTATATTCATCGATCTGAGCGGCATTTCAGCAACTATCAGCACTTGATATGCTGCCCTCGCCTTTCGCGTATGATCGACATAATTTCGCTAGATTGACAGCTTCGAGCGGCGCACGGCCGCAGTCCGCACGTAGATAATAAAGATGACGTACGTCTGGTACGTGCGTCTATCTATCGACGGCACGGGCTCTCTGAATTTGGAAGGAGTGGTCAGTGTAGTCTCTTGCACTCGATTTCCGTATTTTCGTTTCGATGTTGGCAGCATTTCGCTCCGCCTTGTTTATTTCATTTTTAAATGATGCAGGATCGTACAGGATAATCAGCTGATATAACCCGGTGCTGTCACTTAAATCTGTCAAGCGATTTCAGAATTTTGATCTGACGTTGTTTTGGAGAATTTCTCCTGGCCCAATTTGTATCAACGCTATGTTTAAGAAGCTCTGTACGCTTAGTTATAGTTACTTACCAAAAACACATGGAGGGTTAACAGCATATCGGCATGGATCAGTAAAATGTGGTGAAAATAAGAATAAAATTGCTGTGGTAAGGAGTAAGGACGGAGAATCTGTTCTAGGCCTACTTAGAATCCACTATATATATACTACTAATATCGATGTCAAGATAGCTCAGTCTAAATTATACAGGCACATACTATAATATCTGTAGTTTGCATTTTATATCCCTCATATCATTTTAGATTCTATCAGGCAGCGGAGTTTATGATGGCTCTGAAATCCACGAAGTCAGTGCAGTTGTTGTACACCTTACACGTGCGGGGCTTGAACCGATATTCTACGCTCCAGATATTGACCAATTACATGTAATAGATCATATCAAGGTATGAGGAAATATAGATGGCGTGATAAAGTGGGCTCTTAGGGCTGCTCATTATTTGAAAAACATCTCATCAATCTCATTTTATCAATCATTTAAAATGCATACATTTACTTTAGGGCTCACCTGCCCCATCTGACAAAAGAAACGTTTTGGCAGAATCTGCTCGTATAGCTCGAGGAAATATTAAAGCCTTGAGTTCCTTGTCTGGTTCGTCAGCAGTTGGTCTCGTGATTCCGGGAGGTTTTGGTGCAGCTAAGAATCTGTAAGGACAAATTTATGCTGGGTTTCAAAAAATAAATGCAAGACGTCTTAGTTTTCAAACTTCCAATGATGACATATTTCTTTTTAGGTGTGATTTTGCATTATATGGAACGGAATGCAGAGTAAATGATGATGTGGCACGAGCCATTTTGATGTACCATATGGCTCAAAAACCAATTGCAATGTGTTGCATTGCTCCAGTACTGGCAGCAAAAGTGCTGAGTGACTCACAAGTAACCATAACTCTTGGACGAACTGGTATGTTAATTGGAAACACCTAAACATTAAATATAGTAGCAAACAATTTGAAGAATATAGAAGCTCCGAGCTTATGTAAGGTGGGTCACTTGGAATGTGCCGTAGTTGAGCCGAAAAAGATCGACATCAGTGGAGCGCTAGTGGTAGCTCTTCACAATTTTTCTGCCTGGCATGTGGAAAAATGTTAGAGCACTACTACTAGCGCTCTACTGACGGAGATCGCATGAAACAGCCAATTCAGAGGCGGCCTTATACCCCGTTCACACTGGGGAAGTTAATCACTGTTAGGTTTAACTATGATCAGCTATGCGCAGTGCATTGTGGGCTAACTGTGTTCGAGTTTGAATTGAGCGTTCACACTGAAACGGGGTTAACGCCATAGTGGCCATCTTTTTCCAAATCTGTACGTCCACATACATAAGCTTCTAAAACTCCGATTTCGACCGTTTCAATCATGGAAAATGAAGATGTGCTGCGAGTTTTGTTACTCTGATTAGCCAGTACATTTTGAAGCGTAGGAGAAGTAAAAGGCGTCTTGATCTAATGCATAATATGTATTTAGTTAGATTTATAATTCGAGCTCCATATCATTATAAATCGGGCCGTTTCTTTTGTTGGCCAGGAGCCTGTTCACGTGCGACTCCCACACGTGAATCAATAATAACACCTCGTGGTCCGTCAATTGTCCTTTCTTTTCCCATCTTTTGCTTCGCACACAATATCCCTCGTTGACGCCATTTAAAAAAACAAAATCAACACTGCACAGCCTTCTCCAATCCTACAAAACGTTCCTGCCGCGCAGTTCCGGTGGGCGGTGAGCAAACTAACTGAGTTAGCTCTTAATCACGTTCTGGAAACGTTGTTAACGCCAAATCCGAGTTAACGCTAACAGCGTTCCGTTCACACTGGCCTCTTGATCATAGTTAAGCCGCTAACAGTGATTAACTTCCCCAGTGTGAACGGGGTATTAGTGTATTGCCATTTGACTAGAAATCAGAAGCTATAATAATAATAATAACTAGGGTGAACGCAATTTGTGTTGCGTTGAAGATGAGCGTAGCGGTTTGTATTTAGCGCAAAAAAAGATTGAAGCAAAAAGCCTAAATCATGGAGCAGGAAGCCGGACCATTGCTTTTTCGAAAATTCTGATCACTTGAAATTGTAAACGATTCTGGCCTTTCTTTGCTTCTGTCCGAGCTGTAGGGTAGTGGAAATATGCTCATTTTGAGGTCATAAAGCAATGTGCATGTTAATACATAGATGTTACTCATGCCCAAGGGTTTTTATTGAGTTTTATTGGGTTGGTTTTTATTGGGAAAAATCTGGTGTGATGTTTCGATTTGGCTTCGATGGTTTCTAAAGGCAAATCGAAATTGGGAACATTTGAAAAAAATACGCACTTTTAAATAAATTTCCGTACTTTTCCAAACTTGCCCAATTGTCGAATTTTGCTCTTTTTTCTGCTTTGAAAGTGAAGGGTGTGGAGGATTTTCTTGAAAAACGCAGGGGGTCTAAGTTGAGAACAAAAGTAGACACCCTGAAAATTTCATCCCACTCGAAGCAGGCGTTTGGCCTGTAGAGCACGCGCAAACACACATACAAAGAAAGAAACAAACAAACACACACCAAGTGTTTTTTTTAGCAGTAGTGAAATTGATGATTTCGCTTCGCTCGCTACGCTCATCAATAATAATATATACGTTTTTTTAAGTTTAAAGAGAAAGTGCAAATCACTTGGTACCACATATTAAAACAGGTACTAACCAGAGTTGTGATGTGGAAAGAATAACTTGATATCACGGGTGTCGGGTGATATCACTCGTTAAAATTTTTCCTACCATGATTTACTAGGCATTGGGTCAGAAGGAAAGAAAATGAGTGATATTGGAATAAAAAAGATACACTTTTGCGCCCCAGGTTCTTATTTTTAACCTACCTTCGTTAAAAGTTCCTAGGGTGTATTTCGTATTTAGAAACAGAGCGACCAGTTGCTCCGTTTAGACACGGTTAGACACGGTCCGTTCTGCAATCAACACCTAAGTATGTTGGTCCAGTTGCCATTGGTTGACGTTTGGACGCAACCAGCATGGCCCACGATTTCTAGCGGCTGGTCTTATCCATTTACCAATTTGTCTACCTGATACCTCGGGTTCGAAATACGGAATTAACCCATTTTTTCGTTTGTTGTTCAGATTTAGTATTTGCTTTTATTGTTTTCAGCGGAAGAAGGCGAGGAGGGTGGAAAGTGGCCGCATCACGGCGCCATTGCCGCTGCTAAGAAATTAGGTGCTACGGTAGAGGAGAAGGTAATAGCGAGAGCAACGCTGCAATGCATGGAAGTGTCAAACTCAATCGTGCCGTGACTAATGTCGGTCACATTGTTTCTTAGGGCCTCTGTTCTGTGTGATTGTAAATTAATATGTAATTGTTTTGTTGGCAGGGTGTTAATGAGATCTGCTTTGATGAAAAGAATTTGCTTGTCACCACTCCAGCATTCATGTATGATGGCAAATTCTTTGAGGTTTATGATGGAATTGGACTTATGATTGAGAAGCTTAATGCTTTGGTGAAGAAGAAGAGTGCAGAATAGAACCATTTACAGCAGTTGGCTTGTGCATTTGGCTGCATACTCAATAGCTCTTATGCCTGTTGATTGGGCTTGGGTTTAATAAATATGAATTGATGCATTATACAGGCTTTAGATAATAAATAACTATTTTCATACTGAAATTGCAACTCTCAGGCACTGTTTTATCTATTAAAATACCATGTTATCTACTTTACTCATATTTCTTTATTATGCCATGCCACATTTTTTGACCATTTACCTCTTTACTTAAGATTTCTAGCTTTTTGCGCGATCTGTGAGATGAGTGCGATTCTCGTTGTACAGAAAATCTATACCATCCCTACTGAATATCCTTTTCGAGGGCTGCCGCTACGGCGCAGCGCAGCACGCTCAGAGGCACTGCACACAAAAAATGCAACATGCTAAATAGTAATTACATACCTGCGGTAATTCGTTTACCGTGGCTGTAGAGTTGATTTTAACAAAGAGCCAAATTATTTCAACACAGAGGATGGATGGGGGACTATGTTCAAATTATTTGGATATTATCTGACAAGAGGTTTGTTTACGTGCTAGGGGTCGAAAAACGCTTTGGGTTAGGCCAGGGAGTTCGTTTTCTAAGCACCTAAGCCAAAAAGTGCGGACTTTGAGAACTTCCATACGGATGGCCGTGGCCTCAAGAATTTTTTTTTTACCGTCCAAAGGACATTACATATAATCTTAGGGGCGTCCGCTGCGGCTGGGAAAGGTGGGTGCCTGCCCACCCAGAAATTATCAAAGGGCACCGAGGGTGACAATTTTTTTTTTACGTTAAAAATAAAATGTAAAGACAAGACTGTGAATAAATTGAGTTTCGTTTGGTTAATTTCCACCCTGATTAAGATATGAGGTACCCGTGACTACCTGGGAGATTTAAGTAAATAATTTTGTCGGAAATTTGTATTGTCAACGCGTCTACGAATATCGTTGCATCTGGAATAACTAGTAACTTTAAAGGTGAATACCAGAATCAGGTACAGTAATTGAGGGCTATATGGGCCGGGTAAGGGTTCGATTCTGATGCAGATTTGCTTTGGGAATTGATATTTGCATCACATCTAGGTAATATAATACATAGGATTGTTAATTCCAGTTCCAACTCTATGTTAGTATGGGTGTGATATGTTTACTTTAAAATACCTAAAGTTATCAGTTCAAAGTCGTCCAAGCCACGTCGTCGGCATCCAAGTGCACTCCATTTAGGTGATTTAGACACCACATGCTTTTCATTTTTTTGCTCGTTTTAGTGGTTGGTTGGGGGATGGGGGGGCGCCGGATGCCACTTTTTGGTTTTGCCCGCCCAGAAAATTGGCTTGTATGACGCCTCTGCTCAATCTTCCTAATCAATGAAAACAGTCAAATTCAAGAGGTTAAATTTGTAGCCGGCCTTCCCAACTTGCAGTCCACTTGATTAGGTTCTCAAACCCCACCAAAACCCTACCAAAAATAATATTTCAAATAGGTTATTAACAATTATTTTTTTTATTTCGTTTATCTACAAAATTCAACAACAAGGTGTAACAATTTTCATCATTTATAAATGCAGGCTCATCCATAGCTCGCATAATGGAGTGGTACATTCCACGCTTCCCTACGCACAGCACAATCAGCTCTAAGATCACTTTCCTCTACTGGCAAGATTGCCCTCAGGGCATGGCACACTGCGCAGCAATACTTGTATAATGCATACCTACTGGTGTCCAAAACAAGTGTGCGGTGTCAAATCGCCGGTCTTGCATTCAATAGGTCACCTCATTGTACCAGCTTGAAATTCCAGAATGACCTATACTGGTCGATGACTTTTCAGCTTCATTCGATGAGACAGCGATGTTTTTGTCTGTTCAGACGGGAAGTTCGTTTTCTATTTATAGAAGCTGTCAAAGTTATATCCAATTGTAGTACTATTTTGTTCTGATGGGCACACAATCATAGGATAAATCTTTTATGATATACACTAGATATACAATTGCTTAAATGCAACAGAATTTTAAACAGTTCTTAAAAAATTTTCATTTTCTGTAACACTTAATGCTCAACTCAATGCTAAAAGCGGTTCGTAGAGTTCTTTTGGCGAAATGTATTTCTTTGCTTTATTTTGCTTATATTTTAATGTACGCGCCAATTTCTGTTTTGCCGGAGAAAGGGCACTCTTCTTCTTCGGTACAAATATTTCCTGTTCGTCTCCTCCGTCTATCAGTGCCAGTTGCTCGATAATGTTCTTGGGCTTCTCTCCTCGCACCAACACCCTTGGCTCTCCCTGATCATGCCTGCTCGCGTTTTTGTTCACATATACAACATACAGCTCCGAATACGACGACTTTGTCGGCGCATTGATATCTGCGAAATCTCTGAAGTTGGCAAAGAAATCATTGCCTCGCTGTTGCTGCGGCCTAGGGTTATTCCCCCCGCCCTTGTAGAACGAGGGTCGGCCGTGGCCGTTGTGGTAGTATGGCGAGTGCGTCTGGTAGTTCTCGAACTCTGTTGCGTGGCCGCGGTCGCGGTCGGCGTCGTTGTAGAATGTACCGCCGCGGATCACGCCAAAGTTGCCTGAGCCGAGCACGTTACCCTGGGATGTGTCTGCCTCCGCGCGGTGCAGGAACCCGATCGGCTGAAAGTTGGCATTCTGGTTGCTGTTGGACCGCTGCAGCGGTGCTCGCGGTGACGAGTTGGGGTAGATATGTGGCCGCGGCGCGCCAAACGACGGGAAAAACGAAGGGAAGAAGTGCTGCGCCATCTGCGTTGTGTCTTCCTCTCCGTTGATGTACATGTCGGTGTCAGCAGCGGCCTCGTTGTCAACGACCTTACTTGCTGTCTCGGCGAGCTGAAAAGCAAAGCGATGATTTAGTTGGTACTTGAGCTTGGTAATGGTATTTCTGTGCATCAAATTCCTGTCATTTCACTTCCATTTCCAAACCGTTTTTACCGTTTTTACAAACGGTACTACCTACCTATTTGCCTCTACCTACAGCATGCAAGCCTTCTGGTAAAGTGGTTTTCCTTTTCCTCTAAGCTTTTACCCATTAGTGAATACCTACCATATATCTAGTTGGTAGGTAGGTACCAACCTACCATATAGGTGAAATTAAAAAGTGTATAGTTACTACTTACTAGCATAGATGTTACTAGTTAGTATCTTCCTATTCTCCTAAAGCCATAATGAAATGTGTCATTTAATTCTCATCTCATGGTTGCATGGATGTGAACGCTTCTCTTCTCTTCCTGCCTTGAAATAAATCATCTATGTCTGTTGATGATTGTAATGGAAAACAAATTATATATATTAGGTTATTTACAGTTTGTGCCAAATAAATATTTTTGGCAAAAATATTTTTTATTCATTTTATATTCTGAATTTGGGATTTTCAAATAATAATTAAGTTTTATAAGTGTCAGTGTTTTGGCTTCGGAAGTTCGGGTGCACTTCAAAGATTTTACTGGACCCAGCCACAAGTACTAATTTGACTAATTGACTAATTTGATTTGTTATTTCTGTTCTCGCACTCTTGAATTCAGTAGCACCTCGTGCACAGGGGCAGTGGGGCATGTGCACCACCTATATCCTCGCCCAGAACATAGATTTTACTACTTTAGCTTATATCATTAAGATTTCTTTAGATTTCAATGTTATGCTATGTATTGGGACTCCTTCAGTATTCATTTGATTCATTAAAGTCCACCGCATCGTTTCCCTGGACCCAAAAGCGCGCGATCGCGATTCCGCCGCGCTTCATTGCATGTCTGGGTAGTGCAGATTCGGCTTCTGCTCCCAATCCCAATAGTTAGCGCGTGCGCGCAGAGCGCTCACAGTGCGAGCTGGCAGGCAAGAGCAGGGCACATATTCAAAATGCACTTCAGCCAATCAGCCGCGATGAACAAGTGGCGAAATGCGGGACTCCCTGGCACGGCCAATGGCTTCGTCGCGACCTTTGCTGCACGTGCCACTGTGACAGTCTAGCGGACGTGTTGGACTAGGTGTCGCGGCGAGCGAATTCGCGTGAGATGTCATGTGTCATTACTCTAGTTTCACGCCGTGTTTTAGGATTTAAAATCAAACTAATTTAGTTGGGAAAAGTTTAAGGTTTCAATGGATACTCTCAAATAAATAGAAGAAATTTTTGTTTATAAAATATCGCCGATCTTGTCGCGATTAATCGAGGTATGGTTTGACATATTTTTGGCAGTGCATCGTAAATCGGCATTAGTATTGCTTATGATTTACTGATATGGAAGTATGTACGAAGAGTGCTGCGTCTTGAATCTTGCGAGTAGCAACTAAACGCTGATTTAGGTCTACAGCAGAACATTGACATAACATTACGAAGAACTCTTCCTGCCAGGACAAAAGGTAGGACACCAAAACCATGTCATTGAATTGAGTGACGTTAAGAAGCTTTTAGAGGTTCTCATATGTCAGTGAGATTACGCAGCGTGAGGTATATACGATTTTCACTGTATATAGGTTAGGGGTAGTGGTGAGTGGAAGGAGGTGCGGATATTTTCGTAGTTTTTTTTATGCCCCACCTTCCTAACTGTCCACCGGCCGCTACTGCTTGAATTACCACTGGAGTTACCATTTGGTCTACCCACGGTGGGTCGACCTCCATAAGTGGCTGATTGAAGTTTGAACCAGTCTTGTTTCAAGGGGAGTTCAATTCGCTTCAGATAATAATCTGATCGCTGCCTCTTTGAAGACAATTAACCCGTAGCCTGTCCGAATGTACCCACCGCGTGGTGTGTGCTGCCGTCGACTCTGTCATCCATAATCGCGAACGTCTGGTCAGCGCTGGCTGCAATCAAAGAAAATTTATCGATTACACATTTTGTTATTCAAGTCAGAATATCTGTCATAATCTATTCAAATTTCAAAAAGTCTGTAATTATTATTAATTACTATTTGAAACGAATCCATGATTATCGGAAACTTACTATGATGAGGCCCTAAAGCTTAGCTTCCGTCCTATACTCCTAAAGTGGTACTTCCGCATTTATCCGCGGTAAATCTTTCCTGACGCGAGTTTCATCCAGAATGCGTTTAATTGCGTATGATTGTGCGTGATTTGCAGCGGTTATCTCGCAACCTCGTGTTCTGCTACCTGACTTTGATCGTGATGGTCGCAAGGGATTCGGTAATCATTCTTGGTATAGCGAAGAAATCAAATTTCTGCCGTCAATCAAAAAGCGAATACGCAGTGAGAGTACATCAGGCACAATTATGTGGTGAGCGTAAGTTGCAAGGTAAACCATTTCAGCCCAATATTCTTGATCGTTTTATCGTTTATTCATATTTGATCTGATTTGATTGGTATATAAAATGCTTATATGCCTACTACTGGAATTGGATCCATTGACAATTGAATTAGCACATGATGGCTGTTGCGTGGGTAAATACATATGTCATCAAGGGAACTGTGTTCGTCGTTGGGAACCAACTCAGTATATCATGAACGAATGAATTGTTGGGTTTAGAACTTTTGAGGCACATCGTTCGAGTGTAGATAAACAATAACAATGGGAAGTACCTTAGTACCAATTAGAATCGTGGTATCCCGAGCTATCGTTATTCATTTCCTTTTGTAAATACTTGTACTATTGAGGATGATTTATTGGTTGGCCTTATTTCTGTTTTCTTTATTCATTGTTCGATATGCCTGCATTATAAGTTTTATTTTCTCGGCTGAAACTGTCTGGCACTAGCAAATGGCAGCCCCCAATGACAACTAGAGTATCTATCGTAGTCACAACCCCACCAACTCCAAATGCCATGCCGCCACGACCAACACCACAACCGTGGATGCCGAATTGATCGTTTACTTCTGATAAACGGGTTAGCTTACGTATTTACAATCAGAGAGCGAGCGTGTATTTTATTGTGAACATGCTTACCAACGTACTTAGCATTATTTGAAAAGATCACATCGTGACCAGTAGAGTAGCAACAATGTACACCCTATAGCTAACATATAGTAAGATTGACTTGAGTGTATAGCTCCACCAGCTGTACAGAATCATATAAGCAGTGATTACCTATCTACTGAGCTCATTACTCACACTTAGTTATAGACTATAAGGAAATGTGGAATGTATTTTTATTTGTATTGGGGTCCTATTTTGTAAAGGCATCGTGGTACCTACTATAGTCAAATGGCGTCGATATAAATGGTCGGAGGATGATAACAAACCTAGCCTATGGCTCGGTGCCCCGCATACAAAAATTGACCGAAGCATTAATCCACGCATATTTCAAATGCGATTATTTTGTCCTTGCCATCGGGTGTTCACACTAATATTAATATCTGTTAGGCTATAAGTTAATTTTTTTACATCAGAGACGATCTGCCAATGGTAAACACCCATACTTCGTTGCGGATTCATCCGGCATCCTAATTTATACATTTTATTTCCGAGGAGAAATCAAATCTCGATAAAAACATCGTGGGGGCCGGACAAATATGACAGCCTCTTCTTGAATTAATTTAGCAATTTTGATAAATGTCATATCCGCAGGTAGCCTTTGGTCATCTGCAGCATGGCATGGAATGGCATGGCAGTGTGAAAGGAGAAAGGTATATTGCCGGCATGGCGTTGGCATATGGATAGCCATATGACAGGAGTGCAGCAGCGAGCACCTATCCAGTGACCGCCGCCGCACGCGGGAGAAAGTTTGATCGGAGCAAGACAATATCGCATCTCGGGCCCGGGTTCGGTGCTCGCTGACCGGTTTGCGCACACCGACTCGTCGTGTTTACATTTCGCAGCTCCGTCCGATGGCCAAGGTTAGGAATTTAGGTCAACCCGCAATCAAAACGCCAATTTCTTGCTAATTGATGCGCAAATGTTTTGAGACAGATTCCGATTATTTGCGGAGCGATTTCGATACTTGCTCCCGGCCGCCGCGGGGTGGAAAACTTAAAACGGTTGCTTGTTTGGTCGGCAGCATGACAAGTGCGGTACGCTGCGTCACAATTTATCGCCTACTTTATCCAATTAACATTTGTTGGCGGAGAAAAGCTCGTACAACTAAGTACCTACGTGTTCGGTTTCACTTATCACATTTTCGGTCGCTATGAATTCAGTTCGACCGCTGCTGTATTTTGAATTTGGTGTGAATTTCAGCGAGAGGGGAAGTAGGCATCAGTGCTCAATTCCTTAAAGCTGCGAAGCAAAATGGACGATGCCTATAATTTCCGTAATAGTTTAAGCTTTAAAGACGGCAAAAAGTCGGATGAAAAAATGTACAACACAAATAATAACAGTCAGGAACTTTCTTGACGTAGGTACCCATCCAACTGTTGCGCCCGCAGCAAGTTGCTAAAATTACGTGTATATGTGTGCCTTACTTGGTAGTTGGTACATATTGCGTAGCTGTACGCATGATTAGCTCATTGTTTCCGATGCGTATTCGCGAAAGCGACGATAGCTTTCTGCGACGCGCACTCTCGCCCGCCGGGCGAAAGAGAAAGAGGGTTGCGTAGGAGTCGTCTTCAGGTCAGCTATGGGCCCTAGGGTTCCAACATCCGACGGGGGGGGGGGGGGGGCTCCCCAGTTCGGGGTGGGCCTAGGTTTGCATCGAGGCGTCAACTTTGCAAACTCTGGTCAATTCAGGTCCGGTCCTGGCTCCCGGACCCCGAATCCAGGGGGGGGGGGGGGGGGATGGCACCTTCCCTCTTATTAAGAGGATAGCGTCGATTATGTGTCATTTACTTATTCTGGTTGGGCTGCAGGTAGCAACTTAGTAAGGTACCCCAAAGCAAACCGAGAGATATAAAGAAGCCTGGGGATAGGAGGGACCCTGTGCGGACATGGTCACTCCATCGGTCGGCTGCTGTGACTCTGCAAAGCTGGAGGCTGGATGACGCTGTCCGGATCACGCTCGCTTTCACTGGGCAGCGGCGCAGGGATCGCGCTGCGCGCCCGGACCACTGACATATGGCCAGATTTTTAGATCGACCGACGACAGACGCGATTTGCATACGAGCATCGAGTGTGTTCGCCTTCACATGTGGATGTATGACATATCTGATTATTCATCATCTGATAATGCACATTCGTTTATTCGTATGCTAATCACTGCATTGATTTTGATCTATCGCTAGAGCACGATTTCTTTTCGCAGGGCGTTTCCTTGGGAAAATTTAGAGACTTCCTAAACGCTTCAGCTCTCGTTTACATTCGCACACTATTCTTGGTTTGGCGAGTCGGTACTGCTATTTTATAGAGTTGATATCATTTCCTCTGTGAAATTCTAAGACTGTAAGTAGAAGATCGAAGAGAAATATTTCAAAAACATTGATTCGTCAGTGCTTGGCACTATACTACCTTTTTCTGTGTTGTAAATGAAATTGCATTTTCATTTAAATATCAGTCAAAGCTGAAATCGCATTAAGAAGTGATGATATAATTATAAACTATTATTTTGTAAAAACACTGTTATTAGCATCAAAACACATTTGATATTTTTTTGTTTCGCCCCAGCGGTGAAAGTGTTTAGGCTTTCATCAGATTCGTTCATTTCTTGAAGGAAAAATAATAAATCCTGATATTCTTTTCCGGCGTCGCTGTGCCGCGCGGTGGTGGGGACGCGTCGGTTTCCTCAGTTCCTCACCCGACGCAAGCGGCCAGTGGCCGTCGGGTAGCCGGAAGTGAGTTTGTCCGGCCGCCGCCACTACTGCCCGTGTTGTCAGACCATAGCGCAGCGAAGGTGCTCAACTTCAAAGTAGGCATTTTGACTATTTCGGGCGATCACTTTTGTCGATCATGTCGATCATGTTGTCGACACAGTTCCGCCTGGTGGGGACTGGAGCCCATTGGGAATTCGATACACAGGACATTTTCTGCAGCACATTCCATGGTACAGCACATATTTTATAACATGTATTGAATCAATTTTAAGTTTGCCAAGCCAATTACGAAATTTAGGCAATATTCTTTGTTTCTCTTATATCTCAATACTCCGATATACTTCCCGAATGCAAAAGTGATTTGCGATTGGCTACTGCAGAAAAGAGAGCGTAGAAATATTTGATTGAATTTTCAATAGTTCTTTGATGCTCACATGTTTATACTACAAGTACGGATAGCCTTCCTGGATCGAGCTCATAGGTATCTGACATCGCAAAGTTCACAAACTCTGAAAGTTGAGTGAGTTTTTTCGATTACCGCGTCGAGCCATGATCGCCGGTCGTGAGCACTGAGCGCATGACGTCTCGAAGAGCTGCGGCTCAGAAACGAACTCGAGTTCCCATGACTTTCGTTCGATCGCGACTCGGCGCCACGAAGCCCGTGGCGAGGGCGACCCACGTGCATGCTGACACGAGGGACACGGTCCCAGTGCGGTCCCAGTGCGGTCCCAGTGCGGTCCCAGTGCAGTCCCAGTGCGGGGCGCCACAAGCCCCGAGGCGGGGGTGACCCACGTGCACGCTCACAAGAGGGGCACGGTCCCAATGTGGTCCCAATGTGGTCACATTGCGGGGTGTCATGCGAACCCCATGGCTAGGACCAGGGCTGACTCTAGGGACGGAACCCGATTTCTTTGCTGGAACCCCTGTCACGTCCCTGGCAGTGGGTGCCAGGGCGGTCCCTGTGCGGTCCCTGTGCGGTCCCTGTGCGGTCCTGTGCGGTCCTGTGCTGGGCGCTGCGGCGTGCCAAGGTTGGGGCGACTCTCAAGCAGGGTTGTTGCAGCTTCGACCATGGAGCAGTGATCGAAGGGTGCAGGGTTTTCCTTCAGTTTCGCCCTCGAATCCCTAGATGCCGCGAGGAGGGAGTGACTCTCCTTTGTTCTGTGGTACCCCTGCCACGTTCTAGGAAGTGAAATCGACCGACGAGATGACACTAAACTGATGCGGAACATCGGACACTCTGAACAATCAGCGAAATGACTCTGCTCAAACATTCATTTGTGGCTTGTGTAATTCGCTTTGCTATGCAGTGTATAGTAATGAATTTTGAATTTTTTTTTTCAAACATCTTGGAATAATCTTGGTAGTTAAGTTTAGAAAATGATTTGCTGAATAATTTATCAGGGCCTAATACTGAAATGATTGTTGTTGCTTTGAAAAGCACGCAAGATTCATTTCCTTGTGGAGCATATACCTAGTGCTATTATATGTTAGTTTTCCTAATCATATTAGCTATACTTATAATAATTTCATTCAAATTACCATTTGAATTCCATTTGGCTCTATTTGAACGAACCAAATTGACTCACGCTCTCGAGAAAAGGGCCAGCAAACTGTCGTGTTAAACTTTCAAATAATAAGGAATCAATCGGTTCTAGGGTTGATTCTTGACCAGCCTCATCAAATGTCTGTCTATGCGCTGTAATCACGTTCTTCGGCCATCAATGTGTACATTGCGATCACAGCAGTCGTCACCTATATTTATGGCATCTCAATTCCTTTTATTTCATCCACCACGTATTGAGTAACTTTAATTGCCTCGTAGCTTTCATCGTCTGCTCATCTTATAACATCACACATCCATTATGTATGAAAAAAACACGGTTACCGTTTGTTACAGGCCGAGCTACGCTAAAAAGGATCGCAATTATTGATCTCATTCAGTTGGCGGAGATGGCCGAGTCTTCAATTGACGAGCATTGCTTCACGCGTCATGGCGTTATGTGTGATGGCACAAACGAGCGGTCGTTACCGTAAACGTTGCCAATTTATAGACTGTTGAGTACATACATATACCTTCGACAAGTACATCTAATTGAATCGCTTTGCCAATAAATAATATCATAATACCTGGTGATCGCAATCAGCTTTCGCTCTATATGCTGCACATGCATCTAGTGTAATAAGTGTAACTTGGAATCTAATGCGATAATAAATCGATATATTGATAACTTTCACTCATCTTGCTGATCTTGCGGATGGTTTAGGCTTGTGTGGATCGATCCCGGAGTGGAGAGTCCGACACATCCGGTGGTCGGTGTTTTTACACATCCGGCGATCGAGGAAACTGACGGAAACCGAGTCGAACCGAGCCCGAGCCGAGCTGTTCGATCTGAGGCCGTCAATGAAGTTGTGTCGGGTACAACCATGCGTCTGAAGACCACGCGGAGGCTCGACGTTGCGACGGGGCGTCGATTTCCACGGGCAAGCGCGCTGGCCTTGAGGGGAAAAGCGACCACTGGAAGATTCCTCGAATGCTGCAGGATGTCTCTTGTCGAACAAGTCATAAAGGAACTAGTGGAAATTTGAAATTGTTGTCGAAAACGATTATTTTTTGTGTTAGTGAATGATACAATATATAAATGTTTAAAATTCAAGGTATAATTCTACGTTTCTAGGATCGGTATGTCATTAACACAAAGTTACTTTATTTCAAAAAATCACAGACAGACAATTATATCTAATTTTGAGTGTTTGGACGGTCAAGCTCTGATGATAATTATATATAATATGGTGCTGCTGGTAAAACTAAAAAAGTTATACGATTTAACTTTCCTTAATACTCTTAAAACGGTCCATGACATTACTCAAAGGAAATCTCCAGTCGTATAAATGGGTACCATTTTGTCTGACGCAGTATAGCTTGATACATTTATTTTCTTTACTTTTTATTGTTATTTGACAAAAACATTACAGTAATTCATATGTACTAGTACGTCGTCAATTTTCATTAGCATAAAAAGCCTAATTAAGCGAAGCACGATTGCCGCAAACAATTCACTGGTCATCCGAATGCTGCAAGTCCGAAGATGGCATTCGGCCCTTCGTTCGGACATAGAAGTTAATTAGAGATTGGCCAACTCATTACTAATGTCTCTTTCCAAATGCAATCTGAGTGTTACGGTGGTGAAATGTTTTTATTTCTTCTAGGACATCAGTTTGTAGTGTGTGCTGTGCTTGTAATGCGTACGGCGTAATGCGTATGCGTGTACGACAGTAATGAGTGTGTGCCGTTGCCTCACACTTCGTTACACGCATCAGCTGAAGAAAGTGTCCCCCTGCTCGTGTTCTTCGCTATCAGCATGAACCACGCCAACGACGGCGGCCTGCTTACTATTCATCCGTTAGGCGATCGCTTATTCATGATTCGCCGATTGTTTTAAACTCCTATAGTATATATACAAGGAGAGGATGCTCGATTTGCATTCAGCGTCCAGCAGATAACACTGGTTACAGACAACGAGCTTGGCTACGTTTCCATTAGATTATCATGTTTGCAGCCATGGGGTGTGGTTTTGCACAAGGGGCGTAGTGAGCTAGTTCGAGTATTGCTTCGAAAGTATTTCGCTTATCACCCGACCGTTTGGCCACGTTTCGCAAGGCGCAAGACGAGATCTGATGCAACTGAAATATGCAAGTGGCGCCCGGGCAAAGCACCCCGTCGCAGAGAGTTGGGTGCCGGCTAGCATCTCGACGGTTATGCAACCCTCAACACGCTCGAATGGGCCCGAGCGCGCGCGCAAGCCGCAATTACATAAGATTTTCGGTGCTCATTGTGGATTACCAAGTACCGCACGTACTTTCTTCACGGCGTGCTGCGCACAGGAATGCAAATCGGACTAGCCGTGCGCGTTTTTTACTAAATATGTAATTACCTCGGTACAAAGCTATAAAACAAACCTTTTTTCAAGAAAATCTTAACAAGTAATGTATTGCTTGAATATGAAATTGGAAAGGTATTGCTACCCGACAATACTTTTTTGATGTATGAAAAAAATTTGTTTCCCCATATTTGATATAAGTTTAATGATAGTGTGGTCACAATAGTGGTGTTCTGCACCGATGTGAGCTGGACTTTACATGTGAATGAGCATATAGGTATACATATTGTAGGTACTATAGATGATAGAAACCTCAGTTTCATGTGCAATATGGCAAATGGCTCTCATGTAGTCATACCCCTTATTGTTTGTGGCTTTATGACGGCTTGGTGATGGCTTTATGCTTCTTGCAGGATTTTATTGGTTGTTGTGGTCGCATAGGTATAAATAATGTTGGTGCTGTGAAGGAAAGGTCCTTTGCATTTCTCTCCGTGCACACTTGGGTACATGCAATTTGGATGATGTTCTGAAACAAATGCCACCCACGACATTTCCAAACGTTTAAAATCTAAACATGGAAAGCATATTGTATGTGCTATTCTGCTGTTGTTACATATAGTACAAAAGTAAAAGAGAAAGAAAGTAATTAGTAAATTTATGAATGCATAGATTGTTCTCTCGGCGCATTCAAACTTCATTTGCACGCCGCAACAAAACGTTAACCGACCAAAAACGGGCCGAACTGCGCTGCTGGTCGCCGCCGAAGCGTTCTGTCCGCGCTCGGAACGGGGGCGTTGGGAAGCGTCCGACTTCCGCCCAAGGACCGGCAGGAGGACACGCGTCTTGGCAGAACTATCTTGACTTGCCTTCCGCAAGTTGGTGGCTCATCACCATTTAACGTACACACCCGGCCAGTAACCGTCCGGACGCCAAGAAATGACTGCCGTTTCCTCCTCCAGATTCACCGATAAACAAACCCGAATGCGTCTTCCAAGCAAGTGCTGCTGGTTAACCCAAGCTGCTTGTTCCCATGAAAGATACCACCATTAGAGACGGTCTGACGGACACACAGGGCTAATTTTCACCAACTTTCCTTGGCTTATTGGTCATGTCATGTCCTGACTTCTCGCCTCGTCTTGATCCAACAACCATGAACCAACCACTGACGGCGTTTGCAGGTTTTCAGGGATAATCGCCATTGGTAATAACAAGCTTACCCCTGTTTTGCCCTAACCATGCTCTATGGATCTGGGGCCTGCAAGTGCCGAAAGCACGTCGATGTCGCCTACGCCCGGAGCAGACGCACACGGACCGTTGTTGTTGTTGCTGTAGATGGTTGTTGCCCAACACAACAATGGTCGCATGCGAGTGTGCAATAAACAGAAGTAGTTGCTGGGAGCACACCAATGTTTGTTCTCTAAACCAGACAATGTTTGGGCTGTGTGTTGCGGGCAGCGAAGGTCGCGGACTAATTACTGCACTATACGTTGACTACTTAATAAGTAAAGCTGCTATTGTCGGAGGGTAATTATCGGTGTCTCATGCCTCTGAGCCGAAGGTGCCCGAAGACGCTCGAAGACAGAGTGAAGCTAGCCAAGGGGAGGTTGCACATCGAAAGGATGCAATACTAATCGTCCGCTCGTTTGTTACACATTTTCGCATGTATCCGCCCGACTCATCCACCCACAACACGCAATTTTCCGATATTAATATAATTTAAGTTAAATCCGTGGGACTTTCTCGGTTTCTCTCGAGCGATTTGTGTTTTAACGTTGACTTCCTTTTCGATTATGACTTAACGCATCTCATGAATCTGATTAGTCTACATCTTTGTGTGCGATAAGGTATATTATATACAGTATATACACTCGTATATTTTTAAATTTAAATATCATTAAATACAGTCGTAATCTTTTAATTACGCAAATTTCAATCAAAGTTGCCATGGCGTCCGGTCCCAGTCGACAAAATCGCTGCTGGCTAATTGCAATTCGCAATAAGAAAATAAGACACGCTCGCTGCGTTCTCACTAATTACTTTTACCTCCTGTGCCCCAAGAGGGAATTCGCTTTGAGGCGGTGCTTCTCGAATGTAGGTATACTATACTGCTCACTGGCTCAGCCTTTCAGCGTCTGCAGAGGGTGCGTCAAAAGCAGGGGCCATCCGAAACAAAATAGGATTAAAAGTCGGTCACCCATCTCTGCCTACGCATCTACGCACTCGCGCAGAGCTATGCGGATGCGCTCACTCCCGAACCACTGGTTAATTTGGGCGTACAACTTACAAGTACGCCCTTGCGTGCCCACCTGTTATTTGCAATGGGTAAGTCCCAGGTATGCACCTCTTCTGCTTTAATTATAGAAACTCAACCCACAAAATTGAGAAAGACGCAAACACTCTTATCGAATTTTGATTATTGACTTAGTGCAACATTTTCGCCTGTGTTTCCAAAATAATTACCCATTTTGAGTGATCCTGGCAACTCAGTTTGCTGGTGTCACCCCCCGCCTTACCCACCCTAAAGGTTGAAATCCCAAACGTGCCCCTCCAGAGATCCCAACTCGAGACCCAGAGTTTCTTCGGCCTGCAGGATCCTCGACGCCTATAGAAAATCCCCTCAACACAATATCGCCGAAAGTCATCGCGTCGCGTGACAACCCAGCAATTATTCGCACCCTGACACCGAGCGTCAGCCACGCACCGTTGGCCGCTGTCTTCATCTCTCTGCGTCGTGCGTCGCGCGTCGCGCATTGTTTTGCGCCGCGACGCCCTGCTACCTCGCGTTAATCACCTGCGCCCATTGTTCTCGCTCAGTGCTAAACGCTCTGGGAACGCGGCAGGCGATGTGTTTCAAGTCACACTTGGCGCCTATGGCTGACAAAAACGGTGTTTACGTTCGAGTCACCATCTATAACGTAAACAGTGTTTACCTACGTTGATGGGTTTCTCTTTTTTCGAAGGTAATCCCGGACAAAATATAGTCGTGCGCGTCATGAAAAGTGATTGCATTAGCGAGGATGAGCCGGAGAAAGAGATCTCACGCCGCTTAATTGAGAGTGTATAACCGCGCATATAGTCGCGCAAATTTTCAGTCCATGAGTTGTGATCTATAAAGATGCCCGACAAGAATAGTGTAATTTCGAGGAGGTGTGTTCTTTGAACGATGCAGCCTAATTTAATTTGTGAGCTATTATTAGTTAGTTCTTTATTATTTCATCGTGTGTCCATATATAGAAAGTATGAACCATTTTGTTGACCACTAACCTTTGAAATAATTTGACTTTCGGTGCAGGGTACCTGATCATTAGTACGTATTGTAAAATTTGACCACCGAAGTGTGTCTTAAGCGAAACCTTAATGAAGACCTTTATGATGGCGTTCGCATTGAGTAGGTGAAATGATGCATGTCGGCGCCAAGCAGCATCCTTTCACCGCGTCCCATGCCGGCGTCGTCGTGATCCCCAGGGAAGTTGCCTCAGCGACAGAAGAGGTGGCACTGGCAATCATATCCATTTCGTGCACGAGCCAATGCATTCCGATGCCATCCATATTCAATCGTCCAAGTGCAGCCATGCAATGCATGCGAGTTTTCCCAATTGCTTTTCAATATTGCAAGTTATGAAATTATGCTTGTGCTATCTATGGCGTAAAGTGCATAGCCTGACTGAATATAAAACAATTGCAGAGCTCTTGGGAAACAATTAGGAAACGTCTTTGCGAGTCCTGGAAAAAGTACTTCCCGTATCGAGAATTGAAACTTCAAATAGATACATCATTTTGACCTGGTCCATTCAGAGCAAAAGCCAAGAACAACAGCGTCGGGAGTTTCCAAACGAAATGCAGTTGTCGGTAGCTGGGACTTTGGAGTGATGAGGCTGACTTCGCGCAGATAATGTGGTGGCGATTGGAACCGCGACGTGAAGCATTTCGGATCAGATCAGACTCTCGCGGGACTTTCACGCGAGCCTTCGCGCTTGATTGATCGGCTTGGCGCGTCGTGTCGCGCGCTGCGGTAACAATTGCCGCCCGCTCGGCCCGCATTCGGTTCGCTTCGTGTTATGACAGTGACAGCTCATAATCCGGACACTGCGCGGTCGACGCGGACAAAACAGAAACAAACAAAAAACACACTACTTGTAGCTTAATTTCTTTGCTAATCTCGTTATCACATTGATTCGTAACAGATTTCACAGAGAAATTTGTTTTAAATAGATAAAAAATGATTAGTGTCTTTCATTTTTAGAATTGACGTCTCGTGATTGAATGTCCAGCAATTGTGTGACATGCCGGGCATACCTCTGAGAGACGCAGCATGCAAGTAAAAGTCGCAACTACAGCACCACGCCACAACAACCATCAGACACCAGACGCGGCGGCGACAGTGATAGTAGTCTCGCGTCGGAAATGACCGCTCATTTGCGCATTTCAATTGCCGTTCTTAGTAAATGATCGAAGGCCGACGCGGATATAAGAGGGTCCAGTAGAGATCTGTAATTAGTCACGATTTGGATTCGTTTCTGGGCATCTTTTGCATGCATTGTTCCAAGATGAAGGGGAAGTACGCCTATCACGTACTAACATCAGTTCCAAGTGCAGTGAATGACGCTGGGAAACATAATTACCTACTTCTCAATCCTCGTACCAGATGAAGATATCCATTAATTAGTATTTTGGTATATCATAAATCGTGGTAATTAGCTACTATTGTAAAACACGTGCTTCGTGAATGGCCCAGCCGCACGCCATCGTATAACAAAGTCAAACCCATTTTATGGAGACGTTTAATGCACTCTGTGTTAATTGGGCAGGCATGGGCAGGCTGCGCAAACAAACAAGGGGAAACTGCATTCCGGTGCAAGTATATTCTTTGTCTTCACTATAATATTTACCAAGCTTTAAATATAAGAGAGACCTCTTGAACTTCTTTCTGTGTACTCGTTTTGAGAAAAGTTCGGAAATTTTACTCGAGGACTTCCAGATAATTTCTTCTGATGCATAAATTAACTTTCGAATAGTCCATTTTTCGCCACTTGCAGAGGGCTATCCTGATGCCCTCAAGTATGAGCATGGGGTGATTATCTATATACACAGTGTCGGACTGGCTACCCAAGGGCCCCAGCGGCGAGGAGGACCTAAGGGCCCCCAAGCAAATTCAGACATGTTGATTCCCCAAAAAAAGGGGTAGGTAATTGCATATTTTTCGGTTTCTACTTTAAGGGCCCCGTGGTCGGAAAACTGGGGGTCCTCGCGGTCAAATAGCTCGGGGCCACAGAGGCAATCGCCGCCTAGCCACCCTGACCAGTCCGACACCGACTATACAGCCATTCCTAACGGCCAGCCCAACAAGCATCTCGTCTGAACCACGCAGTTATTGCCGCAAAAACGCAGCCCGGACTCAAGTAGGCTCATTCCTCCCCCAAAAAATCGCTACCCACGTTTCCCGCTCACCTGTGACCGGGGTGGCCGTCGTCGCCGCAATCCCGCACACCGCGCACACAGCTACCACCGCCAACACCCCCCTGACGGCGTCCATGTCGCAGCATCCGCCGGGTGGCGCGTCGATCTCTAGTCCCGCGCGCGACACGCTGCACTCTCGACGGGGACCTCACGACACGCGACAACTGCACGCGACAACTGCACACGACAACTGCACGCTGAACACCGCAATCGGCTGTGACTGCTGTTACTCCCGCCACGTGCGTCAATCGAGGACTGAACGGGAGGCGAGGACTTTCACGAGGTTTTATATCGGTGTTGGTAGCGCGAGCTTTGGCTCTCTCCCGCCCGCATACGACTATGGCGTTGTCAGCCGGCCTGCGCTGTTGGGCGCTGGGCTACGCTTGGCTGTGGTTGGTTTGTTGGTGGATGATGGGATTTTTTAAATTCAATTAGGTGATGGTGTTCGAGGGAATGGATTGTGTATCGCGCTGTGTTTGGATGCTGAGATTGGAAGGCGTGGACGCTGGATTACTGTCGATTGCATAAGCTAATTTTTCTTTCGAGTGGTTTTTACATGGTGCCAGACACAAAACGATTTTTTGCTCGGGGTCTATGAGACGTGTTGCAGTTATTTCTTTGCTATTGTAATTTTGTACAGACAGAAAGTAAAGTAGGCAAAATACATTGTGTGTACATACATGTATTAGACAGGTCTACTAAATACAAGAATATGCAGATTTCGAAAGAGCCGCGCATTAAAAATGCATCTAGTGACAGAACATTTGAATATTTCAAGAATTAGACCTAAGGTCGAAATATTTATAAACAATAAATCCAAGTATATGCCGAAATATAATAGCGCATGTTTTTTCTCTGCCCTGAGAAGTTTTCTTGTAAGACTTTGCTTAATTCGTTATGTTCAGTGCGAGTCCGGCCAGGTTTGGTCTGGTCGTCTTTTAGTCGCGTGGGTTCACTTATTAATTATCGCTGGACATAACCATTAGCACCTGTCATCATTCGGTGGAAATTTTAAATGCATGTTTACCTGCCATTGGATGTGTTATTTCAATCATTTCAATGCCCTGTGAAGCCAGCACCAGCACCAGCAGAACTGCGCTTTATCCAGGCTAAATGAAATTTCGGTCGTTAGGAAATTGTGGCGTTATTTTTTAACTGATTATGCAAATTGTAAAATTTCCAATTATCTGTAACTAATCGAGGTACTCGCCTGAAATAACTGACTTATCATTAAATGACTTGCAATAACGAAAAAGCAGTTTTATTTAATTTTATATATTATAGAGGTATGAAACTTTTACTGGCGAATGGTGATGCAGTGATGAGCCATACGTTCCGTGATGGCTATGGCTGATAAAGCACCGTATGTTGCGGCTATGGTGAAAACATTTGGTCGAATCTGTAGCATATATGAAAGTAAATAGGAATTCAATTTATAATTTTCCATGTGTACTTTAGAGTACTCGGCAATACATATTCACAAAATATATGACATAATTAACCATACATATAAGGAAAAATATATAGGACACAATTTAATGGCTACTTATATATGTGTATACAATCTTGCTGCAATACAATTTATACTTAATATAAAACACACACAACACCACAGTAAAATATATTGCTGTCGTGAAGAAATTCGCATGTTAAAACCAAAAGTAATTGGCGTATTAAAAAGTTCAAGAACAGAAGGACGTCGAATGTCGGTGAAATTTTGAGAAAAACAACGCATGGCCTGTGGTTGAATAGTCCGATAGCGCGTTGCACACTTCTATAATGTCACTGTGCATGTGCAGTGTCTTGGTCAACGGCGGGGGGAGGGAGGAAGCGGTCAAGTGTGACCACGAGGCCCGCACGTGCGGGGCGTGTGCGGGCCCCCGTCCCGCAATCGACGCGGGCCCCAAATGACATCGACTGGACGCCGTTTCCTTCGTCGTCGAACGCACAACGCGGGATGCTCGCTGGCTCGGTCTTGTCTGTGCCAACAGGACGTTACTGGCAATTTGCTGTAAGGCGACTTGCAGAAGCTGAAGTCCGTGAAAATGTTTTTACTAAAACCAACAATTTACTAATTGTGAAAGACCGTCGTTTCCTACGTGGGTCAAGAGCAATTTGACACCGTACACAACGACTTTGTCAACCTGTAATCACGGTCTCGAACACAATTTCCTGCGTGTTCAAACGCTATGAACAGGTACTGTAATTATACCATTTTCATTTCAAACATTTGAGCAAAACCTGTCTAAAAACTCTCTCATATCGTCATGATCCGCGAGCTTCGAGTATTATCTGCAATAATTCGCAAATTAAAAGCATTATGATTTTAGAGAGGAGTTAGGTACATCGCCAACGGGCACATAGCCGGTTGGACGGCAACAATAGCGCGTCGTGGGTGGGGGCGTCGGCGTCGGCGTCGGCGACTTCGTTCACACACCTCCGCCGTTACATCACGCGACATCAGCCCATCTCTCATTGAATCATCGGCCGGTTGTCGATCGCTTCCTCGCTCAATGGGGCAGCTCATCCCTGGCACCGAAATGCGTGCACGCCCGAATAACGCAATCACTACGTTTTTATTCAAAGCTTTCACTTTAATTTTTACGTGGTTGAATAGTTCCTCCTGAATTACCTTGACCTATCATGGTGAAGATTCCCTTAGAAACAATCTCTTGTGATGGATATTATTAAGGAATCTAGGTCGGATTCCGAACACAATTGCGAAGGAATTGTGCTTTTATGTTTATCCTCTGCCATGGAATTTGTGAGTGGTGACGCCCCGCGGTTGCGAATGCGACTTCTTCGTGGTTCGCTGCAGTACAATGCCGTCCATCGACGTGTACTCTGTGTGTAATCACTACCTGTGTACAGCGAGAGAACGAGATAAATTCGGCACGTTGCGGACTCTTAGCCCGATTACCTCTGTTGATCAATCGCCATTAGGGGGATTAGAAAAGTCAGCGAGTTTCGTTCAAGGGCTGATTGTGAGACGGTATATATAGGTAGATGGATATTCTTGTGTTCAAATTAATTCGATAAAATACGCTTTAAATAATTCAGTGTATATTTCACAACATTTCAGCTCTAATGGTCTTATCATCAACTGATGCTCGAACCATTAGGTAACATCACTTTTAGTTTTTTCCATAACATGTGTGAGATTTCTTTTTCTTGTCACCCACAATAAAATGCGTTATAGAAGGTATGTGATCAAGGAAGTATAATACCTATGCATATGCATTCATGATAACCCTACTCGCAAATTCCTCGACCCTCCGCAATCAAGTTTTAATAAACGTCGCTGCATTTCTCACATTTGATGGGTTCGCTAACGATTGCCTTCACTGGAATGGAGAGTGTGAATCACACCGTAAAAAAGAACCAACAAAAAACGCGCGATATTTATCTCAGGCCCCGTGGCTACGTGGCTGTACAGGGCAAGCACGCGACCTCCGACCCCGACCGGCTGAATCTTCGGGGGACTTTCACTGTTGCCGGAAGCTCGTGAGGCGAAGTGGTAGTTGGTATACCACACTACGCGGTGTCGCGCCGCGGCTCTCGATGACCGGTGTCCGTTAACGACCGTTAATCATCGGTTCTGATGTGGCCCGGCCACCTTTTCGAACACAATCGCCTCGGTAATGAATTCATAAATCAACGATGGGATCACGGGTGGGGGCAAAGGTGTTGGTGTGGCTTTCGATACTCTTGTCTCTGGTCGTTCCGGAGGACTTTGTTGTCGTCGACTTCGTCTTCGGCCCGTTTGAGCGGTGTACCTTTCTGAGTGAAACCATGCCGATTTATCTCCATTGTCACGTAATCTACGGCTTCTGACTTCGACTAATGCTGCAACACGTAACTTCTTGACTATTTGAGTGTGACTAAAATAAACTCCATTATGCTAGCTTCAATGAGCCGGAGAAATCGATACGAGCTGCAAGTCTAGGATTGGAATTGGATCTGAACATGGTCTGAGTTGAAGAAACAATAACTAATTGGTGGCTATTTAATGTTTGATTTATTTTTTCTTCTCGTGGATGGTGTAACCAGACCTATTCAGTTCGAATGTTATTTTGCAAAGTTGTCGCGCTTGCACAAAAATCTGGGATTTACCACAAATGAATTTAAAGTTTGACAATGTGCAGGTACATGTTTCAATCTGTAAACTTTACAATTAAGAAAGAAATTCGGGTTTTTCGTTTCGATTTTCTCACTGCAAGCTTCGAGGTCGGCCTGGGTCTGAAACCCTGCTCTGCCGACGTCCACTGCTCGACGCTCTACCGGGTTCGAGACCGGGCCAAGCAATTTGCGGCAAACGAAAGTATCGCCTCTTGTCAAAGCGCCCAGAAAAAGCTTGGTGTAATAATATCCCAATTAAAACCTCATAATGCAGCCTAATTGATTACAGTTCGTTTAATTCGGCGTCCATGTTTGTACCAGTCATGGAGCCAGCCAGCGACGAGGACTAGGAAGTCGCTCAGCGGTGCAAATGTCAGCGGACAGATGACGATTGACGAGCAAATGAGCGGCGTACTTTCGTGCCGTTCAATTATCTGGATGAGCGGCTCCTTTGGGCCGCGACGCCGCGGAACGGATTGCAGGGGGAAGTTACTTCACACCTTCGATCAGCGTAATCCCGAGCGCGACGATGCGCCGGACTTCTTGCTGCACTTTTCATGCCGCAGTCGCGGCGGAGGCGACGTGAAGGCCGGCCAGTACTCTTCTTGTGCTCGGTGTCAGGATAGCTCATTGTTACCGAGACTGAATATTGTACCATCCGTAGAAGGACAGTTTATTTTGAGGCTTGCTTGCTCTCTTGTCCTGTCCCTTGATACAATGTTGTGGAAAATATTTCGAAATCCTTATTCCTTTTTCATTGACCGAGATTAGTTAAAATTATATCGTAAAATCGTGAAATTAGATACTAATAATCTATTTCTACACTTGAAATAGTTTAATTTCGGCGTGAAATTTATTGAATGTTGAGCCCGTAGAAATTTGTTTGGCAGCACGCGACATTTCCTGCTAGATAGGCAACCTGCCGTTTTGCGTTTAACGAAGGCCGCTTTGGAGTTAGGCAACCCTTGAGACACAACAGAAAGCGTGATGCCTATGGTACAGGCAATCAATTGCATTGCGAAAATCTTTGGCAAAACTTTTCCCGCAAACAGCCAACTTATTGAGAAATAAGAAATTCTGACTCAAATATCATAATAAGACACCATTATGCAGTGTAAAAAATTGTGTTTATTAACATTTCAATAAATATAAATTCAATAAATAGTAATAAATATAGCATTTGTAGTCATTTGCATTAAGCAATGCAAAAAATCAATAAATATTTACATAACATAACATATTCAGAAACCTAATGACGAGATATGATCGTCCACTTCAGCTTTCATTTAGCAAACAAGTCCGACTCCAATTGCTTTTCGAACGTCTTGACGAGCTTGCTGTTCATGAAGAGCAGCTCTCCAGCGGGGAGGAACTGATTGACAATCAACGCCACGGTCTCGATCAGTCTCAACGAAATCAGAGGGTTCGTCACGAACTGCAGATGCTTCTCCAGCTGGCTCGTTATCACGTCCATTACGTTGTGTGCCTGGACTAAATTTTCCGAGGAGTTGCAGATCATCGCGAACCCAAGACCGGGGATGCCGTGCCAAATGACCGGCAACGCGAACTCCTTCCAGCTCCTCTCCATGAACACACTCTTAACGAACACGTCCTTCAACTCGTCGGCGGGTAACACGGAGTGTTGCAGCTTCATCAGATAGTGCATTTGAATCTTGCGCGCCACTATCTCGACCACCTCCTTCTTCTCCGCGGCGGAGTCGAACAGAACTCGGTTCACGTTTAGCTCTTCACTTTTCACGCATTCCGACGACGAGTAGAATCGATAATAGAGGACGTCGCAGCTACGTTGCTGCAGCGTTTGAATGAGGAAAGCGTACACCATTTTCGCAGGTGGCACTCAAAAATAACGAATTACATCCGAATACAACACACAGATACCCGTTGCAGGTTGACCACTACACCCGTCACTAGTCGAGCTGGAAATAGTTCGAGAGCATTGCGCGCCATCTATACTACAAAATTAAAACTAAGTGAACGATCGATAAAGTAGTCTTACTAGGTTTCCAGCCTCACAGGCGGTTCGAATGAATCACGATTTTCACTCGGGAAATTTGTGACTATACCGTGCAAGAAAAAAAGCTCTTAGTTTCTTCGATCCTTGCGTGAGTCATCCAGCCTGATGCTGAACATTGTCTGCCACCCCTTGAGATAGTCCCTGTACTTCATCAAGATGCCCCAATCTCGGAGTCGACGGCGGACGTCGCCGTCGGGCGTCCGCTCCGCCGGCGCCATTATGTCCCTTTGCACGCGGGCGGGCACTGCGATCTCCAGGGCGGTCAACGCTGTCTCCACCTCGCACAAGAACAGCCGGGACTTGTTCTGCGTCGCGAGCAAGGCGACCCGAGCGGTCTCCCCGACTTCCGTCGCCAAGATCGCCTCCAGTCCGACCGCGAACTTCTGGAAGTCTTCGTGCAGCTTCGGGAGATTCTTGGCCAACTGCGTAATGTATTTTGTGTGTTCAACTTTTGCTAATCTGTTTCGACGATCACAATACTTATCGCAATAGTTTTGGCCTTGACTGGGGTTGTTTGAGTGAGAACCATGCGATTTGAGTTATAGCAATGACGTGACATAATTTTCCGCTCGTTAGCAATTTTTGGCAAAGAGGCACATTTTTAAAACCTTTATATTAACTTCGATTTTGTGGCCGCCTGGCTGGCTTGCTGTCAAATCTTGCGATGCGTAATTAAACCTCTTCCCGTTTTCCTATCGAGCTGAAATTTGGTATACAGACTAGTTTCCGGTGATAATACTTTCTAGTATTGAGTCATGTCCTCCATTCCCTTCCTCTCCAAATCACACATATAAGTACATATTATCAGAAATTGAGAAAATTTTTAAAAATATGGAATTTTGAAGAAAATGTGTATTATCCCCTACATTTCCAAATTTCTAAAAACGCGCTTGGGTAAGAAGGACGATGAAAAAATGTAATACAATGCATTGTTACCGGAAACTAGTCTATATGTACCAAATGTCAGCTCAATTGGGTGACGGGCAGTGGATTTCTATAGAATTTAAGCATCTCTTTTCTCATAATTAGGGAAAGTTTGGATATATTAAGCTAAACAGTTGTAGTTTTTCCAAATTTGGCGAAAACTGGTCGAGACTGTGTTTGTGTATGTATCTCATGGGACTGGACTCAGCTCTCTGGATTTTTCTCAGATATATTAAATGCCAAGCGTACAAAAATGTCAATATAAAGCAGTATATAAAGGATTTATACGAAAACCGTAGTTTTTACTGGGTTAACAATTCAGCAGTGAAATCATACCATACAATTATCTTTGTCAATTTGGTATGGTCAAATTTTAAAAAAAGTCCCTTTCCTCCCCTCCCCCCCCCCCCCTTCCCACCCAATCCCACTTCCAAAACGTTCATGCCTCCAACATTGATGCACTCACGTCTGTTCTCTGCGTGATGGGCTGACTAGTCAAAATGTTCACGTCGCCTTTTCCGGGCACCCAGTTCGGACTGAACTGATGATCCAACATTCCGAAGCGAACCTTAAACGAAGAACGCTATGCATAAAACAAATGAAAACATGGCAAATGTAAATGTGACTAAGAAATGAGAATATACATTTCGTCCGTGGTTTATGGCTTTAATTTATAAACTGTAAACCAATATAATGTACCTCCTTGTATCGGAGCTCGAATTGCTGCTTGACATAGTGTCTGATCGTGATCCGCAGCTGTTGCCTGATCTTCCTCAATGAGGTGGTCAGCTGAGTGTGCCAGGGGATCTTGAAGGCGGCGCCGGGACGCTTGGAGACGCCGCTGTTTTGACCGCACGGCGCGTGCCAAGACGGCGTCCCCCCGGCCCCCGCCTTAGCGACAACGGCGTCTTCCTGCAGAAAGGGCGTCGGTCGGGACGCGTACATGGGCACAGGGATCGCGTGCACCCCTGTCGCGAGGCCTGCGACCAGCCCAGCAGCAGCCGCCACCATCATCGTCGAGAGTATGTCCACTGCGGGCAGAACGTTGGACTGTGAATTGTGGTTGTAGTTTGGCGTTTAGGCGCTAGATTGCTCTCCTGTTGCGATTGTGGCAGAACCACATCCTCAGGAGACACATAAGCATGGATGTCGAGATGGAAAAGCAGTGGACTTTGGAAAGAGTTTGGTTGAAAATTTGTTCGCACGGAGGCGGGAATGAGCTAGAAAAATAATCATAAAAACGCACACATTTTTTGTAATCGGTTCAGGCCGAACCGTATGACGTCAGTAATGCAATTTCCAAGTTCCTTCTTGACATGAGGTTGAAATTGTATAGTCATCACTCTCATATAGCTATGTTTTGCATTCTATTTGCTTTGTCGTATCAGGATATTTTAGTGAACAAATTTTGGGGATTTTAAAGCAAATCTTTTAAAATTAAGTGCCATGATCTGTCAAAATTGTCATTCGGGTGGCGACAAGATACTAGATATTTTTAAAATGCTAACTGCAGCGTTCTGCGGTTTGGCGTACATGGCCCAAAATGTGGGAGCCTTTGCGATCTGTAGATCCAATGATTAAATGCAAATTCGTATGGAAATAATATTCGAAATCTGTTAAGTACCTACTTGTAAATACGGATGCCAAATGATAATCAGAAGTGCACCAGTAAGTCCCTCTATAGCCTTGTCACCAAAACACTTCGAGTGATTTACGATACGGAACTCAATCGCTTATATGGACTCTGTGAAGTTAAATATAGGCATGCTCTGGCAGGTAGGTACGCACGTCTACGTACCTACAATTCGGGGAATCCATCCCGTTTGAGGATTCAGGGAATCCGCGGGGATCCTGATAGCATGATAAGAAGCGCCGGCTATAAACAGCCGGGTGCCCAACAATGCTAACCCTCGTTAAAACGATGATAGATACCAGTATGCACCTAGGATACCGGTGCAGTAACCATTCTGTATTGTTTGTAAGTTTACGTCATTTTTGATCACCCTATTTTATTTATTTTTTATCGGCCAGGTTTCTCGAACACTCTTGTATAGCGACCGTTGATTGATTTCCGTGATAAGAAAAGAGACACAGACCGGTGGCCGATGGATCTCACCTTATCAGCTTGCATTGTTTTTCTTGTGACTAGTCCGGGAATGTCTTGCCATTGGCCACTTGTGCCTCTGCCACTGGGCCTGGGCCACGATGACTGTACTAACATCGCCATGTGCATACCGGGGAGAGGGGGCGATACACTATCTCCCCCTCCCCGCCACTGCTTGCGACAACCATGAACCAAGTCGCTGCTGATGGCTCATGTCTGCAAATACTACTGCAAGTGCCCTGTGGGTATCTCACATTCTTGCAACCTTTGCCTTGAAATGTGTCAAAAAGGTGGACTTCTTTCAAAAAGCTGGGGCTCATTTCATGCGTCCAAAGCCCTCATTAGAACACTTAGTACCTAAGTACTTTAGTACCTTAATATTATATACACCAACCCCTGTTGCCTGGCACTTTGGGGTCGTAATCTGGCGACCGTTGCCAAGGAGCGAGCGCCGCGTCGGATGGTACCGGTGCTATCCTTGTGGTTTTAGATACACAAGGGAACTTATCTCCGTTGAGGAAGTACCTATTCAGTGCGTCGGGAGATCATATAATATAGACTTCATTAGCATTCAATATCTAGCTTGACTGTTTGAAGTAGTTTTTTTTTGAAAACTATAGTCACAGCCATGGTGCTAAAGTAGTAGGACAAGCGGACGTGTCTTAGAAATGTTATAGCGGTTCTAACTGCTATTCTCTTAGCTGCGCGATGCCTAAGTTGGTGGTTCTGGTATAGATGAGAAGCAGCGCTATGCTACTCTTCTCTTGAAGCTATATCATGGAGCAGGGATGGGTAAGAACCTTGGCACAAATTACTAACTCTGTTTGTACTTAGATGGATTTCTGCACGAGGGAAACTAGGAATCGTGGAAAGCGGGTTGGGGATAAGAGATGACAGTCGGACTTTTAGCTGAGGGCACAATGCCAGAACCTGACGAGACCATTTCCCAACGCTTTGTTATTGCATGCACAAGTTTCGTGGTGAGGAAGTGATTTGGCGAGGCAAGGGCTCTGTCGAAAAAGAATTTCAAATGTGCAAAAAGTTTTTTTTTATATTCAATTCAACGTTTCGCTTCATTTTAATAAATAACATCTCTCGCATCTTGTATAAAATTTAAGTACAGTGTACAATCATATAAAGGTATATAAAATTATAATAAATAATGATTTCATGAAATAAATAAATAATGATGCTACACAACACATGTAGGTATGCGGGTGAACTGAGTGTCAATAAATAGTCTGATATTCACAAGTACAAGCATAAGGAACGTGCAGATAGTCCACCGTTTCGAGTTTCGCTCGAGTCTCGATTTCTATAGATCATTATTCGGAGAAAAATTTTATGCGATTGCGTTGCGCTTAAAATACAAGATTCACCACAGAGATTCGCTAAAATTGTCAAATAAATAAATAAAATATCTTATAATAAATAAGCGAATAAATAAATATAGACAACATATAAATCTATACCATTTGTATAGTAGTACGATTGATTACGTTTGCTCAATTGCGTTGAGGCGCAGGCTTGGAACTAATTACCAGTCTCAGTATACCTATATCAATATTATCACAGAACATGGAATAAGCGTTGATTCTATGGATCACTGTGTCGATTGCGTGCTTAAACACACTTGCAGAATACTGGTATGTCAGACAAGATCCTATATAACATTACTATATACGTTTCATTTTCAAGTCTATCGAGGCGAATAAGCTTCATTCTCTAGTCTAAGCTTTTTTACGATACTACGCGGCTCTACAGCTAAGCTTCCTGCACTAATAAATTATTAGAAATGTACATTACAACTCTTGACGAAACTCGACGATAAATAAATAAGCTAATACGTACTTAATCGGTCCACTTGCCTAATGTAGGCTACAAACACTGTGTCCGAGTCAAACACTCACTAGTCTCGAGTCCAGCAGCCACTAGTACTTCCTCTACTGCTTCGCCTTCCGACTCTTCCCGCCTGTCGCTTTCTTCCTGCTGCCTGACGCGGGCTTCCTGTCGGTTGTCGCTGGCTTCTTGGCTGCGGTCGCCGATGTTTTCGACACGGCAGTCTTTGCGCCCTCCTTCGGCTTCTTGCCCGCCTTCAGCGGCTGCTTGCCGGAACAACTTGCCGGCACCTTGATCTCCATCGCTTCCTTGAAGATCTTCTGCCACTCCTGGGTGAACCGTCGGTACGCGGTGAGTACGCCCCAGGTCTGCAAGAGCGACGTCGTGTGGCTGGGGTTCGAGTGCCACCGGTCAAGATCGTGGCGGGGGATGATCTCCTCCTTGGTGCGCGACGGCACCGGGAGAGTGCTGCCGATTATCGCTGTCTCCACCTCGCACAGCCACTGGGGAGGGAACGAGCACGAGGTTAGTCAGCTACCACTCGGTGAAATACATGCCAGGTTCCTGCTAAAGTTACCGCCCTATAGGAAATACATGCTAGATTTCTGCAAAAGTTACCACCCGAGGAAATACATGCCAGATTCCTGTGAAAGTTACCAGCCGATGAAATATACTATGCCTGGCTCAAGTCTCTGTGGTCCTTCTCGATGAAAACTCAAAGAAAAATAAGTTGGATCCTCTTGTAGTCGTGAAAAAGCCATGGAAAAGCCATGTACATCCATGCAAAAATGATCTATCGCTGAATTAGGTTTTGAATCGCGCCGCGAAGCGCCGACTTATATCTACCGCGATGGAATTAGGAAAGGCAGCGTCGCGTCGGTATTCACCTTCTTGAGCTCTTTGGAGATGTCGAAGAGCATCTTTTTCCGGTGAACGGCCGCGTCCTGCGGCTCGTTCTGCGAGTGCGGGAAGCGGTTGATCTCCTCGAACGTGACCAGGTAGATCTGCAGCGCGGTGTGCAGCTGCGGCAAGATGAGCGACAGGCGCGCGTGTCGGTCTTTGCACTTGGCCGCGGTCTCGAACCACGCATACTGCTTGTCCGGCAGCCACGCGTAGGTGATCGCCAAGTCTTTGAACTGCTTCAGCTGGAAGCAAACAACGAGCAAAGTTAGACGCATGTTTTGTCGCGTTGCAGGACGCAAATCAACAGATGGGTTGGAGCGTGACTGATTTTTCGGCGAGATCGATGAAAAGTCGGGGAAACGGGAAAGCGGAGTCCGGCGCCGGCCTCGCGCGTGTTGTGGAAAGCGTGAATTTCCTAGATTTTCGCAACTTCGTATTTCCTAGAAAGTTAATAAATGTTTTTGGCAGTGCCAGCTATATGTCATGGGGCTCAGTCGCGAAGGGTTGAAACCATCGGAATGAAAACTGTTACTCGGAAATGTGAAAAGCAGACGCGCCGGGAAAACGCCACGGGGATTGTTTTTTCATTTTATTACACTTGTGCATTGCAAACGTTTTCCATTACTCTGATAGGTCTGGCAACATTATAACCAAATTCGTGCTACTGCCAGTCGGGGGCAATGTCTTTATCTCTAGAGGCGCCACAGATAACGCGCTTCCTCGAACTCGGTCGCGTCCGTCGTGCGTGCTTACCTCTTGATGGAGCACGGCAATGCCCTCCTTCTTCATCTCGTAGTGCCCGCTGACGAGACGCATTTGCGTGCGTACCCTCTTGAGCGCCTTGATGGCCAGGTGCCGGTGTTGCGTTTGCCGCGTGGACGCGACGCCCGTCTCCTTGCTGTTGGCGCCGCACGGATGGTGCCAGGGCCGAGGGTCCAGCTTGGGAGTGGGCGCCGACAGGCACGGCTGGGCCAACAGGGAGCCCGTCAGCAACAGGACGAAGCTCACTGCCGCCGCGCTCGCAGACAATGCCTCTGCAAACACAAGGAAACAATGCGATCTTAGATCACTTGCAGGTGGTGGGGTGGGGGTTCCTTGCACGGAAAAGTGACCAAGGCACTAGGAAAAGTTGCACCGGGTCGACTCAAATTCGGCTATCGGAGGAACATTTTATTCGTGTCTTGTATATAAAATATAAATCCTATTCGGAACTCGGAAGGGTGCTACACCCTTACAGAGGTAAAGTATGAATTCAATTAAATATAATTGAATGCCCATGTTGACGCTAGTTGGCACTAAAACTGATTGCGGGAATCCCCGGCGGATGGCCCACGCTGCTTCATTGAAATCTGAGCCGCACAAGATGGAAATGATCAATCACGGACACAGTGCGGTGGCCACCCGAGGTCCAGTCCCAGACTCGCACCTTCGAGACGCGCCGAGGTAGCGACGGCTCGAGGTCTAATCGAGTATTGTCGCGGAACACTCATCGGGTAGGAATTTTCTCTCAGTCCCAGCTATAACCTACTTGCTGCATCACGCAGTCGGAACAAGTCCTATCATCTCCCACGCTTAATTGGAGGTATACCCCGACCCGACCGGTGGCATTACACTTCCTCAACTCAAAGACTAGTATCGATATACCAATGAATCCCTCTCACAATTATTCAACTATCGCACTGTGCTCCAATTGATTTAATTTGTGTCACTTTTTTATCATGTCGTTTGATTTTTGGCACTTTATTTTTTGTATACTTTCCATATAAATTGGAAAAAAATCCAATATACAAATTGAAAAATTGAAAAATAAATATGAAAAAGTTCGCATCACTGATTAAATCTAAATAATGTATGTACCTGTTAAATTTCTTGTTGCCATGTTGATAATATAAAATTGGTGTTGTGTTGTTGTGTAATAAGGTCTCACTATGCCACAAAAATAATTAAATATTGACTGATCCTTGCCGGTCAACTCTTTGCAAATGCTTTCTGATCTTGAACCAACCACTGCTCACACGAAACTGATCTCAGAGATTATCATCTCTGAGTATATATACAACAATCAAAGTGTTCGAATCCCCCCCCCCCCCCCCCCTCGAGCCGATGTCATCGGAGTGGGGATGGGGCTTGTCCTAGACACCCGTCGGTGGGTGTGTCTCCCGGCGAGGAATCCCTGTGATTTTTACCCCAACTTCAAATTCAGTGGAATTAGCTCGCAGCAGATAGCAGAGCGAGAGAGATACGTCACAGCGACGCCCCTCTCCATTCATGAATCCAGCGCGCGTCTCCCTCTGTTTACTACATCGTAAAACGTCATCAACGCTGTAGTAACAATGGCCGGGATGAATCACGGCGACGCGCCGCGAGATTCGCTAAAACCAGAGCAGCCCGAAATTTCCCTGCGATTCGCGGATACCGAAGTGATCCGCTAACCACTCGGTAAACAGCGGGAAAAACACGGAAGTAGCGAGGGAGGAAATGTCTCCGTCTCGCGCGTCCCGCGCTTTTCCGAGCCTAGCGGAACTAGACCACATTGCGCGGTATCATGGTCTGCGCGACCTGACGTCACGGCCTCATGTTTGGCCACGTGTTGCTGTCAGCATCACACAGACTATACAGAGTGACGGGCTCTCTAATGCGTTTGTTTGATTCTCTAATCTCCTCGCGAGGGTGTGCTCGCGATTTGACATTAGCGCGGCCGGCACGAAGTTATTAGCGAGATATCGATTGATCTCGGCAAGCGGATCTCGAGGACGGCGTTGGACGAGTGATTGTCTCACCGCGTCGTGGAGACAAGTCATGAATGGTCCTGCTAATTGGGACCGATTTGCGACCGGGGCGTGAGACGGCAGGCGTCGCTCCGTCGCATAGACGCGTCATCTCACCTGCAATATCCTGTACGAGCGCCGTCGACTGCGAGATGAGGATATTTCCGTACTCTTGTAAACCCATCAATCGATTCGATTGGTGACATTTTTTTGCGAGATATCTGTAAAGTTTGTCGGTTCGAAGAGCTCTTTACTTGTGACATCATACCCGAGTTATCGCGCCTGCAAAACGAGGTACCCCTCCACGGTATCTTAGGTGTTTACTCAAGCTAAGACGTGTGTTAACCGTGAACTTGGCAGGACGTCATCGCTCCAGAACGAGGGCGTCACGACAATACGTCATCGCGCACGTCGAGGCGCCTGTGTTTGTTGTCGCTCCCCCTCGTCGCGCGTCGGTCGGCGCCTTTGCAGCTGCAGATGAATCTGTGCGAGCTGGAGCGCCGCTTAGAATAGAACACCCACGAAAAAGTGTCTCCAACTTTCCTCTGTATACGTCTCGAGCATTAAGCATCGACGCCCACGCGGCGTTGCTTTCAGGATGACTGTCTTTAGGCGGCTAATCAACTGTGTTGGAAGCTGGGAGATCGTGTCTCACTCTCATCTCGTTTAAGTGTCCTACCTAAATGATGTGATATAAGCGATCACTCACACACCCACGCTCGCTAAGTAGCTCGCTGCCTGTTAGCGCGCGAACGACATGAATGCGACGAAGAAAATCGCTGTTTTCTTTTGCGGAAGTTTGCGTCTTTCGCGAGCTTCTGAAGGTGGCCGGAATTTCCTGTCTGCCGCGGTCGTCACCGGGAGGAGGATGCGTGCAGATCGCGCAAAGGGGCGTCGGCGCCGGCGCCGGCGGCGGCGTCGGTGGCGGGCCGTGTTTGTTGACTTGCCGGCCTCCGTTGTCAGTGCGGCGATGCTGGTCGACTCTCGGTGCAAATACTCGGTACTCGCACAGACTTGTCGCGTAATGCGGTTACAGATCGCATCGGAAATCCCTCGTTACGGTTCCTCCGAGGAAATTGCTCAATCAGTCACGGCGACGTCGGTTCTTTACGCTGTTATAATGATAGAAAGCTCATTATATTTTTTTAGCATATTAATCATTATCGTTATTAAAATTATTAAAATAATTAGGCGGCATATGTGGTGATGTATAGAATAGCCTTGCTAATTTGTGGTAGGTGTTTGTGTGGTATATTTTATTTGGCCGGCCCATGAAGAGAAGAGTTGCCTTGGAGAGACGTTAGCAGGTACTTGGCTGTCCTCGAGCTTCCGGCCCGGTTGCAGGAATCAGGACGAAGAGGCTGACCCGTCTGTACATAGTGGTCAGTTGTTCCGATGAAAAAAGGACTCTTCCGACGACGGCGGTCGCCCACCAAATTATAATTATTTTCGAATCTCTCCTCCGGCCGGCCGGTAATCGGTGTCCCCCCCGATCGCCACTTCCGACGAAACGCGGTGCGTTTGCGCCCAACGCAACGCTGTGGTCGACGGTATACGCTCCTCAAACAACGCTGCCTATAGGTCAGAGCTGTTTGATAATAAAACTAGGTGATTTGCCATAGCTCTCTGTTCTTTCACGTGCAATCATCACTTCTTCAAAATAACAAAACAATTATTTTCAAGCGACTTCCCTGTAATTTTGCGGATCGTAACGTTTATCGCCCCGCGTGATTGGTGTCGTCGATTCGCCTGCGAGGCATCGAAAGGCGGCAACTTATTCTCGCGAAATTCATTTCGCTCTACAATACATGGAAGTCTCTGGAAGCAGTTGTTGGTTTTTATTGGGATCTATCCGCTAGCACGCGCGTCCTGAGGCCTGGCGGTCGCATCAAATCACTCGGAGCTAAACGCCCGTCAGTTTATTGCAAAGGACTTGATGGGTCATATATTATCTGCTGTCGCCCACCAGAGCGGTGGCAGCAGTGTCAGGAGGTGAACCCCGAGACGGGAACGCCACCCACGCAAGCCCACGCAAGCCCTCCTGACTGTTCTCGACCAAAAATTTGCACCCCACCCCCTTAATCGTGCTAACAAGGACTAGCAAGCGCCGTGAACTTGACAATGATGGAAACTTATCTCGCTCAGTTGCAGGCTTGACTCACAAAGTCAATACTGAAGTACCTTTATCTCGGCTCGTGCTCCCAAACATGTACAGACATGATGTAAGTAGGGAAGGCGCCTTGACATCTACGTGTTACCGCTTCATTGTGTCACCGTACCTAATGCATGGTGATCCCTATTATATGACAAGGGTGGGGAGGGAACCACATAAATACTTCCAGAAAAGAGTCCATTAGGAAATTGCGGTTCAAGATCAATCAAATCGCGCGTCACCTCACACCGACACCGTCTCACATACTCGTGCACATCTCTGTGGCATTCCAACTCAGATTTAAATACGTTTTTTTGTGTATTTCAAACAATTTAAAGTGTTGCCGTGTCCTTGTGTGGGCCTAATTTCGTGCGGCAGCAATCGCCAACAACTAATTTAATATCATACCGACTCCTTAACATCCATACCCGAGCTCTACAGTGTTGTTATCGATGAAAAAACAGGCGAGCAACCGCACACACACACACACACACACACAGAGACACACACCATGCACATATACATCGTCGCTTGCCATCGTCGTCGTCTGTGTCTTTTCAACATGCCTATTAACGTGTGGTGCGACTGGTTTCACCAAGGGCTATTATTGTAACGAAAGGACTGATTAGTGGTGGACGCTGTGAAATCTGCTCGTTAACTTTTTATTGCGTGCTCTAATGCTGGTTTACATAGAGTGTAATCATCACCATGCGAGAGCGGCGCACATAGAGACGTATAGCATCGGCGGTCGGTCGGCCGGTCGGCCGGCATATCGTAATGACACCCTGATGCACGGCGGTGTCCTCGACTGCGACGTCGGTCATGCGACATCGTCGCCCGCGACGAGGTGCACCGACGAAGATGCAACGCGCGTTTGGGAGGACAAGATTCCAGCTCTGACGTCGGCCACCGATACCCATGTCCTGGCCCATGAAGCTTTCACTTTGTTTACACCCTGTAATTATTTCGGCGCGACGGATAGAAAATGTCCTCGCGCGGCCGGCTGGACTGGTGCAGACTCCAACGGTTGCGGCAGCGAGTCGCTTATTAATTATTATACTACACTCCCATAATGTCGGACACCTATTAGTCGTGAATGTTAATTGTAATTATAGATATACGCATTCTCTTTGGGAATCGAGCGTTTTGTGGACCTTAGTGCATGTATCTGCGTCTCGGCGGTATGTTATATACTATATATTCCGCTCAGCGTGCCACGGCGGTGTTTTGTTTTTTCGCGTCCGCTTGGCTTTGGTGGCCGCCATTTGCAATCTTCTGCCCGAATGGATCCTCGCAGCATGCACAATGCACTCTCGGTGTACCTATACCTACACTGCAGCGAGGTGAGTGCAAGTGCGACGAATGCACCTTGCATGTTGCACCGAATGAGACACATGCACACTTGTATAGCAAATGCACCAAACGTGTAATTATACCGATGCACTTATTAAATTCGATTTCTAAAATATGCTATTACGTTCTGTTAGCAGTGCGGCGTTTGCTCTGAAAGAAGTGCATCTCGCATAAGCCATGGAGCCATGGCTCACCTTTGTGTGTGTAATAACAGTCATGCGCGCATTGTAATGAAAATATGTTCAAACTCGCCTGGAAGGCTGGAAAACGATTAGTTTCGTTCGGTCTTTTCGAACACGCATCTTGAGGGAATAATCTGTGATTTGGCAATTATTCGGTCCACTTGCACCGGCCTAGCTAAGGATATGTTATTAGTGGCAAAGTATTAAACGCAGTTAAAATACCAAAGTAAATGTAACGAGTTATAAAAAAAGATCCTCGGAGGAAAGAAGTAATTGACATAATGACGTATTAGCATCTCTGTTTGAACGCGCCGTAATGTAATTACCGACCCCTGCGACGCCAATCGCGCAGTTTCCGCAACAGCAAAGGGTTTTCCGCAGCCGCGAAGGATTTTCCGCGCCCAGATTTTCCGCGCACCGCCGCGCCTGCCTGGTGTGCGCATCGCGCCAACAATGGAGCACACATCGCACTTTCTTCGATGCATGTCGCTCGCGAATATCGCTTAATAAAACCGAGATCGCATTCTCGGAAGAGTACTTATAGCTGGGTACAAGCTCCGCACGTCACTTTCGCTAGCACCTATCTGGCAAGTCGAGTCTGCGGTTCCTTTGGTGTGCTGATAATTGCCGAGCCGGCGCTCACGCGTTCCTCTGTACGGCTAACACAGATGATAACAAACGCCACAGTGGTACTAACCGTCTGCCCAAGACATGCCGATGCCGATGCCGATGCTGCTGCCGCTGCCACCGCAGTCTACACTCGGATTTCTGCGTCGCCGTCCCATCGAAGGACTTGTGAATGGTCGACACCTTAGCCGACTGTCGTCCTAGTAGTAGTAGCTGTCGTAGTATATAGGTGCTGGTCACAATGATACGTCCCACAGTCCCACTTGACCGTCTCACTCTCCGCGCCACGGTATAGACACTGCACACAATATCGCGTCGACTACTGGCCACTCGGAGGATACCTGAACGGACTAAACCAAGTCTCCACTTGCGCGCTGTTTATATAGGTAGTAAGGTTAGGCATGGTGTTCTCTCCCTACCAACGGCTTCTGTCATAGATCATCTTATCTGATCAATAAAGCGCGGCAAAGCGATTGCGATGCTTTGTGAAATCATCATCTTATCATTATGCATTAGTAATTCTCGAAATGTAGCCGACTAGTTCCGTGAACCAAGTGTGCTTTTCGCGTTAGCACAGTTGGGCCGGGACGTGGCGTGGGGAGCGAGTGTATTCATTCATAACGCGCGGCGAACGATTTGAACTTCGGCAGGCGATGGTCGGGAGTTGGCGGACCCGATACTACGAACTCGCCGGTCAATTACTGCCGGGAGGAAATGCCTTTTCTCTCCTGGTTTCCGGAAGGCGCACGCCAGGGGCACGCATGCGCAGAAAGCGGTCGCGCCGCCGCGCAAAACGGCAGAACGGCAACCCATCAACCCCTTCTCATCGTTTTAATTAGAACGGCCGCTTGGCGGGCCGTCAGTCCGACAACGTCCACCCATCATTATTTTATCGGGCGGCTCGGTCGAAGTGAATGCATTATTTATTGTCGGTCAAATTGCCCTTTGGCCTACTAAGAAACTGAGCCTGTAACCTGCTTCATTTCTTTGCGATCGGATCGCCGGCTGTCGTTGCAGCGACTGAGGAGTGAAGAGTTTTCCCGCCTCAGACCTGACAGACAGCGCAGCTTGCCAGGTGGTGCTGCAATGTTCGTCGACTTTTCCGACGACCTGTTTTGATTTCCACCGGTGTAGGTATGCGACGTAAATGCGCATTGGGTATCGACGTGTTGAAATCGCCAAACAACACAATGCCCAATCGCGACTCGCCATGGTCTTAATTGGCAGCCGAAAAACACCTCTTGTCATTAAAATCAGGTGGCGAGGAGCTCGTCAATGACGCAGCCTCTTGTGTAACTTATGAAAGATGTTGCTCAGCCGCCGAAAATACACGGTGACGAAAATCCCTGGCGTTCTGTTGTCTGTCACAAGTCCAGGGTGGGAACAGAAATGAAGAGCTCTCTCTCTCAGGAGTCCCCCAAGTCCCAACAAAGTCTCCAAATGGACGCTTCTGTCATTCGCATGTCACTCAATTGGCAATCACACTCCCGGTGAGGATTTGAGTCAGAAGTCGCGCAATGATCGTCGCGCTCGGTGGATGAGTAACGTCTGCTCGTGAGTCATTCGCTACGCGGCGACGTCTCTTCGCGACTCGCGGCGCTTTGACCGCGATCGGCGATCAGTCGATCGATCGATCGTCGTCCGATGATCGACTGATTGCTGATTGCTGAATGCTGATAAGCGATTACGTGGACCGGTTTGTTCCGCGTTGCGTCAATTACGGACAGGTGTCGTCTCCTCTGCCGGCCAATCAAATTGATGGCGGCGGGGGGACGGCCAATTCCTGGCGGCGAACCGCGAGTGATTTATTGAAACGGCCGCGAAATTGCTTAACAAGGTGCTAACGAATAACGATTGGGCACCGCACCGAACTCGCGCGCCGTTGACTCACTGGGCCGGCCGCGTCGACGCTCGAGTGGGACCCGCGTCTGGCAGATTGTCTCCTATCGCACTCTATCGCACTTTATCGCACTCCGAGTTAATTCGATGCAAATTCTGAGTAATGTTTGAAAACAAGGAGGTGGATGATATGACTCGCATCAGAACTACCTGCTATAAGTTTTAATGTCTGTCTAACGTGATGGTGCTAATACAAAACAAACAGAGAGTAGGGCAGCAGAGCAGAGGTAACATTTTCACATAATAGGTTAGACACATCAACAAATTCCGCCGTCCAGTTTTTAGCCGTTGGCGCGTACAATTAATTGACGTAAAATTTTTCAAAATTTCTTCCTCGTCTTGCATCGGCTTGGCTCGAACTTTCTTTTCGCATAAGGCGATGCATTTCGCTGGCCGGCGCAAGCGCAGTGCAGCCAGCACACGCCGCCATCAGTGGCCGTCAATCATTACGCAGCCGCCAATTAAACCATGGCAGAGGAGCGTCGAAAGTGTTTACCAACAGGCGTGAGCAATGCGTCATATATATAACCTCTAATCACCAACGTTACCAGACTCTCACAACACATCGCCTGCGAAATAGCCAGCGAAGAAAAATGGCAAAAGGCACCAGCGCAACAAGTCCCGGCCACTCCCGCCTTGTGGGCCTCTCAAGACTGTCGCTGCATCTCCCCACTGTCGCATGCACTTTTCACGACCATCCGATCCTCCGTCTGCCCACTGTCCAGCCCGACCAACGCGCCCTCCGGGGACGGCGACGCCGACGCCGCTGCCTCTGGCTCGCGGCACGCCATCGTGCATGCCGGCGCGACGCCCGAGGACGCCGTCTCTCGCGCGACAACATACAGGCGCAATCAGCTGACGCCTTTATGACTTTCATTATGCCCCTAATTAGCACGTTACATGACACTCGGTGCCGCGGGGTGCGCTGCAATCAGCTGCCTCGCGGGAAAGGACGACGACGGACGCATTCGCGTGCACATCGAACACGCGATCGATCGGTGGTATGGATCAGCGATGTGAATAGATTTTGCGACTGCTTGTTTGTCAAAAGCATTGCTTCCACCCATGGGATTCGATCGAGACTTAATTATGCTCATCAAGACATGACTCGACGCTCGGTTAGTGTATACTTTCATCTCGTTAGCCATTTCCATTTGGAAGACGCGCTTGGATGGCCAATTGATTTCTTGATCGCGAGTTGCACCTCCTTCTACTCCTTCTTCTCCTCCTCCTTTTCGTTCCTGCAGCCCCTCGCCGCGATTAAGCAAATTAGGTTCATTAAATTCGCCTCGCCCAAGGCGCTAGTTTACGACAAACATATATCTAACGAGGTGTATATATAGTTGCACGAATATGGATCCTTGCGATGCGATGCGATGCGACGGGACGGGACGGGGGCCAGATGAGTCCTCGCCCGAGTCAATTACCTTTTGAGCAAATATTGCGGCAAATCGCGCAGCATTGTCGGACATGCTGTGCGCGAGGTAGCGGATGAATCGAGATGTTTTCACGGCACCCACTGCCGGCCGCGGACTCGGTGCTGACGATTCGGGCAGCAAGGCAGCACAGGTGACCGCGGGCCTCTTGCCACTTTATGGTCTTGCTCTTGATTGTGACAAGACGGTCGGCTCGTTCTCACTCACTTGTGATTTAATGCCGGGTAATTACTGTAAACGATGCGGCGCTCCTCGTGCTCTGCTTGTATAGCTATATACACCAACGTGCACGGGCATAAAATACATTGCCGAGTTCCGTTGTTGATCAGAATGAACACAACATAGCTCGTTTTTGTCTGATCTTGTACACATGTATATAGGTATAGGCATTGGTATTGGTATAGGCATGTGAATTATATAGCATAATAGCCTCTGTGACATGTCGTTGTGCTATTATTGTTATATTGCATACGTTTATTGAGAGTTGTTTGAGTGCGAGCTGCAAGATAAAGCATGCAGGGATCGAGACCCCGCCAATGTGTATAATGGAGGCAAAGCGGTAGCGCATTTCCATTGTTTTGTTGTCAACGCTCCATTTTTTGGTCCAAATCGTCTGTGTCTTTGCTAATGAGAGAAATTAAAGAGGGTCTGGTGCAGAACAATCTAAAGTTGGTTAGCATATGAAGGATGGTTTCCTTCTACCTGTTGCAATGCAGCCTGATTCAGACATGCAAATCACTTGCATCAATTCGCATTTGGCGACATACACCTTCCTTTGCTCTTGGAATGTTGATAAGCAGGTTCCATGGCTGGATATTCGGCAAACGGAGTATCAACGCTGCAGTGCGCAGTGAATGATGTTCGCTTGTTTCCCCGAGCTAACCATGTGATAGCGATCCTCCTTTGGCTCTGTAAAACTGCGCGCGCTGCGACTGTAATGGCCTGCACATTTCAGCCGACAAAGATGTCGGCTGCGCACGCTGTGCTTAGCCGTGCGCTGTTTCCGTCGGCTGCGCGCTGAACGCTACACTTATGCCGCATGTGACACAATGTTGAGGCTTCGCGGTTTTAAGGGTCGCGCATATAGGTATCATAAGGATGCCGCGATCTCGTGGAGTAAATACACTTGTCAAAGTCGCGATTTGAATATTGGCATAATAGAAGCGCAGATGTCACATTTCTAAATCGAACCATTAAACTGAATCCAGTTTATGTAAGGTACTTTTTATCCCGGTCGAGAAATTGTCTATTGCGGCGGAGGAACAGGTTTGTGTGATTTTTCCCCTTCGAGTTCCCATGACATTACAAAGCGCGATTTTTAATCGGCAATGCGATTTTCCCCCGTTCGCAAATTTGCTGTGTTATCAGCCGTTGCGATGGGTTACGACTTACGATCATTACACCACTGATTGCTCCATGGATAGTTATTGATGTTTGCTAAACCCGGGACACGATAAATTATAATATTAACTAGCAGTATGGGCCTGGCTACGCACGTGTAGAGAATCAGTGGTGTGAGGCAAAATCGCTAAATAGTAAATTTATATATTTAATATGAGAAAAGAAAAGATTCCTTTTATAATTTTATCGAACAAATTTATTTGTATGCAATTTATAAAACAATTTATGATAACTATTTTGCTTGTTTCATGCGGGATTAAATGTTACAATATATAAATGTATGGAAATGTCTGGACTGTAATTTTTATTTGCTAATTTCATGATCCTTGTAATCGGCCTTTTCTTCTGCTTGCTACACAGGTGAACTTTGTCGTTGCGTGTAGATTGGACCCCCCCCCCCCCCCCCCCCCCCCCGGGTATACGGAGTTTGGGCTGTCCCCTTCCCAATTCTGAAATTGCGTCATTTTTGTACTAGGTTTAGAATACAACACACTATTAATTAGTGGCGGAGGAACAGGTTTGTGTGATTTTTTCCCCTTTGAGTTCCCATTGGAATGCGATTTTCCCCCGTTCGCAAATTTGCTGCGTTATCAGCCGTTGCGATGGGTTACGATGATTACACCACTGATTGCACCATGGATAGTTATTGATGTTTGCCAAACCCGGGACACGCTAAATTATAATATTAATTGGCAATATAAATGTGTAAGTATATATGCGTGATGAAGGGGACAATAGTAGATAGACCAGGTAATCCCTGGATTCATCATTAGTGGGCGCATTTATAATTGTATATACACATTATTAAAAAAGTCGTCACTGATGCTCTAAATATCAAAAACGTTACTCACTATGTATTTGAGACAGTGTTATCAGTCTTTTATCATATCAGTGCTTTGCCTACCTGTAATGACAACGCTTCATAAAATAATAACTTCAGTCTATATTATCACACATTTATAAGCATTTTATTGCACGCTGCAATCAGTAAATTCGCCGTCAATGTCCTGCTTGATGACACATTCTTATAAACTCCGACTCGTGTGCTCCAAATTTGATTGACAATCGTGCGAGATATCGTTGAGCTTGAAAATATCCCAAAGAGCATTAATTTTCTGGTTTGGCTTTAGATATGGCAGGTAATGTGCGATTAGGCAAGTCTCAGGTTCAATGGCAGTTGGAGTATGGGTTTGTGGAGGATCCCCTTCGTTTTGCGTATCGATATTCAGAGCCTTCTCTAGTTCATGTCTAGTTGCACGTCGCTGGAACGCTTTGTCCGACCAATTAGACAAGACACATTCAGTAGCCGTGCAAGGAATGTGAAGATATCGTAACATCTCTGCGAATATGATCATCATTTACAATGCGTTTTGTTTTCTTGTACACTTTTTAGTTTATGGCCAGCTTATATGTCCCCCTTCTCCACAATAATTGTTGTCCAGTGTGGATCCATGCCATTTCCGTTCATACATATCACACGTGTATCATATGCTTTAGGAGTATGCGGAAAACATTCGCACGGATGTGCAATTATTTGCACTGTGCCGCGAGATTGAGATCGACGCCAAAATAACGATTTCGTTTCATTTCGTTTCATTTATTTTATTTATTTACCCGTGGACAAACACAGTTTTGTATTGGCTAATCAGTTTCATTGGTGCATTGGTGTCATACTCATGTCCAACGTCATCGATACGTTTTTATTTTTAGTTTTCCAGCGAATTCAGAAATCATTTCGGCGAGAATGTTGAACTTTGATCTACGCGCCAAGGTAAATACTACACTCGCTCTTATGACGTAGGTAGGTTGCCGATTTACTTACTTTCTGAAAAGCTGAGATAACGTAGCCTCGTATAGGTACAGACTGTCGCGCTACCTTTCAAATATTTACATGGCGGCTGGCTGGGGGATTGATAGTCAATACTTGGGCTATAGAATTAGAATGTGTGTGAGAGTGTGGGCGTTATAGGCATTGCGAGAGAAGGGTAGGTATTACAGGCTGATAATTACGGGGGGACCATCATGGTTTTTAATTTAGCGCATTATTTGCACTCCAGTGGGTGGCAGTCCCACATACTGTGTGCGAAATACGCAGTGACGCAAGTTTTTAGGTTCTTCCCGCCAATACATCGGTTCTTATCGATATCCATGGATGTAGGGCATCATAAATGATGTGGATCGGGTCTATTTGTACCTTGTTATAGGTACTCTCGATTGACGAGATTGTATACACATATGCCGAATGTTTTTAGATCATGGTGAATCGGGAAAGGGTGTAAGGGACATCCCCAATACCATATAGGAACACTATCTCAAATTAGCATATTAAAATTTTTCTCGAATACAATTGAGCATTTTTCTTCCCTTTATGTCCCATTTTTCAAGGGCTCCTACATTTTTATAAAAACTATTTCAAACTATTTCAAGCATTTTCATTTTTACCCCCCCCCCCCCCCCCCCCCCCCGCCATATCACAAACAACAAGCACCATCTTTGCATTGCAATATTTATAAAAATGGCTGCAGGAACGTTTAGGAAGTTACACCATGGTAGCTCCACTGCCGACAACTTTGTTGACATATTATTTTCACTAATCACTCTTAATGATTTGCCACATTAGCGGCTCTAATTCCATTCCTATGTGTCACCCAACCCACCCCAATTCATTCTGCAAATGTAGCTACGATTTCTTCAAACTACCGCCGAAATACGAAGAATTCAAGATGGCAAATTTCGTCGTTATTGTTCTTAGGTCATCTCGCGAGTCGCGGGGAATGGCGGATTACATTTCTAGTCTCGGCAAATAGTTTATTGCGTAGGCCTGTCAAGCTAGCTGCATGAGCCGGCACAGCACGCGCATAATTCACTGCATGCCCAGCCATTGTCTTCGAAAGAGATTGCCCGGTCCGATAAGAAGCAGCGACTCTGCTTATCGACTCAGATGCCTGATATAGGTAGGTACATACTGTCATCGCTGAATGCTTTCCATCACCAATAGAGAGAGCACTAGGCTTCAAGAATGCCCGCATACAAGTTCGTCACTTTCCCGACAGATGCAACTCTGCGTCGCTCGAGACGAGACCGTTCTCAGATCCACCTCCTTATTATCATACTTATTATCACACGTGGAGGTATGCTGCAAGTCTCATCTCTAAGATTATCCAATTGAGTTTGTAATTAAATAATTCCTCTGGTCCAAAGTCTCCGCACATACCAGCCGTTCTAGAATGCAGAGTGATTTTTTTTCAACTGATTTTAACTATCCAAAGCTAAATATTTTGTAGCAATAAGGCACCCACACTTTTTTTGCTCCGAGAAGAAGCGTCTGCGATTCGCCAGAGGGCTTTGCAATCTGTATCATAATAATATAATTACACGTTGAGCGCGCAGATAAATTATATCGCTGGCAATTTGGTTTGCTGCGCGTTGGCTAGGCCTCCACGATTGGGTTGTGCTGTGGCTATGGGTGGCATACGAAATGCGCGAAGATGCCCAAGCATGCATGGGAAAAATTAGGTCGTTATCTGCTTCCTGTGCCCAAAAATGCCCCCGAGACATGATATCATGTTCTTGGGAATGAGCCGTCGAGAGTTGTTGAGGGCGGGGTGGGGGGGGGGGGGGGTGTCATGTGTGGGTACTCGGGGTGTCTCGGCCAGTGAAATATCGACTCGACGTCTCGATGGTCGTTTTCTGTCCCCGGAGTCGCCGCGTCCTCCGTCCTCCGACCTGCCGCACAAACGCCGACATTCCTCAAAGATAACCGATATTATTTTCCCCTGCACGCAGCGCCGCGCCACTGCGCAGATTCGAATTCCTTGGCGCCTGCGATGCAACAAAGCCCCCCCGTGCTTTATTATTTCTCCCGATATGCAAAGCAGAGATGCTTTTCATTTATCTGGATCGCAGACTCCAAACTTGTTGCCGGCGCATAAAGATTTTCAACATGCTTTTCTTGTGCAGCACGTTCGCGCTAGCGAATAAATCGCTTTTAAATATTGTGGACGTTGTGGACATTCGAGGATATTAGCAACCGATAGGTGGACGTGGATAAAATCTTCCCGTTGATTTATGACATTCGACCATTGTCGCTTAACAATCAGACGGTATATTTGCCTTGGGTAACTCCGAATACAGTTTTCCAAATACCTACAAGAAGCACGCCGTCATTGCCTGCCTGCTCAATCAATCACGAATTGTGTCTGCTGGGCTGGCGACACCAGGGACATCGAGTTGAGATGTCATCCGGCCAAGTCATCGCGCCTTTTGACCAGCCGCCTCCCCTACAATCCCCATGATCAGAAAGACCGGGCCCGCACCTAGGCGACGAGTGACAAGAGCCAGATCGCCGACTGCACCCTCGACCACCGCGCCAGGGAGCACTCACATTTCCTCGGCGCTTTCCCAGCGCTGCGGCCTGCGCGCTGCACGCAGCGATCTTTGCGACGGCTGCAAGAGCAGCGCCCCGCCAGCCGGCCGTCGCTACCTGGACGTGTGAATCTCGCGGTCCGATCGCCAGAGCGCCACACATTCGCTCCTCTCTTGACAGCCACCGGAAACGCAAGGGCCGACACCTCCCGCTGGTCGCGATGCACAGTGCGACCACTTTATTTGTGTGCGACGCCGATGCGAGATCCCCTGATTGCCTCGGATCTCGGCTGCCGCCTCCGCCGCCGCCGCCCGGCGCTAGCCACTCCGCACTCCGCACCAGGGTTCTGCACAGGTCGCAGCGCACCAAGGCACAGGGGGCCGGGGCGCGAACGGTCGACCGACACGCTAGGTGGGCCGGGGACGACCCCTTGTTGACTTACCCACGGTGCCCGGTGCTAGCGCCGCGCCACTCTGCACCGAAAAGCCACTCTCGGCACATAAATTATCACTCATTGATGGCCGGGGACAAAGGAGGCGGCACGCTCTCATCTGACACATGCGCACATTCCATTCCGACACCCGAATCGTGAATTGACATGTTTGTTAGGAGAGAATGGAGGTATATATGAACCGATAGAGATAGGAAGGACGCGGACCCTTGTGCAGTTGTCAATGCGAATGGGCACATGAGCCTCCTGCCATGTAATGACTAACTCGGCAATTTCTTCCTCGTTGACAATGGAATGCTATGCCATTTATTTTGCACTTATATGGTCATTCCGAAAACAAGAGGTCGGTACCGGCGTGCGGACGTGATTCACCGCGAGGCGCCGCGCTCAAGTCTTGGAGAGCGGGGGCGGCGAGCGCCCTTAGTGAGGTCCGTGTCAATCAGCGACGTGCCGCCGTTTCCGGCGTTTTGTTCCCTCGCAGCGCCAATTTGTTGACACCGTCTTTGCAGCGCCGGCGCTTACACTCTTACCCCAAAGAACAGCCCCTGCACACATGAGCGACCAAGAAAAACGACAACTCTTACAAGAAGGGATATAGGCACTCCTTTTTAAGCTGCATCGTGAAGTTCACATGAATAGAACACTCCGAGTGCGGTGCAAGCGAGTGATGTCAATGCACGAACAGGCGAAACCCCGTACACTCGACGGCCACTTGTGCACACAAGGAAAACGCAGTGGTGTGACCGAGCACGAGTATTTTTGGGGAAAACGCATCCATAGAAGACGTGTTTCTCGATGATATGCGTTTATGGGAGAGAGTTAGTCAAATATTTGTGCCGAGCACGCAAGACTTTCTGTGTCCAAGACTGCGATCGCCGCCGAGCGGGAGGCTACTCCCTCACGGCAAACAATTGCAACCCTTTGACTGACGTCATTTCCGATGCAACGACACCTCGATCTCACATCAGGGGTGACTAAACAATGTCATCTCGTAACGTAACACAAAAGGACATGGAATGGGAGTCTGAGTGGCGATCGGTTGGCGTGCAGGCGACGACGCCGATCGAGACACGGCGCGGCGGGCAAAGCGAGTGGGTGGCTGCAGACCAAGGGGCCAGCGGGAGCTGATGCCATCGCATTCGCAGCTTGCAGATCGGTCGGACTCCGCGAGCAGCGGCTTCTGGACCTGTGCGACGCGGTCGTGCCGTCCGTCGCCTTATCTCGCGTTGCCATTATGGGTGTCGCCCTCATTGACAGAGTCGTTCCAGCGAAACGATGGCCGCGTTCGTGGGAACCCAGCCGCCGTTCGCGGAACACTGACTCCTCTGTACGACCATCTCACACACACGACACGGTATTGACAGCAGACAGAGTCGTCGCAGTCAGCAGTCGGCAACGATGTCTCTGCCCCGAGGTGTCGGTCGAACGATGCGACGAATCGATCCAGAGACAGGGAATGTCGTTGGCTTCGAGTATCCGCACCGTGATGTTGTTGTTCAGGTTGTCTTGACGTAATGGCGACGCCAATTGCTGCCTATGGATGGCGTTGTTTGTTGAGACAAAGGGTGGAGACGTCGGTCGGCAGCGTCTTCATGCAGCCAAATGCCGAAGTCGACACCCGTGACGGGCCGAGAGCGCATAATTTCATGGTTGATACCGGGACAAGGCTGGCTCGCTGCGGCCGACATGTCGCACAGCCTCCCATGGTCCGGACCGGGCCGGACACCAGTTAAGTGGCTATCAACGAACAGATCGTTTTACTGCTTTTAGATCGGTTTTTACTGCGGTTTTTAAACGAAATTTGGGCCATTTCATGGCGATGTAATTCGAAGTCATTAAAGTTTCAACCGAGAGAACTTTCAGTTTCAAACATCTCTTAATCCAATCTTAGTTTTTACCTCGACGAGTTAATGTCATCGCCCGTCGCCCGTCGGCCACGTTACGCGACATGACTAACGTCGGTACTGTCCTGTGGAATGCGCAAAGACATCGCATTGCATCTGTAAAACAGGACAATACCCTGGCCAAAAGCGGGAACGCTTGCGTCCACTGCTTTTTTACCGGGTGCTCGATGAATGGCCGCTGATCCAGAAGCGACGAACTCGTTTCTCATTGTCGCCTAGTTAGCAAGCGACAATGATTTGTTAGCCCTAAAGCTGCTAAGCTGGAAATAAGCTTCACAAATATTTACTTTTATCGCCTACCGATTACCTGTGTTCGACAGACAGGTAGGTTTCGCCGATTTCTAAGTGTCTTTGCACTCGTACAACAAAGGGCGAGACTAAGTGGCGCCCGTCGCCGCCGCCGCCGTCGACGATCCAGATCTGGTGGGAGGTCTATTGCTTCTCACCGTCACCTACCGTCAATGAAAACTAGTTGACAACTCTACTCGATCGACACTGCCACGCAGTTTTGTTGTGCGTTTCTTACCTGCACGTTCTATATCTTAATCAGCTGCGCGCTGGCATTGTGCTCCGGAGGGAGTACCCTGTGGTGACTTTACGTTCTGCCCGGACGCCGCCGCCGACCGACCCACACGACCTCCCGCTCCGTGTTGCCACCGACTGAGTTATGTGTACCAAGGTGTGGCAAAAAGGGCCCAACACGATTTGACATGCGTTTGCAAGCAACACAAACACCTTTTGCACCTTTCCTGGCTCCCTCTGCCTTTCGAGGGCGTTAGGTAAGGGTGGGACACGGTCGGAACGCTCGGATTTTATGGGTGTAATTGCATCGAGAGCAGGCTATTAGCTTTGACGAGTCCACGACATTCACGAATAATGCTACTTCACGTTCATTGATGCTCGCAGTGCGTATTGTGCGTAAGGTTCGTGAATGATCTTCGTGTAGGAGCTCAAAGGATTGAGGGATTTATGGTTGGCTCATTGCACAGTTGTGTGAACATCGAAATAACTTTCATACCTTCCAACGCCGGCTTCATTCACATTTTTCACAGACTGAAATAGAATCTCAAAATCGTCCACGAGTTTTCCTCTTCATGGGCCGGTATCTCACATCCGCGAGTTGAAGCAACATATTTTTTGTGCTAGATTGCCATTAATTATTTTTGACCTGAGATCTTAGGATATTTTTCAGTCTCGCAGAGCAAATGATGGCCATCATCAACGCCTCCTCCTCTGCCTCCCTCGTGGAATGTGTGGAATGCCAAAATCGACTTACCTTTATTTTTAACACTAACGTGATCGATATGCGAAGATAAGCGCGATTTGGATACATTCTTGCCATTTGATAATACACTTTATCCTCCTGCTTGGAATTTAAATAATTGACCTGTTAAAATAAAGCTGCTTTACCTACAGGTGAAATGGCAAGCGTGTACATTTTTCAAATGCGTTTCTAGTGTTGCCGAAATACATGACCCATACCGCACGAGATCACAAAATACGATCACACGAGAATGACTCGAGTGTTAGATTGGCACAGCCCCCAGCTCTGGCTCCAGCCTATAATAAATGCCTTTTTGTAGATGTATACATGTTAGTACAAAGTTTATGTTTACATTCGATGGACAATCAATGTAAATGATAAAATAAACGTGTACAGCTAATACACCTTTACATTTGCCAGTGTAAATATCAAGATCTCCTATAAAGGATCCATCCATAGCCTTAGTTTATGAAAAACTACTAACAATCAACCGGTACCATTGAGTACCAAGCACCCAAGACAACCAAATCCGTCCTCCTGGCGTCGTCTTAGCGATTAGCGTCTCCGCTATCTTTTGGAGTCCCTTCCATCTTTTGGCGTCGCCGCCGTCTCTTGATGTGTATTCCGAGGACGACGCCGTCGCGAAGGGTGGCCCGTCCGGAGGGTCGTCGCGCAAAGGGTCGCGCAAAGGGTCGCGCTCGCGGGTTCGAGGGCGTGCCGTTGTGCGCACGCCCGTGCGCTGGCGACGCACGCGCTAATGAGGTGTCGATATGCGCAGACCCGCGCGTGGCCGATCGTTCCGCGGTGCGTGCACGCACGAGCCGCAATCGCGAGGACGGCGACGTCGGTCGCGGCTAGCACCCGCATCGTCGGCTTTCGGCTGCAAATGCAGACGTGTGGTGTGTGGATTACTTGCAATGCGCGCGCAATGATCGCTCGATGAATGGTCTTACCAACGCCGTCGGATCCGACTGTGAGCCTTGCATTAATTCAAGCCTAGCGCAGTTGGCGGCTAAACTCGGTTAAACGAGACTGATCTCCTTTATATTTCCGTAAGCCTACCAATAAAATATGATGCAGTTATGTTTCTTTTCAAACCTCTTTATCCCCTGGAGGGTATGCAACCGTGTCATCATGGCAAGGTGGCAACTTTTGTATAACCATCATGGAACCAAATTTATATGCCAGGCGATAAGTCCATGCGAATGAGATGACCATAATTGAGCGTTTCCGAAAAAATCCTGGAATGATCAGTGACAATTGGTTTTGCTATTCACCGACTTTCGAGGATCAGGGATTGAACTTCAGTCTTCAATATATAGTGGCAATTTGTCTGGGGGTCTTGCGCCATCAGCAAAGGCGCGAGGACCTAGAATTCAGTTGCAGTTTGAACGTGCTGAACTCGAATTGGGCTCAGGTGAGATATCAAGCCTTGTTATCGCAATGATGCAAATTTGATCGAAAGGCATTACATTGAACTTAATAGTGTAAGCCCTCGTTTGACATTCCTGACCGCTGAGCAAACTTCGTCTCCCTTTGTTTATGTCATCAGCGAAAATCAAGCAGCATCCTGCAAGTCATTGGAGACATTATGGCAGAACGGTATTGTTTTTATTAGTAACTGCGTCATCTAAATGAAATTCATACGCCCTTAAGTATAAGTAGTAATGTCACCATAAGAGCAATTGTGAGTAGCAACGGGATTGGGATGGCAAATAAAATTTAGACTGAAATTCTATTAACGTGTGATGTCTTAGGCTGTTTTTATTTAACGAGACAAGACGATAAATTAAATAATGTCATTATATTATATCTTACATAAATTCTCTTTGTTTATAAATATTTTACATATATATTTTGAAATACAATGGCCTAGTTTGTAGATGTAGGTTTTCTACACTGTCACCTCATGACGAAAATACAGTACAGTTTTAAATATTAGTCTCATTGAAACTGAAAGTGAAATGAAGATGTTCTTATCCAATTTGTGGCTAAACTTAAAAGCTACAGCCAGTATGGTTATTTTAGTTAATTGTTAAAGTCACATTTTTCTGGCTGAAGCGTAATATGCACTTGCCAGATTGTTTCATGTTGAACATACGAAAAGTAAAATTTGACATGCCCAGCTAGTTTAGGGGTTGGAACGTGACGATGATAGCTGCAAATTGTTTACCAGGCAGGACATTCTAACAGTTAATAGCTCGACCGGGGCATAAATATGACACAATAAATAAAATACATGAATATCACAGTTGTAGAATAAAGTTAAACAACATATTATAATAATAACCGAATAAATAAACTTTAAAAATCTATTCACATCAATTCATATCAGCCAGATATAGTTTTTAGGAAGTATAATACACAAAATCATCTGAACATCGTTCATAAATTTAAGGAACACTCATTTGTTTTCATTTCATATGATAATGGGCGAGGAAATCATCAAGTGAAACCAAATAATATTCAACATATTATATTGGTTTTTTTAAGCACGTCGTTATTTTAATATGTAGAAATAGCTCCACTACATGACAATAAATAGAAAACGTCCCTCGACGCACCAAGACAAAAGCTGTCCGAACGCGTTGGGGTGTAGCACATTTAGCTGCTGGCCAAGAGGAGGCATACTTTTAGGCGAATAATAACTTATCAACAATAAATACTTTCATAACATACAAAGTAATGGTTTGCGGCGACTGCACATGTAAAAAATATGTATGATATGGCAAACTCGTCGGGTTGAAACCAATCTAGCATCGGGACATGCAGATAAAAACGAAGAACTATAAGATAAAGTGGCAAATAAATAAAAAGATCCACTAGGGTACAAATAAATATGTTTTAAAAATACGATCAAGTCGAAGATGACCAGGAACAATATTTTCCGTCACAAGTTTCTGTCACCTTGATTGCAACGTCAAACAAACCTTTTCGAGTCACTCGCTTTAGCATGCATCCCACCACGCAGGGCATGAGAAATCACTCATTTAGTCATCATTATTTGGGTCTATTCCTTTGGTCAAATATTGATATGAAGTAGCCTCGATAGCTCGCAATACTACATCTATTCACAGACATGGCAATGTCGACAGTACAAAATCCCTGTCTTTAAGGAATACAACTGAAAGTCATTTATAGCTACGTTTTACTATATTGTTATAGTACGTCAACGACCAAGTTGAAATAACGAATCTTTGCGTCATAAAAAATAAAATCAACTCATTACAGTCGAATTGTAAAATTAACACACACAACGACACATGATTTAACGCAAAGCTATGTCGCTCCAGTAGCTAGCGCACATCCACCAGTCACATCCAGTCTCCCAGGGCTCACAACAGGGTGCACAGCACTCTACAAACGCCTTCCCATCCGACGGCGTCCCTAAACGACAACCGCCGGGAAATTGTCTCTCTTCTTACCGAGCACTTCGAGGGTTCTCATCTGGTCAATCTGACACGCGGCAGCTACTGCGCCGGCGCGGCCGCTTCGTCCGGTGAGAGGTCCTCAAAGTAGACCGCACCTCAGGAAGTGAGCTTGTGCTTGAAGTACTCGAACACCTCGATGATGTACTCCAGGCCGTTCATGTAGTCGCGGAAGATGAGCCAGTCGCGCAGGTTGCGGTAGCTGGCGTTGCCCATGTGTCGGAACTCGGCGCCCATCAGGTCCCTGGTGACGTCCTCGTGCTGCATCACATTGCGTTCCAGGATCGCCACTTGGATCTCGCACAGGGTCTGCAAGGACAAGCGAGGACGGCGTTAGAGTCGTGTCGGGACGTTCAGATTGCGAGAGAAGTGGCATGTTTGGAAGCTGAGGAATCCATAGATTCATAGCATTCGGCGTGGCTATTTTCGGGGGGAAACTGTAACTGACTTTGCTAATGCATTGAAATGCAATGTCGTTTTTACACCGACAGAAAAGTCTGATCCTGTGATGCGCCTAAGCAGGCCTGATGAGCCAAAGGCAATATACGATTATTCTAGGCAGAGCTACCTCTTTGTACAAACTCAAATCAATATTTTATGGGCCAGGGCAGCAGAGAGAAGACATTTCGGTTTTACAAATCCCTGGCAGGACAACGACAGTGATGATGGATGTGGTCAATGGGATGGGTACTCACAGCTCTGAGCTTGTACTCCGTGTCCATGAACTCCTTGTGGTAGTCGCCGTGCTCCCGGTTCTGGTCCCAGACGACCTGCTCCAGTCCCACGGCCATCTTCTGCATGTACGTGTACGAGTCCTTCAGCGCCTGATCGAGCTGCTCGAAGGAAAGAACACTTTGTTAATCCTGAAGACTGAGCGCCATTAGCACTTTTCTGAACACGAAGGGGATGATTTTAACTGCGTCTCGTAAGTGAATGGCTTTCCGTTATTTTTATCCCATTGGGGGGTTCAATTGTAAATCTTGGTCAATGGGTTCCGAGGTTCGAATGGTAAACCTTGGTATATGAATTCCGATTTTACTAATTATTGTCTTATGCTAGATTGTATTACTTGCTCTACGGAACAGGGGCTATGTTTGTTTGTTTCTTTCTTTCTTTCTATCTTTCTTTCTTTCTTTCTTTATTGTCCATAGATTATAAAAATAATATAGACATGGTCAATCAATATAAGTAAGAATAAAATAAATTAAAAACAAACAACTTTCTGCGTACCTCAAGACCCTGAAGATGCTGCTCGGGGATGGGCTCCCCAAGTTTCTTCGGGATGTCCGTCTCAGACGGCAGCCACTCGTAATGGTTCTTCTTCCACGAGTCATGGTGCTGCTGGAAGTCCAGATTGAACGTGTTCTTCACCTGCATCAGTCCAACGAGAAGATTGGGATTAGTATATACAAAGCATAGAAGCAATGCATTGACAGTCATGGTACTTTTATATCGAACTGTGCACCTAACAGTTTGAGTGCTTCCCAAGTCAGAGCCTTCGAAACGCCACGTGCATCCCTCGTGCGTGTTCCCTTGTCGTGATCACTGCTTGCATTGGCAGGGGAACGGCACGAACCTGGCTGATTCGGGGAACGGTGCACGGGACGCTTGGCATAGTGACAGACCCTGTGTCATCCTCACTACCACCACCACTTAAACCGCAACTTAATAAACAAACATGACTTATATAATATGCATGTCAACTTAATTACTATGGGTATGACTATGCCAAGCCTTGCGTATTCTATTAAACGATTGTAAAATGGTTCTGAGAAAATACGGGAATCCACAGCTGACCAGAAAATTAAGCCCGAATTCGCGGAAGCAATGAGTTTGTAAAATGCAAAAAATGAAGAGTAATGTTTGTAATATATCATATTAACATTTTCCCCACTTGCAACGTTTCCTAGTCTTCAAAATGTACGGCGACGTTTTTCTCCGACGTTCGGCGTCTTGTGCACCGTGGGGATATCCGCGATCGCATGCACAAACTCGCAGGAATACCACGGCTACTCCGAATTGCCGATCAATATCTTTTAATTGAAAGAAAATCAATGTGGACGCGTGCCACGGTGGCCGCATGCGGCTCCTGCCGGCAGGATGCGGTGATTAGCCAGCCGCGTTGCGTCGTACGACGAACGGTAGCGCCTCCCATACATCGCGATTATCTGGACTTGATTGCGATCGGCCGCGTTGACGGGCCGCCGAGCGCCGATCGCCGAGCGCCGACATAAGGTCGCGGAAACGAAGGCCGCCGTCGACGGCGTCTGCACTAGCGCCGACAGACTCGCAGCTCGGCGATATGCAAAGTGTTTCCGAGTACAGGTGACCAGCTTCGCGGAAACGAGCCCGCCGTTCACGGGAATCGCCGCGCCGCGCCGCACTCGGGATACTTCTAGGTCATTGAGCGAAACGAAATGAGTCGGGGACTCCTGAATCACAATCGCACAGCTGCCAATTAGAACGGCGTCGTCGTGATCGAATTGTGCGAGAGCAGTTTGATGGCATGACAGACGTGTGACCGCAAGCCAGTAAACAAGGTCCCCGATGACGAATTGCCCGGCTAACATGATTACATCGTGTCATTATAGCCGTGAATTATGATGACTGTCGGAGATACATCGTTTCTGCGATTGTCAGCACAGCACTCGATATCGCGTCAACGAACTGACCGTCCAGCACAACGATTCAATCCTCACGGACCCAGCCAGTTACCGCGCAGTCGCCATTGAACGTTTATATACCTAATCAAGCGCATTCTGCACTTTGTAGATTGCTCTATGCATTTTTTCCTTCTGAGTGAAATAATTGTATTTAGTTTCCATGAACCCTGCGCGCGAGATGAGTGACCAGGGAGCCGTGAGCCGCGGTGACGTCGACGTCGACGCAGGAGCGGCACAAGAAGCTGCCTATCGCCTAACTCCTCTCATCTCACCGGGCCGTGCTGCTCGCTAACTGGACATGGGACAAGGCACTAATTACTCCCGAGTGTACATGACCAGCTTTTTGCTGCACCCAACGCAGGGAGACGTTTGTGTTTAACAAGCACTGCAAGGTCACGGTGAACAGTTCGAGCCCGGGACTTATTCGCTTTCAACATTGATGTATTACATGTGTGTGTGCTTGTGTGTGTGCTTGTGTGTGTGCTTGTGAGTGCGCGCGACTCGCCAATTTCTCCTCTCCTTCGCGCCGATGAGTTTCCTATTGCTATTGGAGCAATAAAGAGGACAATTTTTTTAATGCAATTATATAAACAAGTTGATTTTCGCTCCGAACACACACACACTCACACACTCACACACCGTGAAACTCTATGCGATCTCATAAAACGATTAGATTCTTTTTGGGCCATTATATCTTTACGACTGGCATCATACGAGTAGACATATATGCAGGCTAGCCGATGTCCCATCCGCGGCAGGGGCATGGTTGCGGCTTCGGCTTCTACAGAGCACACGGCCATTGTGCGTTGTCTCACGGGTGATTGCTGGTACGGCCGAGACACGCAAAGCTAATTACCACCGCCGTACCACGGACAGTTTCAACACTTTGCTCCAGCCTCCTCGTTTGCCATGCGATCGCCGCAGCGGCTTGAGCTTCTCATCGTTAGCTCGGCTTCACTGGTAATTGGTACCTATCACCGCTAAGCAAAGGAAGCGGCTCTAATAAGAGGCAGACATAATTATGATTTGGTCATTTACGTATTTAGAGTGCATCTTGTTTTTTCTTGATTGCAGTTTACCTATAAGTGTTTGATTTGCATTTGTCGCTTTCGTTTGCGGGGACACGATCTTCATGGAAGTTCGGCAAATGGGCGGCTGTCGTTGAAAAGTCGATGGAATCTCATCTCAGAGACGGAGGGAGCGCGTCGAAGTGTTTGAATGCGCTTATTCTGTCACGGATTGACCTTGTCTTGATTTGCATATCAAATCGCGCCCGCCGAGCGAATCGAGGCGAGGATTACAACGAACTAGACATGTATCTCGCATTGTCAAACACGGGAGCGACGAGCGATAGGCACACAATGTGTGTGCTTGCGAATGGAATTTGCGACCTCTTCATAAACATATTATTACCAGATTGTTCTTCGCACGGCAGTAAGCATGTCGGGTGCGATTCCTCGCATATTTTCGCGCCGCGACGTTATCGCCCGGCCGGCGACAAGCAGTCTGCGACGGCCAGCGCTGGTCGGGCGTGCCACTGTCGGTGTAAGACGACGCCCGGGTATTTGCCGACGCCAGCCCCCCCCCCTCCCCCTTCACATCCGCCACGTGTGACAGTTCTCATGGAGCGTCGCGCTCACGTGGTGTTGACAACCCCATGCAACAGGTGCACTTGTTTTGGGAACCTCGAGTGCATCTTGCGAACGATGCACTTGCATTCCGCATGCACGCGCATGCATCCGTCGCATACAGATGCAGCGTCTCAGCGGTTGAGGGTACGACGGAAAAGACATCGTTTTCTTGGAGGCGGTCGAAATTGTCATTGTATGTCAACAGGGAAGTCATTTGACGACGACTCGAGAAAGGGAACTTCTTCCGTACAGTCAATCGCTGGACATTATAATATTGGTGCTTGGTAGAATTTATTACAATATCAAAGTTAAATATCTTAAAAAGAAATTGAATTGACACGAGTTGACACATGCGACGGGGCGAATGACGCTCACGCTTCCGTGTCGTTTGAAATGCGAGCTAAATATAAGCTCGGCTTCGAGGGAAACCGTGATTTTCATTCATGACTTCCGAAGGTGGCCGCCCACGACAATTTTGAGATGTAACACGGCGATTTTCAGTGCTTTTCTTGCTTCCAGTTCGCTGCCCGTTGAAGGACTTTAAGATCCTCAGGATCTTCACGATCGTGTCCCAAACCTCAGGAGTCAGTCAACAGTTGTAGGTAGATGCAGATACCGAAGTGTAGCCAAACGTTTCGGCGATGGGGAGATCGCACTCCGCCTGTGCCGGAACGCCACGCCAGGATGTAGATGAGGTCGAGTGTGTTGCGTGCTGCCTACCCGAGCTCGACGCGTTCACAGAATCCAATGCACGTCGCACGGCTCATTTCCCCGTGCGTCTCGCCACGTTGCCCGCAGTCTGCGCTCGATTTCCTCGATCTGGCAGCGCGAGTGTCGCAGTGTCGAGTCAAAGGAGTCACTAATTCGATCTGTGGACACGGCCGTCCGCGGCGAGAAGATGCAACGCTACGAAGGTACACAGAGCGCACCCAGGCCACTTCCTGTTCGGGTCCAACGTCCAGGTCAGCCGGCCGAGGGGTGGACAACAAACGACAGCATCTTTGACACGCAGCAACGATAAACTTGAGTCATGGACTCACTTTTTGACCAAGGGTAAATCTGATCTGACCAATCTCCCACTACGCACTATTCCTGACTTTGATCAAGGATAATATTTTGTTCGCCATCAGCAAGCTTTGCCATTGACTGCCAGCCAAGTGAATATGCACGAAATTGCTATTCATTCTGACGAATTCTGACAATCGAAACATACTACATCCTTTCTTGCACTGAAAATCGACTGCTATATCTCCCCCTTTTGTTTTATTATTCACCCAGCTAGCTTCACGCGAAGGGTGGCCTGTCCCGGCCGTTCGTTTTGTGCACATGATGGGCTGGCTGGCGCGTTCCCTGGAATTCCTCGCTGCGGCGTGCGTGTCGAATGCGCGATCGCCGTGCGTCGCTTGCCGTCGGGGCAGGGAAGTGATTTCCCGGTAAGATTCATTCCTGAGCACGGCCAGACAAACTGCATCGAGCGTCAAACTTCCATCGACACTCTACGGTATAAGGCGAGCATACAGAAGGGGTTGCATTGCGCTGCAGTTGCAAAGCTGCATGGAAATGAAATCGTTGTTTTGAGCCAATCGTTAGTTTATGGCTGGCATGTTGTGTTGCAGTGCCTTGCACAGAAAATCGACGGTGGAGTTACCTTGTCCTCCCCTTGGCCTTTTTCCCCTTGTAATGGTATGGCCGTACGTCATAATTTTGATAAGAAGCAGTGAAGACAGAGTGATAGACTTACCCCGTTCTCAGGGACCGGAGTGTAAGCAATGTCTGTCGCACTGTGTGTAAGCAATGACGTTCGAATGTCTGTCGTGAACATGTCGTTGGCAGATCGGTCAGACTCATCGGTCAGACGTTACGAATCATTAGAAGGGATTTATTGTCAACGTTCAATATTAATTAATGCATTTCGAAAAGTAGGCCAAGTCACGAGTGGAGTGAAAACCAACAAAGTCTTCTAGATTTTGTGTATAAAGTTTCCAAGCTCGAACTAACCGAAATATTTGTTGCTTGAACGGGACATTATACCTAAATAATAATAAGTAAACACAAAGAAAATATAGTTACAAAGCAGCTATTTGTTTCGAATCGACTTCCTGGTCACTTCTTGATGAAACAAAAGAAAAAGATAACCATCTCTGTCCCCGTCCCTGGCGTGCACGAACCTGTTGATTGTACGACCCAAAATGGATTCACGATGAAGGCACTGCAGGGGCTTTCCCGGTTTACGTATTTGTAGAAAACCCTTAAAATACCGGATCCGACTTTAGGATCTTATCTCAAACATAATGAACGAGATATCATTAGAGGAGATTCTTGGTCAGAAGCTAAATTTTCCATGAAACCTGGTTTGTTTTGTCAGAACTCATTACACTGCAAAGGGCTTAGTTCTCCCTTATGTGAATACCCATAGGTGTTTTAAAAGTTCGCTACCTGCTAATACGCGAATGTGATCAAAGTTTTCTTTCATTCCACGTTACGTTTACCCATGCACGCCTGTGACATCAAATTCAATACGTGCTCCAACTGACGTAAATCGACCGGGATGACGACACAATTTTTCTGCTGTTTTTTGCGGCAAGTACATCCGAGTATATAGAGCACAATTCATTTACAATTCACATTTGATTAGAAATCAGTAGTAAAAGTCATTGATAAAAAATATGCAATTTGTTGCCAACACAGTACTCTGCTGCAAGCGGGCTCGGATATGGAACCGTCGATATGGAAGTCGCAAAGCCCTCGAATTGTCAATCGAATCATCGCGAGATTAACTTGCGTCGGACGCGTCGCTCGCTGAGACCGAAGGCCGCGAGGCGACAGGCGCGCTGCGATGGGTGCCAGTGTCGAGGGGAATGCCGACCATGGTGCTGGGGAACGGAAGTGGAAGTATGCAGCATAAGGAAGCCGTCGTCCTGCCCGTGGAGGTGCTGGCTGATTACCGATGCACGGCACGGTCGCAATGTACCACCTCGAGCCCCTCCCCCCTCCCGTTCCTCCCCGCGCCCACCCCTCGACGTCGCTAGCGCCAAAATCTCGAGCGTCGAGCGCAGGGCAGTCCTGAGGCCGCGAGCCCTTTCCTCTAGATGCTCTCATCCTGGCTGCACTCTGCGATCTGCGATCTGCGATCTGCTCGAGCGATTAGGCGACACACAGAATCGTTTAGGCTGTCATTTGTTTAGGACGAGTTTTGAAACGATATCTCCGGTTCTGTCAACCTGCTTGAGCCCTCTAGAGGCTCTAGATACATGGTTTATTTGGTTTCGAGCACCGATTTGTCGAGGTGACGAGTGTCATGCAGAAAATGACAGCTCGTCTTTGCCTCGGGATTTCCCGGGCGAATGACTCAGTTGACAAACCTTGGCGGGATCGCAGCCAAAAGGTGTGTGCTCGATACGGCGAGCACCGATGGGTCAAGACGCATTGCCAGAATTGGCACGTCGGCAGCGGCCACGTTTGCTGGACTGACTTGCGCAAATTGTCGTGCACATATCATGCAAATGTCGCGTGCGTGATTGCGATTAATTAGTTGTCGTGTTTCGGCGCGGACAGTCAAAATCATGTCGTTTACGCGGATTGATCGGTTCTGGTCCTAATGAGCAACGGATGCAGACAGACGCTCGATTCACGCTTCGAGTCGAGTGATCGATTCCGTCTCACACTTGAAAAAGACTAATAACGGAAATGTTTGATCGGACCGGAAGCCGTCTGTGATTGGTTGATTGATGTTTCGCCGTCTGCGAGTCGTTAAAAGTCTCGGTGCGAATGATTTTTCAGCTCACGTGCAGGCGATCGCGAGGAAAGCACCTCTCTGTCGCACCGGCACCGGGCAACGCAGCGTGGGCAGCGGTAATGGGATGACACCGCACGGCACCCGTGCGCACACAAGCCTAGCCTAGACGCTCAGACGACGCATCCTTCCGATGGCGAATGCGAATCGCGAATAATGCGTCTAATTGCATTCGAAATAACCGTCGCTCCATGTCCATGAAACATCTGCAATGCGGTCTATAGACTTCAATGCTGGACTTCAATGCACAGTCTGTTGCCCTCCCTCAGGTGAAAAACAAAGATTTGCAGATGCCCTATTTCCTTTGGTCTTATTTTCCTGCTCCCAAACTACACGAAGTTGAAACTCTTACCCTCTCGCGCTACGCTTTTAAACCTGATCTCCAATTCATAGACGTGTATTTCCACGACGCACACTAGGTGTAGGTCTAAGATGTGTAATTGAGCACTCACGTAGTCGTCTTTGAAGAGGTCGGCGTGCATGAGGGCGTTCTTCGCCTGTACGACGATCTGCGAGAGCAGCTCCTGGTCGTTGAGCCTGAGGCCCAGGTCGACCAGCTCGGAGTCGATGTCGTCGCTGGAGCCGAGGCCGCAGGGGTTGATCCACTTGGGTCGTTGGTGCGAGGGCGACGCTGGTGCGGCCATCGTGGGCGACAGGAAGCTGAGGAGGCACACGCCGAGTACCACTAGATCACTGAGCCCTGCGAGGGACAAACAACAACAAACGTGCGTTAGCGGGGATGCCGAGACTGTGTAGCCTAGTGGTCTGCAACTGAATTATCAGACACTGTATATCGACTGCAATGTTATGTGTAACGTTGTGGTGACTGATATAATGTTGTCATGTCATTGCCGGATGACTTGCCGGTATTTCTATTCAGCGACACCGTGAAATGTTTTTGGGGACTCGAGAAAAGGGTTTTGTATAATTTTGGTAACAATTCAAATCTTAGCACCTGCGTCGATTCGAATGATTCCAGATTTTTGCGTATCGAAGCATTGATTTGTTGAAATAAATGGTTAGGAGACCAACGCTGCTGGAATAAGTTATATACGATGCCGTACTCCTCCAAGTGAGTCTGGCACTCTCGTGACGGAGGCGTGTGTCGGTACGGCACACTCATACTCACACACAGCCTCATTTGCACATGCCCATTCATTCAGCTAATCACCGTCGCAGCCGATAGTAAATCGTAACAATAGCAAGCCTGCATCCAACTGCATTTCATTATGGAAACCCGAGTTATGAATGAAAGTCTCAATTACACCCAAAGTGCGGCCGCGCGCCAGCGGTTAAGCAAAAAGCGGGACACCTGCAGACGTCTCATCCAGTGGGCAGGGCGCACGACTTTGATTCATATGCGCGACCGGGACTCGAAGGGGTACCCGTTGTCGGCGCTCGGAACAGTGCCATGAGTTGACGTGGCGAGGGCCCTTCCCATGATCTAGTTGTGACGTGCCCGTCGATCTCGTAGGAAGCCCAGGTGGACTGGAGACAATGCTCAAGACTTGCTGACAGCGGCGATACAGTGGGCACAGGCGGACGAGCGCCCACCGTAAGGGATCGTTTAATATAGCGTGTTATGATCTTGGCACAATGCTGGCTCGCAAATCATCGCGGTTGTCAGAGCTGGCTCAGAGCTGGCTCTCGGATTGTAGGCAGAGAAACGATGCCGGCGCTTCCCAGTCGAGAATTGAGCGACAATTAGGGACCTATACTCAGCTGATCGATTCAGATTATTGAGACCTACCGCGCTTTACGATGCCACTCCGTTACGTTTACGAGAAATCAATGTAAAACCCGCAGAGTAATTGCTTGTCTAACTACTTGAAATTACTTTGCTTGGCTTACATTTCTGATTATTTAGTAATTATTGATAGTTAACCCGTTAGTTTTAAACACACATGAGACATAAGTTGATTTAGAAGAAATTGCTTTGAAATAAGCAGAAGACACTCGGATATTTTCCGAATCGTCGAACTCTTAGCTTGGGGTGCAATTAATTTAATTACGCTCAACCAGATCGTCATCTCTGTCGTAGATTTTTCTTGTGTGTGTTTATAAAGACGATGAGGATTGATTACAATGGATTCCACATGTTTGAAAACGATGCTGCGTCGGCATTTGTGCGCGGCTGCAGGCTCCAGTCGTGTCTTTAGCGAGTAAACCCATTGTATTTCTTCGGACCAAGAATTTCTCGTTACGCGGATCGATTATAGCGGCAATAAAAAGCATTTTTTAGCTCGGAGATGCAATTGTCTCCTGCAGGCAGACTGCAGCGCCGACCTACCGCAACCAACCGCGACTCGATAGATAATTGCTCGATAATATGCACTAATCCATCAGCCTGGACGACCGATGCAATTAGTGACAACATCTACAACACAATGTCACAGTGACAGGCAACACGACAGACACTTGCACTACATGTTTAGGGTTTTTTTAAATGTGTTTTTTGTCTATTTGCATTATTTTTCATACAAACGCTTGGTATTACGCGTTTCGCGAATCGCGATTCTCATCCTCGAGTTAACAAACACTTTGATGAAATCCTTGCAAATTCGCGGCTCGGGTTTTAACGAACTAACGAAGCTGTCAATGGTCTCTGTTATAGGTCCAGCCACAGGTCCAGCTGTGGGTAATTACACGTACTCGCAACTGGGCAAGAAAGCGCGGCGAGGGAATGCCGAGTATTTCACCTTGGAGCCGCGAGTTCGGCAAGAGGATCGTCACCCCGGCGGTGCCAGTGCCAAAGCCGAGTGGACATCAAGGTGAGACCGGCATGGCTTCGGCGACTTCCCTCGGCGCACACCGAGTGTTGCAAACGCCGAGTGATTGTGCGATCAATTACAACTGGATTTATTTCGGGATCCTCGTGTCCGCGAGTAAATATTGTCGAAAACACTGGCGAAACGCAAATAAATGTTAGCCGGCCAATTTAATAGATAACCGTGGCCTTGTCTTATGAATTTATTTTGATCGACGCGAAGGTATACTGTCGAAACTCTCGACAAGGTGGGCTCGAGCATTTTAGATTTCTTTTCTAACGTTCGTTGCAATCAACTTCCAGTTCGCGAAGCAACCGCATGGAAGTTATTACCCGGCTAGCCAAATATTGCTAAACGCACGTCTTGCCGCAACCTCCCAAATGACCGCGCCCCCGAGCGAGCCCTTTCTGGGCTGATGTATTAATTCATTTGAAAATAACGATCAAAATTCCTGGCCATGTCGTTCGAGCCTCTCGCACCCAGGAGTATAAGAAGTCCAGGGCAACATTGTGTCGCTGATTCCGAGCTGACTCAGCGCTTCTGCGAGCCGCGGGGAGAGTGAAAACACGTCGTACGCTTTACGAACACAATGGGGGCGATTTGAGAAGGGTTGGCCGGCCCTTGTTAGCGCGGGTCCGACAGCTCTGCGAACGCGGCTCCCGGAAGATGCGACGCCGATCGCCGGGCACGCCAACAGGTGGTTGCCGCACTCCGAGCGACGATGTCCGTGTCATAACGACCACGATCAGGGGGGCTTGTCTCCGATGAGACGATTGCCTCATCGGACTTGCCGAAAAATCACTGATCGAATTAAGATTACGATAAAGGTAATGCTAACATCGGGTATGGCCTTATCGGAACGGAAATATATGTGATTGACGACACAAGCGGGGGTGCGACATGATGACGATATTTTGCGGAAGTGATGACAAGTTACGATCCAGGCAGTTAAGCCACATTTAGGAGAGCAGCTAGAAGCACTTTCAAGACAACGTGTTTACATTATTAGAAGCTTCGCTGATTGAAGGCTTCAAGTCAAATGTTTACTGCTTAGTGACATTGCAGCAACTGCTCTCTACCTTGTCGATCGTGGTGTGACTTCTTGCCTCTTGGCCGAGTCAGGTAGAAACTTAGGGTCCTCTTTTCGTCTCTGCGTGAACATACAAGTCGCGGGTATTTTTGAAAGGAATCAGCTGCGCGGCACAACGAACGTCCAAAACGTACTTACTGTGTAATGGTCGTCTCGCTAAATGCGGTCTTCTCGCAGTGCTCTTATTTGATGACTGGCTATTACGATGACGCCGATGATGATGGTGATGACTACTCTTCGACGGCAGAGGCGTTGCATTGCCACGGATGCAATGGTCGGCGTGTGTCCTGACTGGAAACTCACACTCTTCACCCTCCACTTGTTCCGCGGTCATGTCGTCGAAGTCGGTTTGGCAGGTCCGTAAGTCCCGGGCCAGGACGGCGGTCATCGGATCCTCTCCCGGTCCCGAACCCGGCACCGGCGTCGGGACAACGGCCTCGGCATCGACACTCGATCGGGTCCTCACGGCTCTCACTCTCCTCCTCCGTGATAATACTGAGTCGATCATCTTCGCGATTCGCTCTTATCGATATAAATAAATAGTTTAATATGTTAAAGTTTGGCACAATTGATAATTAGAGTACTTGTACAAAAATGTGTATGGAATAAGTGAGAAACGGCGTGTTGCAGTCGTAAAGTCGATTCCTGGACACGGGACACTCGAGGCACACGCATGGAAAGTTTGACAGGTTGGTCGTCGTTGCGCAATCTTGAAAGGCGCCGACCGGGGGTCGATTCGACACTCGAGCGGAATTAATTCAAACGAAACAATCTCCGGTCAACAACGCTTAAAACACACATTTTTATCGGCGAGCGATGTGGTCCGGTGAGTGCACCGGCAGAGATTGACACTGGACGCAGCGAAACCCGGGATCATGCAGAGAGGCGACGACGGCGGCTGACGTCCACGCGAGAATGGCACACTACGCGACGACTGCACGGTAGGTCCTCTTCGACGCAGGGTCCACTTGTGTTTGGCTCGTTAGCGTGCTAGCCGACAACTACACCTCACACTAAACTGACCGAGACATATAAACTTTTGCCTCATTGTCTGCGACAGCACTCATCATATCTCCCTCTCTACCCATTCTCCACACGTATTTTCAGTTAGTCAACACACGGGGCTTTTTCCAGATTGGCCAATCACGGCGTGTGGCTGCCTAAGAAGGAGGGGCTAGCCATTCATGGAACAGACTGTTCTCTTTTTACTATAATACCCCCCTTTTCACCAAGCCCCCCGTTGACCACCTGTATGCCGTATAGCGTGACGTCATGAAGGCCTTTCACTCCCTCGCCGTGGTCGTTACGTCACGGATGGTCCATGCCCCGGCCGTGTCGGATGCTGGGCAGGCCGGCTCGGCTTCCATGTATTCTCGTGACGCCGCGAGAGTTGCATTCGCGTGAGCTCGGGCTCGCAGCCGCTTATCTCTTCCGCTGCTTGCTGGGGCGAACGATTCTGGACCAGATCTTGCCAATCGCACGCAGCTTCCATGGAAATCGCGGTGATGTCGGCCTTCCAGCTCATGGGTTTCCGCGCTCGGCACCCGGTTATTCCATCTTCGGGTGAATCTCACGGCTGGATCTCGATTGACAACAGAGATGTCGATAACCGATCTTATCTGGTCCATCTTCGTGTCACGCGAGTCTAGAATGTTCCGAGTGGCGTGTATATCATGTTGTGGAAAGCGACCTTCTTGTTGATGTCGGTTGTTGTGGGCAAAATTAATTCGTGGTACCACGTACGAAGATTCATGCAAATCTCCGAGCGCGCCCCGCCCACGGGCGCCCCGGTCGGCGGGGAGCCCCCGAACGGCGCTGAGTCAGACGCTGTTAGTGTTATCTCGCGATGCGCCGTGCGGCGTGACCTTCCCAAGAATGCAGCGCGGCGGCGTCGGCGGCGGCGGCACCCAGAGCGGCCGAGCGCGCCTCTGCTGTCAGGCCCACGTGCTCTGCAGCACGTGCCTGCCGGTCCGGCCCGCGCGGCGCTTGCTATTCGAATCGCGTCCCAGATCATCTCGATCGGGCAGGTACTACATCGGCACAGTGGACCCAGCATCCGTTTCCGCGCTCGAACAAGTTGGCTCCTGAGCGAACTTGTCTCTACGCATTCCATCCTTTGCTAATTTGTTTGTTTGGCTGAATCAGTTGTCTAGAAGAGTCGGTGGCGACGACGGCTTGATTGGCAGGTGGTAAGGGGGAGGGGGTTGCGAACATGTTTCTTGCTCATGGCCATGCTAGCCGGACCTGTGAGACCGTTGTATATTATAAAGGGCATCGAATTCCGGGACCCAATTTATTTTGCCGTTTTTGATGCCTCAGGACATTGATCAAATGTCAAACTAAGGGCGGCAACCCCAAGGATCACCGCCCAAGATACTGTTCCACAAGCTTACGACGTGCGCCGGAACTATAGCATGAGTATTTCAGGAATGAATGAAATATTTCGAGTTTGAAATGACGGTGCTTGTGTGCCAATGTTGCGCCACTGAGGAATGTGATAGAGCGACCCACGAGAAGGATCTGAGGACGGATGGAGCAGAGAAAGTTCCGATATGTATGCGTGTTGCATCATTTGCCTGTCGCCAAATGAAACCATGAAAGACGAGCGTCATCGCTCCAACGACGACCCGACTGGATTTCAGGTGCATCCCCTATAAAACGGAAGCCCCGTGGCACCCACAAATCACAATGCACGCAAGTCTACGCAGGCTCCAAATCTAACCAAGGGTCTATCGGAAAGAATTCGGAAGGGTCACCTGGTCAAAATTATATCGCATCGGTGCATTTCTGTGGACGGGAGTAACGAGCAATATATCGAGGCTCTGTCAATTATGATTTTCCCACGTGGTTTTGAGCAACACATTCTATTGCCACCTCAACGAGCTATCACTTTGCTAATGGAATATCGAGGTTCCGAGCTGGCCGCTCACAAAGACTAGCGGCAAGATAATAAGGCATGTGTTTTAACTTGTAACAAAATACAACAGGCTGGTAATTGGACACCGAGAGCCCGGCCGATCTTCAGCTGCACAACAATGGGATGAGTAAGACAGTCGGTGTTCCTCGGGCCGGCACGAAGTGGGACCAATAGAGGTAAATATCCGCGAAAATTGCATTCGGGTGATTCACTCAAGTCATAACTTTAAGGATGTACGGAAGGGGTACAAAGTCAAGGTAACTGATGCAACGTTGACATGCAAATCCTGGAGACATCAATCTTTTGTGGTTGGGACATTTCCTTCTCATTCTTCTGCCGGCTGGAATTCCTTCCCACCGCCGCACATCTTATAGACTCATGACATGGACTTAAATGTCTCACATCAATAGGACGTTTATGGCTGAGAAAATTTTCAATAATCCCGAGTGTCTATGCTTTGCCTATTATTACCTATAATATATAAATTGCTAGCACGGCTTGGTTTTAAATGGCAGTAAAAAAGACTGCCGTCCTTTTCCTCTGCACATAATTTCTGATTTTTTACGATTGTGGTCGAGCAGTGGGTTATATTGATCTCTCGCATTCTTGGCTTCGGCCAGTAAGACATGGAAACAGATAGACTGGTCACCGTTTTCTTTAATTCGACCAATCTGCGTCAGCCGCGGAGCCTTCACAGAGCCGAAGGCTCAGGAGCAATAGGTAGGTATATAATCATGTTCAATGTTTTAATGACATTATAACATTGTAAGAAGTTGGCTTTATCGTGTGACAATTAGCCGCTCTGTCTCGAGATACAGACATTTCGAGGTTTGACAACGATAAAAAGCACCTCCCAGTATTAAACTAATATGAAGCCGATAAAAAACGCGAAGAATAGCCGCTGACAAGCCGAGATGAACCTGTCTTGGACGGTTGGACCTGTCCCGGTCGGGCTTTGGGCCTGCGACCGGGGTATGGAGCACACGCTATAGCAGACCACACACCCGGTCCGGCAAAGACCGCAGTCTGGTACATTTCTACGCCGAGTTCTTGTTTATGGGAACAATTCCGGGCATTCTTACGACATACACTGGGTCTGAGACAACCTGCTTTTGCTCCTAGTCGAAATTGTACACAAATTCCTGGCGGATAATGTGCACTAGCTGCAACCATGTCATCTTGTTCGATCGGCTCTAATTAGACGATGCGCGGCAACGGCTGCATTAGCCAAATCGACTAGCGTTCAACGCGACTTGTTTCGGATTCTTGTCTGTGAAGGTGCGAGGAAAGCGTATTGGAAAATTAAGAAGGAGTACCTGAGTCCATAAGTACCGTAATGCCCATGGTTGAGTTCATCCCTCACACAGGAAACAAAGTATAAACGAACGGGATCAGGGAAATTAGTTCGATCAAGTGAAATGAATGAACCCCGGAACTAGGTATTTCGATTCCGAAGGAAAACCTCGTTTCCCAGTGACAGGTTTTGCAAGAGTTGTTCGAAAATAGCATTGTTTCAAGCTGGGCTGGCAAACAGTCGGCACTTTATCAATGTGTACGTGCATTGTTTGAGAAAAGACTCTGGGCGGTTGACAAATGGAATTTTCATTGGTGGCTAATATTAATTTAGACGCTTTTATTGTAACATGCGTGTCGGAAAAATATTCAATAGCCATTATTAAGACAAATACACGACTAATGTTTACCACTTTTTCGTGTCAAAATCACCATGCATATGATTCCTCCAGGCAAGCAGATCGTATAATGCAGTGTCAGGTAATCGATGAAAACTCATACCTCAGACGAAACAACTCAATAACACTGATGCGACGTCGCATTGGATGAGTAGTGGGCGAAATATTCTACTATGACTCCACTCCATGAGTATGATTGTCTCGGTACATTCACAACAAACAATTGCGCAAAAAACGAACGAAACTTAATCGTCAAATTGCATATCCCCAAATGGCCCTACCTATGTTACACCCACTCATTCAATCCGCGATCGCTGTATAGCAAACTATGAATGAACACGTTTATTGAAATTCTTCAGACATGTTTCATCACTGAAGGGCAATATAGCAAAACCCAGTCATCAATCAATTTTTCATGTCCCCACTCTTTTACAAATCTTTGCAACCGCCAATTGAAACCAAAAGCCTCTAGCAGGAAAAGTGCATCCGCCTGTAGTGGAAGATGCACCCCGACGTAGGTGTATCTATAGTATCGCTGTGAACGTACACTGCTCTGTGGTCGGCCATGACAGCACTCCGAGCGGCGATTACGCAGCCAGAGGCTCCTGGCGCTAGCTACGACCGCGAGGTTTCGCAACGCAAGGTCTGGGCCAAGCAATGCCTCCCAGTTCCTTCACATTGAACGAGCGCCGATCGACGCAGCTGATTCAACACTTTCACAAATGGCATCGGTCACTACCTACTCGATCTTGTCCAGACGGAGGAGCCTCGTTTCTCATCAAAACGGCCTGGATTCCTAATAAAAGCGAAATACCGTGAATTCACGCGTACTATGTGAAAGCCTTGCACGTTGCAAGTGACAGTACCTATTCATTTTATGCAATGTGCATTGCGTTCATGCAATCTACGACCATAAAATGTCGGTATACCCTGCTATCGTGGTCTAATGTCTAACCATATATTTTCAGTCAATGGTCATGGCACTATCATAATCACAAATGAAGTTTATATCCATTTACATTTATACATCTATGATGATATACTGTCATAATATGTTAAAAAAAAACACACACACACACACACACACACACACACACACACACACACACACACAGAATGATGGTCATTCTGGACACTGGTCCAAAATTCCTATTAAAAAATTCAAAAAAATAAAAAGTGCAATCAAGCCATCAAATACCATAATTTTGTTATATTTATATTTTTGGGCATTTTTTCTTTACATGGCTGTGTCCCGCAAAGCTTTCAAGCTTGTCTGGGGGACACATGTTTTCATTAAGAACTATATTATGTGATTTTTCCAAACAATAATATACAAATAAACAAGTATGTACATTGCACATTTCCGTACATCACAAATATAATTTAAAAGATAAAAATAAAAATATTTTCAAACCTATCCGACATTCAATAATTCTTTTGGAAGCATATGAAAAAAGTAGGGTGTTAAATATCTTCTTAGCTGTGCTCCATATTCAAGTTAATTATTTCGTCATGCATTACCACGCTGCCTTTGTTTCGTGTGAACTGCGTCGAAATCCCAAAGAATCTATGATTTGTTGAAAAGTTATGTGTCAGAATAAATGTGTAAAAATGAAGCTTTTGGGTGGTCATGATACAGAGATCTGAGTTTAGTACATTTTTTTCTGGTTGTGAGTCGGGTTGTAACAATTTAAGGAAGGAATTTTGAATTTTTACTACTCGTTGAATTAATGATTTTGAAGCTCTTCCCCATGTAAGCATCCCGTATCTTATATGAGATTCCATTAATGCACCAAAGATATTTCTCAGTAATTTTTTATTCACATGATATTTAAGAAGCCGAATATTGTATATAGTCCCGATCTTAATTTTCCACATAGCGCATTTATATGGTTTTCCCATTTAAATTGACAGTCGACAACGATGCCCAATTACTTATGATTATCAGTGTTTTTTACCATTTGTTTACATTTTCAGTTTCTAAAAGCAATCGACACACTGCTCGATGCTGCCATATGAAGACATGCATAATAGTGACATGTAATGTTGGCTACATTTTTTTGCATCTTGAAATGTGATTGAATTATCATTGCAGCAGTTTTCTTCAAATTTATGGATAATCCATTGTAATGGGACCAGCATAATAACTTGTTGAAGTCCTTTTGCAGCATCGAATTTGCGTCTACAAAATTTTTGTGAATGGCTACTAACGCCGTATCATCAGCGTAAAGAAAAATGTTACAGTCTGTAATTCGTCTGTGCATTTTGTTCTCATATATAAGATACAAAATTGGCCCCAAAATTGATCCCTGTGGAATTCCAGATCGACATTTCTTAAGTTGGCTACAGTGGCTTAAATATTTTACTGTCATATATCTTTAACTACGGTGATTTCTGAAAAATGTAAGCAAAGGCCCACGAATACCAATGGTTTCAATGGCATCAAGAAGGTTGTTGTAGTGAAGGGTATCGAAAGCTTTAGAAAAGTCTAGGTATATATACACGCTATAAATAAACCTTTATTTAATGCACCGTAAATTAGATCTGCGATTTCGGTTAGCAGTTTGCCAGTACTATTATTTACACTGTCTTTAATCCATACCTACTGTCTTTCATCAATTAATTTTAATTAATTTAAATATTATACTAAGTGATTAGATATTTATCTCTTTATTATCTTTTCTACTGCGGGAAGAATTGCTATAGGCCTGTAATAATTATATTGTCTGTGATCCTCCGATTCATAGATTGGTTTAATAATCGAATGCTTCAATCCATTAGGTATACTACCTGTTTTAAGCATGAGGTTGATTAATTTTAAAATCACTGGGCTTATTTTATTCGATACCTACTGTTTTAAGGTTTTTATTCTGACTTTATCATTACCTGGATTTTTTTAAGTTTTTAAATTTTGGATAATGTCTTTCATTGAAATTGTAGTGGATTTGCGGATGATCAAAGAATTTAAATTACTGTAACATATTTTTTAAGGGTAGTTGGTTCTGATTCTACAGTCGTGTCTTAAATTTTGAATACCGTCATGAAACGCATTAACAAATTCTTCCACAATTTTTTCAGGTCCATTTATTAGCGCAGCGACCTGGGTGTGGGGGGGGGGGGGGGTTGATCAGTCTCCGGTTGGGGTGGTATTTGTGGGTTGAAATTACAGATGAAGAAAGCTTATTGCTATATTCTCTTCAGAACCATTTGACTCTTAGTGATGTCGATAATAATTTAATTCAAGGCGTGCGTCGTTATGTGGTTGTGTCGAGTGTTACACCTATTTAGTGCTCGATCATGCTGACTTCATAATTAGCCGAACCGTTATTCGAATCTCGCCGAGCTGTCGATACCTCATCGCCTGGCGCTCGGAGGAAGCAATGATTAACACCCAGTGACGTCGGTGATAATGCTATCGTCACTGCGTCACTTCCCACGGCGTGGGGTTCGAACCCAGCCCATGGGGGGGGGGGGGGGGGGGGCATGCAATAATTGAAGAGTTAAGGGTCCTCCACACCCCCTCCAAAACGTTGGATGCAGAGGTCCAAGCGAACAGAAAAATGAACCCCTAAATATGTTCCAATCTTTAATTTTAAGATGCCAGTAGATGAAGGAAGAGTATATCTAGTCATGGATAACCACCAAAATTTGATATTTAAAAAAATGTGTATGGTGCAACCTTTCAAAAATCGCACAAATGAGCTCATTTATACGACTTTTGAAAGTTTGCACCATACACATATTTGAAAATACCAAAATTTGGTGGTTATCCATGACTAGATATACTCTTCCTTCATCTACTGGTATCTTACAATTAAAGATTGGAACATATTTAGGGGTTCATTTTTCTGTTCGCTTGGACCTCTGCATTCAACGTTTAAATGGGAGTTGTGGGTTAAAGGATTAACTGTGAGGAGCCCTCTTAAGATATATTGCTTATTGCAGCCCTTGCGATTGGGGTTGGAAAAGGGGCAAACAAAAGGAAACTATTTTTTGTTTTACTTTTGGGGTTGAAACTTAAATTATAATATGTAAAAAACAAATTTGATTCTCAATTCTGCCTACTGCTCTAACGGTCGAACTCTAAATGTACAATAATGTTATGATGTTTTCGCCTGTGGCCAGCAGTAATATTATAATTGCACGGATTTTTTTTTAACTAGCTTAGCTAACTAGCTGAGGTAGCTTACGATACATATTTGTTTGCCAATGCCACGAGCATGCTCGCTGTATATTGGATTTTTTTAAATCTCATTTAATTCGTTCTGATTTTATGTACACCGATCACAAAAAAATATAATATCGATCTTAAAAAATATAATATGCATGACAAATGAAATGGTGCATGATAAAATTAAAATCGAACTGTTTCAGTTTCTTCTTCTGCGTCTATGTGTAGAAATAAATCAACCATTGCCAAGGATCACATTCCCAGCACAAATCTCAGGTACAAATAAGTATTGCATGCGCATTGGTCGTATATGGTGCAACTGCACCGTTCTTATACCAGCCATGTAGAGGTGATCCGACAACAAAATTAAATTATTAAGCCTTGAAATTTTACGTTGAGTGTAATTTCGCATCCCAGTCCCCGGGGTCCAGCAATTGAAGAGCCTGGCAAACGAAGGGCCTGGCTAACGAAGGGCATGGCAAACGAAGAGCCAGGCAAACAAAGGGGCTGGAAAACGAAGGGCCCGATAATCCAAAGGCCCGTCGATTCAAGGCCCCTCAATCGAAGGGTCCCCCGATCCAAGGGCCCCCCGTTCCAAGGCCCTCGATCTCCTTCGATCTCCAGACGTTCATCGAGCGGCCCGTCGACAAACATTGCGCACGCGGTCTGCGTCTGCGCAAACCTTGTACGGTATTCGTGTCACCTTGCGGTCGCTTTCAACTTCCAGCTTTTGCCGCGCTTTTCCTCGACCACCAGCCTTCGATGGACCATGGACCTATGCTGGCTTGCTCTATGACTGATGACATCGGATTCTCTTGCCCAACCTCACTGCACCGACCAAACGCAGGGACATTTTTACTAGGCTGACTAATCTTTGCGTCTAGCCGCTCGAAAAACTATAACTTAGTTCTGATCAAGAACGGGCAATGAGTATTTCACGACGGCGCCGTGTGGAAACGGAAGTGGACGTGACTGCCGAGAATAGTGGGATGACTCCGACGAAGATCATTGTAGGAAGTTCCGTTCTCCTCAGTTACGACATCGCGAAGGGACCGCGAACGTGACACCGACGGATCTGTCACCTCACCGGCGTTTAGCACGTTAGATCGAATGCAACCGGGACTGTTAGGCAATCGTTGCCGCCAACGCTGTGGCTGGCTGAAGTGAATAAAGTGTGATAGACACGAAAATAAACACACCTTGAATCTTTAAATCAATGATAAGAATCACAAACCGATCGCCTTATAAGGTGATATATATAAAAGTGATGTGACAATGCATTGGTGGACAATCCACGAATGATGTTTCGTACCTGGCGCCTCCACGCATTGGAAACCAAAATAAGCAACAGCAATACTTAGATGTGTGACCTTAAATGGGCCTGCCCACCTCGCGTATTTGTCACACGCAACAAGTCTAGACTGTCTGCAAGCTGCAACCGATGCGTGATCGAACCAATGAATTATTTCACTATATCGCGAGCCTTCGTCACCTGTCGCAGCATCTCAGTCGCCCGCCGCCGAGCGGTCGGAGAAATCCCTTGTCCGACGGATTCCTGTGGCCGCAGCAGTGATTCAGACAAATACCTCACCGAACCGATAACGTATTCACCGAGGAGAGCGTTTCGCCATTGCTATGTCCTCCCGTTTCGGTGCAGCCACCACTGCCAACAGGCAGAGACGTCTTTGGTCGACGAGCACGTACATCTTGCTAAATGGCGATTTTTCATCACGCAAACATGCATTATATGTTAAGCGATGATCACCTGTATACCCGATACATGTTTGAAACCGAGAATTGTTGCCGATATTTCAACGTATTTTGTCATCAGCGAATGGTCAACGGCCCCAATTAGGTATTCGTACCTTTTCGTAACTGGGATAATTAAAGATAAATGCAGATCAATGACTTACGAGCAGAAACGCCAGAAGCCTTCGAAGCGCTCATTTAGGGATGCGAACTGGAACGCAATTCGTCGTAGAAAAAAAATGGAAACTGCAAGTGATCTGAAACTGCAGTCCACTCCGTACCCAGAACTGTGCTCTACTGACGAAAGTCATTTTTTCTTCCGCTAGGGTGGCTAGTTTTCCCACAATTAGAGGGGTAATGTTTGGGGCTGGCGCGATATTCGGGCCGATTTCACGAACGCTTTTCCCCTCGGCGGCTTCGGAGGGCGCCGACTTCGTCACAGAGACGCCGTCAAAGCGCGGCCCGCGTGCTCTTCGCGTTAGTCCACCTGGGAACCTGTCGCGTACGACGAAATTGCGTCTTTCGCGGCCGGTCCAACGCAACGAGGGTGGGGCGATCGTTCAAAAAATTAACGAACTTTTCAAACCATTTTATAACGGTTTTCGTGTTTAAATCTTTCGTATTTTCCAGAAAATGACAACTTCGTCTACTTCGACCGATTGTTTGACTTGAATCTCCCAAGAAATCGATTACTTTCCTCCACCAAGACGCAATCGGTGATAACAGAACGCACGTAGTGTCGGCATTTGACTGCAAGTGCGTTGTTTTGTCCAGCATTGACATTACTCGGCAAAGAAAAGAGTACCTACCTACCAATAAAAAAGCATCACATTCGCAAACGCCTTTCGGCACTTGGTGAGCAATGCTGCAGTGTTTTGCTCAATCGCTCTAATTACATGTTTTGCAAATTGCGTATTTATTTCGCTACTGACCTTGCTCGGAGCGCGGTGGTCGTTGATTCCTTCAGCTGACGGCGACGCTGTTAGATCTGCAACCCATCAAAAGCACACGGTTAAGTGAGGATAGGCCAGCTGTGCCATACGCCGAGGTGAGGTCCAGTGAATCATCATCCACCGAAGGCTTTACAAGGTTTGGGCTAATTGACCATCTCCATTGTTTTTCAGGAGCACGGACTCTCAGTCTCTCGTACTTTCCTTGTTGATATTTTTTCCCCTATGTGATGCGCTGAATGTATACCTGGCAATTACCTATGCAAAGAATAAACACGATGATGATGAACAATAATCTTGTGATGCGTTCACACTTTTCTTCATGTGTGGGATACCGCCGTGTGGTGTGGGAGTGGGTGGAGATAGGATGCACTGTGGTTGAATTGTTAACAGCATTTTGCTTAGCCCTTCCTAAATCTCGACACGTAATTACAGAGATTGGATTTCAAATTGTCGATTTACATCCTCCTTGCTTCGCAGTAAATCCAGGGATAGTTTCGAAACGAAGAGGCTCGGCGGCAGTTCGGTTCCTACTTTCCGTCTTTTCTTCCAATATCTCAGTTATTAACTAAAAATGTTTTTGCGAATCTCGTATACCAGAAGCCATGAGTCGTCTTCATTGTCCATCTGCAATTGATACATTTTCTTAAAAATTTACCGCAGAAGGAAAAACTAAAAGATAAATCAGAATGAGTCAACGGTAAAGAGATCGACAAGAAATAGGCCAACGATTTTGATTTCAGTCAAGTGTTTTTCATTGCAAACCTCTCGCGCCTCCGCGGATGGTCCGATGAGTAATAACAAGCTGCAGCTGCTGCTTCCGATTAGCATCTTGCCGGTGAGCACCTTGTGCGCTGCGCCGTGCCCGCGCCACGCGGCCAGCTGATGCAAATTAGCCGATGCAGATCGCCTGTGCCGATAGCCGAACCACTTGCCGTCGGTGACGACTTATTTGCCCTGGTCGCGATGCAAATGCAACGCCTTCGAAATCCTTGGCTCACCGAGAGCAAATCCAGCCGCTCTCAGGTGCCAATGTTGCTTTCGACTTTCGTGGCTGCTCGCGATTCGCGAAGATTGCAGGGAATAAAATGTCGATCTGTCTCGGTTCCTGGAGCTGCACGCGAGGATGCGCTCGGTAGAAATCGCCCTGGAAACCCCGCCAATAATCGCGAAGATGCTGGTTCGAGGGAATCCGAGGATCACTGCTGTTTAGTTGGTATTTAGTATGAGGTACAAATTGAAACGCTTGTGTTTGGTGTTCCTGACAATTGGACGCCGCAGGAGATGGGTTTCTGTGCCTCCAATCTGCAGTTGCATTGCGATTCTTTATTTGTCTTTTTTTGCTTGAAAACGAGAATGAACAAAGTACCTGTTCCAGAAAACGTGTCAAAGAAAATATGAAGATGTTTTGAATATATAACTTTTCGGCGCCTCAATTCATTATTTTTTTTTTACTAAATTCCTAATATATTTTACAGGTGTGGGTTGGATAATTAACATTTTAATAGACTACAGGGTAAGAATAGGCGAAGATATATTGGCGCGTGAAAATTTCATTGATATCAGCTAGTAAAAAAACGCGGGCGAATACACCGCCAATTCGCTCCTAAGCCGAAGAAGAGACGATGACAAACGACGATCGGGCACGACCACGCCACGATGACGTGACCCGCGACTGCTCGTGACCTGCCGAGTCGTGAGTCGCGGACGCCGGGTGGGCGACCAACACGTTGACAGCCGCCTCGGGACGCCGGGCCGGGTAATTCCTCCCTCGAAGAGGATGCGTCCGCACTCCGCCGGCGGATGGACCGTACGTCCCCGTCGCCGCCGGTGCGACCTTCTGACTGACTCAACCGGAGCGCGGGAGCTGACCTTCCAGACGCTCGCTCTAGCGCGGGCAAAACCGATCGCGAAACAATACAAACATCGCCGCCGGCTCGGTGTTTGGACTTCACAGATCTCGGCAGACGTGGGCGGTGAAGATGTGTATCTGTATCTTGCTCATCTTCTTGCCGTCAAATCGTGTGAAAACCGGAAACAATAATATGTCGACACCATGACTTTTATATACCGGACTTCCAATTAATAGTTCTTTCCGACTGCATCAGCTATTTCTGTTCTTTACCGAACGGAACAGACTTGGAGCTGGTAATTGATTGTCTTTGACGTCAGCCTGCGACTGAAGCTCAACGAACCGTTAGGAAATTGCGTTCATCTCCTTGGCGACGTGCTAGTAGGCTACATAGGGCGATGTGACACAGTTTGGATATATAGAATTCGATAAAAAAGTCCTCGCTGTTGAGTGTTGACGCGCTTGCAAGGATAGGGAGGGATGATAAAGTAGGTAATAAAAATGTCTTGTCAACCGGGGAAATGCAACCAAGCTCTTGGTGCCCTAATAATGACCAAGGTCGACTGTTCGCGATGTTTCAAGGTCACATGCTTTCCACCATCACTCTTTGAATTTTCCAGTGGAAAAACACCGGTAGCCAAGCGAAGATGAGGCTGAGATGAGGATGAGGACGAGGACGAGGACGAGGATGAGGACGAGGATGAGGATGAGATGAAGATGAGATGAGGATGAGACGCTGACGAGACGAGGAGGAGAATGAGCGTCGGTCGTCCAGCGCGGCGTGACCAGATTCCAAAGCAGGGCGCGATGTTTACCAGGATGCCGATCGCGACAATTGACGCACGAATCGTTCACGTAGGCCATGCCCAAGCAGCTCATGACGTCTTTTTCCAGTAATATTCGAGTCACTGTGCTGAACACTGAACAGCCGTCGCCAAACTTACAACATGCACACACCCTACGATGGTGTTGCATAACAGTGAGATAAGGATTGAGCTGGGCCTGGGTAGGAGACACAAGGCGGGGAAAAAGGTTTACGCATTATAGGTTCGCGAAGAATAGGATGCTACTGTGTGAACTAGTGAATATATTTTTTTTATTGGCACCCTGAAAGTTCAAACTATAACCATATTTGAATAGAATAATCTCTCTGATGTACTGAAATCTGTGATGATGGGCGCAAGTTTAAGGCACGCTTTACTTACAGGACTCGTTGGCGACGTCTATCCATAGCAAGCACCTATACACACGTCCCCCCGGCCCCTCTGGAATATAGCGTGTCAGCAAATTCAAAATTTGCCTCATCGTTCGATTCAAAAATGCCATTAATTAAAAACATATTTCGATATGTGCACCCGAATTTCTCCTCCAAGTCCCATTTCACTGTGGGTGACCCCCCCCCCCCCCGTCCGTATACCTTGCTAAATTAAAAGTCGCTGCAGGTGCCCAATTAAAGATTACTTTGCTAATTAAATTCAACATTTTCACACAACAGTTAGAATCGAAGAAAGATGTAGGCATGACTATATAGCTGCTATGGTTAATGATACACCAGAATTAAAAGCAATCAGTAATCACTCAGAATCACAAGTCGATTTCGCAGGCTTTTGCTCCTCCACGTATTATACACACCATGGGTGTAGATGTAAGAGGCCAAGCCAGCTCGTTGCTAGGTGAATTGTGATAGCGCCTAGCCCAAGCGGAGCCTGAGTCTTGACCTCGTCGTCAATCTAGTTGTCGCTCTAAATACTTGGCCGCAGCTCGGCATTTCCGCAGCACTCCGCTGCGCGGCGCGACGCAGCTCGGCGCAGTGCGGCAATTTGTTCGGCATCTGCTGCACACAGATCACTTTCTCCTCGTACACAGCGCCTCACCCAGCGTCCGCGGCGTCGATCCGATGACTTTCAATTATCGAATGATACGATTACCTCAAAAACAAACCAATCACAATGCATCGCGCGAGCTTGTGATTTTCGTTAATGCGCACTTAAAGAAAGTTATTATGTCACGTTTGAGGCGCAATTTATGAAATTGCGTGCAACAAATTATACGCTACATAGAGGAGAAATTAGTTTTAGCAGCAAAAAAGTGCAATTTGTGCAAATGCGCAGTGACGTTTGGTCTTGAATCAATTATAAAGTGGCCGAGTGCGAAGGCTGACTGCGGTAAGGGAGTGGGTCAGTGTGCTGCGCGCTCGACGCCATCCTCCTGACCATCGATGCAGCGACGGAGGGTGCAGGCGTCGGTCCAGCCTCCAAGCCTCTGTCACCGAGGGTGCAGGCGTCGGTCCAGCCTCCCAGCCTCTGTCACCGAGGGTGCAGGCGTCGGTCCAGCCTCCAAGCCTCTGTCACCGAGGGTGCAGGCGTCGGTCCAGCCTCCCAGCCTCTGTCACCGAGGGTGCAGGCGTCGGTCCAGCCTCCCAGCCTCTGTCACCGAGGGTGCAGGCGTCGGTCCAGCCTCCCGTCTCAGCGTCGACGGCGTCCACGGAGCGACGCCTCTGCGTTGCATCCCACGATGCGTCAAATTAATTGCGTCTTCCCTCGCATGGCAACCGGTGCGATCGGGCCCGCATGGTTCGCTGGACGACGCCGCCGGTAACGACCCTCGGACGCTGCTTCGTGGGTGCCAAACGATGCCCTCCCGCTCGCTAATTGCACGTCGAGTCCGGAAATAGATCGGCCCACGGCGCGGGGAAAAAATATTCCATACTATTTATTGTTCAGCTGGCGAACCAATATCATCACCAAACAGAATATCGTTCAGTGGAAGACAGAGTAATCCTAATGTGGGTAAATAATTTCCATAACCATATAGAATTTACTCCCAAAATAAAAGTGATGGCTATGAACTGACAGCACTTCCCCTATGCTTTTGGCTACATGCACACTACAGGGATGCAGTAGCGGATGCCGTCTCTGTGTCTGGCACTTTCAGCTCTCACGATAATAAAAATAAAAATATCGCAGATAATATCAGAGTGGCCTGAGCGTAAGAATGCAGGCCGCTGCAACGCGACGCCGGTCACACGTGCACCGAGAAGTGTCGATTCGGCGTACGGCGAACTGAGATGCACTTATCAGATGCACTTATCTGGTGCACTAGAAGTACTGGGTTCACGGTAAACGCGGTGGCCTGCAGCGAGGAGGGAGATCGACGGCACAGGTGGACTTGCGGGCATGCGGGCTCGCCACGGACCCGCAAGGCCCGCCATGCTGGGGCACAGCGCAGCATCATTATCCAATCATAACACCTCCGATCGTTTCCTCTGGAACTTCCCAACTTCAAGGCACAGGGTCAATCCGTTCTCCGTAACAATTATACATAATATAAACACAACTACATAGTATTAAAGGTGCGAAGAACGCTTATTCAATCGAATTCTTAATAAATAAAGCGTTAATAAATAGACGACCACATGTTGAAGCAACTTTTTTCTGTTCGCTTGGCGGAGCTTCGCGGAGGTTCGTGGCCCAACTCTTTGACCGCGACTTCGATGCCGACTTGTGTGTGTGTGGTTTCCGGATAAAGTGGCTCATAATTGCATTGTGGTCGCAGGTGGATGCTGGATGCACGCACAGATTGCCCGAGATTCTGGCATATTCATAAACACTATACTTGCGGCCGAGTTCGGGGGAAACACCTGGTTTTGATCGAACTCCGATCTGAAATGTGCTGGACGATCACAATGACTTTGTGTCGTACAATTGACGCTGGTACACATATCGACGTCACCCTCGGCGTCGATGAATGCAACCTTTGAAACACCGATCACGTTTGGCGGCGAGGGAGCGTTGCATAGCCGAGAACTCCTTCGGAATTCCACCCGTTTAGCAGATAACACCCGTGTCAATTGACGATTCGATTGGATTTCAGAAGGTGGAAATCAGGTAATATTTGTACAAGCGATTGAAACGAGAATATCATTCTCGTCTCGTGTGTTCGTGCATGTGAGGTCCATCAGAGATGAAATAGCCTCCTCGTTGACGGGCTCAAGTCGCACCCGGCATTGGCGACGCTATTTTCGGTCACTCATCATGCAGATTGTATCGGCGAAGACGTCTAGCGTCTAGACAACAATCGCGACGACGGACAGGGGTCGTCTCGCAGACACAAGCGGCGTCGGGACGCATGTGCACGTCACGTGGCGACGCCGGTCGGGAAACGGAAATAGATACATTTTGGCATCCAACTGCGGATGATGCATACCACTTATTATATGTGAATGAATACTTTTTCACCGCAAGGAATCAAACTTTTATATAACCCTTCTATCTGTTCTTTTATCATTGCCACTTCCGATGGTGGACCGTCTGGGCAAGATTGGGACTGAAAAATGATTCATCCCGACTGTGTACCACTAATATTAGTAACAATCATGTTTGCCCTTTGTGCATATCCGAACTTAACCACACCTCGTCGGTAGAGTTTCACATGGTTTTTACTTTCCGCTCCAAGGTGGGCTCAATGGCAATCTCTTCGGTGCCATTTCCTATCGGCGAGTCCCATCTCGTGGCTCTGCGGTTTGTCGTGATTCTATGCAAATCTCTGATCGTTGGTACCCATCGGTGTCTCTACATCCGGGCGTCTGGCAGTTCCCATACCAGCCTGGGTCGGCTCCCATACCGCCTTCGCCAACGTCGGCGGCGTCGGACGGCGACGCCTGCGACGCCCACGGCTCGGCGCGCTGACATTTGCCGCCGCGCCGACGAGGCCGGGCGCAAAAACGTGGCCGAGCAGCGAGTAATGAGGGTAAACCACAGAAGAGAATAAGTCACGTATCAGTGTCATCAAGTACGATTCCATCAGACTCAATCGCGATGCTCGCAGTTGGCAAGTGCAAAGAAATTATGGTTCTTGTGTTTGTGTGTGTGTGTGTTATTATTTGCTTTTTATAGCGTAACGTTTCAGAAAATGCAGTCGTACTAGCGGATGTTCACGCATCGCCAGTTAAGACTGATTTTTTTTTTGTATGGCTATATTTAACAAGGTAATTTACAGGATGAACGGGCCCACAAATCTATTTTTACGAAATGTAATCTTGAATAAATTGGTGAATGAAAACCCGATGGTTAAGAACAATATACGTTGGTCTTTGTATGTGCGTTCGCTCTAAGGTCTGTGGATGAAGACAAAAAGTGGGCCCATTTCCTCGTGATGTGCCAGAGGTTAAAGCAATTGCAAGGCAGGTTCTCTCGTGGCGACTCCACCACACCATTAGCCATTGTTGTCATTGCAGCGTGCAATTACGTTTAATTTCAACCCTCGCGCCTCAATTTCATCGCAGCTCGTGCTTCGCGCGAAACTCTTAACTGCGAATTAGTCGTCATAAAGGAACAAGTGTGTGCAGACCAGTGTTTTGTTCGGACCGATTGGCGTTGATGATGCATCATGGGATGAATAACACAGTTCGCAAATTTAATCACTTTCTTTTATTATTGTTGTGGCAATTGATACTCTTGCCAAAACGAATCACATGATAACATTTTGCTTGTGCAGAGCAGATATAGACTCTTTCCTGAATATATAGGTAATGCGGAATTCAACACATAGTTGGAGCATTGGGGCACAATAGGCACCGATGTTTCCCTATAACGAAGTTCCAGTTCGATTTATAAAATAGGGGTCCCGATTAGAGAAGCTGTGCCCGACCAACATGAGTGGTTGTAAAATGTTACCATCCCCCGCGGCAGACGGACGAAGATGCCTCGTCACGGACAATCGACAGAATCATAATGATCAATCACAACACGTAACTCGCGGGCTGCAGTCACTCACTGCAGCATCCGTTCATCGTTAATTACCACACGCAATCAAAGGAAAGTTACACTAAACGATTACTTAAGTCCTAGTAACTTTCCGATGTGTGAATCTTTCGATGATCTCGTTGCTAACTTCCCATAATTAAAACCATCGCTTTCAAAGTCATGCAAAAGTCCCAGTGCTGACAAAATATGAGATGCTGCGGCACAAGGAGTTGGTGAATAAGTTTCGCGGATGATCGATCGGAAACATATCATGAACGGGTATTGTCTTATTGTCTCACCTCCAAGAAGTTTAGCGCGATATTTTTTCTGCGAACTTCATTATTATTAAACTGTAAAGTGCATGTTCGTATTTCTGTCACGGTTTGGTTTCTCGGGCTGGCCGCTGCGAGATGATGGGGGTCGGCAGATCACCATGTGGATGCGTATAATTTTCTGTGAGTTTCATCTCTAGTTACTGGAATAAGACTAGGAGAGTAGGTATGTTATATAATTGCTAACAATTATGACTGTGGGAAAAGACCAACTGTTGTTAAATCACTTACACGAACACACATTATTTGGTGGAGTCATACTTAAGGCAGAAATGAAAAGAAACCACATATTGTTTTTATTAGTAATTTATAACCACGCGGGCCATATGAAGATCGATTTATTGAGCCGTCATCTGATATTTCGCGATTTACAGTTCCCGTCTTTTGTAAACTCCTCTTATAGCATTACATGAAGTCTATCATTACTAAGGTATCAGTCCATAAAATCTTTATACCTATATTGATTCGTAGAATAGTTCAAGAATTATTGATAAGAATTATCAATCAGGTAATACCAATACGAAATTCCGTATTCCAATCATCGAGTTGAATATTCAGCAATCCCGCAATAAATCAGCAACCACTATAGGATTACGCATGCACACAAGTCGAATTCGTTAGTGCACAAGGCTGTTAACAGTCGCGACTGGGTGTTTAACCTTAGGAATCAAACAATCATTAATCCCCATGATTAGCAAACCGGTCCGACGGGTTCAGCTTTACTACGATCTATACGATCGCGCAGTAGGCACTTGCTTACGCATCGGCTGCACGCGCAGCCGCGCAGCGCGCAGTCGGCTGCATTTGCGCCGCAGTCGGCGCACGCAACTAACCTACTTTTGCGCAGCGCTTCAAGACGCCGTTTTGATGTCGTTCGATGATAGACACACATTTTTTTGTAGCTCATTGGAAATTAATGCGTATCCGAGTGACGCACTTTGCTTGAAGTTGGCGCGAAACTTTCTGCGCAAGAAAAATTTAAAGTAGACAAACTAAGCATTTCTCTGCCACGGGAGTGTACTAGAATTTTTAACTGTTTTCGCCTGAAATAAAAGTAACTGCATGGTGTATTCTAGCGGCAGTATTGGCAAGTCATGGACCTGGGTAACGATTGGTATTCTGGCTGCGCCTGCCTCAAATCAGTTACGAGTGACTCATAGTGGTGCAAGAGCCGTAGCGTTGTTGGCAAAATGACCAAATCACACTCAATTGAAACGATTAGCATATGTTAAGTCGATGCGAACGCTCGTCGCTCGAGGATAGCTCGGTGTTTAACGACCTGTGTTCATCACGGTTACAATGTCATTTGTTGCAATGACAGCGTTAACAACAATTAGGTTTAATAATCATATGTACGCTATCAAAATTGGAGGTACCACAGGAAGAATTTCTGTCCATTATGAATAATGTCTAAAAATGAACGGGAACCACCGAAACTAACTACCAAGATTTATTGTCAACCGATCGACATTTATTCAAACAAAATATCGACTTTTGCATACTCCCATACCCCTCACGTTTAAATGGTTCATTTGCTCGAAATGTTCGGTGCGCCAACTTACCTAGCCTAGAAGGGAGGAGGGAAACCCGGTGCCAGCTCGTGGTCCAAGGTCGAATTACAAGGCCACCCAAGGGACCACTGGCTAACGTCTCTTTCGAACAACAGTGTTTAAAATGTATCCACTAATCCGTGCTGTTGAGAGGTTGATGCGCTGCACCGTAAATGAGCTGTTGTTGAGACTGGTGGTCATCCACCCAACACACAACTCAGTGCATTGTTGCTTAACGTGATCACGCATGCGTGATCTCACGGGAAAATGTGATCCCTCCGGATCGCTTCTTTGGTGCCTATGGAGTCTGAGAGCCTGGCCACTGAGCAGTGTTGGTGAACTAGGTAGGCAAGGCCCGGGCCCCACGACTTCTGACATGGCACGGAAAGTTGCTTTGATGTTTTGGCTGTTCTTTCGTAAGTCTTTCCCCTTCCCTGTGAGACTGTTTTGTGTCGGTGTCCACTCATGGACCATTGCAGCCGTGGAAATGCAGCTCTAACTTCATGATCCAGAGCCCCTGGACCCAGAGTCCAAACCCAGGGACGCCAATCATAGGGGCCTCAGGACATTAACAGGCCCCTGGGACTTTTGCAGGACCCTGGGGAATTAGTGAGGCCGCGACATAAGCTTTAGGAGAACTCCTGCTCATTAGAGGGGACCCGAGACATTAGCTGGGCTCTGAGAAATTTGTTGGGCCCCGATACATTAGACGGGCCCTGGGACGTTACCGGGGCCCCGGGAGATTAGAGGGCCCTGGGGCATTAGCGGTCCCCTAGAAAATAAGACAGGCTCTAGGACATTGGCGAGAATCGGGACATTAGCGGGCCCACGGAAAAAAAGCAGAGCCCCGGGGCCCCTGGACTGCCCCGCAAGGGCAATATTTCGAACAATAAGGCCACGTAAAGCTAAATATAAAAATACCAGAAATAAAATACAGTATATGAAGGAAAACCGAGAAAGCCCACACACATTGAAAACTGGGTGGTAATTTTCCGTCACAAGAAAATTGAAAAACAGAAGTCGGAACCTCAAGATGGAAATCTTTACGTTACACCGCCAAGTGATAATCAGTGAGTTCCGGACTCGTCGTAAAAGACGGGGCAGAGTTTGAGTGACAGTCACTCGCCGTCCGTCCGCATTCCTCGGCGTGTCGTCATGGCCGTGACGTCACGTCGCGGGCACCGGAAGTGGGCGTCCACCCACCCTCGGCGTCGCGCGCGGTGTGTCGAGTCGCCGCTCGACGGCCCGAGGGCGCCACGAGGCGACGCTTGGTGGCGCGCCGTGCACTGCGCACCGCTCTCTGCGCACAAGGCGTCAGACGACCACGTGCGAGTCACGCTGGCGGCGTGGCGTGGACCCAACCTAACCTGTACCTAGCCGCGTGTGGACCCAACCTAACCTGTACCTAGCCGCGCGTGGACCCAACCTAACCTGTACCTAGCCGCGCGTGGACCCAACTTAACCTGTACCTAGCCGCGTGTGGACCCAACCTAACCTGTACCTAGCCGCGCGTGGACCCAACCTAACCTGTACCTAGCCGCGCGTGGACCCAACCTAACCTGTACCTAGCCGCGTGTGGACCCAACCTAACCTGTACCTAGCCGCGCGTGGACCCAACTTAACCTGTACCTAGCCGCGCGTGGACCCAACCTAACCTGTGCCTAGCCGTGCGTGGACCCAACCTAACCTGTACCTAGCCGCGCGTGGACCCAACCTAACCTGTACCTAGCCGCGCGTGGACCCAACTTAACCTGTACCTAGCCGCGTGTGGACCCAACCTAACCTGTACCTAGCCGCGTGTGGACCCAACCTAACCTGTACCTAGCCGCGCGTGGACCCAACTTAACCTGTACCTGGCCGCGTGTGGACCCAACCTAACCTGTGCCTAGCCGTGCGTGGACCCAACCTAACCTGTACCTAGCCGCGCGTGGACCCAACCTAACCTGTGCCTAGCCGCGCGTGGACCCAACCTAACCTGTACCTAGCCGCGTGTGTTAAATTACAGAAACTGTAACGTACTGTAACGTGCATCTAACCTAACCACGCCATGCTTACCGCAGTACACGTTTGAATTTTTGCGAAGAATATGCTTTGAATGCAACCATTTTCATGATAGTGCTACCTATAGTTTAGATATAATTCCAGTGAGAAAGCTACTTGTACACTTAAGTACATCCACATTGATTTAGCAGTTCACTCATGGCAGTACACCAAGATTTTCTTTCATTGTTTTAGTATCTGATCTGGAAAACCACCAAGAAAACTCTGTTGCCAAGAATCTTGGGGTTGGTTGACTTTTCATGTGTGATTTATATGTTCCATGACATTTTGGTCAGTATTTTTAGTAAAAACTAAAAGCACGGGTAAAAGGTGTAGCCAGATGATCTTCACATGGGTGATTTTAAGAAATGGGTGGTATGACGGTGGGGCGGCGATACATGTGCCTCACTGTCCGCAAAGCAAGGGCAAACAAGTTGATCAAAATATTTGTTTAAGTGTTCTCCCGAAAAAGGAGCGATAGAATTCCTTACAAAGTACTAAATAAGTGCATAGGTATGCAAAGGACACTTTCAAGGGTGCTTTAAAACAAAAATTCCTATGATAGTATCATAGTGTGCAAATTATAATGATCATGGCTTTCGCCAAGGATATAATGGTCAGGAATCGGAGTGTTCCACCCTTTGGAAATCAGCGCTCGCCTAGTCTAGGCCTCCCGAAAATAAATTTGTTGGTTTTTGATAACTGCACATTATGGCCATATTAAAAGTAATTTTAATCCAAATACCATGTTCTTAAAAAATCAATCCGTCACAGTAAATAGACATTGGAACAGTGAGGCGAGTCCCTGGATGAGGGCGTTTCAAGGCCATGCCATCCCATCGAGACAAATCGGTCCTCGCCGAAAGGTGGAGGCGCCGGATCCCCGACGCAAGCGCACTAAGGCGACGCGACAAGCTCCAATGGCCTGACTGTACACGAGAAAACGTGGACGCCGGCCAGGCCCCGGCACACGACTTTTTAATCCCACTTTTAGAGCCTCCAAACTCGCAATCTTGGGCGGAATCTTGTCGGGGCATTTTGATGCCGTGAGTTCGTTAATGAAGGAATTTTTCCAGCTCTAGCTTTTATATAGTTTGCGGCACGCTATAGTTTGTTCTGGCAGCCCTTCGTGACGTAATAAATACGGGGGCTGCGCGGCACGGAAGAACGCACGGTAACCAACTTATTTGACAGGTTCGTGCGCTACTCGTATTCGACTCTGCTCGCGCCACATAGGGGTCAAAATTGATTTTGAGTTACCCCTAGAATCAGCTTCGTTCACGACCAAGGTACAACCTTCGTTTTAAGCAACCGGGTACCTCGTGGTCCGTGGATCGTTTCGAGCGCACGTCACATTATTGAACAAGATACGATGTCATGCGTACCTGAAGTTTATTCTATTTAAGAAAATACCTTCCCGCTTGGAACGCTGGTAGTCTCTGTAGCTTACATGAGCACCAACTTGAACCTACGGAAATCCGGTCATCATCTTTACTCTGCCATATTGGTTTCTAATGCCTTCTAATATTACAAAGCTTGTATTTTTATTTTATTTCTTTAAGATTCATGTTGTCATTTTTTGTTTGTCACCGAAATAGTATTTTGTTTTCCCGCCATTTTAAAATTAAATTCTTGCTGTTGCATATTCTCTCAAGGGCTAGACTGCATATCATGTGGTGGTACATTCTTTATATTGGGTACAAGATACGAAATACCACGAGTCGCTGTATTCGTTATTGGTAGCCAAACACCGAGGAAACATTGTCGATCAACGCAGCAGTCGTTGATGTATTTGGAATTTATATGTTCTTGGATTTGTTGCATGGAGTTTTTCTTTGTGAAAAGAAACAACCCGCAAAACGTAGCTTTCGTATCAATATGCCTGAAAATATTCCTTTATATTTGCATTCTAGCATTTATCTGAGAAAATCCAGAAAGTCTCCAGTGACTACCTAGAGGCAAAAAGATGGACTAATGCGATTTGGAAAATTTTCGAAGTCCTATTATAAAAAGTTATATACACAAAAGTTAAAAAGCTGGGAAAAATGTCCAACAACTTTTCCAGCGTGATTAGAGGGAGAAGGGAAATGAGGACGAGACTTTAAACTTAAAAGAATGTATTGGAATCGGCAACAAGTCTATGTATTTCAGTTCGATTGGAGAACTCCAAGTGGATTAATTAGCACTCCCAAGATTTTGGCACATACAAAAGGATTTTAAACTGTCGTGCAAGTAGCAGATATTCTAATCACTGTGATAGTAATTGTTTGCCGGCAATGGGGCATACAACTCTAAATCCTTCCCCCATGACCTATACACACCCCTCTGTCTTCGAGCAACAATCGAAATCTATAGTATGTTCCACGTTAAGGAGGGGGAACCCCTTGGCCTAAAAATATCTTCAAACAATTTTTTACAGAGAAACTATCTGCAGAGACAGCCCAAAACAAAATAACTAGTGCACTGGGCAATTTATAAATCTTCGAATAAAGTTTGAGTAATTTTTGTTTCATGATCAGATTTGCTGAAAGTTCAAAACAACTGCAAAAAATGTAATTTAAACCATTTTGAAGGTTTTTCAAAACTTTCAGCAAGCCTATAATCACAACACAAAATCGATGCTTACGTAATTTGAAAGCGCTTATAAATTGCCTAGTACACTAGCTATTTTGTTTTGGGCTGTCGCTGATAGTTTGTAAACAAATATTTTGTAGATATTCCTAGGCCAAGGGGTTTCCCCCATCTTAAGAAGGAAAGTATTGCTCCATGTCTAGACCATTGCCCTTTCAGTAATTCCATTCGATGCTCAGTGACCTACAAATGTTGACCCCTTTGGCTCGTCTAACAGCAGGGAATCACCCTCTCTTTGAGAGTGAATCACCACTTTCCTTCTTAGCGTGAAAATTACTATAGACCGATAGCGACTGCACCCTCATAATTTATTATTTTCTTACTGCAGAGGAGGTACGTCAATAGGGTATTACATAGATGATGATGATGGACAAAATGATGGTTGGGTGTGTGTGTGTATAGCCTTCTCGAGATCAAAACCGTGTCACAAAACTCTATATGCGTCTATAATCTGGAGCGATAAGGTGGATATTTGTACAGGTTAATTCAGGGTCAAAGTACTTTATTATAACATGACTGACAGACAATAGAGCAACGAGCATCGAGTAATGAATGCGATTCTCGAAGACGCTGGCGGCAAGACGCTCTTGACCGCTTCGACGCCGGTATTCTATTTTGGGGCGAACCCCAACACAGTGCACGGGCGGACAGAAATAGGCGCACGCATTCACGCGAGCACGTGGCCCATCTCAAGGCGGAGCCCCCAAACCCCGAACCCGAACCCGAACCCGAACCCCTAACCAGAACCCGAACCCCGAATCCCGATACCGCCGGCGTTAACTAAATTTAAATGAAACTCACTCACGCATAACGTTAGTCATCGGCTGACTGCAATCTCTCGTCATTCGAAATGTTAATATCGATAGACATAAACAAATTCTTTTGTCGAGTAACTGACTGCAAATAGAATCGCACGTGGTCGGATTCATACGAGTTGTGATTCACTGTACGAATCTGATTTGGCTGAGAAAGGGTTGGGACCATTAATTTGTGCGCGGGTGGACTTCACATACTTGACTCTCTGGCTACGAACATTATGACTGTGTTTTATGATTATGCATCCATTAACGAAGCTCACAATTCTTTGTGGATTAATCGAATTGTACAGGAAACCCTGGTTTCTACATTTTTAACACGCATTGCATCTTATTCTGATGGCAATTGCACGTCATGAGATATCGTGCTCTATATATTATATACGAGCATGATTAATAATGATAATGATAAGGATTAATAATGGGATTGAACGTCATACATTTTATGAATGATTGCAATTTTCTCATTTGGGACCTGTATGTCAGCATTCTATATCGGTGATATATAAATAGCAACTTTAATCAATCGTAGCGAAAATTAATGAGGCATTCCTATATTCACGTCAAATTGGATTTTGATCATGAAAAATATCAGGCTTAAGTAGTTCCCACAGAATCTTGCACTGAATTAGCACGAAATATAATAATCCAATCAAAAACATCAAAGTAGTAAAATCGAAAGCAATTTGTTTGCGGACATTGTTCGGCCAGTGTCGCCGGCCCATCCGACAGAGTGCAGCCTAATAGGACGTCGCGGCGGCGGCCCAAAACGGCGCCAGACGCCCGGTCGTACATCGACGTCTCCGTGCGAGGGCGTCGCGATCGATACGAACTGTGCGAATGTTAATTTATTCCTTGTCCACACACTACTGTGTTATAGACTTCTTTGATGGCTATATACAATCTTATTTGGGTTGTAATTTATTCTCGTTTGACCAAACGCAGATCAATACCTACTACTATTTGGCTTCTGGCCCCCTCATACATTTGCATGTTTAAGAGGGGACTGTATAAACGAAATATACCTAATTTACTTTCAGTTTTATAATGGGTTTTCTTGATACATTCCCAAGCATATTATATTGTAGAGTTATACCTTAGGACGTCATACCATTCGTATAAACGTGTAAAACAGTAAGATATTTATGGTTACCTCGATATCGATTGAATAGTATTGATAAGAAGTAATGATACAATAAAGTTGATTGCTGAAACAAACTTTGGCGTGTACGAGCCTGCGTTGCGAGCGCGTTGCGTGAATGAGACTTCCATAGTGGCTGCATATAGCTTGTAAATGCGTTCTCAGACGGTGCGTGTCAGGGCAGGGCGTGTTTCATGTGCAGGGCAGGACGCTTGGCTCGACCCTCCGATGAAATGATCCTCGTCGAAGCTTTCCACGCTGAATACGCTTGGGCGTTCATCGCAAGGGCACACAGCGAAACTCCTGGCTGGCGTGATATGTCATCGCATTCGAAAGCCTGGGTGGCGCTAAGGCTAACTCGGCCCAAAGTAGGCGTGTAGGGTCATCATTGGTCTGGACCAGGGACTATAGGCAGTTGAAATTAAATGTCTGCAAAAATCTAGATTACATCGGTATCTTCAACAGCAATTGTTACGAATCAGAAGAGACTTCGCCAAAATAAAATTGTAGCTGTAAAGATCCATAGCTGCGGTTGAATTGTTCCGTACTATTTATAGTAGGCTTCATTTCAGCCGAGATTTCCCGCAACTGATGTGGGTCAACCTGCGTTACGTGTCGTGCACCTCTCTGTTTTCAAATGTCTCTCAGAATCGAGGCATAAGTTCCAAGAAACTGTTACGTCACTTGACAAAACCATAAGACAGGGGTCTAGGTTACGAGCGGCCGCTTTCTCAATGGAACGCCGTCGTCACACCCGAGCGGACTGGCGCCGCGGAGGTGACGTACTTTCTGCAGAGAGAAGAGGCGGCACGGAGGACATGGAGGTTCCGTGGACCGATCTTGGAGATGCTCACCTGGGCAGACGCGACTCAAGGAGAAAGTGTCGTTAATAATTATGACGGTATTTGCGTGACGTCAGTCGCATGAAGACGGGGACACAGTTTGATTATCACCAATTGGCACGTGCTACCAGCTTCGATGGATGCTCAGCTGCTAGAGGCACCGAGGTGACGACCGTTGTGGGTATTGGAGCGTGGTGCCTGGCGATGGTTTACTGGGAGTGCCAAGCCACTCGAGTTGAGACGCAAATTCGAGAGTTGGGACCCACAAATTTAAAAGATGCGAAGCACGAGGCACGAAGAACCAATATTTGCTGTGCCAACATAACACATGGCCAAGGTGTTCAGAGCATAGTGTACACAATAACGTACGTATGCAGGGAAGTACAACAGCGTAAAGATGTTAAAGTTCCGTTGCCGCGTGGGAACATTGAATATTGATATCCAAAGCTTTCCATAAAACCACTGTTTTCCCCCATCATTGTCAACCAATATCATAAACATAGTGAATATAATGTGCATCGTCACTCGCTGTCTTACCTCAACGAAAACTGCGAGCGCCTCCGAAGAAAAGGAAGTCAGCAAGACTACTGCAACGGGACGCGACGCGACGCGACGCGACTCGGCGAAACAATGACACGCTGGCGGCGGACGGACGGACGATGGGAGCCACAAGCGCCGAATTCCAACTCAACGAGATGAATGAACACAACAAAGACTTCCGCGTCGAGTGTACCAGTCGCGCGCGCTCACTTAACTCCGGCCGCGAGTTGAGGTTACTGCCGGCCGAATGGTCGATCCGAGAGTCCGCTACCGAAGCAGCGCTTATCTCCAACACGGTCTCGTGCCCGGCGCCAACGCAACGCCCCCGAGCTCCAGTGATAAGCGACGCGTTATCGGCTCGGTGGAGGTGCGAGTCTAGAGAGCAGACGAGGAAACCTGGCGAGAGGAACCGATTGCTGGAAACTGAGCGCCGGCTCGACGACTGGCAGGGCATACACAAACCGCGGTCACGTGGCCGACGACGTGCCGAGGAGGCAACCGACGTGGTCGGGCGGCGAGCGGTGTTACGTCACGACTCCTACACTCGGGCCAACGCATCTTGGCTTTATACGGGCAGCGCGAGGTGGCCGTGGGTGTTACGCGGTGCTGATGGATGTTTGAATTGCGCGCCAGTTTCGTCTTTTTCCTTTGCGCTGTTTAAAAGGAGTAAGGAGATTGTATAGAATTTGAATGCTGTGGTCCATCCTTTGGGATTTAGGGGTGATAGAGTAGCGATGATGTAGCTTATCTTGGCTGTTTTAAGTAACTTTGCGATTTATTTTATTTATTTATTTATTATTTAAGTATACAAATTCTCATACTGTTTGGAAACAGTCGAACGTACAGACTCTTTAAAAAATTAAAATTAAGTATTATAATCACAATACTTATGCAATACCTGTGTCGTGCCCCCACTTACGGTCATATTTTCCTCATACAGGAGATTCCATATCTTTGAGAGAATCGTAATATCATTGTTTCCTTATTTGCTTATTAGTACGTTCTAATGACAAACATTTTTCTGCGGTTTCGAGATTACTTTGTGTGCTTTCGGTGTGATGCAAAGTGCCAATGACGTGAAAAACTTGTAATACTCGAGTTCAATGAAGCCTGGCATGCACACTTAAGGGTATAAACTTCCAAACACATTCTTGGCACGCAAGTCCCTTGTCTGATAAATTTCTGCCAGCATATTTAGCTCACGGCGCGCTCATGTTATACCTGGCTGGATCCGTGATCGATTATGCAGCTCTGTACTTGTCAACGTAAGACGCACGTGCCCTATCAAAACTCAAATACGATTGATTGCTATCCATATATAGCTCGATTTGAACATGAGACATTTTCTTGACACTCCTCAGTCATTAGGCTATCTTTTGGGATAAGGAATAAAATACCCTGTTTACACTGTTAATTTGACTGTTTATAATTACACAAAAATGTTGACAGGCGAAGTAGATTAGTGACATAGTACCGTGAACAAATAGAAGAACTTGTTAGTCAGAGACATGCGCATTTCAATATATAACATGTAACACACAGGTATAGCTAAATATATTAATGCATGTGCCCAATGCCGTGGAAATGATAAACTTGCTGCCAAATCTAATTCCAAGCTGCTTGATTTCAATTAATGATACGGCTCGTATACTTTCTGTAATTTGCTTTGTACCTATTTGAGTAGACGATGCTTATCTGCATTTCCCTGACCGAGTATATTTCCTCGACGCATGCAACCCGAGCGTTCCCGGCGCCAACTAGCTACCTGCGCGTGGGTCAGTGGCGGAGACCAGTGGCGTGTCAAGGGAGGCTGAGCTTGCTCCTCTGAAAGCCTGTGTTTAGTTATGGGCCAAAAAGGAGCCAAGATGGGTCAATACAGGTCATGGCCTTGTCAAGAAAGTTTCATGGGGCGCCAAAAATTGAGAATGCTGGGAAGAAATGTTATATAGTCACATCTTACGCAAGACTACTACTATAAGCACTAGCCTTTTTAAAATTGGGCTACTGGTAAACAAAGCATTCTCCACAGCAGTCCATGTTCCAAAATATTTGTGTATGCTTTTAAATATAAGCTTGTTTTTGCTATTCGTCTCGCATTTCTGTTTTCACAAGCGGTTCCATTATGGGATAAGGTACAAAAGTCCAATCATGGAGGCCTGCAGTTCGTATCTGGAAAAAGGCGATGAGACCGACCGCAGTCCGCCACTGGCAATGCAGTGGGTTTGTAATGATAAGCACTTTACAAAGTTGCAATTAGAGGATCGCACGCTAGCCCGTTCGCACACAGCAAGGCGCGCTGTGTGCAGATTCGACGCCGCCAGCGCCGGTCACGTCTTTGAGCGCCTCGTGTCGCTCCGATAATTAATCATCGATCGACATTCGGGGAGCTCCGGAGTCCGCGGAGTCTCTGCTCTCTTTGGACCCGGCATCCCAATCACCTTGAGTTGGACCAAGGTCGTCGCATACTCCCTTGTCACTGTAACCTTGATACGCTGACTATATGCAATCGCCTGCAAGCTCAAAGCTTCTAGTCACACATCTTAGCGATGTCATCTTGGTATCAGGGAGTCAAATAATCTTCACTAAAATATGTAGATAAAGTGATGATCATGGATACAGTGAATAATAAAAATATTACCGGCCGAATTTCATATATAACGGTTTTTTATTTCTATGTCACTGCACGTAGATTTGTATCTCTTCAAAAGCTGCACAATTGAAAAAGAAGATAGCAAGTTTGCGCGAGTACACAACATCTTCGGGATGAGGATGTGGATGACGATTGCGAACTTGACTGGCATGTAATGTGGACCAGCCCGCCGCACACGAGCGAGCGCGCGGTTACCTACCCACCGGTCGCGTCGCTTGATTGATTTCGAACAAACGCATTACGGAGGAGCCGCAGCCACGACTCGGTTTGTGTGTTTTACACTGTCCCATAGAAACCAAGTCGACGTCAACAATGATGCGTCCTTCGGCTGCAGCTTTCTTCCCAGTTCGCTCTCCAACGCACCATGGACGTCTGCTTTATGGCAAGGATTCACTCAGCAATAAGCGACTTGCATCTGCTGTCGTAAAAGTACTGACATTTACGCATTCGTTCCGCCAAAAGAAACAATTAAAAGTTATAACTTATAATGCATATGTATGCGCGCCGCGCTCAGCACTCGTAGATTGTTTCACCAATTGAAGCTATTAGGTTGGAATTGCAACTTCCTTGGCACGCCGCGAAGGTTCGCACGCGAGGCTCTCGTGCTCCTCAAATCGCCTGACGAACGAGGAGTGGACGCCGTGGACGCCGTGGACGCCGTGGACGCCGTGGACGCCGTGGACGCCGTGGATGCCGTTCGGCGTGTCGATCGACGCCACTGCCTGAAAACCGACACCCCTGTAGCGCCTCGAGTGCCTAAAGCACACAATGTTCACATATTGCTCCAATTGCTCCGCCATGTTCAATAATATCCACGATAGCACAGATTCGCATAGGCAATGTGCTACTACAAGATGCGATAATATGGGATAATACTTCTGGGCCCGGGATTTAACACGTGTACATAACCTTCGGGGTAAAATGACGAACAGCCAATTTCACATACGGCGTTTGCAGATTTTCAGGGGTAATCACCATGGCGATAACAAACTTACCTAGAGCTAAAAATAGAGCATAAAATAGAAGGTCAAAATAGAGCTATTTTGGCCTTAACCCTGCTTTGTGGATCAATCAGGGCCCAGATGATTTTCCTGAACACAAATTTATTGGTATATTTTTAGCTAGGCAGTATTAAAAAGGCCAAAACAAGCCAAAAATCGACCTCTCATGGGTTTGAAAATGATGTAGGTTACACAATTAAATTCCCACAGGTTTGAACTCAAAATGCCAATGTCGATCACTTTTATTCGCATTGTTTCTTTCATGTCTTTAGCCAGGTTGTTGTCGTCACGTGCGTTGTCAAAGCAGCGCGAGGTTCATTCCACCAGTCCGATGTCCGACCTCGGCCATCTCATTACCGCCGCCCCCGCCGCCACCCCCGGCCCGCCCCCGGCCCCCGACTCGTCACGCTGTCTTACCGCCGCCGCCTCCGCCACCTCCGATCTCCCTGCGAGGGTCTAACTAGCTCCCGGGCCGCGTGACTAGCGCGATTCTCGCGACGCGGTCGCCCCTTCGCCGTTTAGCGCGGCTCCTTCACAGAACCGCGAGCGCTCGGTCCACGTCTCGACTCTCAACGCCGTCCTCGGAGGCTGGCCAGTGGACGCGTTGTTGCATGGAATCTTGGCGAGGGCGAGGGCTTTAGGAAGACGTAGCTAGTTCTTGACGCAAGGGAAATATTGGCATTCCTGTTTATGTTATGCTCTTTGTTTGGGGGTTCGTAAATGTTCTGATCATCCTATAAACGTGAATCCATGAAAGGTTTAGAGAAGATCAAGCCGAACCGAGCAATCGGAGTCAGTCGAATAATTCCCGTTCCGTTTCGTCTGTCCTCAATTTCCCCGCGGCAGATCAGGACGCGCGGAGATCCTCTTAGCGGCGTCCCGAGCAGATCCCATGCGAGAGGAATGCACAGGTGCTTATCAGTTATCACCAATGCTCCAATCTTGCTCGTCTCGGATGTATTGTGTGTGTCTTGACCGATGGTGGGCGTTGTCTTGGCCGGTCCCATTGTCCACCGGCCCTCCGCCATTGGTCCGTCGCTACTCCCACAGGGTCAAGGTTCTCATCTGGATAAAGTTTTCTTCTTATTTGTTTACCAGCATCCCATTGTCCGGTTAGCATGGACCAATCATACATTCAAAATGAACGAATTTCACAGCATGTAACTATTTTTAAGTCTATTCATTATAAACTTGTGAGAGTGAGAGTGACCATGATTTATCTTCACGTCAATTTTTTAACTCAACATTTGAATAGCGATTGCTATTTTGTACTTTATCTGATGATGAGCCAGTTTTCTTACAAGCAATTGGCATCATCGCGCGGCTAGCGAAATATATTCGCGTTGGTCGTTTATTTTTCACTGTGTTTTCGGCGCCTCGCAAGCTGCTTTTCGTTGTACCTAAATAAAATGAAAGAATATCACAACCTAGATAGAACCGAAATCCAGGACATGAAGGCGATGGATAGACAGAGGACTCTGTACATATAACACGAATAAATGCTTATTTGCATCAAAATAACACTTTCGTGACGATTTACGGTCTTAGCAAATGAAATATATAATAGATACCGATGTGTTAAGGAATCCGAAGAGTCCTTGGAAAGCAGAAAGTCCCGAGCGGACGGAGATGCCCTAACCCTAAACGAGCTTGCTGGCAGCCCAAGTCGGTGCCTGCAATGTCGGAACAGAGCACATCGTTTGATCCCGTCGCTGCAATCAATTCCCCTGCTTCCGAACGCTGTCCCCACGCAGCGCATAAACACCGCGTATACTTAGCGCGATTGAATCTTGTGTTCCGCACGGTGCGATCGCCTGCACCCCGCCCCATCCTTTCCGTCGCGGCGCACAAAGCGCGTTCCGCGAAGACGCTCTTCACCCCCTCTTCACCCCCTCGCGCGCGAAGCACCCCCATTGTGGGGCCCATGCCGCGGTGTCCCGGCCCCCGGGGCACCTCGTTAACGCAGAGGGCCCCTGCGCCACGGACTGAAGGTGATACGCACACACGCTGCCGCCACCGGGCGCAGGGCGTCAAAGGACGACGCTTTCAATGAGCGACAACCTCGCACCGGCTGCGACCACGTCAGATGTCATGTCGAATCGATTTCTTGCACACTAGCCAAGTAATCCGATCTCTTCGGGACTTTGCATCGCGCTTCGTATTAACATTTTGATGAGAGATCGACATTTTTCAATGCGGAGTCGTCACGTCGCTCAAGTGCGAATGTGCCAGTAGGGATTGGCTAGCACCTCTTTGGCAGAAGACGAAGGCCCGTGGTTCGCGAGCGTCGACCATCTTGGGTCTAGGTCCGGCTGCGGGATGTGCGATAGGTGGACCGTGTGCAGGGTCGGTATACACGTCTAGATTGCCTTCATTAAAAGTCGGCGCCTAATTCTTATTTTATCAAGGTGGCCATAGCAGGTCGACGCCCTCGAGGTATTGCAGATCTGCACGTTATTGGTTTAGACGTTGTGTGCCGGTCCTGTCCAACGTACCGCGCCACGCCGCGCCGCACCGCACGGCGCACAGCCGCCATCTCGACGTGCCGATCGTGGCGTGCGATCCTGTCCATGCACCGTCGGCGAGAAGTCCTGGCCCGCCATTTCCAGCCGTGCGCACACAGAGAAACTAGAAAGTAGAATGCTACGAGCCGACTAATAGTCAAATTATCACCTCATTTTCCTTAACACGAGTTCAGTAGTGAGATACAATCAGCTGTTCTTCGTTCTTACAAGCATATTTCGTCCGCATCGGTTCTTAGAATAACGCATCTTCTGATTCCCATACTCATGGAGCACATTGTACGTAAGGGCGAGCTAAATCAGTGGAAGCATGCACTTCCGAGAACGCAGCCGAATTGAATCGAATGTGGACAAAAACACGTGGTCCGTTGGGAGCGAGCTACACAAGGATATTGATCGAACCCATTCCATTTAGCTGCACCAGCACCTTTCGTCGGCGCAGTTAACGAGCGGTAATAGCACGGTAGAAATACATTACAATGTCTGGATGCAATTCAGTCCGATCTCGACTAAAGTGTTCATCACATCAAAGTTAATTGTTAGTTATTAATGAGATTAGCGGCGATGCTGCTGTGCTGAGCGATGGTTGATGGATGTGGGTGATATTGATATAATACCGCGAGGCGAATGTAAATTTAAGATGCTTGTGATGTTTGAATGTATTTACAGCATGGTGTTCTCTGTAATTACGCCCGTTTGCAATTTGCAATGAATTATCTTGTTGCAGTTTGTTGCAATTGCATTGAAAGGTTTCGCTGATTGTTTCAAGAGGAATAGTTACTCAATGTTTGTCAATTTGCCAATGTGATGGTACATATCAACGGTCATGATGCATTATTTTCGATTTGATAGTCTTACTGATTGCTAGACCGAATTATGGTCTTTGAAGTAACTTGTTATGTAAACTCTGTTATATACCAAGAAAATTGCTGAGCGCGTTCGAAATCAAAATGGATATATATATACATAAATATTATAAATAAATAACTGAATATATAGGTACCTAGGCTATAGGTATAACATATTGGTAAATTATATTGACGGATCCTTACCCATTGTTTTGGAGATTATGATGAACTGTGTTCAGTTGGAGGAGTTGATGAACTATGAGTTAGTTGGTGCTGTTGAGCAATATGGGAGATTTTGTTATTTTAACATCCGCGTTATTTAAAAAGAGACTAAAATACACACTCTTTGAATAATAAACAACTCTATGTAGAGCTTGTACCAACTTCGCAAGGTATATACAATAAAGCAATTACAAGCACAATTACACTAAGGTGCATGGGTTCAGGTTTAAAATTGCTAGTAGATGCTTTTACTCGACAAATTTGTCTGGAGTTTCCAGATTTTTTAGGTATGAAGTAGGCAAATCTTTGCCCTCTGTGATTTCTGAATTCGTGCCTCGAGGAAATCTAAATGTTACGGCTTTTTCCAAGCAAGCTAATCCACTGCACGTAGATTTTTGGCCGTCGGACTCGTGTGTGGAGCCAGTGGATGGATGTGGATGTGGATGGGTCGGTGCATGGAGCAGAGCGCGAGGCCCGTGGTCCATCGGCCGTCGGCTGCTGGCGTCTTGAGCCGAGCGGCGGCGAGCTGCGGCGAGGAGCCGTCGACTTCTTGTCGGCATTTCCAACTCCTGCTTGTCAGATTTCCCGGAATCGACGGAGATGGCTGGGATATCGAGAGTTGAGCGTGCTGGGCCGGTTTGTTAACACAATGATATGCCATACTCGAGCCACACGAACTACGAGAGATAACGAGACCAAACAATAAGTAATAATAAATATAATATATATTATATGTGAGAGAAGACGCATAGCTGAGCGGTGTATTATAGAAGGCTGTTGGCCTTTAAATTAAGTTTGGGTGTACATATTTGTATCAGTTCGCTCTTTCGAATTCAAGTGTGCGTTATGTTTCCGAATTGGTTGGAAATCAAATGCGTTTACGTGACGCCGTTTTTTCTGTGCGGTTCATGACTGTTTTTCCATGACTACATAGAAAATTCATGGCTGACTTTAAATGTGAATATCGCGTTGTGGCGGATTGCCCTTCGTGTGAAACAAAATAGCACATAATTTATTATACTTGCACAGCAAAAGCCGGCCCGACGCTTATTAGAGGCACAAACGCGAGCTGCAATGTAAGTAAAAGTTATGTGATAATGAATGATAAACACAGTAATTTTAAAATTCAGATGCATGTGCTTGTGCTTCTGGACTAGCGAATTACAATTTGTATATGTACTGAATGCGTTTGCCAAGTCCAATGGATCAACACTGTTGCAAATTAAAGTATGGACACGTCATTGTGGCAATGGCCATTCATTTTCACATGGAGAAAATTATGCGGGGGCTGGAAAATGTCGGGAAATTCCGAGTAGCGCGCAATGCAAAGACGCAAAGACGACACGTTTCTGATGGCGCGTTGGAATCTCCGAGTCGCGCGCGCTCCTGATCTTTCATCGTCATGGGAACAGTTGTCTGCAAGGTGTCGATAGGTGTACCATCACTCTCGATTTACATTTTGTGATTTATTATTTTCAGATTTGTCGAGGGTGTTCACCTTTCGAACAGATCAAGGCCCAAACAGGAGCTCAGCTTCACAAGTAATGTGTTCTACGAAACCCATGTAAGACTGCTGTAGTAATCACATCATTCACATATGGTCAAACAGAATTACATCGTTATTCAAAAGAGGAGTATAACTTAGGTCTTAATTAAGGAATGTCTTCTTTCAATCATCTCATCACACGTGTCTTCGGCGTGCATGTTTCTGAGAAAAGACACCCTGAAGATCACAGCTCTTGCTTTCGGATCTAAAATTGATTGTGCGCAATAGCATCACAGACATTATTTCACAAATTGGACCTCCGCGTTCTTTGACGACAGTCGAAACGGCGGCTAAAGCGCATTGGCCGGCGATCTTCTGCAAGCTTGACGCGATCGCCTTCCCGAATAACTCAATGTTGCTCAAGGGGATAACTTGTTTGCCGGGTTTTCTTTTACCGTTTCGCAATCCCCATTAACAAAATCACCATAATCCTGCCTGCGCATCAAGTGCCTTCGAAAGCCACTGCGCTTTACAAACTGCTTGAAGCCAGTTCGCTGCGTGCAGAGATGCATAATTTAACACCTTCGTTACAGCACACCAAAGAGACCAGAAACTCCTGCTAAATTTGAAGGAATTTGTCAATTAATCTGACAGGTGTTTTGAATCTAGCCTTGCATCCTTGTTTTCCAGCAGGAATTTGAGTGATCTGCATAAGAAGCGATCAGGACCAGGCTTGCGCGCGAGAGAGAAGGACGACATCGACGGCTAACAATGCGATGCGACGGGCACAAGGGGCCCGCGATCGCGCGGCGTGAAATGATCCGGACCTCTGTTCTGGGAAAACTGTCTACGCTGTTGACGTTCAGGCAGGCAGCGGGCAGCAGGCAGCAGGCACCGCGACCGCGAGCGCACCGCGGACATCACGTGGCCGACTCTGATAAAGCGAGCACCGCCAACTAACCCAATTGTTGTCAGTTATAGGCCAGATAGCGGGCTTTAATGACCAATATCAGAATGCAATTAGCAGGTATAGGTTAGTTAGGTGGGTTAGCTGGTTGGTGACCAGCTGGCAGCGAATGGAGGGACATCTCTTGCGCAGGGCGACTTTGCATATTGTTGAGCACAACATTTCTGAGCTGTGCTAAACGGTTCACGTGTACTCGAGTAAATTAAAAAACAAACATAATGCTTGTTTGAAGTTTTTGATGTGCCAGTGGTCAAGTTCACGGCAGCCACGGCAGTATAATTCACATCCGCGGGAGCTGCGACCTGGCGAGCAATTGGCGAATGCACTAATTACAAATGGCGCAGCAGGGTGGTTTTATATACGGACCAATCATATCTCCGTGGCGAGTGGTGTAGGGCATGTCACGCAAGTGTTTCCGGTTCTGGGAAATGTTCGCTTCCGGCCGCATAGAAGTCGGAAGTAATCCTCCTACACACGTCTCTGCAAGCCATCCACAGTGCACTTGCAACATTTATTTATTCTACGCTTTCCTGGAAATAGTGTGATTCGTACATTGTTCTTTACGGGGCACACACAATGGGTGCACAAGGAGGTGAACTTGCGCATGCAACATTGAAGTTGAATCGCTCACGGCGAGATAAGGGCGGTTGTTGATGGGCTTTCCTTCTCCACTTCATATTGTAATTTCACATGTCGGAATATAAGATTGATTTAAAAATAAAATGTGCCCCCACGTATTCGTCGTGGAAGTAATTATCGGAGGGTGGTTTCATATCAACACGAATAACGATGCTGACTCACAGTGAATTTTATCAAACAATTGAACTTGGGCTTTTTATAGTTTGGTTTTACGGGATGCAGCTCTTACAATAAATTACGTTTATTGTACCCGAGCAATTTAATAAGGTATCCAGACTTTTACCTCAGCCAATACTCATAATTACAAAATTCATCAACCCAAATTATGTAAGTTCAAGTTCTTCATTGAAACACAATATTTTTCTACCGGCGCCACTTTTCCCACAAATTGTTAATGAAAAAATGTTTTCTATTCACCAACGAAATTTGGCAGATTTTCATGTCACACCAATCACCATGCATGCTTATTAACACCAAAACATCAACGCCACGCCAATTTGAAAATTAGCACACAACACAACCAAGACGCACATTCGATCCGCTAAGCGTTTATTATTTCACAGACCCACGCAATCGCCCCATCTGGAGTCGGTTACTCGGATGAGGCTCGTCCCTCGATAACATGATTATTACAGTATTATAAATCAGTGTACGTCGTTGGATGAAAGGAAGGAAGGGTTAGCCTGGTGCGCACCCGGTTCCCGGAACCGAATAGCCCAGCCGCGCCAATGCATTGTCTAACAGCTGATCAACGTAATAAGAACTTGATGATACAGTTGCACCAGGCACCGGCCATAGTGTTAGTGTGAAGAACACGATCCAAAGATCGGGGCATATCATCTATTATTACTCTAGTGCATGATTAGTATAGACTCCTGTAGCTTAACTATATATATAAACTCTCATTCTCATTCCCCTGATCTAATTATAATCACTAATCAAGACTTACAGCTTTACACGATAACAAATTACGATCTCATTATGATGGCGTTAGTATAAATTATAATAGTTAAACAATTATCGGCGATGTCGGTGGGCTGATAGTTAAAGGACTCCGTTCAGCGACTTGGCTGTTTATGAAGACAACGCAAACATAAACAGCTGCAAATGTCTCAATTTGTTTACACCTGTGCTAAATGATATCATCCGCATATAAACACTTCCCTAATTAACTTATACTTTTCTTTATGACTGGCTATTAGGACCGGAAGTATAATTTTACTGAGGACAGGCAAGGAAAGCATCTTCAGTCTTGACGGTGTCGTTAAAACCTTTTCTTCTCTACTGTACCAAATCTGTACGGCAGTACTGAAGAAAGACTGTGGCTGCCAATGGCACACGGATTGCACTTGAATGCGAGGTGCCTCGAAAAGCCCAAAGTACTCATGGCCAATGGCACAAGGATTGCACTTGAATGCGAGGTGCCTCGAAAAGCCCAAAGTACTCATGGCCAATGGCACAAGGATTGCACTTGAATGCGAGGTGCCTCGAAAAGCCCAAAGTACTCATGGCCAATGGCACAAGGATTGCACTTGAATGCGAGGTGCCTCGAAAAGCCCAAAGTACTCATGGCCAATGGCACAAGGATTGCACTTGAATGCGAGGTGCCTCGAAAAGCCCAAAGTACTCATGGCCAATGGCACAAGGATTGCACTTGAATGCGAGGTGCCTCGAAAAGCCCAAAGTACTCATGGCCAATGGCACAAGGATTGCACTTGAATGCGAGGTGCCTCGAAAAGCCCAAAGTACTCATGGCCAATGGCACAAGGATTGCACTTGAATGCGAGGTGCCTCGAAAAGCTCAAAGTACTCATGGCCAGTGGCAATGTGTCCACTCAAACTCAGCGATAGCCGTCAACGCACTTCGGCGCACAGAATGCTTGCACCGAGGATGCAAGACAAACGAGTGCGATGCAGTAAACGTTCGGCGCACAAGATGGCGGAGCGCGGAGCGGAGCGCGGATGCTGCGAACACAGGATGTAAATGAGTCGGTCGACAGGAGCGAGGGGCGCGAGGCAGGCTCCGGCCGCGGACGCGTTTGATTGGTCCGCGGCCGCGGAGATGTTTGCGAGGTTCACGCTCATCGCCAGAAGCAACACTCTTCACGTGCAGGAGTCGTAGCGGTCTCTTCGTCCGATGGCCGGTTGCGATGTATTCTGGCAGAATTGCCGTGCGTTCCAGCAGGAGTCACAAGTAGCAGCGCTGCAGTTGGCTCTCTTGGTGCGGTTCGTCCGATGGCCGGTTGCGATGTCTTCTGGCAGAATTGCCGTGCGTTCCAGCAGGAGTCAGAAGTAGCAGCGCTGCAGTTGGCTCTCTTGGTGCGGTTCGTCCGATGGCCGGTTGCGATGTCTTCTGGCAGAATTGCCGTGCGTTCCAGCAGGAGTCAGAAGTAGCAGCGCTGCAGTTGGCTCTCTTGGTGCGGTTCGTCCGATGGCCGTTGAGATGATGTCTTGTGCAGAATTACCGTGTGTTCCTGACTCGGGAGTCGTAGAGGTGCGGGATGTGGCTCTTAGGACTAAGGGCATTTGTTTTGTACCGAGAGTTCCATTCAGGAGTTGCAGCAGTCTGAGATGTTGGCTCTCTTGGCACGCCGTACGGTCCGTCCGATGGCCGTTTGCTATGTGTTCCGCAGAAGTACAGCGCGTTCCATCAGGAGTCTCAGCGATGAGGGATGATGACTAACTTGGTACCTACATATTATACACGATAGATCATATCACGATAGACACGATAGATCATAAGATATTGTTAGAAAAGTTAAAATTGAATGGAATCCAAGGGGTGGCATTGGACTGGATAAAATCGTACCTGACGGACAGGAAACAACGAGTAGTGATTAACGCTGATGACGGCCAAGATATTTATTCGGATTGGTAGACAATAATTGCCGGGGTCCCGCAAGGAGCCCCATTAGCTCCGATACTGTTTAGTATTTATATTAATGACTTGCCAGCCCATTTAACTAATAATAACAGGAGTGTGATTTTATTTGCAGACGATACGAGCCTTTTAATTACAGCTGATAGCAAAACCGCCCTGGCGGTCAAAATAAACGGTGCTCTAGCCGATATAAACGAATGGTTTCTGGTGAATAAGTTGAAGCTTAACTGTGATAAAACAAATATCCTGGTATTTAACAATAAAGGGAAGAATATGGATGAAACACAAAAAAATGAAACAAATGCCAAGATAGTGAACACCAGCCCATTCTTGGGAATAGAGATGGATTGTAACATCAAATGGAAAGCACACGTCAAAAAATTAACGGGGAAATTGAATACAGCGTGCTTCATGCTGAAAACATTGGCGAAAAAAATAAATGCATGGGCCTGTATTAAAATCTGTCTACTACGCCAACTTTCATTCATTATTGAAATATGGTGTACTAGCATGGGGGGCGGCACCAATAGCAAAAAAAATATTCATAAAACTAAAAAAGGCAATCCGGATCCTAGGTAATATCCACAAGAGTGGTTCTTGTAGAAAAGCATTTCAAGAGCTCAGTATATTGACTCTGCCGGCGAATTTTATTATGGAAGCAATTTTATATGTAATCGACAATCCGCGGCTGTTCCCAACTAATCAGGAGACACACTGCAAAAACACACGGAATAAACAGAATTATAGGCCAAGGAAGAATCTACTGGCAGTGGGCAGACAAAATGTGTTATATCTAGGATCAATTTTATTTAACAGGCTACCTAGAAAATTAAAGGGCACAGTAATATGATTGTAAGTGTTTACACTGTAAATAGGGAAATTGTATCTTTTGGACAGATGGACAGAGTGTAATGAATTACTATTTCCAAAGTCTGTAACTAGGATTAACGGTATCATTATTTTACCATATTTTACTATGTTAACTAATTACAATAGGCAAATACAATGAAAATGTACATGGAATGTAAAAATAAACAATTAAAAATTAAACAATATATAGTCCGTCCTATGGGTGCTGCGATGTCATCATTTTAGTCTTCTGCAACACATAAGTTAACAAACGGCTAACAGGCGGCTAACAAGCGATAAACAGGCTTCACCCCCCCCCCTTTTGTTTCGCCGCTACAGACAGTACTCATATTATATATTTCTATATTTAAAATATTTGCCATCGCCTGTGCTATCGTTGAAACAAGAAAACATAAAGCAAATATGAATGCAAGTGAAATCTATTATATAATATAACAATTTGGTATCGCAATTAAGTTTCTACCAAATAAAACAAACTTCCTGTAACACATGGTAGATAAGACTTCTAGTACAAAGATGAATCCTAGTAAATTAAGCACCATGGACGACAATATAGAATAGGTACCCTTTGTGACCACACCCTAATAATACCTGACTACCTGAGCTCAATAAACAAATTGGTGTAGCCTTTATTACCGTAATCAGAACGCATTATTTCAACTCTGCAGTTTAAAATGTTTAACTCAAATTCTTTCAAAATACTTTGATGGAAGAACCGAAGCAAGGGTGGCACTCGGTAGCGTAGAGAATGCCAATGCCCCCCTCCCCCCGAAGATTGGGGCTCATCGTCAGAAGGGGGGGGGGGGGGGAAGACTCCCGGCAAAGCTGAGTGTATATGTTAAAAAAATATTAATAATTTGAAAATGTCTAAATTAAGAAACTTGCACCTCGATGCAAATTAATTTGGGTACAAAACGCATTACGTTAAGTAAAACTCTGCCATAATATTGAACACGAAATTAAATCATGGCTGTAAGAAACTGCAATCTAAAAATAAAAATTGAAGCATGACGCTTGCAGCATGCAAATGCACCATCGCCAACTTTTCAAAACATTTTTTTCAAACTGTAAGTGTTCGTTAAAAAGAGGAGAAGACCTGCCGACGTCATAAGACGTTTTTTGTCGGCCCTTTTGGCGGTGCGAGAGGAGGGGGGAGTGCGTAACGTCACAGAATCAGGGGGCAAGCACTGGACCCAATGTTTACACTCCCCCTCCCCGTGCGTCAAAGCCCCCTCTCCCCACCACGTAGCCCGTACCCCCTGAGGGACACCTACGTCACAGGAACGACTGGGACTCACAGACCCGAGCGTCGGCGTCCACGTGACGTCCGCACGGCGCACGCCGACGCAAGCAAGATCACTTGTTAATGTTGTTGAACAGCAGCGAAAATAATCATCACCGAACGTCAACATTTTCGACTTGCATCATTTCGATTTGTCGCTCGTTATTATGTTCTGGATTTTAGGGGTTACTTTTTGGTTTTCGACATTTGATAAGGACTACGTGTGAATAGAATGTTCACATTTTCAAAGTATAGCAACGTCCAAAATTGTTTAAGCTGGTAATTATAGTATGAAAAGGATAATGATTATTTTCTTTTTGTCTCTCACTTGCTTATAATTTTTCATCTAAATAATGATGCTCGTATACAATCATGGAATTTCAAATGTATAGCACTGGACCTATAAAACCTATAGGTAGAGAAAGAACTCTATACATATATAAAAAGTCTGGAAATGTAGCCAATAAAACAGTTTTGGATCAATCAAACGCACAGTCATACGGTTATTGTATAGTATCTTTGGTCATACGTATTTTCAATGCTTAGTGAGAAGCTGTCTCGGGTTGCTAGCTCTGCTGGCTCTGTCGACATAGGCAACCCACACTACACGACTGCTGTGCGTGGTTGCATTCTGCCTTCATCAAGGCGTAACAGGCAGCAACTTTAAGCATAGTCTGTGCGCTTGCGTGTACTGATTGTCTTTCAGTTGCATTTTCCAAATGTTGATGTACCAAGGAAATGTATGCTGATGAGCATATTTTATGTTAGATTTGGCAGTTGTAGGTGAATGCTACGCGAATTTAAAGTTACTGTTGCATATCACTAACGGGTCATCCTCAAAAATCGACGGTTCGAGAAATGAGTTGTATGCACATTTTTTTTATAGTATATGTAGTCTTGTTTGCAAGTGGTCCATGCATTAAGTCTTCTACATCTATTTTTGCTGTGCAGGTTCGAGTACTCAATCAGCAAAGAGTGTCGCCCACCATGAGTGTGTACAGAGCCGGTCATCAAGCAGACAAATAGGCGCACTTGCGTAGAAAAACGTCTGCAATTGCTCGACTGGCAACTGCATTGCGGCGGTTCAATGCGTGGAATGTCCGTGTGCGGTGCAGACGACTCAGCAATGTCACTGCCGTGCCACACACGATGCCCGCGCCGCATCCGATGCGTTCGTCGTGGGTCGAGGAAGCTGATGCCCATTTCAGGGTGATTGATAAACAGCAAGACGATGATTAATCCTATCATCCTATTATAAAGGGAACCGAGAGGTGAAATTTTGTGTAAGTGCTACGTTGTATGTAGTTAACGGTGGAAGGGTACTAAAATGGGCTTTATTCTCTTCCAAAGTACGATGCAATGCTAGAAATGGGAGTCATCCAATTAATGAAAACAATATGCTGATACATAACCTATAAAAAAAACCTAGTTTAGCTCAGTGTTGCTTAACTTATGATGGTGACTACAAGTCGGGTGTTTCCTTAGTTGCAGGTCGAGAGACGATTTCATAAAGGTATTGCCTGCACCACCAGTTTGGTCATAAAGGGATAGCTGTTCAAAATGTGCGGTTTTTTGCGCCATAGCTGTAAGTGGACTGCCTTCGCCCCTGCGCCTGGGAGCCATGTATTTTGATGTTCGCAACAACCTCTTCGCAAAGAGTGGCAATTTGTAGCAATCGTTGCGATATATACATAAACATGAATGAAGGGCTTCAATCGCGAAAACATGATATCTATGATTACCCTTTTTTGCCGTCATTTTTATACTAGAGAAAATGAGCCAACCAAAGGACAAGTTACTATCGCTTGGTGTTATAGGTCAAGATATTACAGTTACATCAATTGGCCAGTGTGCGTTGAAACGTCTTGTTGAGTAGCTTCTGGCATTGTGCGATGCGTCCGCGCTGTAGTGAACAACTCTGAGCAATGTGAGAACAAAATACTCCAGACAGCCAGGAATGACAAATGTTCGGCTGGTAGCGATCAGTCATTTGGTTGACCGGCTTTTTTCAACCGCGTATACAAGAGCTGCCTGTCTAGAGGACGGGCTTCCAACTTTGCTATTTACGTTTGTACGTCAGACTCGCGACTTGATTGTGTACTTAGAGCCTTAAAACGTTGAAACGAACTGGAAAGGGGAACTGAACATCTGAAATGCCAGAGATTTGTTAGCGACACGTTGTAATGACGACAGATTTTCCAATTAGAAAAGTCAAGTCGTACAAAAGGACATCTTGGTTATTTGTGAACCGATTTCTTTTCGTTTCTTGACGATCTTGGCATGCACCTTTAGCTGATTGAGTGATGCAATGTCAGTCAACTTTCCGGGCGGTATGTTTCTCAATGCACCTATACTGTTAATCATCGATAGCTGACTTTCCTTAATCAAGAATATTGCCACTTATTGTGGTCAGGCGTTTTGCCTTATACACACTTAATAAAAAACACACACAATTCGAAACGGTAAGATCGTGTGCAAATAAATGGTCCTGAGTGCGATGTAACATGCATGATACTTCTGGTTTCTGATGCACAATTTGCATTCAAATGTGTTTTGTGTCGTTTTGTTTTGCGATATAATTATTATTTATTGGTCCTGTTCGCAAACCTGGTTGTATGCACCACTAGTCTACTTACAAACCGTGCTACGATTTCATTACTTAGTTATAATGCACAAGAGCAAAGTGGGTCTGAGACAGCGGCTACATACTCACACCATTATTGTATTCGTTCGTGATCTCAATTCCCAGGGCAACCAATCGTGCGGGCAAACCGCCGGGTGATGCGATTAGGCAATTGCGTTGTGCCCGAGTGCAGGCAGCAGATTGATTAAGTGATAAGGTTGATGGGCGAACGACTCCGACTCACACCATGTGGTATTTACACGAACATTTTCGGCGCCGGTTCAGAAATGTCGGCAGCGTACGTCCCGCTCGGCTCGGCGGTAACCTGGAAGCAAAAAGCTTGCCGCATGCATTCACTGCACTGCGCTGCAGCAACCAGTGCACTCGTCGTCGTCGTCGTCCAAACTGCATACGAATCCAGAGTGGAACTGGACAAGTGAACTGATTCGTCAGAAGAAGTGTAATTATAAACTGCACTTGATGAACATTCCCGAGTAATTATTATTACCCGATCTGAGCAATTGCCTGTGGTAGGTGCACACTCAGAGACAAGCAAACTTGAAACTCTGATGAGAAAATTCGTACGATACACTGGGAAAGACACAGACCAATAGCATTGCGTCAAAACTTTGTGATATTACTTATTTTTATATGGTATGATATCAGATATAATCGCATAGGTATACAGCTCTTATAATATACAAATAATTACTGTAAGAATAAATGGTTCCAAATCACAGTCCTTGGTGTCATAACAATCTCGAGACACAATTTCCTCAAACCACCGAGTCGTTTCCTGTATACGAAAGGCACCAACGTAAGTTGCATCGTTTGTACCTCGGAGATGCGGAAAGATGAGTGAAAAAAGAGCTGCTGCATTTTTATGCAAGTGCAACAAAGAGTTGACCGCCCTTGCGATGCATAATGTAATTGCCGCATTCAACATTCTGCAGCCGTGGTAATTAGAGATCGCCGGCTTGATCGAAGGCATACAGAGCGGAGGTTACGGCGTGCATGGATGGCTGGTCGCTCAGCATTCAGGAGCACTTCCCTCTGAGAAGAGATGCACCACACACTTTCAAATTAAATGTACTTACACATAATCATCCGAGTTTCCTTTCCGTTGCCGATCCGTTTCGTGTTTGAGAATGCAGTTTTGGAGACCCCCGTGCTGTGATTTGGACATGGTTCAATGTAGCGAAAATCAAAATCCCCAGACTGGGCAACATGTTAGTATGTCTATAGCATAGACTCTCTGATCTGGTTTTGCAAACTTAAGTTGACCACCGAGGCGGACCCGCCGTTACCGTGAAAAAAACTTTGAATCAAAAGGGTTCGCTAGAGGGTTTTGTGTTGCGGTTTCAAGCATTTCCCACGAGTAGTGCCGCCAGCAGTGAACCTATAACCTATATCTATATGGCCTTGTGTACGCTTATACACTACATTACTAAGATCATTTCAGAGTCTGAGGCACGGAACCTATTTCCGTTTCATTTTTGGGGTGGCAAAGTAATATTGGAATTTCAGAAATATTTATAGCTAGACTTACAGTTCACTTCTCCAATAAATTATTTACATTTCTGGTAGAAAAGGCGTACCAACGATGTGAACAAAACGCCCTCTTAGCTACACATCTTCACAATATGCACATTTTAAGAACGCTTTAGCTCGCTAAGCCGGACTGCATTGCTGCATTCACTGCAATCGCAAGATTTATCCTGTCAAGTGCATGTGCATCATCAAAATGTCGTCCTAAATGCCACTGAATGTCCCGTTACTGTCTTAATTGCACTCGGTTGCAATTTAATAAAACTTGAATCGCATAAAGTGCACGGCATGGAATCGGCAGTGTGCAGTCCACGGCTTCAGTAACGGTCATCCGATGCAGTCGCGCCTGGTGCAGGAAATGCATCGCGAGAGTGCACCGCGAGGACGAAGGACTTTCAGGATCGGGGGTATTCCGGGAACGCGGAAACGCGGCTGACGGCGACTGGCAAGGCAACGTCCTCTGGCAGACGCTAAGTTCCTTGCACCCCCCGAGGAAACGGGTCTCGATCGGAGATCGAATGACCTGTCATCGACATTATCAATTGCCGGCAAATCGCTCGTCAAATCACGACTTTCGCGATTGACGAGTGCTTATGTGCTTTGTTTGTGTCATGTACCTTATACATGTCGTCGTTATGATTGACGCCTGATGCTGGTTAATGTTGCTTAGCTGCTCATTCAACCAAGACATTGCATTGATTCCTTGGGCTGAAATTTACAACAACACTTTTAAACGTATATTATTTAAATTATATCAAACTTTGTAGAGATGATTTCCTCCCTTAATTAAACTACCGTGCTATGTCTTCACTTCTTTTAACAAAGCATCCATATGTAGTAAGGGATTAAATTATAATAAAGACCAGAGGGGCAGTGAAGGAGAGTTCAAAATAGTAATCAAATGTAAAACATTACCTAAACACATTAGTTATAGGTGCTATAATTATGAATATTATGCAAAAACAATCTAGAATTTCCCCTTCCACGCGTCAGATCGAACACAGCACGTTGATGCCTCGTCAAGAGTTAAGCCAGGTGAGATATGGAAACGAATTTTCCCCATTTCTTCATTCGTCTCGAGCACAAAGACTCACGTCTCATTATTTGGGCAAATCGCGAATATCTCGATGGACAGACTTTTTCCGTCGCCATGCGCAATTCGAGAAAGGCGGCTAGCCGAGTTAAGCGAAACGCAGTCATCCACGCATACCCGATTGCCGCACAGCCAGGGGCGTGGGTTAGCGATAGGTGAAAGGTGAGGGCTTCATCAATTCCACGTGGCTGCCCATCACGGGATCGAGGACTCGCGTTGCGTGGGTTTGGGCCATGAGAAAGTTGCCAATTATAGCTTAGTTAAGCCAAAAAACAAATATACGATTCTGATATGTCTACGCATTGATGCCTTATTGTGTCATTTCCATTGTTAGTTCGGGTAATTTTGATGGATTCTGGCCCTTGTGCGACGTCCCCACCCGTGGGTGGTGGCGTTGAAGGCGGCGTGAAAATAATTAGGCGATTGTGTGGTGGTCGGGTAACAATGCGTTGACTCTGAAGTCTGAATACGGATGGGATGTCACAGCTGACGTGAGACACGCGATTTCGAATGATGTCATTGCCTTGTCTTGTATGCACAACCCATATAATATTGTGATTTTTGATCATTTTCTTACCAGAGGCCAGAGTAAGGCATGTCCGGAGTGGGAGCTTGTGTGGAGGCAAAGTCAGCAAGATATGAGTTTTAGTGACATTTTACTCAATTATGTCCAAATTATTTTGCCACAACACCCTCGGGGTTAAGGATTCATTTCAAAATAAAAAATTTAGCAGCATCCAATATTTACATTATGAAGCTATATCGTGTGTTGACCTTTTCATGAACATTTTCGGAACAGCTAAAAAATATTTTGATTTTTTACAGTGGAAGTACAGTGGATTTACTCAAAGTGCTTACAGGCGTAATCAAGAAGCCAGCAGCAAAATCAATCAAATGGTATTTTGTCACCAGTGAACGTGTTTTTGAACCATAGAACATAAATTTGCGAATTTCCACGAAAAGTTTGAATTGCAGCTTGACTTGCACCTGCACTGTGAACTTGCACATGCCAAGGATGCTCTATGGATCCTTATCGATTTCATTATCAATCCCGAGAGCTTAGATCTGCGCAATAAATTACTTTGAATTTAAACTTCTTGTCGAAGGTCCACTCCCCTAATGTTCCTTCCCCTCCTTTGCAATCATTGCCAATCAAGGTGGAAAGATGTGACAAACAAGATCTCTGAATTCAAATCAATCCATCTTCAATCACAAATTCATCCTTAATATACTCCTTGGCAGAAATATGATAATCCGGCTATTTTGGTATTTATTTCAAATTTAAACAATTAAAAGCTCCAAACCGATTTAAACTGATCGATATCGTGAATACATATTTCATAAGCAAATGTGGGAAAACCAAAAAAGTCATGTCACTTGAATAGCGCTCTGAGAAAAACCTCATAATAATGTCCTATTAAATAGTCAACCTCTCACTTGCTATTAAGTTATTTTTAACTTCCCATATATTTATAATGTTGAATATCATATAATTAGTTTAATTGCACGATGGGTTTTAGTTTATGAAAGCAGAAAAAATCCCCGATCAGTCCGGCGACACGAGACGCGGTTCGCAAGAATTGATTTCTTCGAGGCGTTTTGACCACAAACGGAGCAGGTGAAAACACTCGCACTCAGATGTAGCAATCTCGGCAGGAGCGACGCTGTTATGTGATCACATGCTTGTCAGCTGCTTATGTTAATACGCGTGCTGGACGGAAGTTTAAAATATAAATTAGGAAAAGATAGATTTAAATGGTAAGGGAAATTGAAGAGAATGGAAAATGAGAGAATACAGAAAAAATGTTTGACACCGAGAATAGAACAAAGAAGAGTCACAAAGAAGAGTCACAAAGAAGAGACCAAGATTCAGATGGATAGAACAAATGAAAGATGATAGAGAAGAAAGGGGTGAAGAATGGGAAAAGTGAACAACGGTGAGAAATGGTGGCAAGAAAAGCACAAATGGAAAGAAATTGCAACAAGATAATAAAATGTTAAGATAAGATAAATAAAATAATGAAATTCAACTTAGAAGGGCAAGTAAAACAAGCTGTAAACTGAAATGAAGATGTATTGAAATTATATGCTGGACAAGATTTTCTATCGACTCCCTGATTTCTGCAGGGATGCGTTTTGGGTATAGAGCAAAACAAACTTAAAAAGTTGTCACTCATCGTTCTCACGAACAGTTTGTCAGCGGGTTGTGGTAAGGATGACGAGTGAGATTACCTTTACTTGGTCGTTGGATGTCGACAATTCATATGAGGTTTTCTAAGCGGGGGGATCAAGGAGGTCAGCCTCCCGGAAATTATTGAGGGCAAGCTTAATGTTTAGAGTACATTTACGTATCGACGCCCTAATTTGAAATGTGCAAACAAAATATGACTCCCAAAACGCTGGAAACTAAAAATAGTTGTGGTATACTTGGAAGTTGAAACTGTAGTTGAATGGTCAAAGGCAACAAGTCGAGAAAAAATTTAATACACCGTATAAACTAGTACTAGTTTTCACCTTGGTTCTATTTGACCCTCAATGGCATAACCTAGACAAATGGTGGCTAAATTATGTATCTATTGATAAAAATCAGTGGGATCGTTCCTCACAAGAACTGAAGCTTGGGAAAAAAATCGAATCGCAAAATATGTTTCATAAAAATAAGAGACAATCCGAAAAGTTTGTCTTCATCGTATTACTTCATCGTAGACATTACTTAATATCTAGTTTGTCTCTCATTTTTATGAAACATATTTTGCGATCCGATTTTTTCCCAAGCTTCAGTTCTTGTGAGGAACGATCCCATTGATTTTTATCAATAGATACATCATTTAGCCACCATTTGTCTGGGTTATGCCACTGAGGGTCAAATAGAACCAAGGTGTATTGGTAAGTTTTAGCAGTCAATAATTATTACCACCTCTATTATAATGTCTTATTATTATAGGCTGGTACGCTTAATTTTTCTAAAAACCAATTCTGTGCTAGGAAGGGGCTATCGAATTCCTTGAAACGTTGTATGGTTTTGCTATCCATTAAGAAATTGATTTGCTTTCGATTGGTCTGAAAAAGGTTGCAGGCCAATTCGTAGCCTACGGCACTTTTGTAGAATGAAAACTCATAAAATGATCAAATTACATGGCTTTCATGTCTGGCTGTTTTCATTATATTAGTCTGCATTTAATAAATAGGTCTAACGACTGGTCAGCAAAGATTTAGAAATGGGTATAGAAATACATTTTTCCAAAATACATGAACTATATAATACATTTGTGGATACCGAACGCTTTCAAATCACTCTCCAAACTTAATAATGAAATGAATGAAAAAATCAACAGCTATCCCCTCTCCATCCTCAACTCCTTCCCTACTTAAAAAAAAAAAAAATTAAAAACCGATTCCGAAAATGGCTCAATTTGATGTTTGAGTAAATCGCGATCAGTAAACCATTCGCTTTATATTTCCATACCAAAGATACTATTATAATACGCGCACAGCGGATTCTACACAGTTTATGCCCAACGAAAGCTAGGAAACGTTAGCATTCTAGAATGCCAGCATGTTGGCATGTTAGTTAGCATGGAAAAGTAGCGGCAACATCACCCCCACATTTCGGGTCCGCGTCTCGGTAATAAAACACGTATAACTCGATTAGTTTTAATTTAACAACTTGTTTCTCCCGCGCGTGTGGTCTTGAATTGATTCATTGTCTTGATTGAGTCGGATCTTTATGACTCGTCGTCGGCCCGAGAGACAGAGACGAGTTAATAGTGTTCTTCCCCGGCATTTACTGGGAGAACCGCGACCGGTGACCACATGAAAGAGCGCGGTACAGAGCGCCTATCAACTCGTTAACACTTGCACGGAACGGCGATCCTCCGTTTAGGAGGCGAACGCTCATCGTGCAACGTGAATCATGAAATTATCGGAAAGAGATTAATTCAAAGTTGGCAAGGCCGTTTCTTGGGGGCATGGGATCGCATGCATGTTATGCAGCTTGTGGCAAATTGGTGCGGGATGGGTCGCTTTCTGGAAACAAGGCAGATGATTTCATTAGCTGTAAAAAAATCTCTGTCCTAGAACCACGCTTTTAAGAAATCTGGCTCCGATTGAATGGTTTTATAAAACGTCGCGAATACCAGCTAGGAGAAAAATAAAGAACTTTTATTGCTCATTTTTAACCTAATTGATGCATTTCGAATGTATAATCACGGGCCTTCTTCACTTTTTGTGAACATTAAAGCTATATATAGTTTTAAGAGCAATTTCAAATTTGGACACGGAACTCAAAATCCAACTGTCTAAACCTCTGCGTCGGAGAAACACAATACAAAGCCAAAAAGTTTACGTCTTTTGTACAGTAAAACAAGCCATATAGTTCCCGCCGGTCCGTCACATGACGGCCAGCCCAGAGAGATGTAACAGGTAATGATGCTGCGGTCTCGAAACCAGAGCTCCGCGTCCGACAGTGCAAACGAACCACCGCCGGGCATCTCCATTATACAGACACTTTGGGTGGTGTGCGGTGGGTATGTTATTTTTTACGACCCAAGAAACACTTGCGGTAAAATCAGCCGTTTCGACCTCCGAGTCCACTGCCTCTATATACAATGTTATTATCACACACTCATACATAGCCACACCGATTCTAAATCTGGGTGCTGCACGTTGCATGCGCGAATCCACCTGCTAGCGACAAAGTGTGTGCGAATTACGTTGGCCCATCGCGCGGCAAGTCTTCCTCAATGACTGATGTGGTCAGTTTATATCATTCCGCGAAACGTTTTCTAAGATTGCGGGCAATGACTGTGTGAAGAAATGACAAGATATAATTATGGTAATGTCGTGTATTGAGGGTCAGGACATGGGAAATCCTATTCTGCATTTTAAAAACCTAACTGAATTTATCAGTATTCATGAATCAGTGCCCTCATATGTATGGGTTGTAACTAAGTCGGCAATTTGATCGTTGGCCAATCTTAATTGTGTTATTACCTTCAATGCTTGCATGCTTGTCTTCGGTTTCGTGAACTTGCCAAGCTGGAAGCTTCAAGACATCAGCTTGTGTTATTAAGGGGTGGCGAATGTCGAGTTCGCTATTCCCACGATTAAAGCGACAAGGGCACTATTCCCACGATAGGGATAAGTTCGCTATTCCCACGTGAGCGACAGGGCGTCAAGAGAGAAGTCCCACTGTAAGAAAGGTACAGCATCCGATTCGGTCACAAAATAATTTCGCCAAGAACAAGTTTGATATTCGATTCGATGCTAGTTTCTGAAATAGTCGTAAAATAAGACTACACAGTTGGGTCCACCTGAGAAGACGAGTTATCAGTTACCTAATTGCTAACAGGTAGTTTGGGCATCTGTTATCAGAACCTTCTTCCAAGTTTGCTGATTTACATTCGCACGTCAGTCCTCGAATCACCACTGACAGAACCCTCGGCGTTTTGGCTACGTACATGGAGGAATTATTATTTGGGGGGCAAGGCGGGTAAAACTCGTAATCTCTGAAGTCTGAACTGTACTATGTGTTTTCATATACGACGCGATATTTAAAAGACAATCGCCGCTACTAGCACCTGACCATAAAGAGGGTTGGAAACGAGCATCACAGGTTAGTTCAAAACATTTTCTCGAATCACGGCAAAGGACGCAGCATTTTTAACACAAAAATCGTCTCCCTTTTCCCGTAGCCGCTTTGGTCTGCGTTGCCGGGACTGACACATGTGCAGTTTACGATTTGACATCGAATCGGGAGCGATTGTTTAGTTCTGGTGGCTGCTGTAAAGATCAACTCTGTGATTGTTGGCAGCCAACGCGCCCAATTGTGTTTAAGAAGGCGAGCAGCGCAAAGGTAGAGATGTTGTCGAGAAACTTCTACAACTTCGTGGCAGGTCCGCTCGCCAATCTGAAAGATGCTACGTGTCATTTTACCTATTACACTGTGCAAACCGCACATGTTAGTCCTTGCATAAACGGCCACATTAGGTCTCATAAATTATACACATCAAGTGTGTGTTTGTGTGAGAGATTTACTTCTATTCATTTTTTATTATCTTTCTTTATTTTCATTTACGACATTTTGCCCGTGTAATTACGATGTGTGTCTCTACTAATAAGGCAATAAGGTTGCACATGGCTAAGTGGCCGTCGAGTCTAGCGAACGAACGGACCAATTAGGCTAAGAGAGCTAATTGTCACGTGACCTGCTCGACGTGGTCGGTTCTGCTCTGTAATTACATGTGCATGATCAATTATTGTTTCCGTGTCTCATTTTGATAAATTATTATCAACCAATCACGGTGTATACAGCCACCGTGTCTGCTAGTGGACCACTCATCCTCGACAACAAACCACGGAGATGTCGGACTTTTCAATGCGCGCTAGAAACCGACAAACGCCATGCTGTCTTGTGAAAATTCTCTGGTTATGAATACTGATGAAAAGGAGTGCATTTCTTAATCAATATTGATGAGCCCTTGAACGAAACAAGTTTGACCCACATTATGCATTATATAAAACTGTAATCAAAGTCATCGTTTTTGCCTCGTCGAGACTCAAATATAACGACCACATTCGTTACTCTGTGTGTACAATTTGATTACCCAGAGCTCCTGTAATGGGCTTCCTGTCAGCCATTTTCCCCCCATAGGTGTTCTCATTACAGACGTGCAATGCAATAATAATCTCCTCATGTAGACTCCTCCTAAAGTGTACCAGCAGTTCTCACCATTGGCTAAATTCCCACCAATACACGCATGTCTCGCTTTAAATTGCAGTTGTCAGGATGCAAAATTATTCAATTAATCTGACCAGCTAGCCAGCGATGAGGTGATCACGTGTGGGCTCCAGACAGACTCCGCTGAGCGACCCAGCGAGCATGCCATGTCGTGGATACGGTCGCTGGCGGCTGCACAAACCTACCCGATGACGCTGGCCGAAAGAGCCAGCACCATGCTACAGGCACTCGTGTGGAGAAGGGCTTGCCTAATTTTAACTCTGTATGGAATTTAAATGCGATATTAAAGTTTCCTTATTTCCTGGGATGTAGGAATGTAGTGGATTGGTTAGGAAAGATATGATAAGTCGATAAGTTTCAATGGGTTTGTAAAATGTCAGGTCAAAGAAGAATTTATTAAGCTGAGATTAAACATTCTCATTCCTTTGATTGGAAAACTATGGACTACCTACACACATAATTTAATAAAGGGTTTGGAAAGTGTGTATTCAATTTGAAATTTAAACGAAAGATACTTATTATTATACATTCCTTTCCCTTTACTGGAAAATAAATGGTTATAAAATAACACTTTGAAACTCACGTAATTTCTAGATCCTGAATAACGATTTTCTCCTCACAACGTATACTTAGTAAAAACGCAGCCAAGGAGTCCATGGCTAGTGAAAATGATTTTGAAAATAGTCAGTTTTTGTCTCAATGTTTCTATTTCTGACCTAAAGCGATTCAATGTCAGTTCGGTGTAATTTATGTTTTGCGAACGAAGGATGGAAGTCAATACTTAGCGACACTCGCGAATCGAGCTAATGATGCATGACTGATGTTAACTGCTAACAGTTGCTCCTGCAGTCTTTTGGCACAATTCGCATTCATTGAAACTCCCTTCGGACGGACTTTTATGTCTCAGATATTCTTGTCCCCGACTCGACCGAGCGTTAATTCGAAAGTCGAAAGTCCTTTGACTTCGGTTGGTGCGATGCCAAAAGCTCAGGATGCCTCATATATATAGTGCATGCTTTAGTGTAACGCCTGCTGCAAACAGGGGTGGTTCATTTCACAGTAGTTTCACTTAAATCGCGCCTTTTCACATGTGTATTTTACCGTTGAAAAACATCCTGGAGTGAAAAATCTGTAAGAAAATGTCTAATTTCATAAACGCGTTGTTTAGCAGCGTTGAAATGGCCGCCATGAGATCGGACAGCCAGTCTCGGCGCTCATCTTACTTCCCCAGAGGTAAGAATAACATTACTATAGACATAACGTGACAAACATAACAGAATGCCAGACATAACAATGACAAGCGTGTGTATAACGTTATTGTACCAGGAATAACATTATTACTCTATTTTGGCTGGTCTTCCATTATTGTGATTAGGCTGATGCCTATCTGGCCATGGCATAACGTTGTGGTATAGGTGTAGTACATTTAATTATGTAAGGACAGGCGTACCATAATGGCCGACCTAACATTATGTCATGACTGTCTTATGGCCATGCGACTAGTTTTTAACATTACGTTTGTTTTATGGCATAAATGTATGGTATATTTAGGATGACATTATGGACATTAGACACTGAATAACAGGCCTTACAGTGTGGCTGGCTACAGAAATACGGCTTTAGCATTGTGGTTGGCTTATGACGTTATGGCTGTCATAACGTTATGGCCGTCATAACGTTATGGCTGTCATGACAAATGGCAGACATAACACAATGACTGGCGTAACCGTTAACGTTATGGCAGGCAAAAGATTGTGGAGCATGCGTCCCGCTTGCAAAAGACTGCAGGGGCGTCACATGCTTTCCACATTTGCATGAGAAAGGACGTCGCGGCGCGGTGGCAAAAATCTTCTTCCCAAGCAATTACAGTTAACAGATTGCCAGTTTTAATTGGAGAAAGGCAGTTAGCCGCGGCCGCTCGCCAAAATGTGCGAATTATGTGTAATCTTGTGGTTTTTACAGGCCACACCGTTCGTTTTTGTGTGCGCTAAACACACATTAAAACAATTAGCAATAATAAAGATATCTGTGGCTATACCTGCGTACTGTTTTTGCGTTGTTATACCTACTTGTATATGGTAATTGAAGTCTAGCATTACATGTAATGATAACAAGCGTCTCAATTATTGAAAATCCACAAGGATCTTTATTACATTTACTGTTTTTTGTCCTAATTTATTTTTATGCTTTTTATATGCAAAAGCAATTGTCATGTTTTCATTATACACAGCTCAAACAAAGCATTTCCAAAAATAAGATGACGAAAAATCCAGGGGCGTGCGGTGGGTTTTTAAAGTGACTATGCTATACAAATGAAAAGTAAGGGCCTAATTTCGAGAAATCCCCCCCCCCCCCCATCAACCCTTCCGAAACGCTCAGTCTATATAAATGGACCAAATAGAGAGAATCTCTCTGCAGTCTGCAGTATAGGCACTCACCAGTTTGATCATTTACATGAACGTGAAGTCCAACCTCCTCTCCTGCTTAGTGAATTCTTCAATGACGGCAGAGTCAAACCCAGGGCTTTCGCGCAGCTTGCAAAGCACACTGCGCTCGATGGACAAAAGGGCCAGCATCGACATCCGCTCTTGACCCTGTGTTGCGCGCACATATGACTTGATGCGCTTTAGCGCCGAAAACGACCTTTCGACGGACGCTGTGGTACTCGGAATCGTTAAAAACAAGCAGGCCAACTTGTAAAGCTCTGGCATAGCTTTTTCTAAACTGACGGACAGCATATAGGGCACCAGCTCATGCGGCATCTTGTCTTTGAACTCCTCGAGTGCGAACTCAGTGATGAGTTCTTGTTTGAGTTGCACCCGGTCAAAAATGTTGGGATAAGTGTCCAAAAGGATGCGCAGGCTTTTTTCCGGAAACCTTATTTTATGATCCGCGAATTTTTTAGGGTTTAAAAGATCTAAGAACAGAAACTTCTCCATTGATGCATAGCGGTCTGCTATTTGGTTTGAAATATGGTCGACGATCTCATAAAGCAGCCGTTTATATGGCTCTCGGGGGTCATCATCTCGTCTCTTTCTCCGTCGTCGCTCTTCGATGTCGACGTGACAATCAGATGCCTTTTTTAATACATCCTCCCAGACCGAAGCGAAGCTGTTTCGATGGCTATCAACGAGTTGCTTCGTTTCGTTCACGAGACCGAAACAGTAGCCGATGTCGAACTGCTTAGTTTGTAAAACGTTGTACAGGTGGTCAGTGTGAGCAAACAGTTTCGAAAATACCACCAGAAGAAATGTATTCGCGAAACTGGTGAGGAAACTAAGGTACCCCTGGGCCCTGTCGCATGTTTCATCGTCCCAATTCTGATGGCTACCAATAATGTCTTCGAAAAACTCAATTAGTTGCAGTTGGAAATCGTGCACTGTATTCACTAATCGGGACGTGAAGCACCATCGTGTAGGAGCAACTTTGGGCAATTTCCTCGTCATGAAAGCTTTCAGGCCCTCGCTTCGTTTGGGTGATTTGGAAAAGATTGCCGCTAGTCCCGATAACGTTGAAAAAAACATGCGACACTCTTGCACAGTACAGCAAACTTTCTGCAGAACCAAATTGAGCCTATGCGCAAAACAATGCACGAAGAGAGCAGAGGGATACTTTGCCTGCACTCTAGTGCATAGGCCATTCAATTGGCCGGCCATAACCGCGGCCCCGTCGTAAGACTGTGCGACAAGCTTGCCATCCAGTTCGAACTCTTCGACAATCTCTACAACGTGCTCGAACAAACCTGCAGCATCTTTCTTAGCGCTGACGTCAGTATATCCAAGAAATCGCTCTTGAGCGAGACCACTATAGTCCACATATCGCAACACAGTAGCTAATTGTGACATGTTCATTACATCGGTTGTTTCGTCCAAAAGGATTGAAACGAATTTGGCCTCTTTTACCTCTTGCTTGATTTTATTTAACACTACCGTTCCAATAGATTGAATCAAGTCATTTTGGATCCTATTCGACGTTCCTTTGAAGACGGTAGCAGTAGCAAGGTGGGCTTTTAGAACCGGATCAAATTCGCACAGTGCGCTTATGAACTCTAAGTATGCACCGCGGTTCAACGATGACTCTCTTTCGTCATGACCACGAAATGGTGCTTCGGTCTTCGCCAAGAAGCAAACTGAACTAATAAATCTCTTCAATATGTCCCTGTTGCTTGTCACTGTTTCGTTGTGTTTCGTTACCTCAAGCCTGCGTTGCTCACTCAGCTGCAGGTCAACTCGCACTGTACCGAACGTATTTAATTTCACTGTCGATCGCAAATGATTTTGACTGTGGGAGTGTAATTTCAGAGCATTGAATAGCCCATTAAGATTAGAATAGCCACCTCTGCACCAAACTGAACTGTCGCTTTCGGGCGAGAAAAGCAAGCATGACCAGCAATATAGCTTGTTCATTTCTTCGGAACCCGTGAGCCACAAATGCTTATCGTACTCATTAGGGTTGAAATGTCGAACGTAATTGACTTTAGCCTGGCCAGCAGAGGAAAGAAATTTCATAGCTGGCTTAGGCCTACCGGCACCTATTATTCGCTTTTTTTCATCGAACGACAGTCGATGAAACGGTTTATCTAACAGGCATCTAATAACACACGTAGGAGGCCGAGGTTCCACTGTTTCCGACATGACTTCAAGCAAAAAAGATAAACACACGCAACACAACACTAATTTTACAACCGAAATCAAATCAAGGCGACAATAAATTGTACATGCACGAAATTAGACGCGAAAACATGAGTGACAGGCAAGTAAATATGGCTGTCGACAACAATGGAAACTTCGACAGAGATCAGCGCAGGGGAATCCCTGCCGCGGGCAGTGCGCGGTGGGTGACAGAGTGTTTGTTGCGCGCGAAATCTCAACGACCAATTAGCCAATACGGAAAGACGTGTCTACTATAGCAGTAGAATAGTCGGGACCATTGGGCATGCACAGCGACCACGTTTCCCTCTCCCTCCCCGCCCGCAAATATCACCAAATACGTCATCGTAACTAGTCAGAAAAAGCACATTGGTGATGTAGTAGGACGCAATGCGGGTGGAGCAACGCTCAACAGTGCGTTCTGGCGCGAAGTTTAAACAATGATATGCCGTAAGAGAGGAACTTGAGAGTTCGGAAAAAGAGGGAAAGCGATTTAAAACATGCAATATGCTGTTTTAGCGATAAAAACAAAAAATTTGTATAAATAAATTCCATCCCGTCAAGAAAAAAATTTGTAATTTTTAAAAATAAGAATAAGAATAAAACCATCATATGTTTGAGAACAGCAGACTAGTCACTGACTAGTTAGCATAGCCTAGACCGCACGCCCCTGGAAAAATCCACTACTCAATAACCGAAAGAAATCTCAAAAACGTTCTGCATTCTGTTAACTATAAAAATAATAATAACAACATTTAAAACTTCACCGGGCGCGTCCATAAATCAACGAGCACATCTCGATGACATTCAGCAGGTTTTAATTGCAGCCGACGCCACATTGCGTTTACCCTTGTGCGGCAGCGCGGTGGTAGCCGTCGTTAAATCACTCGTTAAACCACTCGTTAAGTCACGTGCTTTGCGAATTGCCGGCCCGGTGCGAGTTTGACGGGCAGATAGGATGTCCAAGTGGCCACAGATACAAGGGCGTCGAAGTGACCATTATTGGCAGCGACTCACGCGTTGTTCTGCATTCTTTTACAGCAGATGCTGCCGCCCAAGCCAGGGCAACATCCAAGACTCGCATCTCTGACCTCGCACGGCTCCGCCGCTATTTCCGAAAAGGTAATCCTAATTTCAACCAATTCACTTCGTATTCGAAGGGATATCAATCACCTATAGCTCGATCTATAACTCGATCATAATTAAGACTGTAGGCTTAAGTTTCGTAGCTGCCTTGGGAGGTCATGGTTTGTTTCCTGGTGACAAACCGTGATTTCCTACAACCTACCGGTATATTATGTGCAGGGATGGGCAAGATACTCCAAAAAAGTATCTGAGATACGAGATACAAGATACTATTAAGAAAAGTATCTGAGATACAGATACAAAATACTTCGTTAAAAAGTATCTCAAGAAAGAAGATACTTATGTATCTTGAAAATACTCAAGATACTAGATACAATTTTTTATGTAAAAAAATTAACGGTGCATTAATTTTGTTGATCAGGAAATTATAGGGGAGGATTGAGGAGGAAAACAGAATACATACTGGCATTGTTATAGCCGATTATAGCTTTTACCACGATTTGGTGAATATCACCAGATATACCTATCTGATCTCAGGCATGAGTTTCCATGATCAATATTAGGGTTGATTAGCAGCGGCTGGCTTGATAGATGTCAAAGAATTAGAAATGTATTCTTAGACATTCCTGAATACAAAAAGATCCCAACAATAGCTTAAAAGTATCTTGTGTTCTGCAAGATACAAATATACTTTTAAATACTATCTGAGATACAATACCAAGATACTTCTCAACAAAGTATCTCAGATACAGATACCAAGATACTTTTGTATCTTGGGATACGTATCTCAGATATTTGTATCTCAATACTGCCCATCCCTGATTATGTGCTTATATATCCTTCAAATTGGCCTCCTCTTATCTACTGCTTTAGCCTTTAACCCCAAGACAGGCCGTCGTTTTTAGGCTTTGGCTTACCGAACCAAAAGAAAATAAGAACTAAGTTCGTATAGATGTTGTAAACATCGCACTTCGTTGAAAACTCAGGACTTTTAAATATATTTCAGCCTTTCGTCGAGCTCTGGGCCACGGAAGGAAAGCTTCATCGAAGTCAGAGGGACTGCAAAACTCTTCGGACGGTAAGAATCTACCCAAAAGCCGCGTGATATCTGCACCTCTTGTCGCATCAGCGCAGCGTGCTTTCCAATGCGAGGAAAGTGCGCAGCTGCAGGCTGGCTGCGCGATGGCGCTAGCAGTCAGTCTGGCCGGTCCGGTCCGGTCGGTAAAACAGACCGCGGCTCTACGCCGGCTGCTCGTGATTCCCATTCGGCTCGCCAGGGCGCACTCCAGTACAGCGGAAAACTTGGGAAAACTTTCGTCAATTAGGTTCCGTAGGCATGTCAAAAGAAAAATCTGAAAAAGTTAAGCACTAAGTGAAGCCGAAAACTACGATTTTACAGTCAGGCCACTTCAATTTATAATTAATATTGATTCACATTGGATCGCTAAGTATTAAAACTTTTTTACTTTTTTAAAAATCGAAACTTTGAGCTCTTCCTGCAGGCTTATGAAACTTCCCACGGTCAAACAGTTGCTGTCATTGATTGACTCAATAAAAATAAATGACATGTACAGATCTACCGATTCCGTCACATACACCCAACGGCTTAGACCGAACGCAATTATAGCGTGTCAATGCATCAATAACTTGCTCACGTTGATGTCCCTCCGCCCAGCATCCGAACAGACACTAAAGTTCCCGGACGCTCGAAGTCTAGCCTGCCCCATGCATGCATGACGGCAGCGCATCGGACAGCCCATGCATATTCATGCACTTGAGCCACGAGGGACTTTGCAAAAATGCGAACGCAAATCCAATCTGTGATGGCAAGCGTGAAATTACTGCGACTTGAGAATGTATCTGGGAAAATATCGCCAGAGCGGCAATGCAATGGACGTTGAAAACTGCACGGATTTCACGGTGACTTCATAATCGTACGGATCGTAGCGATCGACCATGCGAATTGCAGGATATGTGGTATTAGTAATGTTATCCATTTCCGTTGGAAAGTGCAGCACTGGCGGTTGCAGTGCACTGTGCTCACAGCTATGGATGCAATGCTGATGGTTTGGGTTGTGTTTGTGAAAGGGTTGATGAAAATGATATGGGAGGTTGAAAGGAGCAATGAGAATGGAATCATGTTCCGTAATTTATTATAGCTTTGTGAATTTTTCACGTCTGACAATTTAATTTCGCCATTTAGAAAGGAAATTATAATTTCGTTGCCAGAAGCTTTTAGCGACAAGATAAATAATTCATGCGTAACGGAATTTAGGTAATTTTCTACCTAAAAGAAGCGTTTTGAAGTCAGAATCGAATTTGCTGTAGTTTCAGACTTTTTCTTTGCACGTTTTATATAAGTGCTATGTAAAAACATGTGCTTTGTTTGACCTTTCGCCTGGGTGAGTCCAATGAAGCAAAGTGCTTGACGTGAATGTCTGAGACGGATCTGTTGACCCAATTCGCTTGCTTTCTATCCCCTTCAAAAGGTCCGTGCGGTACGAATCTAATCTACGAGTGCCACGGGAGACAGACTGGGATTTCCTCGAATTTGCTGCACGTTTACGCCATAACTCCACGACGAGCAAGTCACAACACCAATACTATAAAACTCAAACTATGCACGGGAGTCATTGTCATAGATCAGCTGCCGTCGAAGTTCCTATGAAGACCCCCTTGGCATAGCAACACATGGTAAATATTTCATTGCTCCTGAGGGAGACTGTGGGATCGACCGATTGGGAAAGTCGCCGCGAAGGAGTGTGCCGCGAACACGGCAAGATCGTGACATCGCTTGATGTCGGGACTGCGTCCCTCCTCCCGGTCCCGGCTCCCGTTCGAGTAGGGAGTTCATTATAGATCCCGGCGAGCGCGTCTGATCGTTCTCGAGTAGTATTTAGTTGCCTAGTTACCTGCGTAGGTAGGCTCGTCCCCAGGGACGCTCTCTGGAGCAAGGGGAGACCGATTGATACATTCGAGACATTGCATTGGCTCGGAGAATGTCAGTCAATATTGCGAGCTGCTTTTTTCGTAATGCTCTGCCTCTGTGTTTGCACTGGAAGTTGAAAGTTTCTGTCCATTATTAACAGGTTCGTTTGAAGCCATGTTTGAGACTAATTAATTTTGACTCGTAATTTTAATAAATGTTTTTATCAAGGTGTAATGAGGTTCTAGCTGGTGTAACTGGAGTGTTTCTTACACAGTACCATAAATTTCCTTGTACGCTGTATTTATTTTATGACTTGCATTTCCTCGTATACCTATATTGAAATTTACTGTTTTGTCCTTTAGGTCTGCAGGAAATTAAAATCATAAATGAGCATGGGGAACTTTTTTCAACTGTATTAACTAAAAATAAAAATAAAAAAAAGTTCACATCTGATAAGTCTAATAAGATAACGCAACATCAATCATTATTAGTTATTATCAACCACAACTATAAACACTTGACGCTGCACTACCAAGGGAATAAAGTGTCCCACGTGACTGCCAGTGCTACGGTAACCCGACACGGTTTTTGTTCCACGTCGTACGTCGCACGTTCAAGTGGGGCAGTATTTTCTTTTGCCCAGGAGAGACTATAGGTCCCCGTCGTACCCAGATCCAGACATAGGCCGTGACAGAATGGTCGGGGCGGGGGGCGGACAAATCCTGGACGCGGTGTGCTTCTGTCGGGAAACCAGGAGACAATTTAGAAGTCATTAGTGCGAGAAGAGGAATCCAGGAATAGGCATTGTAGCTATCCGATCCCTATCCGTCTTCAATTTCAAATCTTCGAGATGATATTGTAGCAAATCACGGTTATTTGAACATTCAGCGATAGGCAATTTCAAGCCATGTTAGACCTCATTACACGGTATCACAGTTCTCGCCTGGCTTTCCTAAGATTGTTTCGATTTAGCGGCCCGAGCCGAGGGCAGTTTTTGACGGAATCCGCGCTTCTGATTGAGGCGATGTTAACGTCTCAATTCGGGTGTGCCTGCCACTGTTTGTATTCCGATGGGAAACCTCGGTGTGCTTTCGCGTAATTATTGTTTGGGTTTGGAGGAATGGCGAATAGGGGAGGCTGAGGCTCCTTTGCTAGATCCACGCAAAATAAAAATACGCACAAAAGACGGCCCAAGACCCCGTGCCAAGTGAAATATATTGGAAAATTGTTGGTGCAGCTGGCAAAACTCGCGCTCAAATGAATTCGATGGAAAAAATTGCATAGGATATGGCAAAACTCATGGGAAATTCTTTGTTAACTACAGTGTGTAAAAAGAGAAGCTAAAAAAACCGAACAGGCTCGTCCCTTCGTTCGTGTCCGCTCGGCTGGCTGATTCCCGTGTGAGTCCACACAACTGTGGGAACATGGCCCACCACGAATAAAGTACAACCTTACCATTCTTCGGATATCGTCTTACAACACAACGATCAGGAGTCCCGATCGCTCGACATTCACATCACTCCCAAGACTCCTGTATTGTCCAGTGCCCCTACGCTGCTTACGTTTCAGTGCCCCTAGGTCCACTGCGATCTGCGTTGTCCAGTGCCCCTAGGTCCACTGCGACCTGCGTTGTCCAGTGCCCCTAGGTCCACTGCGACCTGCATTGTCCAGTGCCCCTATGTTCACTGCGACCTACGTTGTCCAGTGCCCCGGTTCACTACGACCTGCGTTGTCCAGTGCCCTTAGGTTCACTGCGACCTACGTTGTCCAGTGCCCCTAGGTTCACTGCGACCTACGTTGTCCAGTGCCCCGGTTCACTGCGACCTGAATTGTCCAGTGCCCCTATGTTCACTGCGACCTACGTTGTCCAGTGCCCCTAGGTTCACTGCGACCTACGTTGTCCAGTGCCCCTAGGTTCACTGCGACCTACGTTGTCCAGTGCTCCTAGGTTCACTGCGACCTACGTTATCCAGTGCCCCTAGGTTCACTGCGACCTGCGTTGTCCAGTGCCCCTAGGCTGCTTACGTTTCAGTGCCTATTGTCCCGAAGCCACATCTCCGCCAACCCTCGGTGCCCAGACCAGATCCACTAAGCAGATTTAAGACTTAACCTCTGGGACTTAACCCTTGGGGTAAGATGATGAACGGCCAATCACAGTCGGGCATTTGCAGTTTCCAAGGGTAGTTATCTTGGTAATTACAACCTTATCCCTGGTTTTGCCCTGACTCAGCTTTGTGGATCCAGGCCGGGTGAAGAACCACCCCGAAACTCAACTAATTGCGAGGATCAATTCCGGGTTGACTGCCCAACCTTCAGAAGCCAGGTACACACAGTTGAGTTAACGTTTCACATTCGGGTAACAAGAAGAGCTGCCAATCGTAAACGGCTTTTGCAGACAATGTGGGGTGAATACCGTTGAGGTCAGAAATCAGAATAACCATGGTTGTTGATCTGGGCCCAAAAAGAATTGTGCGTTGTCATATTTTAACAAATAGCCTTGCTTTTGACTGGGAAAGTCTTAAGACTATTGGAGTGAGTGCTTACTCGGGCCACTTCCCGCTCAAATTTTACCTCCTGCTGGATACCAACTTGTGGCCACACCTTTTGTCCTATCGTAACGAAACCCATGTCTACGGAATCCTCACACTTTTGGCAACAAATTGTGTGTTTGCAAATCTCAAAAAAATATTCACTCATCTAGTATTTTCAAGCGTTGTAAAACAACCCTGTTACGTCAAAATATTGAGCGTATCCTCGGGCCGCTTCCCGCGCAGAATTTACCTTCTACTGAATTCTAACTTCTGGCCACACCGTTTGTCCAATTACAACGAAACCAGGGTCAACGGAATCCTCACACTTTTAGCAACAAATTGTGTGATTTATAACCACGAAATACCAATTGAAAGTTTAAAAAAAGCTTCATGAAATAATCACCAACAACCACACCAATAGCCTTAATATCATGTACTTCAATGCTACACACAGACTGACCATATAAAAAGACTTAAAATACTGTACTGTAAAAAAATTGCCTAGAGATATAGTCTACCTACCTCAAAAAGCACGGAGCATGGATTATTACAACTCATGCCAGAGCACACGGATAATTTGAAATGTAATTATTCTTAATGTCGCGTACCGAGAGTTAAAACCTTGTCACGTCAGCCAGATCGATATTCATTTCGGTCTCTGTCGGTGCCTGCTCTTGACTACCGTTAGGACGTGACTCGAGAGGAATTAAATGAATACCCACTGAGTGATGATAATTGATAAGTGCTTCCCCTGTGCCTATACATACAGAGACGTAACTAGCAAGATGTTGGTCCTGCTGCATAAGGATCATAATGATAATTATCCGCGAGGAAATGTCTCCTCGGCCGGCCCTTTGAGCGAGCCCCGCGAATAGGGTGCTAATTAAGGGAAGGAGCCACCCTTGGCGTGTAGCGCCCTCGTCGGGGACGGGAGGTGTCGATTGGGAGGGACTATCTGACGAGCCCTTGGAGGCAGCACGGGGTCGAGAGAATTCCTAATGTAATTCGCTGACCGTGCGGCCGACATGTACTTCCACTTGGCTATAATTGCCCGCGCCGCACGCGCTGCCACCTATAGGTTGCAGTCTGCACTAGCGCCCGGGCAACTGTTAATAATGATTGAGTGTATGCACAGTGTGTTTGCGGAGCTGATCATCTATTTAAAACTTTACGTGTGATTATATCGTTGGAAATTGAAAGAGCTTTTAGTTTCCTAGCGCCGTACCTAATGGAAACACGTAATAATCTTGTTCGGGTGTGTGTTTACCACATTTTATACTGGTCGTTTTCAGCTTTTAATTATAAGTGAACCGTGTTGGTGAACCGAGTAGAGCACGTCTTGTTTGCGGTTATGATCCGTGATTGGCGAGCAAACATGCTGCGCGCCCGCCTGCTGTTGGCGAGAAAATGTCCACTGGTCATGGCAAACTTGATCGGCTCACTCGGTTGGGCCATCAGCATGAGGAACACAGTATATAGATACCATCTGTACCCGTCCACAGCCATGCCACCATGTTATTTCGTCCTCTGCTAGTTTTCCATATTCAAATACCGCATCCGCCAGTGATTTCTTACTTCATTCTTTCAATCTCCTATTTCCCCATTGCTGGCCCATTCGAGGTCTCTCTCCCGGGGATTCGATTCCTATCATGTGCATCTCATATGTCTGCGCGCGTCTTCGTCAGCTTCCCGAGCGCCCTTCGTTAGGCTTACCTTCTATTTATATCTCTCTGCTTCATCTTGATCTTTCAATCTCTTTATTTTATACAAGATCTCTCGAGTTTCTTCCTTTTGTCGCCGTCACTATACGCAAATCCCCATACCAAGACGCGCATCTTAACAATGTTTCACCCTGATTTCTCCACTAAGGTCTGGAGTTGCCAAACCGCGACGCAACCAGCGACTGCTAGATCAACTCGAAAGAATGCGCACACTCTCTTGCCGATGGTAACGATCTTACGCCCAGAGCAGGGCTGGGAAGAGAGATAATTTAGACCAATTAACTCGTAGATCACATTTTATAATATGAATGATTATTTTTGGTATTTTCCTGCACGCAACGAAGGCCGAAGGGTTGATGTAGGTATTATAGATAATATCTAGGAAGACGACCGACTTGCTGCTACGCCATTTCGACGTCACGGGACTTCGACGTGGCCCTGGGGCCCTGGAATCGCTCAGACACTCGACGGCTAAATGCTTCCAAGCTGAGTGGAACTTATACAACGCTTCGTCGAAACTTAATTATCAAGTTGACATTTACAACAATTTCTTCACGCACTTCGAAACTCGGAGTAGTGTGTTCTACGAGACTCTTCGATGTCGCTTCAAATGACAGTGTTAGGCAAGTTTTGCGTGCCATGGGTCTTAGCAATGCCAAGCTTATCGACTTTTGGTCGAGTCTAATTTACGGTGCTTGCAAATTGGCTGCTAATTTCACGGAGTGAGGACAGAGATTGTTGACTGTTTGGGTCCAGTGTGAAGTCGCTAATATTCCACTGGGATTCGCGAGTGGACCACAGCCGTGATATGCACAATTTATTGGCGCTCTCTGGGAAGGAAAAGTGGCGGGAACAAGCGGTGGGAACAAGATCTCAAACCGCACCACGGTGCCACTTGAACATGATACCGTTGAGTAATGCCTTGACGATATCATGTGCAGTAAATTGCAGACCTTTAATTGGAATGCGCGAACCAAGTTTGATGCGGAATTGCCAGTTATATTATCCAAAAACACCAAGCAGCACACGTAGGTAATCAATCTATCATAGCCAGACATCTTTGGTAATGCATTGCCTTTTGTATTACATTATGCTCCGATTTAAAAGCTTATAAGAAACTGATCGCTGGCTATTCATCTTATTGTGAAAAGATGTTTGTGTTATTGTTACATTTTTTGTTTAAGATAGGTTTTACTACGTGATTTGGTTTCCTGCATGACGACTTTTCTGCATAGTTTTGCGCCTGACAAAAAAATTCCCTTGTCCTCTGTAACCTGTAATCCTTTTTTTGCCTGAACAGACCACAATAATTTCGGTAATAAGGAAATAGAAAAACGCCTTTTTGTTGTTTCGCTTTACATAATTACCCTATAAACGCTGAGCTGACAAAAGCATGCCCAGTATTAACAGTTCAGCTTTTACCGGCTGAAAATCCCCGACCGAAAGTAAATTGTTTCATACGCATCGTGACCGAAATTTTAAATTTCACCTCAGCTTTTTGTTCTCAAACAAAATTATCGTGCAAATTTGCAAAATTTTCACAATGCACACAGTCCGAAACATAGGAATAATATGACAACGGGTTAACTTTGTTTCATTACATCATGACAATGACAAAAGCCAAACACGCAAAAGTTTCGTATTTGTGTGTACCTTTACAATGATTGCAAACTGCAATCACAAAACTTTTTCCATGCACACAGACAATTTAAAAAAAAACTGCTATACAATCACAGAATCCACGGAGCTTAAAACTAAACCCTCGAATGAGCGCACAAATTTTCGAAACCACACAACAAAATAATATGTTGTAACAATAATAATACGACCAATTTGAGCGTAACAAACGATTCCCAGGTCGGCAATATTGGAGACCAGAGCAATTATTCACGTTTAAAGCTGTGTTAATGTATGCGATACGCTCTGGTCCAAGTCTTGTTACTCTGCGGAATGCGTGTACGCACACTAACGACACCTATCGCAGGTCGTTGCCGGGTGCAATAAAGCCTACGCACCGGTCGTAGCCATGAGCACCGTGCGTGAACAGGTCTAATTGAATCTGTGTGTCACGGGACATGCTAGCCGGGCTGACGCAATGCACTCTATATCGGGTGTTCATGAACGTTGATAACGGCTTTTGGGTGAAGCCAGCTAGGACGCCATCTTTGTGCAGGGGTTGTATTTTTGTGGAAGAAAGTCCCTGCACGTTGTTGAAAACTTGGGAAGGTTTGCATCGACAACATCACGAATGAAAGAGAGTGCGCAAGGGATTCAAGGTAAAACATAATCAGTTAATTAACGAGACTGTCAACAAATAGTTGTAATATTCCACTGGAATACTGACAGTCCAAGGTATATTTACACAAATTTTATTTTAATTTATAAAACATATTAATTATAATTAGGTAAGGACAATAATTTTAACATAATATGCACTATCAATATTATACAATAATGCTATCCTCGCATCTTATATTGTATTTTAACGAGTATTCTTCAATTTTCGTGGCTCTATGGGTCCATGCCAAGATGGCTGCCGTTGGCGTCACCAATCGCCTGTCTGACCATGCCACTACTATACTATGCCACTAACATAGAGCTCGCCGTCCCTTAAGCGCAAGTGACCGGCCGATGCAGCTGACAAGATTTAAGCACGGACAAGGTATTAATTAGCGAAATGCGACTGCAGACTACGTCACGCCTGTAATGAAAGATACCTAATATGCAACATTATTAAGATAAAACGTGCAGCCATGCGATCTGGACATTAGCCCTAAATGCTCTATTATTGTCAGTAAAATTGTAGTAATTAAATTCTGGCCCGTGATTCCTCATGATTTACACACTAGGCAATGTGCGAATGTTGGAGCTGTGGTTGGAGCAAAGGTTTTCCTTCTGCCAGAGGCTGGAATGGATTTTACAACATTAATAAAGTGATTTAGGATTATGGGCGATTTTTATAGGTGCGCAGAGGTGCCGGGTCTGCACTGCTCTGCGAGCTGCGTTCTGGGGTGGAGGTGCCGGGTCTTCTTTGATCTGCGGGCAGCGTTCAGGGGTGGAGGTGCCAGACTTACTTTGCTCTGAGGGTTGCGTTTCGGGGGTTGAGATTCATGGTCAGCTCTGTTGACCAGTGGGTTGAGGAGTAGATGTGCCAGGTCTGCATTGCTCTGCGGGCTGCGTTCAGGGGTGGAGGTGCCGGACTTACTTTGCTCTGCGGGTTGCGTTCAGGGGTTGAGATTCCGGGTCAGCTCTGTTAGCTGGGTTAATGAGGTCTGCATTGCTCTGCGGGCTGCGTTCAGGGGTAGAGGTACCAGGTATGACCTGCTCTGCGAGCTGCATTTAATGGGAATCTCAAAGCAACTAGTGAAAAAGCTAATAATAATATGTGGGATGAGTATTACTTGTCTGCGCTCTTATATTTATGGCAGTGCTTACCTTTTGTTAGTGCTATCAAAAGTTATGCTTATATTCTTTTGGCAATTCACATAATTTGGGGAGTATCCTTGCATCATACGGCGTTTATTTTAGACTTCTTAGTTTATGATACTTGGTGGTTATGAAGTTATAAAAATGTAGTTTTAAAGTTTCCCAAACTTTGGCCAACAGCTTTATAAAACATGCACGGAAAATGCTAGTCCTATAATAACGGAATAAAATGTAATATCTTTCACAAAGTTAAAGTGCCCCAAAAGTTACTGAAAAAGCTGACACCCAAACGCAAATCAATGAAAATGTTGATATTTATCTGCACCGCTATTATGATTGAAGACATGTCGTGCCAAATACGTTTTTGTCACAAAATAATTGGTCGTAGCTCGCTGCAGCTACACAGTTCACCTGGTGATGTCAAATCGGCTCGTACAAATCTGGTGTCGCGGGATGTAGTGCTTGCAGCGGGCCGAACATGCTCTTGGCAGCCGGCCTATTCACATTTTACGTTTAATTATCTGCCTGTAATATCCCACGCATCGGACACACCCCCGCATCTGCATTTGCCCGTATACTACCCTCGCCAAATAAGCGCACCCCCTGTATAGGAGTCGATCTAGAGAAACACATAGACCCGAAGCAATTGAATGTAGTCTGTGGGAATCATCTGAAAATCCGTTTGGTCCTCTTCATAGGCGGCAAAATACTATCGCTCGCGCACCACATTATCGAAGGCATACACATTTTGCCACGCTCCTCCCCCCCATTATTTCACCCGGCATCCCTTTTCGTGCCCCAAAAAAACAATTGGCCGTCCGTGGTCCATTAACGGGTATATGCAATATACCTACATCGCATTGAACACCCAATGCGTCTTCCTCAGGGCATCTATATAGTGATTAATGAAGCGCGTCCATGGCGAAGACATAAACATTGTTATCGCCAATTTAACCGGCCAACTAAAATGTTGCTATAGAGTCCTCTGACGGCACCGTGGGCCTGGTCACGACGCCCCCCGGGTTTCGTCGAGTCGCCTCCGCATCAAATTGATTCCCGGCACACATTTCATTGTGGTCAGTGCCAGTGGGAAGGCTGGCAAATGAAATCGAGGAGAAAGGGCAGGTATCACTCTCTAGGCGTCGTGGGCTGGTTACCAAGTAGGCGAGTGCCGAGTCGCGGACGCTGTACGAAGATCTTAGATCAGGCTGTACATATTGACAGTTAAAGGCCGATTAGAAGCAGCGTCTACCTCGGCTCGGGGCCTCGCTTATATATACGACATGCCATCACGGGCCAGTACCAAATGAATCGATCGGCTGAAATTCCGCTACGAAAATAATGTCTGTAGGCGAAATTTATTGCTCGTACATTTTATTTGTTGTTGTGCCTTGGACTGGCATGCCTGGGTCTGTAATGTGGGGGCAAGCTGTCATCGCATACTCTGAAATACGCTGTGAGTGCGTGGAAATCACTTTCGTTTTACTGAATTCAAGGCGATTATTTCAAACCATTGTACTATAACTTTCTGAAAAGGAACTGCTTAAAGAAATATCACAAAAGCACGAGGCTATAAAAAGTACTGCCACTTCCGTGGCTCTTGTTTTAAGTTGAAAGATTTTTAATAACGTGCTATATTTTATTATAGGTATATTTAAGCGTAACTTTAGTATATTGAAAATTCAAAATCCCCGGTGTTTAATGGGCCATAATCAAGAGTTTAAGTGCAGGATTCCGTGTACGGCCAAGTTACTGCTGCGTGGTAAAACTCAAGAATTGTTACGAACTTCTTACCGCCTCCTTCGTGCTCTGCTCAACGGTTAATCGCGGAGTTTATGATTCGCCACGGATTTTCATCTCAATATTGGTTATCGTGGTGGGAGCCGAGAGAACAACAATCTGTGTGGGTATATATATATATATATATATATATATATATATATATATATATATATATATATATATATATATATATATATATATATATATATATATATATATATATATATATAACGCGATTCCAATAAAATTCGCTTATTGAACCATATCGGTAGCTATTACAACGATAAGATTGTTACAGCCTGGCGAAAGTATTTTCATTGATTTGCGATATTTTCCCTCCCATGCTTATAAACTAATCTTTGTATAGTTAATCTCCTCTTTATTGCCGCTTGTTGTTCCGATGTGGGTATTGGAAGTATCTCAAATAAACGGGAAAACAATTTTACGATCAACGATCCGCGATTTTCTTCGTGAATAGTTTGATAGCATGGTTTTATGCGTCTCAGCATTGAGTTTCTTCACAAGATGAGCTCTTAGTTAACATTGCAATAGATCTGATATGACACAAGAAGTCCACAAGAAATAGAGAAATTGCGAAATAAATGGAAACAATTCTCTTGTTTTCTTGAGGTTGATACATTTCTGTGAAGGTGTCTGTGAGGACACACACACACATTTATCACTGTGTAAAGACGAAATAGGATTTTAACAACCAGACAGACTCTTTTCTATCAATCAATTTCACATTCTGTGTTTCTTTCGCTCTGCGTTCTTGTATGACACAATATTCCCTATGCATCCGACACAACCAAATTTTATATTTTTTATATTTTTTTATTATGTACACAAATTAGCCTCCCAAAAGTGTTGTCTATTCCGGGTTCAAATCTAGTTGTCAAATCAAATCAAAATCAAATCAAATCGGGTTCACAACAAGTTGGGGACCCGGGTTCAAATCCCGGAATGGACAACACTTTTGGGAGGCTAATTTGTGTACATAATAATAAAATGAATAGCCAATTACGAGCTTTCGTAAATTAAATAAGATTAAAAGACAACCAAATTGTTTTGTCAAATCATAAAATGTGTGGATGGAAAATTTCGAAATCTTTCTTGAATCTCATTATGTTAGGAATGCTATGGTAGATCGTTTCAGAACAAGTGCCACTAGTTCAACACTTTTTATTTAAGAATAAAAGGAAAAAAAATTATTTGGAATTTGTCTCTTCTCTGTTTTAATTTAGTAAGCTCTTCGCGAACTCATTCACATCCGCAAGAATCTAATAATGTTGGTACAGGTCGGAAGTTGGAAACCGACTTGTTTTGTCAGCAGCACCATACTATACATGAGATATCATATACGAACATGAACGCTATTTACTTTGTAAAGGATGCCATAACAATTTAATATCGTGCAATAACGTTTTACCAATAGCCCGTGGCCTGCGCTTCACAGTGCTGCATGCAAAACAGCATCACGTGTAATATTGTCAGCAATAAAGTTAGTCAAGAGAAAATAGCAACGTGACCACGACGACATATTGTCGTTCTCTGTGGCGCGGGGTATCCGTGCATTCAAACGCATTCGAAAAAAGTACGACCACGCAAAAAGGAGTTTCTATCCAAGACAACTGCACTCGCCATGGAATTGTTAAATAGTTCACAGTTGTTGTTTTTTCTTTTATAAAACTGTGAACACGGGCACAGAATTAATGAGAGCAATCAAATTCTGCACTCAACGCTATAGCATTGAATGCACACGTACTGTTGTTGTACTTAAACTCTTTATTTCTCTGACATCATAAAATAATAAATAATAAACAATTTACAACTCATTTTGAAGCGTCGACATAGAATGGTAAACCGTAGCACGGATTTCCAGAAATTATTATATATTACTTTTGCATAATAATAATAATAATATGCATATGCAAATTTGAATTGTAATACCACTCGCAATACCAAAAGCCATTCGAAGGCTATTCAGCGAGCATTTAAAAATTGTGACAGAGGTCTGACTCTTTCCAACGATTCTGAGACCGAACAATAATTGAATTTATACTATACATTGACACGTTGCAGCAAAATATGGGAGTACATCAGACTTTATTTTAAGTTTCAAGTTTTAAGTTTAAACTCTTCTTTCAAATTTGGTCTTAGACGAAGGCAATATCGATAAAAGTCCCAGTGTGTAACAAATGGGCGAGATAAGAGATGTAAAATTACTGGTGGACACCACTAAAAAAACAATCCACGCATTATAATTGGACGTCTCGTACTTTGGCTGCCCCTTGACCCTTCTACCGACGCCCGGACAGCGTCGTGTCAGTTCCATGCAATCACTCGGCGTCCCCATGTCACGCCGACGCCGACGCCGACGCCAACGTGCGCCGATAATGATCATTACGCATCATCTGAGCCAGACAAGGGTTGCCCACAATATATGGGTCAATGAGATGCGATCGTGAGATTCATACAGATGCTCAAAGTGCTACCTATATAGTTCACTATATTTCTATGCTTTACACCATTTGCGAAATCGACATTTTATGAGTTTCTCCTAACAAAACTATTGCTGTTCGTAAAAGTATAGTGGGTTGAAAAAAGATCGCTTCTGTGCAGCTAACGCGCAGAGGAGAAATGCAGCTCTTTTTCTTCAAGAGAAACGGACAAATGGTTAATTTATCTAACTTATCATTGCTTAACGAACAACATAGCTCAACGTTTTTATCCGTATTTTCCAAGCACCTTTCTTCCTCGGAGCATCAGGCGAACTTTTTCCACCTTTCTTGGGTCAAACTAAACGATTTCTGGAGAGCATTTAGGAGGATGGTTCTCTTCAGCTGAGAAACTTGATTTATATAGCTGGACTTGGAAGAGATTCCGTGTTTCTAAGCTTTAGCTTAGTCTCGAATAATGCTATTTCAGCTTCGAAATAAATTGCATTTCCTATTCCGATGGAGACAAAAGTTTCCTAACGACAAGATTCCAGCAAATCACTGGTGTGCAGTCGACTTGATAACGACAATTCGTGCTCGGAATGCAACTCAATGCAATCTTTTAGGCACTCATTCATCATAAAGATGCAGCTCAAATGCACTTTTTTAGGTTCACGACATCATAATAGATGCTGCGCAAATGCACGTAGAAACCTCAAGGACACAGTGGAATCTAATTGGCAGTGTCACCCTAGGAAGATACACATTTTTTCATTCGTTTATAAGTCAAGTTCTTGTGGGTGGCTCGCGACCCTCTTCAATAATGTACTCGTAAGCCTTTTCTCCCCTAGCCCCCCCCCCCGGCCCCCCCCCCCCCTTGGATGGCTCTTTGGAGCGAACCGCGCCTCGTAGAAGACAATCGAGGATGAAAGGCGAGTGCTGAATGATGCATCCTCATATTATCGCACTCTACTTCAAATTTGATTCATGCTTCTTCGGTTCGACCCGCGGACTTATCGTAAAGTTATTACTGGCTGCCGAGAATGGAAATGAGGTCAAAGGTGTACGGAAGAAACTGCACCTCTTGCTTCTAGTGAAGAGCCTATGACTAGCTACGGGGAAATTACATGATAGCGCACCACGTCTGCTCTAGGGGGCGAAGTGTCGCCTCGTGGTCGGTCTTGTAATTATGTCACCCTCTTTGCTATTTTATCGCCTCCTGGCGCAGTCTGATGCTAATGTCGTCCATAATAAAAACCACAATGAAAACAGAATTCGACGTCAAGAGGAGTTAGGGTTTTTGGTGGTGTAAGGATGTTAAGTTTTTACAGCTCGTCGTGCATAGTGTGCCTTCAGAGATTGCCGCGTCGTCAGGGTGGGAAATTATGTTCTGGGCGACAAAGAGGGATTGCACAGTTATTTTCTTCTCTGCACTAAACGAGTGTTCTTTGAAAAATGCAAGGCTCACAACAAGAATGGGCGCTATGAACATAGCTGGCAATATCACAAGAACATGACATAGCTTGATTGCGTTCACTTACTTACGTAAATGAGGCCCAAGGCATTTTGTCGAAAGGTTGACACTCGACACTCTATGGCTTTTGCAGTTTAACGCACCCTCATTTTCAGCGATATACCATCGTGTAACTATTTAGCTTTGCCTTTGGTCTATACATGCGATAAATATCTGCAACTGCTGCCAAATTTTTTTTTGCCTACGAGAAAAGTTCTTATTAAACTTTACATAAGCAGATGTTCTTAATAAGGAAAATGCATTAACAGTATTTTCTTTTATTAACTCATAAAGCTGGTGAATGAAGTTATTTTCATTTCCTCATGCTTTGTACATCAATCTCCGGTACTAATAGGAAGACATCTAGACCCGCAGAAGCGAATACAGGCTATCCTATAAGTACAGGGATGGAAACGACAATTAGCGCAGATGAGAGTCTGATTGCTTTAGATCTCTTCGAGCGGGCGGGTACATGTTGCATTATTTCCAGGCACAACTGGAGCGAGAAAAGGGCAGACGATGGGACAGCAAACTTTATTTACGAGGACCCCATGGATATACAAAAGCATACAAAATAACTCGGGATTCAGCATTGAAATTTGAAATGTTGTATACATTCAATTGCAATTTAATTTCAATAGAAATATGTGTTACTTGTAGTTTGCTCAGAGTCGAAAAGGGAATCTCTCTGGAAAGATTCGAGAAAACTGTATTTTCTTGTGATCAAACGAAGCAATTTGCTGCGGTTGAAATAAGAAAGTATTTTTCTCAAAACCCTCTGGCCAGGTTTGGTTACAAACTAAAAAATGAATAAAAAGTGTACACTGTATATTTCTCTCATCAGCAAACTTGTCGCTGATCATACATTTAGGTCAATCCAAATGCAAGTCGCAGCGGTTCGAGAACAGCTACAACAAGCACACAGCTTCAGCAGGGGACGTCGAACAGAGTTAGAAAGCAAGCTCGCTGCAAGCACCTTGCGCTGCACAGTTCTTGTCGCTCTACGCTCGACTATATTATAATAGAACGCGCTTCCATGGTGAGCCAATCTAATTAGCCTTTCGCCGCCGGCATCCATGCCAACCTCGAGTCTGCCAGTATCACGTGCCACAAGGCATTTGCACCGCTCGCTATCATGTGCGCCTGTTTGCCGTCGTTTACCGATTTGATCCCATCGCATCGGGTGTGGTCAATTATGGCATAAATGGATTGAACAAGAGAAACGGACTTGACCTCCGAGCGATGGGTTACGAAGACGGACAAAACCTACCCCCATATTCGCCGCCGTGTGCTGGCGACGCCGTCGAAAGCCCTTGTTGACACAAAACGAAGAATGACGGCGGGCTCGTGGTAAGTCCGATCGCCGCGACCGATATTGGATTCCCATGCGTTCTTATTTACCTTTTCTATATCTCGCCGCCACTCCGCTCGAATAAAACTTTCAACTTTGCTGCGTGCTACATTCTTTCGCGACATAATCAAATATAAGCCACAGTTTGACTCTTGGCAAATATTTGATGAAAGAGTGCTTCGGTCTCTCATACTTTTGGCGCACACTGGATAAAAACCCTGTCTCTATTCATGAATATTCCTTTTACCTTCTGACAATTTTGTGTAATTTCTCCGTTATTCAAGAACTTTCGTATGGCACCTTGTCGCCAGTTCGTCCTGTGTTCTAGAAACAAGGTACGCGTTTGAGGCAGCTCATTAATTTGAAGACGCTGCGACATTTTTCAACCCAAAATTGCGAAAAACATTTAGCCCATTACCCTTCATATTTTTTAAAGCAATATATCATCACGCATGCGATGACCTGAGTTTGGTACAATTGCAACGCTGGGAGAACATTCGATACAGTCTCGAAAAGGTGCAATGTGTAATCATTTGCGCATTTTCATTTGAAAAAAAACTGTCGGGTTCATTTCGAGACGAAGTATATAGACAACGGGGGAGAACCCCTCGACAAAATATCTCGAGCGCTTTATGGAAAACTCTAAAGGACTCTCCTACTTTTCGTTCCTTCTAAAAACTCATCTCAATTCTAAGTAATTCTGAGTAAAATGAACCCACACATAAAAAATCCATCCGAAACAACTGACAATGGATAAAATATGAAAGGAAAATAATAATCACGAAACACGATACAAATATTCTCACTGGGCGAATTTTTCAAATTTAATTGCTTTCCTTCGCCATGAGGTGCTCTCGTCTTCGTTGAAAGTTGCCCGTTGTCACAGAGGTTTGAGCGCCACTGCTGCCCGGGGTGCAGGGACGGGGGTGGGGGCACCACCAGGTAGCCGTCCAGACATCGAGTGTCAGTTGTCACACGGCTTGCTCCCCGTTTCCCGCGCTAAGCGCGACTGGCTTGTTTATGCTCTTGCCCGCTTCCCTGAGACAATGCCATGCCTCCATAAAGCTGCAGCTGGCTTAATCCTTATTAAGTACTAACCTAACTTAACACAGAAACTCATTAAGCCACGTGTGCGTCATCAGAACGAGCCGCTAATGAGAACTGAGAGCTAGGACGCTCGAGCGGGTTTGGGGGGGGGGGGGGGGGGGTGGAAACTGTAAGTTGATTTCCACTCGAAAGTATTGCATCGCCGCTCGCCTTCCCGGCAGCGCGGTAGCTTTGGGAGTGTCCGTGACTCGCATGGCACGACTGTTACGAGCGAAGAAGAGAAAGGAGCTGGTTTCACTTTTCAGCAGATGTTTTATTTGCAGACAGTAATTAGTAGGTAATTAATTAGCTTTCCCGAAGACCCGCGAGAGGCGCTGCTCCTTTCGTGACAGCAATATGAAAGAATATTGGATTGGATGCCGTACAATTACAGAACTGCAGGAAATATGAGAGAGTCTTTTACCCCTCTCGCTTTATCGCGTGCGAGCCCTCTCTCTCTCTCTCTTGCTCTCTCTCTCTCTCTCTCTCTCTCTCTCTCTCTCTCTCTCTCTCTCTCTCTCTCTCTCTCTCTCTCTCTCTCTCTCTCTCTCTCTCTCTCTCTCTCTCTCCTCCCTCTCTCTCTCTCTCTCTCTCTCTCTCTCTCTCTCTCTCTCTCTCTCTTCTCTCTCTCTCTCTCTCTCTCTCTCTCTCTCTCTCTCTCTCTCTCTCTCTCTCCTCTCTCTCTCTCTCTCTCTCTCTCTCTCTCTCTCTCTCTCTCTCTCTCTCTCTCTCTCTCTCTCTCTCTCTCTCTCTCTCTCTCTCTCTCTCTCTCTCTCCCTCCCTCTCTCTCTCTCCCTCGTTCTCCCTCAGCGAAATGTATCCTACAGATTGATTTATGAAAGCAACTGCTCGCCGAGAAACATATTTTTTGAAGACATTCATTTCTGCCTGCGTCGAGTAACAGTAACTGGAGATCCCTTCCGTCGCAATAATTTACCCGAGGACCTGTTTTCAACGGGTTCCAGGGGACAATTTGCGCCGATATTTTACGCAGTAATAATAATGAAATATTCTGTGTCTTAGTTACATTTGACACACCATTATGTATATTCCTAGTAACGAACAACTAGTCCCTGTAATCCGCTGTATCTTCGGGCGTGTGGCGAGCGCTTCGTCCACGTCCTGCAATCAGTGGCCGGAGGGTAGGAAGTCCGTTCTGCTGCGCGGAAACGGACGTGGAAAACGCCAGGGCCAGACCGCGTTGCTTCGCTTCCTGGATCAGAACTAATTCCTCGCGTTCAAGACGAGGTTTTCTTCCTCGTCACGTCGCTCGTTCACCCTGCGACGTCGACGCCGACGCCGACGAGTCAAGAGCACGTCTGGACGGCGTCGTCTTGTCGGCGTCGTTGTCGTCCGCTCGTCGTGCTCTGCTCGCGTCACCGCATATACTTTTCGATTGTCTGTTAAGGTTTTTTACGGGATCAGCTGACACAGTTGTGAGACATTTCAATAAAAGCCATGCAATTTATTTTGTCTCATACGAATATGTTTAACCAGGTGCTCATTTTCGTTTGGCTCTAAATTGACTCTATTTTCTTGTGCACAATTTCTCCGTTCACAAAGTGTTGTCTGTCTTCGTACTTTGAGCGGAGCGCAAACGTGCCTGAAATTTGAATACAGAAAGAACAGCCGTAAACAAGTTTTGAATCACACGTGACATGCAATCAGTTGTTCTCGGAGTTGAAAAATGGCGGACCCGTCTCGAATGTCTGCGCACCCCCTTTGTTACCGGGCGCGGCGAGGTGGTGCCATTCGACTTGGTACTGAGGCGTGGAGGCAAGCATCTTACAAAGAGCTTCGTTCACAGCCAATCACTAACCGAAATTGTTTAATTTTCGTTGCCTTTTTCACAAGGAAAATTGCACGATTTTACATTGTGCTAAACTGGCGAAAGCCTATACTGGCAACATCTCTGCTATGTAGTGCAAGACTGTGAGAGGCGGCATGGGACCAGGCCTGGAGGCAGGCTGTAGCTATTGGCAACGTCTCTGCTATGTAGTGCAAGACTGTGAGAGGAGGCATGGGACCAGGCCTGGAGGCAGGCTGTAGCTATTGGCAACATCTCTGCTATGTAGTGCAAGACTGTGAGAGGCGGCATGGGACCAGGCCTGGAGGCAGGCTGTAGCTATTGGCAACGTCTCTGCTATGTAGTGCAAGACTGTGAGAGGCGGAATGGGTCCAGGCCTGGAGGCAGGCTGTAGCTATTGGCAACGTGCGCTAGAGGGCACGGATGTAGTTCAGTGCAGGCCACTGCAGTAATTGGAAGAGCTACGGCTTCGAAGACGTGTTTCCCTTTGCAAAGCTAATTTGCATGAGAATAAATAGTGGACTGACTTTTAAGCAACGGAATAATAATAGTACGGTGTTTTGTTTGCCTTTGCTTAGCATATTATTCTACCCCGAGAGAAGCTTGAATTAAGCGTGCATTGTTTTACCATTTAAACGACTGGCTGAACTATTTACGTTCTTACATACACGGAATATTTTTGATCAAGAAAGATACAAGTGCCGTAACATGCGCCTGTAGAATTTAAGCCTGTGTCCTTCAAAATGGCCCCAGTGAATTTCCCCAAAGAGGGTTTTTTTATATCATTACCTAAATTGAAAATACGAGAATAGAAATTGAACTCGTGGACATTATAATGATTGGTAGTCTCAAATTGCTGGCAGCGAATTGCGGGTCAGTGTGGCGACACAGAGAATTGGTTGCGTAACTTCGGGGCTGTAAATGACATGCTGTGCACGCAGCAACCACATTGCGTCAGTCGAAAGAAGAAGGGAAAGGAGATGGAAATATTTCCCTTGTTTTATTTAGAGACGCGTTCGAAATGTGAGAAATGTCACCGAAACAAGACGACGTGTTAAGCTTTGGAAAAGGAAATGGAATTGCGAGTGGCATGTTTCGAAGGCTGGTAAAATATTCCGCTGACGTTGCCTGCGTAGATCGAATCGGATTAGTTGGTGATGAGCATGCCGCGGATTGCTCCCCGTTGTTGCACGGATTCAAAACCAATCAGGCTGCAGCGAAAAATTAAATCACACGGATTTATAATTTAAACATAATTAATATTGCTACGTGAAAGTAGCCGCTGTTGGAAAATATAATCCGGCTCGTGCATCTCGTTTCTAGATCAAGTCATTTTGATCACATATTTTATGCTGAATTGGAAATTGATTTTCGATCACTCTACAAAATTCCAAAACAAACCTGGCACCTCCACCTAAATTGCCCATGAGTCCACCTTTACATCCTTCGCGACTAATAGCGACAACAATCGTTAACATTATCATTATTTATTTTCTCGACCCTTGGCATTATCAAGCCTCGTGACTGGTCGCCGTTATTTCGAACGTTATCACTTAAACCTTTCTCGATTGGAAATAGATAGCACCGTGCCGCTTTATCGCCTATTAACCAATTATAAAATGAACAATGGCCTCTGGCATCGAAGTACCGCAATCGAGTTAAATATGTTAATTACGTTATCACATCGTTCCGTGCGACGCAATGGCCTCGTCATAAACCGTTATGTTCGAGCTATCGCCGGCCGGTCGCCGAACAAGCTTTCGGTTAAGCGTGGATGAGCCGCATTCTATGGCCGTTGTGGCGTTCAAACTTCGATCAAGGCTAGCCGGGGTATGCAACTAGCGCTCAAGCATGGAAGCAAAGGGATGCCGCCGTTCAGGGTACACGTATTTACCAACTTACATCTCGTGTGCAGACCAACTATATTACGTGATTAACATTGTGTCGTTATGCATTGTTATGTGATAGCTGAAATATACATTCTATACCAGCTTCTAAATAAGTTAATTTAAGTCAGAAGTTAGAAAATCATTTTCTAGCTTGTTTGAGTTCAAGTTTTTGTTTTTACTTTTAATTTAAGATGAACAGCAAACAGCGCACGCACTTTGAATGCAGTAACAGCAGACTAGTAGCTTATCCAGCCACGTTACTAAAGAACGGCGCAGCAAAAGTATACCTACCCCAAACTGCAAGGCATTCTGTCGTCTCTAGCGGGTCATGTTAGCAGATATAAGAAAAGAAAAACTCTCAGCTTTAACACAGTGTCGTTTAAAAATTTACTTAAAATAATGATGAGTAAATCATGAGTCCGCAGTGTGTGTTTTTTTGCTGCAAGCCAGCAAGCGACTGCCACGCTCTCCGTGGGCAGCTTCATAGAGATTACAATAAAAGTTTAACACTCGAAAGGCGTTGCCGCCGCCACCGCCGCCCTCGGCGTCGAAACTTTTCTTATCGCTCGGGTGACAAAGTTTCCTCCCCCCTCCCCCCTCCCCCCAAACACGTGCCAGGTTTTAACAATCCGGTTTAAATTATCGCAGCCCGCTCCCAAACAACGGCAACGTCTGTGCGCCAAACGGACCAGCGCCGGCGGAAATCATACGCCAACGCTCTCCTGTATGAATACATGCACCTTTTATAGATGCAGTCACATAAAGAACCTAGCTACCCTTACAAAGTATTTCAAAGGAAAATAAAAGAATTCGAAACCTCCACTATCTTTTAAAACATACCCATCGACAGTTTAATGGGCGTATGGGTAACTGCTGTTATCTACACCCCTAAAAACGCGCCGCAGTGGGCAAATAATAAACTGTTTTGTGCCTTTTTTCTCTCCCTCTATTAAAAAATTATCTATAGCAATCATTGCTTGAGAAGAAGAACTATACGAGATTCCAGTTGTCGGTTTACGAACATTTATGCTTCAAATATTATGTTCAATGTCATGCATGGCACACTCACACACTGTCCATATTGTATTCGTCGACGCCGACAATCCAATCTCTCCCCCTATGCGCGCCACAGCGGCCCTGCTGTTATTTCTTCTTTTCCAACGGTCGGGGATGCTAAACTAGTTAGCTCGCGTCTAACTGCTTCCGCACTCGGCGACCATGGGCTCTATTAAATTAGGAGGCAAACGAGAGAGCGTCGACGCAGCGACGCCGACGCCGACGCCGACGCTATTCGGCGCTTGCCATCAGACAGCGTTAACAATTAAACCTCTCGACGCCTTTCATCTGGGTATCATCATTCGGTCCATCCACACATAAACCTCATTCGAGATCCGAAACGAGGCAAAATGAATTTTCAGCTTTTACGTTCGTAGAGGCGAAAAGCTATATCATGGTAACGGCAATTGCTTTTCTACTATTCAGTGAGTGAAGACAATAAAACGAATCTGCTAGAATGGCGTTTTACGAGTGTTTTGTGTGTTTCAATTCAGATAACGTAGTTTTGCGTTACACATATAAACCGTGGAATGATTTACAAGCCGGCTACGAGCTCGAATTTAACACAGAGCACGCTAATTAGCGCAGCGTCCTATTAGCGTCGCCAGCGCAGGACGACGCCGACGCCGACGCCGACGCCGACGCCGACGCCGCCGATAACAAACTGCAACTGTATCGCGTGACAGGCATCAGCTGACACTTGTCTTGCCAGAAGCTCCCTCGCGTAAATCTCTCCCTTGTACAGTGTGTTTCACCCGAGGAAGAGAGTCAAATCAAATTTGTAACTGGGTCAAAAAGTTCCGGCAACTCCAATGGGCCCGATCACGCCGTGTAATACAAATTGGCAATCGATTGTGCACCCAACGACATCGTCGTCGACGAGTTCCAAAACGACTCATTTAATTAGTCTGCAGACTGCCACTTTTGATCATGACACGACTTTTGTTAGTCGAAGCCCGACAATGATGGAGCGGCCGCGAATCCCAATTTCGTCTCGCAAATCACGCACGGTAGCGGCGTCGGGCCCGTATTGCGTGCTCTGTTCGCGCGCGGGAAAGCCGGGAAAGCCGGGAAAGCTTGCAAGTGAAGGCGTGGTCCTGATGGCGCGGGAGGCTCTCGTCGGTTGCTAGGCAGCCGTGACGGGCTGGCCGACTCCGCGCTGCCGACGGAGCTCTCAGTAACGTGGCTACGCTCGCTCGACGCGGAGCACTCTCTATCTCTTTCTCCGTCTCCCTCTGTATCTCGGCTACTCGGACACTTGCGACTCCTTATCGGCGACGTTATCACGTCAGCTCACTCGCTGTGGCTGTCACGTATTGATCGGAACGTGACGATTTGATGCGAGCGGATTAATTGTCGCTGTAGATATTTGGCTAGCTTCGACTCGCTGAAAGTTGGCTGTTGTTTATCGTTAAATGCACAAATGTGTCACACTTGCTGAGAAGGAACATGATTTGTGCAGAGTAAGCTTGTTTATTTTTACTTTTGGAGAGTCAAAGTTATTAAAACTCTGAGATTTCTTACTTCAACACAAGGGGCGTCTTCTGAGGGTAAGTTTCTTAGCTGTTTTGACACAAGTCTCGGTGTACTTTATTTCTCCTGGCTTAACACGAGAACGTGGCATGTTGCATGCTTTTAAACCCGAGCGAAAGTCCAGCGAAGTGGATGGAGAAATGCGATGTGAATTCGAACTCTTTAATGGCTCACACGTCGCATCTTAAAGAGAACCGACCCGAGACTCGCCATTGGTCAAATCCAATGCTCCCGAATTGCATTGCCATGCATAACCTAGCGTAACGCAGCGGCGTAATGTGCGCAAATTCGCGAGGCTGTCCTCCGAATTTGCCGCTAAGAGGTTCGACATTGTTCGCACAAAACTAATTATTGCCTGTTAAAGGACGTGGTTTACAACTTTGGTCGGCAAGGATCGAAACTTTAAATTGCAGGATGCGTCGCTGGGGTGTAAAACTATGCAGGGAAATTAGTAATTGAATTCTTGCCAGAACTGTTAAGGAAAAGTTTCCCCACTAATCGGTTTGCCCTGAAGAATATAAAGCACTTTAAATAAGTGGTTACACAATTCCCAATAATAGGTCCTCTTATATACTAGAATCAAATTATTCATCAAACAAAAATTACACTTTCCGAGTGAATACCCATTAAATTCATCTGAGAGTTAAAATGCAGATATAAGTGTTTAGCAGGGCGGAAACGGCAATTAAATTACTTTCTACATGGTTGTTCAATTTTCCCCGGAAACTTTTTTGATATGTCGGTTACGGGAGGGCTATCAGAGAGCTCAATTTCCCGGCTCGAGTTTCCAACGTGTTTACAAATATGATGAAAAGCAATGCGTGCGCTTGCGCGTTCAGCCGCGATTTATGGAGACGCTTCTAGCTCCAGCAACGATGCTCTTTGTGTATTTAAATACTGCTTGCTAACAACCACGGTAGTTAGGGGTGGCATAGTCCTGGCAACAATCTGCAGCACAACACTGCAGGCTACACAATGGACAATGAAAATTATGGGTTCGATATAACATTCAAGTACGTGGCTATTGTTCAAGCTTGTTCTATGATTTCAAAAGTTTGATTTGCGATTCATTTATTGAATTGCATAATGCTACTTATGCTTTTAAATCGCTTGTAACTTTATTGATTCCACCATTACTATTTTATTATAAAAGTTATGCCGGTTGATGTTTTATAAGGATTATTCCCCACCTCTTGGCATAAAATTTATGAAAACGGTGTAAATGTTATTAATTTTTAAGGGTCGAATACGCTGCCGTACTACTTAGCAATCAAAAATATCATTATAAAAATGAAGCAGAGTTTGTTTTGGCAGCTACAAAGATTGAAGCTGTATGAAAGAAAATTTGTATAATATTCTTAATTAACAGTCACTGGCCTTCTATAAAGCCTTACTAATTAAGAAAAGTTCTTGAGGAAATTTAAATTTATTGCTTAAGTTCATAATACGTATATAAAAGAATCAGTTCTCCATAAAAAACGAAACAAGAAAAGATTTTGAAGTACAATGCCCAACTGCACTTCTCTATCCGATTATCTTTTACAGTATTTAGCTTGACTTAAACGCCTCTCTCTTATACTATAGACAGATACAGTGGATTCGATATCTATATCAGAGATGCTGTAGATAATTAGTTTTGCCGTGTGGGTGGTCACAGACCACAATATCTGAAGTCAGCAAGATCCGCGTCTTTGCCCGGCTCGTCTAGAGTTCGACTCCAGGTTAGATCCAGGGAGCAGGGCGCTAAAAGTAGGACCTCATAATGGGCTCCCTTCGGTATAGGCTCCCTCGTGGTCAGGGCTTAGGTGAGTTGGGATTTGCGTGTAGCGTGCTTTCGCGTGCGTGTCGCGGCTTGTTTGGGCCTAACTGGCTTGTCTGGGGCCTAACGGAAATAACTGCCTGGAAAAGTAACAATTTGTACACAGAGCTTATTCTAGACAATAACGTCTACGCTGTCTTCTCTGTTTATTTTTATTTTTGGTGCAATTTCAACCGCGTTTCTTTATTTAAACGAGCAACGAGCAATTTAAAAAACTGATTCCATGGCAAATATTCCTTGAAATAGATTGCAGTTCGCTTTATTGCTATTGTTGATTGCGTTTATTTTAAACACCACTTGGGTCATTTGCTGAAGTGTTCTCGTGACGAAGTACCTTGGGAAAACCTTGCTCTGTGTCACATGGGAAAATCAAATTTATTGCAAAAATATCAAGAAAAGATAATGATATTAATATATAGCCAAATCAAGAGGAAATGCAATTTATTTCATTACTTAATTCCAAGGGCCTGTTGTAAAAGATCTAAATGTACTGAAAACCACTTACAATTAATATATTGATTTACAAATGCATTATAATATAATATGTTATTTGGTGTTAAAATGGAAGTACTTTTGAATCAGAACAGAAAATGTGATAGAATTTTCCAGGATAGTAGAAATCGTGAGTTAGTTTCAGATGTAAGTCAGATTTCGTTAGAAAAACAAGATATAAAACAGGCATGAAGTGACTTGTTAGTTTTGTAAGGTAATTGAAATGACAAGTTTCAGATTCGTCTTTGAATTATCAAGATTTCTGATTAGGCACCCACACGAATTTTCTCGCCTATTCACACGACGAAAAGAGGCTTAAATCAACATGCAGTCTCTCTGTAAAAACTTATGCTGCACGAGGCGTCAAGCACCAACGTTCCTTTCAAGTCAGCTGCACCCGGGAAAATGTTCACCCCTAAATTTAGTAATTTGAATCAAGGGCGTGGTCGCTCGGAACATTTTCTAGATCTCCATTAAAAGTATTTTATTTTTAGAAGATTATAATTTCAACTCGACATTGCGGAGTTGCTCGAATATCAACTTAATCAGAAGACCTGAAGTTATGAAAAGTTCCCGCTTATACAGAGAATAGAGAGCCACGGTAGCACATCAGAGCAAACTATATGCATCCAGCTTCTTTTTGTGGACTAAAGAAATTAACAACACGCTAACTTTCCATGCTAGAAAACGGACAAAACTTTTGCGTGTGTTTGGAACTTTTATTGCAATTTATTCTGTATAATAATTCTAATTGTGATACAAGAACGTTCTGCTTGAAGAAATAAATACGTGGAATAAGAAAATAACGCCGAATATAAGACCCCCCAACAACCGGGAATAACATTCACAAGAAAAGTTAGAGCGTGAAGAGTCTTTAAAATTCCACGTCTCTCGCCTGTGGATCATAATATCAAGTCAAGAGCGTAGAAGATTGGCGCGCTGGCAACATACATAATATACGCTATATGCGTGCGTAAATTTCCAGTTTAATTTTCTGCGCAAACCAAATTTACGGACGTCACGTATTGCCATGGACGCCACGTAGCAGGGAGGCTTACCTATCCCTCGTCGGCCAAAAAACGGCACGCTTTCTTGTGTAAAATCACTGCACCCCTCACCCTCTCGACCAATTTGCTGGCACCAGGGCAGGCCGTGGGTATAGCGACGGGGTCATTCCATGGGAATCGGGGAAGGGCATAGCCCAGGGAAGGCGCGGGACCCACAGAGCTGCAAAAAGTATCCACGATTGCCATTCATGATAATTTCCATTCCCGTTTCCTTTCCCATGGCAAGTTTTAATGGTCTGCCCTGCACACATTATTGGTTCTGCGTTGTTACGGGCGAAGGACCGAATTCATCCGAGTCCTCAGAGCATGGGAGGCCGCTCCGTTCCGTTCGATAATTTACTCATGTGTAATAATGAATCGTTTGACATTCGATGATTGAAAGCGAGCCAAAAATAGATTCGGTTGCTACGATTTGAAAAAAGCAACGGTGAATATCGTAACGCCATTCATTTATGTATAGACGCGCTGAAAGGAAAATAGTGTAATCAAGATAACTGAAAGATTCTGTTATGTGAATGGAATTTGAAAAATAGCTCTATACCTCTTTCTCGTATGTGTTCGAAAGTAATTTAAATTTGATTATTTGTCCTTTCCATCTGTCACGCGTCAACACGTGGTGACCCATGAAATATTCAGACCGGCTCGTTTTGCTCAGCGTCGGCGTCGGCGTCGGCGTCGGCGTCGACGTTAGCATTGTCATAGTCGCCTAGACTGTCGGCGTCGCCTAGGTGACATGCTAGCGACTTAATGAGTTGGAAATTGAAGTGTTCCTATGTGCGAGCCCGTGCGTCGTGCTGCGTGACGCTCGACGCTTGTTAGGCGTCGCGACGCCGACGTCCAGGTGGGCGTTGAACGAGGCGTCGCTCGCCTAGAGGGCTCGCTTTCACACAAGCAGCCGCGTCTAGATCTGCTCTCGTTGGACAAAGTTCAAGAGGTCGAATAGAAAGTGCCTTGCACGTATATAGACATAAATTGGATAGACTTTGCCTTCTACCATTGAAATTCTTTTCGTGTGTCGTTACTAGTTTCTCACTATATTTTTTATTGCTCTCGTGGCGCTGAAAATAATTATTTTTTGGGGACGAATTTTCGCTATGTCGTTTGAAAAAGATGCAGGATTTTTTTGATGAACGCCGAGTTTCATTAATTGGGCAGGAATTTATGTTTTTAATGAAATTAGCAAAAATTCTTCGAAAATATCTGCCTGTTTATTTTTCGTTCGGACATATCACGTTTCAATGTTGGAACATAAATATAACAGCGCCTTCACGTAGATTTCTTTGGTAAAACATAAACTTTCCTTCCAACGAACATGTCTATAAAACCATTGTACTCAGCGCGTTTCAGATCATGCAGTGCGTGCTTCACAGAGGCGCTGTGCGTAATCTTTCCAGACGCACACTCGCCTAGAAAATGCAATCAAATTCGAGGTCCAATTCGGGGTCGTCATCGTGCTAACACGCGGGGTTCATGGGTTAGTCCACGTCGCGACTTGCTCGCGTCTGCACGGAGCGCCATCTGCACTCCGTCGCCAGCAGGGGCGTGGACGAGTCGCATTCCTCGTGGGCAAATGGATATCATTCAACGCTATAGTGATGCGTTTCATTTGATAACTCTCAGGTGGCGATATTTGTGGATTTTAGCTATTATTTTGGAATGTAGGAAAAAACATTTGTGTACAAGTCAATTTGCATAAACGTGCGGAATGTGCCGTGCAAACAATTGATCCAAAGTTTATCTCGAAACTTTACGTGACTATGTAAACCAAAGATACTATATAATAACCTTGGATGTAAACGATGTTTTTTGATTTTCATTTTCAGCGATAGTAATATGTTTGTGCATGATGGCGTTTTTAAAATCAATGTTATTTTAGTATTATTTCACGTGATATTTCTCATTAAATTTAAATGGCACCATTTTGATATAAGTATTTTTCATATTCTAAAGTTGATTACCATTTTCAACAACTTAATGAAGAGTACCTACCTTTATAAGTATTAAAATAATCCTCAGCGGCTGTGTGGATGGAGATAAAGTTTTAAAATACAAATTGCAAACATGAGAACATAACCGATGAGCAGTAAATGTTCGTATGTAGCGGGCAGTCATGGTGGCGCATGAATACGTCCTCGGCCGTCGGAAAAGCGCGGCCAGCGCTGTGGGACTGGGTTATGTAATTATTTTCCCAGTTTAATTTGATAACTCAATGGCTCCGTCCCGTTCGGTATCGCTCGCTTTTCAAGCACCAGTCACCTACCGAGACTGCACCACGAGCACGTCACTGCAGGCTGCTCGCTTCAGTGTATTGCCATACTTATTTGGAACTAAACGCTGATAATTATTCTCATTTATTTTATTTTTTTATTTATTTTTTTTTTATTTTTGTATTTTATTTTTATTTTAGCATTATTCTCATTTAATAGTTCGAAGGTAATTTAAATTATGTATACGACGATTAAATCAGACATGATCAAAAAGTTATCTGAGACCTACTAATTGCAAATGCCTTTCTGGCGTGTCTTGTAGCATTGTTTTTTCGGGCGGGCTATGAGACCTTTCCGTGGGCCGGGAACAGAGTATTCCGCCAGGGTTTACTGCCGGCAGACAGGGAAACAAACCTCGGCGCTGAGGAAAGCGACTTGCGCTGTCGTTAAACCTGTCACCTTCACACACTTTCTGAAATAAAACCGCTTTCGTTGTTTGCTCGCGAAAACGGAACAAATGCCTATTTCAAACGTTGACAACTTTCAGTGTACACATTTTCCTGCTGTACCACTCTCAATCCCACTCTCCCTTCACGCCGAGGAAATTAGGGACGCAAGCGCGGTAAAGTACCAATCTACTATGTGCTGCCTTTTGTCCGACCTCGAACAAAAGCGCGCTATTTTGGGCGTTCGCTCGAATTATTTCATATTGTCCGACGTGTGTATAGCTAAATATAACGTATCGCTAAATCGCCGGAGCTATTTTCATCTCAGGGGGGAACATACCCTTGACAGGCTTAACCCCATCCCCTTTTCCCGACGTTTGAAGTTCCCAAACGTGCAACCCTTGAGTATGTCGAAGAGAGACGCGGTTTTTCTTGCGTCCACCGGCGTGGATAACATCAAAGTCCCGGCGTGACGAAGGCGACGGCGCCGGCGATGATAAGGCAATTCGCAGGAGACCTTCCGACCATGTCGACGTCCCTCGCTATTACCATACGGCCGGGGCAGGCCGGGGAGACGACGGCGTCGCGGCGTGGCAAGACGCTCGGGGTGCCACGCCATGCCCTGGGCGGCCCGTACGCCCTATCGGCGCGTCCCTATACGAGAAGTCGAGCCGAGCACATCTGGATCACGTTTATGAGTTTTCTTTGTAAGAAGGTCACTGCGATGTCCGCTCCATGCAGCATACAAGTGGGGGCTGGTGGGCGGGGAGGGCACCGACCGTTGGTATATCATTTTCCTCCCGGCGATGCACTGTACTCTTGATAGACGATCCTTCGCTCGACGAGCGAGTTTTATGAAAATATGAGAACGTTTCAGCGAATGCAAATCCCCGAGGAGGTTGCCCAGCCATGGGATGTTTGCCAGTGATGACAGTGCTACCGCTGGTCTTTTATTTCGTGTCGTCCTCGCTCTGCGACTTACGTACTCGTTGTCCGTCGTGGTTATAAGCATTCACATCATTCACTTCGTGCATAGATGCATACAATTCCGCATCGCGACCTCAGCTCCCATAAATATGTTTACCTAGGAGCCAACTTTTCGTGTTAAACTGAAATTGAGATTTGTATCTGAAGTTTGGGGGAATCTTTTCGTCGCGTACACGTTCAAAGAGTATGTAATAATGCGCACAAATATCCGTGTGGCGTTGGTACGGTGGCCAGGCGGGGCACGGGGCACGGGGCACGGGGCACGGGGCACGGCGCTATACATAATAGAGCACCCAGGGCAATTCAGCAACTATAACTCGCGCGTGCTTTGGTATTCCTTCAGGGGGCGCGTGCTCTCCCAGGACAAGGCGTGCCCCTCGCACGCAGCCTGATGAGCCGTTCAGCTCGGCCTAGTCTCACTTCGCCAGTCACGAATTCGCGGGCTTCATTATGAGTCTTATGTTTAAGTTGCATTCATGTGGATAACAGCAGAATCAAATGGAGTAGTGTATAAATGAGACGGAATTTAATGCTCTTTTTTGCTTCGGTACGCAATTTTATTTTTGCTCTCGTGGCTCGCATCTGGTCTGTACGCGAGCTCAAGTGTATACTTGCATTTTTTTTGCGAATTTTGTTGGTGTCGTTTTCCAGCTCGAATCCAACAGTTTTCAACTAACTTTCGCGAGTTTTGTGAACAATAGATATTTTTAAAACTTTTCCCTCGATACAAACATTTAGCGGATAGGGAATATAATTGTCATGCTCATGCGCGCTTTTGTGAGTTTTTACGTTAAATTTGAGGATAGTTTCACATCGAACGGTTAGCCAGTTCCTACCTTTGTTTGCCTGAACATTTGCATAAAAGTCATCTATATCAAAATAGTATTCCAGAGTTTTAACTATCACGTCTATAAAATACAGGAATCCGTGTATAGCCAAGATATGTAGCGGACTCCTGCTGACTGTTGATCACGAACTAAATTTACTATGCTTGAAAACAGCTATAGATGTGCCATCAAAGTTTGGAAAATAATTTAATACATATCGTCCTGATAGCTGTGACGTTCTCTCTATGAACCACGTATTCAAATTTCCACCAATATACCTCCTTCCATTCTCATTACAGCTTCTCCACATAGGAGACATGTTACGAATATATTTAGTGCAAACATTACTTTTGGATGAAGATTATCCTTAATATATGATAATTCTCAAACGTCGCATCGGTTTGATGAGCCAAAAGAGAAGCTAAACTTTTCCAAAGTTGCCTTCTAGTTTATATTCTAATAACATGCACGTCAGCGCGCAACAAGCTTATTTAATAAACGAGGGAAGAGCCAAATTCGCATTGTTCAGAGGAGAGCGACGAATGTGATGAATCCGATAGCTCGAAGCGTCTCTTTTCTTTCCGACAGGAAAGACGATCTTCCATCGCAAGCACGACGTGCCAGCATCTTCAGTAATTACAGCGAGAAAATGACAATGCAGAAAGCATTTAATTAAACTCAATTTCGCAACTTCAGCAATTTAACACTCATTAGCAGCATACTTAGCCGTTAATGCGAGCTATTCTTCGGTTTTTGTCACTTGCCAAATTCCTTCCATTGCACCCGCAGGCTTGGAGCATCACACCACGTACATACGCACCACACATGCCTGCTGGCAATGCGGTGTGTGGGATGCAAGACACATGCCTGCTGGCAATGCGGTGTGTGGGATGCAAGACACATGCCTGCTGGCAGTGCGGTGTGTGGGATGCAAGACACATGCCTGCTGGCAGTGCGGTGTGTGGGATGCAAGACACATGCCTGCTGGCAGTGCGGTGTGTGGGATGCAAGACACATGCCTGCTGGCAGTGCGGTGTGTGGGATGCAAGACACATGCCTGCTGGCAATGCGGTGTGTGGGATGCAAGACACATGTCTGCTGGCAGTGCGGTGTGTGGGATGCAAGACACATGCCTGCTGGCAATGCGGTGTGTGGGATGCAAGACACATGCCTGCTGGCAGTGCGGTGTGTGGGATGCAAGACACATGCCTGCTGGCAATGCGGTGTGTGGGATGCAAGACACATGTCTGCTGGCAGTGCGGTGTGTGGGATGCAAGACACATGCCTGCTGGCAATGCGGTGTGTGGGATGCAAGACACATGCCTGCTGGCAATGCGGTGTGTGGGATGCAAGACACATGCCTGCTGGCAATGCGGTGTATGGGGCAAGGTTCGAGAGCTTTTTGTTACAATTTCATCCAAATTAAAAGTGAACTGTACAGCTATGGCAATGACGTACACATTATTCCAACCTTGTCTCGTCTGGCAGCATCGATTGGATTATATCTCAGCGTACCACCATCCAATCAGTTGCATTTCATCAATTAACTGTACCATTTCTACGGCGCAGGATATACTATTAGATTATGCCCCAAGCCTTCATCGGTTTATCAGACGCCCTAGCAACATGGCTTTGGACTCTATGTCTGGTCTCGTTAGAGGCTTTTACTAAAGTTTCCACCGAAATTGTGATAAGTATTGAGTCGGCAATTTGCGTCAAAGTTTGCTTTCAAATTTCAATACTGAACATACACGGCATACCGGGTATTGCGTCATAAACACACATCATGCACTTGATCACTTGAATTGCATTGACTAATAACATGGATGTGTGGACATGCGCACATGAACCTGTATCAAAGGTACCAATTTCCATGTCATCAAAGCTATGAGTCTGTGTGCGTTGTTTTTGTTGTTTTAGTTGGGGCAGTTCTCTGAAACACCAACTATCTGCGTGGTAAGCCGGGGGATGGGGGTATTTTGTAAAAGGCATGCAGTTTTTTTGGCAAACGAAACCGTGGACACAATCAGTGTTTTGTGGCGCTCCTGGCGGCTACGACAAACAACTCGACTCAGAGATAAAAAGGACGGGCGCCCTGAGGAATGGCCAACCACAATCAGGACCACGAATTTGAATAATTTTTAATTTTACGCCCGGAAAACTTTGTCCTCGATAAAAGGATATTTGAACACCAGTTTTTCATCCGTTGCAATTGATTTCCAAGCATAATATTTACATACCCGAAGATCTGGTGGAAGAGAAATTGATACTCTGGTAAGAAAATTTAGACGTTATTCAAAATCGCTGCTGATGGGATTATGTATGGCAAAGTTCCGAATGAATGAATTGACAAGATCTGTCACTAAGTGATATACAGGCTTGAAATCCCATGGGTATATCGCACAAACACAATAAGCTTCGAAATTCGGGAGCTCGGTGTAAAGCTGGTGACATAACGCATGTGCTGTTGGATACGGTATTAGAGGCACAGGGCCACACAAGATGGATCAGCGTCTTTTGTGCAGCAAGCTTGAGCTCTTTTGATATGCAATACTGTGCTAAAATTCTATGCCTTATTGTGTCTCAGAATAATATGAAATAAAGCTACTATATAGCACCCCCATCCCTATACGTAAACCAATTCGTATCCACTCTCCAACGTAGGTATACCTAAAATTGCGTCAACATTCCTTAATGAAATGCTCTAACCTTATGGGTATAATATTGATGGTTTGGTTTGTCTTATTTTGAAAACTTTGAAGATTAATAACTCACGGTAAACCATATACCTGTCTATACTGGATTTACATAACCTTTGTCTCCAAGTATGAAGTTAATTCAACTATTTAATGATTTTATAAATCCTATTCGAAGACCCTGCTTTCGGATGTTGATTGCTAGTTGGCCTGGAACTTTTCAAACATCATTAGTTCTCTTCCTCACCACATGTCACCTTTGAGGCGCGCTCTACGAAGGAATCGAATATCGTTGTTGTATACGATGCACTAACAAATTAAATTGGTGTAGGTATATGTATTCGCAAAGAGCGACTACTAGCGCTCGGCGATTCATGTGCAACAGAATCACCTCCCATGCAGTTGCCTCGGGCTTCGTGCTGCCTTCACCCAAAGTCCATGCAGCCGTTGCCCAAAATTTGCCAACCATTTAGCCACCGTCTTGCGCAAAAGTGGGTCCATTTCGTCGCCTCGTTCATGAAGTGAGTGGTATTTTTTTGCTACGAGGAGTGAGAACGGATTATGGTGTTGCTTCTTGTAACTCGTTGATGTATGTTCCAATTTCTGTACTCTTGGTAAAATGTTGTTCTTATCTATAGTGAACCGTTCTGAGGGTATAAACAGTAAATTTTGTTATATTTTATTCATAAAGCTGTAGAGAGAAAGTTTTTGTTTTAAGCGAGCGGCTGATTGAAGAAGGAACAATTCTCTAAAGGGGCTTATAGGGCAAACTTGATGAAAAAGAAAATATTCATTATTGGCAGAGAAAGGAAAATAACCTCTGACGTAATTCTTCTTGCTTAGTACGTATAAATTACCCGTAATCAGTACCATCCTTGACCTTTTCCACAATGGACGCAAAGTCTCGTTTTATTTCTTTAGAACCAATCCCGAACAAAACAGATTTGCTTAATGTCCAGTGTAAACTACGCGTTGCAGTTGTCTAATGACCCAGAGCTTCGTTGCCACCGTGAAAGCTATTGCCCCTTAAATCCAAACTCTATCCAGTGAGGGAAAGTACGACGAAGATATTCACTATAAAGAAAGATTTATAATGATTACTCGAGTGAAAAGTGGATTCTTACTCGGACGTCGCAAAGTGTTCAGTATTCTGGCGGCAGCAGTAATTGTGAACTTTTATTGCTGCAATTGAAACTTGGAATGAATGCGCGAGCAAAGCTCTATGACACAGATGCAGATTATGCACTTTCATCCTTGGCCTCATTTTCCAGCGTCTGCAATCGTCGCAGTTAAGAAAACCTGCGAGAGTTTATGGTTATACGACAAACTAGTGCTTTCATATTTTCGAAAAGTAAATATTTCCATAGAACTGAAATTGCGCGATAGAAATCGAAGTTTTTCTTTTGAGGGTTTTCCGGTAAACATGACATTTTCCGTATGGGGGACTTTCGTTCCCTAATCATTGATGAATGTACATTGTCCACGTGTTTGTTCAACATTGTTTCTCTTCGTTTTACCGCAGGGATGCTAGTATTTCCCGGGACGTACAGTCGAACGAGTTTCAATAAAACAACGCCCCACTGCAAACGCACCAGAAATCCACACCGAGTGTCACAGTCTCGCAATGTGATCGACACATCGGAGCCGCGAAGTTCCCCTTGGACTGAAACAGATTCCAAGAAGAGAGACCGGATCAGGAACCCTATGATACGGATCGGCTGCAATTCTGTTTGATCTCCACACGCCTAGCGGTCAGCTTACATTCGGCCCTCGACGCTAGGTTTGCCTCTGGGAAATCGCTGTGAATATTTCAGCCCGCTGCAAGGGCGTCAGAGGACCTTTGTTTGTACCCTTCAACCGCCTATGGTGTGTATAGGTATTGTTGTTTGCGTGGAAATTCAGATACTCCATCTCTCGATCAAATAGCAGCGTGCGAGTCGTAGCGACGCGAGATGAGTGCGAAGTGCGAACAATGCCGCTGGTTTTGCGGCGATGGTCCATCACGCGCCCTGGAGCGGATGCTGACACGGACAGCCGCTATGCGGGCTCGATAGGTAAACACGCCCCGTAATAGAGGACACAATTTACTCGCTCTGTTTACTGATTAATAGTTAAATAAACATGACGCGAGATATTACACAAGCAATGTTGAAATATTGACAGAATTACGCAAGCCGCACTCGTAGTTTACTGTATAGTACCTGCAATATGTCTCGCTTATATAGGGACAACGGAATGAGATATTTCTCTAATTCACAGCAAATCTATAGTTCAGGTGGTGACTTACTGAGACATACAGTGGTCACAATAAGAACGGAACAATCCGTTTACTAACTCACTTGACGAAAAGTCGACGAAACGAAACGACACGTCACGACTTAAAACAAAATAAATTTTGGTTTTCAGAATTAGTATGAATTATTGTGATGTTTCTATTTGAGATGGAACAGGACTGTTGGGAATAAAGGGGGCTTAGAACTATTAAAATGTGGCAGGTGGCCATTGCAGTGAATTAATTACACAAAAGTTTTTATACCCAAATGAAATTGCTTCCACAGCTTGTTCAATGAAAGTTGAAGTCATGATTTGTGATAGTGACCATCATTCCAGAAAAACCAAGTGCCAAATTACATGTAACGTGGCATCATTGGCTTTTGGCAGCTGCAAAATGTACTCTTTTTTCCGTCGGACATGTTATTAGCCCGGTATAAAGTGTCACTATTCACTATCATTATACCTAAACATGTGACGGGAGTTTAATGGGGTTGTTTACTCGTTGTTTTATATTAATTTTTTTAAATTTGCAAAAGTCCATTATTCATATTTAGCAGATAGGATTAAAAAAACTAATACACCTCCATGTATATACTAATAATATAATCCTATAATGTAGGTATAAAAAAATATAATAAAATAAGCAAGAAATTATCCGAATATTAACTAAGAACATTTCTATGTTCTATGTTCGAACACACTTGTTCTGTAATAATGCATTTCATAATCGCATGAACTATTTATACCACACGCCCTTCATTTTTAAATAATCAAATGAAAATAAATTAATAAATTAACTATTGTATTATACCTGTTGTGAAATGTGAATAGACTTTTGTCCAAATGGTACTCCAGTACTTTTATGCTTTTAGTTCCAAAAATTTTATTTCACTCACTGCAATTACCACAAGCCAATTTAATTTCATCAAGTTGGCGTCCAGCTTTTATCTCGACTGTCTCGCTTCATCTCACAGCACAAGTATAGGTAATGATATATAGCTCCAGCCCTTCTGACTGGTCCAATCTCTGTCCGCCAGGGGCTATTGCAGCGGAATCAATCCAAGAACGACAGTTTTTGTGACTCGCTCGCATCATGAAAGACAAGTGTTTGGCCGAGATTGACAACAGCATTCCCTGTGAAAAGGACACTGCAAGACAAATAAAAAACATGAAAACAGGAATGTATTCCCCTCTTGTACCATTTCACGACAATTGTATTGGTCATAGGATACCAATTCTTGGCACCACATGAGTGTTGTAAAATGTTATCATCATTCTTCACCGAGTTGAAATTCTCTTGTGAAACACTGACTCATACGCCTGGTTTTATGATGAGTAAGGTCAGAAGTGATTGGGTAGAAGCCAGCTCTGTATTCCTCGCCACGGATTGCCGCTAGGAAATTGTTCCTGTGTCCGGCGACAGCAAAACGAACAGGGAACGAGACGCCGTTTCCCCAGGAATGTAGCGAGAGCGTCTAGAGCGAAAAGCCAGCAAGGCTACTATGCTTCCATGACCATGGTTACACGAGGGAAGCGTTCCCGTCCCCTCGCCCCCTGGAAGGGTGGCGGAAAGCTCTCAAGAAACGTGATGTCTTTATCACATTTATATTCTTCATGAGCAGAGCAACATTACATTTTATCAAGTCTCTCGCCAAATAAGACGCGCGTTACTCTGTAGGCGAATTCGGGAAGGAAGACATTTAAATGGATATATAAAACATTTATTCTTGTTTTATATATATATAGTCTAGTTGCACTCAGAATTTCTTTGTGTGTCCCGCGGAAAGCAAGGACCGAAATAGGAACTAAATTTCAACGGTCGGCTATGGATGTGACGCCGTGGCTACAAATTTATAACCACTACACACACATCATGCAGTATTTCTGTAGCCACACGATTTGTGCGCAGAGCACGAGTCACATTTCAACTATTATTGCGTGATTTTCATCGAACGTATACGACTGAGCATTACCTTAATTAAATAATTAAATAATTGTTTCGGAAGGCCATTAATGAAACACCAATCGAGTAAAAGTTCATTAGAGAGATTTCGGGCTGGACGGAACGCTATGCGAACCGAGAGAGCCTTTCATTAGACATGCAGTTTGTTTTGCTATTTACAGCTGTGCACACAGCATAATGTTATTTGCGCCCACATATATGTAGTGTGCTCAGAGCGCTCGAAAAGTATTTGGATTGCAGTACGGTTTCATCGCATGTAATTAAAAATTTCATTTAACTTTATTACGCGAATGTGTGTTTATTATCCTCTTCCAACACAACATAAATTCCGACCCAATATTATAAATTTATCTCCTGAACAATGCAGTCCATGCCATCGCACGACTTGCATAGCTGCAGCTGCATTTCAGCAGTGGCGCTCTTGAAAGCAAACGTATATTAAGTTCTCTGTTTCACATGTAATTAAACTTAACACCACGCCCCACGACATATCGCCTCTGTTAAATCCTTAATATTTTGCATTAAATGCAATAAAGCTGTCTCCATTTTCGCGTCTGTGCCCCCACATTCCCCATTTCGCCCATACGTAACACACCTTTCGCGTCGCTCGATTTCACGGCTGGAGCAATGTCCGCACCGCGGCACACGATCTGTCTGCTCTCTCGCGAAAAACGCTTGCATTTAGAGCGCCGCCCATTCACCAACACGGCCTCATTTCTCAAACGCGTTAACAACGGCGCGAAAAGCTCGTTATTATTGCACGGTAATGCCCCTCGTTCTGGCCCGGTCCTCGTGTGCATGGACCAGGGATGCTGTTGCGGCGGGAGCGGTCGAGCCAATGCACAGGGCTGCGGGTGAATGATGACATCCATGCGTCCAGAATGGGCGTGCTGATGCGATCTGCCCAAAATGCCCATCGTGTATGTCCGGGCGCCTGGCGATTCGTGAAATGCAACATTCGAGCTGTCATTATAAATGTAGATGTGTGATGCACGCATGGCGACGCCCGAATCAGAGCCGACGCCGACGTCGACGCCGACGTCGACGATGCTTTGGGGTGTGGAGGCGCCGGTGTCGCCGACGCTCACTGCACCTATGTGGCGCGCGACGCTCCGGTGCCTTCGTGGCGTCGCGACGCCGATGACGTCGGGATGGGCGACGCTGAATTAATCACATTCACAGCTCTCTGTTTGTACGTTGAGCCAACACTGAAATTAGGTATACCTATAGCCATGGCTGGTGGAGTAAATCTGAAATCTTGCTGGTATTGTTAATGATGCGTTCCAGCAATGTGCACCAGATCGGAATGCTGGTGATTGGACATGGGCTCATCAATATTAATTAATACGCGTCATATGTGGAATTTATAACTGGAGCCGTGGTGAATTTGATTTGAATATAGCTCTGTTCCATTACGTTGCTGCACGCGGCTTGTGTGTGAACGGCGTGACCTTTCTCTTCGTAGCGCAGGCAGGATGGGGTGATATAAACTGTATGGGGCTTTGAAACGCTACCAGAGAATTTGCATGTGCTCTTTTTGAGCCAGCACCGTCTAATATCATTTGAGTTTGGCTGGCTTAAGTCGGAATCCGCGAGTTATGAAGCAAACACACCCACAACGTGTATAACAACTATTGTGCAGAAATCCTAGGCGCATATAGCAGATACAATTTAATCACAACTGACAGAATAGTTAATAAAATGATTTTAGAGCGTACTACATGAAAGCTGAATTAATGCTGCATAATATCTGGATTACCACAAATAATAGAGGAATAAACATGTATAAATGGCGTCGTTTCAATTCGCATTCTACATTTTATGCAAATATTCTAATTTGGTTAGTTTAATCAAGGTCTTGACTGAACGTAATGGAGTTTCCTCGCGCATTGAGCACAAAGAACAAATTGCGTGGACCGAGCCTTCGTCTGTGGTGGCAATAGGGTGAAAGGGGTTTGGGGGGGGGGGCACACGCACGTCCTCGGAGAGGCTTTTGAGGGCCGCGGAAACCACATTTGCGTGGACCGATTGTGAGCGTGGCTGGTCGGCATTGCGAGTCATTCGGTCTTGATGTGCTGTGCTGTTTCGCGGCTAGGTATATACGAATCACACGTGAGGTCTGTTCCCGTGATATCGCTCGCTCCCTTTCTTTTATATTCGGACGTAAAGTTGGCCGCCCCGGGCGCCGTTAGCCCCGCGTCGTCATAGCGACTGGATGACGTCATGTGCCGGGCGAACACATTATATTATATATCGCTGAATCTCGTAGTTATTCCTCCCATTTCATCTTCTATTGATGACAATCGGAACAAATGAGTGGAAAGATGTCGAGCGATGGGAGAAGAAAAGAGTCCTGACCACATCCAGAAATAGTTTATTAACTACTATTAGTTTATGTCGAGGTCCACATTTGAAAGAAAGCCGTAATCGTTAAAGAAAAACTGGGAGCGTATGGACTTCGAAGAGTGTAGACTTAGTTCACAATGTATTGGAAGTCGATTCGTGGCGCTCTCGAGCAGAGTGGCGAGCATTGTTGTGGCCGGCCAGGACCTCGCGGAAAGGGGACCGAGTCACCACTCAGTGCAAGGAAGAAGAAGGCAGTCACTGCATATTGTATTATCATTGGCAAATGGGTAGTGCCGTACGTTATTTGGACTGAAATTTCGTTTGTAAATTATTTTGTAAAGCGATGAAATAATTGTTTGGCATATGGCTTTGATGAAAAAACATTTTGTGGAATATCAGAATTCCAATGATAAAAAAACGTTGACCCTGAGGGTGTGAAAGTCGGGTAGGTTCACGTGATGCATACAACCTCTCGAGTGTAGTATCAACGCTCTGATAGATTTATCTACATTTTTCACGAGTTAAACTTGACTCATCAATTATTAACTATTGCCATCCTTCTTCCCCCTTTTCACCTTCTTGACTGGAAGCCTTAAAGCCACCTAAAGATTCGCATCTCTAAGAAACTATGCTACGAACACGAAAGTGTCCCCAATCGGTAGTTCATGATTTTTTAAACCAAACATAAACGAACGAAAGCATAGGAACTCGGTTCTACAAGTCAGCTAGACCCAATCTCGACCCCACAATGAACGTTTTCCGGAGCCTGCGATTACGACGTGTGCAGCTGGATCTCCTAGCCAGCCTCCTCTTCTATCCCGTTTCCGACGTGTCCAGCAGTGGAGGACGTCTTGCCAGCAGGGGACAGGATGCAGCGCACGGCTTGTTTAGCGTCTGTCTCGCACGGCAGTCGCTACTCGCAGATCACGGGACTCAGGCCGGCTGTTCCTTTATCGATCGCCGCGGTGGGCTTTCAATTTGTTTCTGATGTGCAGAAGAGTTTGGATTGCGGATTCGACAGGATGTAAGGGGACAGGGGGCTGGCGGCAGCGCCAAGGGGGGCAAGGGGAGGGCATGTCAAATAATAAAGGTGGTGGCATCAAGGAGGTGACTTTTGTTCGCGTGCTGCTCGGATGCGAGGGAGCTGAGGAGGAAATTTACTGCCAGTAATTTCATTCCCTTCCGAGTATATAGAGCAATATGAACAACTTGCGTTTACGTGTTGAATTTCCGTAATGCCCGTAACTCTTTCCCCAGCCAGCTATAGTAAGAGCTGAGGAACAAGTTATAAAAGCGAGGAACTTTTTGGGATTAACTTAATTGGATTTAGCTACCTGGCCGTGTAATGAAAATAATGTGTTTTTAAATTACTTTCATATTTTAGGGGTTAAAAACCCACATTACATACTCATAACTTGAACCAAAAAAACTTGTAGGCATCGCTAGATTCGCATGTGGGAAATCGGTATAAACAAGTGCAGGTTTTACTCTATATCTATAGTTTCATCGATAACAGTGATTGGAGCTACAAATATGTTCGTACCCCTATACACTACACGAAGCACAAGAATATAAAAGAGTCAAAGAAAACTTGCAGGCAATATCACATCTGAATTCAAGCGATTTTGCCTCAGTGCCAGTTTATTGTTTCATTTCGAAGATCGGAGAGCAGAAACCTCGGAGACATATGAATAAAACATTTCAAATCTGTATTTTATAAGTATATCATTGAGATGGAACTGCATATATAGCACACATGCATCAACGACGTACTTCACGTTACAATCGTTTCATCATTTTAAAAACACCAGCGACAGCCGTGGGTTTCCTGGAATCTATACCGATCTCTGACTTCCCTTCCATGAGCGGTATACATTAAGCTTAATTAAAGTGATCGGAGACGGAGAGAAAATCTCCCAACTACACCATTGTAGCAAAATGTTTGCAACAATCGCTGGGCAAAACTTTCTGACCCGAGGGTCTGCTGTTGATGGGTTAAACACTTGGTTGTAATAAATCATAAACCAACATTAGACTAGACGTATGCACATAATACACCATGTTGGTGCAGGCATGCATGCGAAAAGTGACGAGCCCCATTTAGCCGTTATTTACACGTTTAAATATGATAGGTGAGTGCCTGGCGCATAGTGCGTTACACTGGAACTTTTCATTATGCAACGCGGTCTCACTTCAGCATCCATGACGTGATTTAAAAGTGGCGCGAGCTTGTTTGCCTAGTCATCTTGCAACGTTGTGCGGTGTCACGACTGAACCCATCATCCCCTGGAATTAAAAAGCATTCCCCGTCATAGATCGGTGCCCGGGGATGCTATCATGGTTTCACGATGGTATATAATTGTGATTTAAACGTTTAGCACGAGCAAGTATTGATTTACAGCTCCCAAACTTTCAAACGTGTAAACTCTTTGACAAAAATGTATCACAGCGCAATCCTGACTACTGATGAAAGAACTTTGTTCCGGCTTCTTTCATCACACGCTTCATTACTTGAGCCACGAGACTCATCCCTATTTTGCCTATTAATTCGTAATGAAGCCATCGGTGTACGGGGCAGCTGACACGCGCGAACCGGCCGTTCACCCTGGCCAGGCTGTAACCCGTCCGCGAGCCGCCACCGCAACCGGACTTCAGACTCGACCGCGCTAAGCCTGTCGGGCCTGTCCTGTGCAGACGTGGCCGCAGCGTGGCGCACTGCGCTTCAACCGTTTTGGGCGCCCGTTGCCATCGTGGTCGTGTCGCAAACAGGGGCGCTTATAGCTACTTGTGCGGTCAGATGGGTAGCCGTGGGTTTCACTGGTTTTCGCGACCACGCACTGACCATATTATATTCATTTTTGAAAAATATAGTATACTTCTCGTATATGCCTATAGCTGTTTTGCTCTAGATTTCTAGCTAGCGTGGAGCTTGGAGCTTGAAGACGACAGCTACAACGACAAATACGTCGGAAATGTATGCTTCATTAAATACCATGTCGTAATCTGAAGAGTTTTGGCCACTAAACGGACGAGCACTGTCTTGTGGCACGAGACGAGATGTTTCAGCTTCGTATACCATGGAGCCAGGATTTGTCCGTAGCCAAAGGCAAAAGGAGAGGCAAAGGAGAGGCAAAGGACGAGCTCGAATTGTTTGCGGACGCAGAGAGGCTCTAGTCGCTTCGAATGCGACCATCAATGCGATTGGTTGGAATAAAGGTTGGCGATGGCGAGCGAGCGATGGTCCTCGATCGACCATTGGTGCCACATTCAATGAACTAATGGATTTCGTCAACATTCCGGATAACGGATCTCGAATAATCTATTTGCTACCGGGAAACAGAGGGGTGAATTATTGAAAAGAAGAGAAACGTATCAAAGTTTAAAAATCTTGAACGAACGAAGCTGTGAGAAAGGATATAAAACTCCCTCTTAGAGAAAATAGGGCGTTGTATGTGGACTCATTACTCGAATAACGGAAATAGAGGTCAGTGGGGTAGTAAAACAACGGCACTAGGAGAACGAGCGAACCACACTCGCGGAGGAAAGGTGGTTAAACACAGCTAGCGTCGCGTGGCCTGCAGCGCTGCTTGTCCGCGGCGTTCGTAGCTAAGTTACTGGCAATTGACGTCGCTCGGATCGGGCATAAGTTGGCGCACACTCGAGCGACCCGCGGTTCGCCAAGATATTTCGCGGAATGTTCATTGTGAAGGCACATGTAAATCAGAGCGGGGCTTGTTTCGCGTATCTCCCCGCGTATCTCCCTGCGGCACGAACGGCAGGGAGCTTTTGGTGACAAGCACCAAGGGCCACGTCTTGAAAAAGTTTTCCCCGATTTGTGTGATAATTATATTGGTGTAATATATGGATTCAATTTGCATGGTAAAAAGCGAGCGGGCCGGTTAAGAAAATCAGAACCTTCTTGTGCGCGTATAGCGTCCGTGGCGAATGGCATGAGGCTGTCGTCCCCGCCTCGACGGGAGCGAGGGGGGACGCGAAGGGCTCCATGTTCCCGACGGCGAGGATCGAAGACGTCGCCGGCCGGCGCGAGATTGAGATGTGACGGACGGAGCTACGACGCGGACGCTCGGCGCACATTGATCGCGCTCGCACTCCCCATGTAGACGATAAGGGCTCTCTCTCCCGCAGTGCTCCTCCTTGCTAAGACCGTCGTCTGCCGGCTCGGATTAATTATCACACATATTAGCGAAGATATTTGAATTTTATGCCGCTCAAAGTGTCTCGACTTGTTTGACTTTGACATAAACGGCTTTGGCAGCAATTTTAATCATGAATAATTATTCAATTAGTCGCTGCGTAAGCACGATGAAAAAAGAAAATATTTCGTGAAATATTGGAATTTATAAGTGTCTTCCACCGACAAAGATTTGATGAAAGTTCTTTTGTTATTCACAGACGGGAAATTTGTTAAAGTCTAGCTTCCTTTCGAGGGGTCTTTCTTTAAAATCCAAATGAACGGGACGAATAAAATCGTTCTCTGGAGAGGAAAGTTTCCCTTTTATACATTTCTTTTCATATGGCTGCGATGTTAGTTTCGTAAATACTTCTCTGCGCGTTATTCCAGCTCTGCAAATGAAAGCCCGTAAACAATTTCCGTGAAACTAAACATTCAAGCTGAAACATAAATGTAAGTCAGACACAAATGTCGCTGAATTGTCAATGTATATATATTGTATTGAGCGAATACAATACTTAGGTACAGAACTTGAACTATAGGTGGACATTGCGCTGCATGTAAATTGTTACGTCAAAAGCACGCTGAAACATTACTAAACTGTTGCCTGGCTTGCAAGTGCTTCTACGTTTCCTCGGCCGCAAAACTTGCCAGACGCCGAGATTGCAGCGGGTGGGAAATACCGGCGAGGGTGAGATCGGACAGAGCGCTCACATGGGCGAACGCCGGGAAAGTGACTCAGACGCAAGCCAGCAAAGCGGGTATATCAATAGGGGAAACTTTAAATTGGGTTTCCCGAGTGAAGTTCGTCCGGATTATTAGTTTCTGATTGTGTCTATTCTTTATTAACCCATCTTTAGCTGAAAGTTTCTCGTGCTATCTTCGCATCTTGCGACTGGGTCACTGATGTCGAATGGCAGATGAAAATGTGATGGAAAAAATTCGTTGCTCGTTTTCTTTCTACGTGTGCCAAACTTGATGTTTCTCTTGAAAAAATCGACCATGAAAGAGCAGAAACGAAAATACGACTTATGATAAACGGCGTTTTTTCGTGCACATTGAATGCTCTCGTTTTGGGACGTCGCAGCTATCTGGCCCGCCAGCTGGTGACTGAGCCAAAACTCGCCTGCATCTGGAGTTGGTTTCCTCTCCTTTATCGCCATTTGTCGCCGTTTATGTGACATAATGCCGAGAGTTGACTCCAGGGCGCGATTCAAAATCAACGAATACACTTTTCACCTGGCGTCTGCCGTCAACTTTTCACATTTATCATCGGTTTTTCTTCTGCGATGGATATTTCCTTCTAGTGCCTGATATTCACAAGAGTGTTGGCTTTTATTGGGATGTAGTGAAAAGTGTATTGTCGCAAACTCAAAATGAAAAGTGCTATTATGACTACACAGAAACAAAGAATGTAAGCGCGTTGAGATGCTCGATTCTCCTTGAGTAATTTTCGCTAACATTTACATGGGCTCACTGTTTACTTCATACCTGTATTCATTTTGTGAAACTCATGTGAGGTGTATAGGTGATATCGAAGTCTATTAAAACGTTCGTGAAAATATACAAGGGATCAAGATACACAATCCATCAAAATAATTTACCATTTTACCTATCTACAGTTTTCCGCTATTCATAACCAAGGACAAAGGTAGGTACGTACTCATTAACTTGCCAGCAATTTTTACTCTAGATTATTTATAGTTCCATTACAACATAACAAACTGGCGGCATTATCGGCGAAAACTCGGGCGTGGCCGGTAGAAATGATAATATCCGCTCCATCCACACATCTCGTGCAATCGGCACCACCTGTAATTTCATCGCACTCGCCACGAGAACCTCCACCACTTTCCTAGATAATAAATCGTCCTCCATTCATCTACCCTCAACTCCTTACGTTTCATTACCGGCGACGCCGTCTGCTCAATTACGGTAATACCATGCATATATACATACATATATATATATATATATATATATATATATATATATATATATATATATATATATATATATATATATATATATATATATATATATATATATATATATATATATATATATATATATATATATATATATATATATATATATATATATATATATATATATTATAAATCCTCCCATTTGCTCGAATTTTCACTTGAAGGAACGCTGTCATATCTGATGGGATGTCTGCATTGTGCTGGCGTGAGCACGGGAACAGCACTTCTGCGAGGTAAATGAGATAATTCGCGCCGAGGTGGGCAAAGTAGCTGGCTTCCTACTTGCTTGCTAGGTGCACCTTCTTCTTGACGCCCGTATTCGTCCTTCCTGCCGCGTAATGCGACGGTGTTTCATTTCATTACGTGACGTCGAGCGTGAAACGCCTCCACCTCTATGCCGTGTCTCGCTGATGCTGTTGCTGATGCTGATGCTGATGCTGATGCTGCCAGCCGCCGGAACGGTTACTTAATAATAGAGAAAATAAGGCGACGATACCCCATCTTCGCTAGGAAATTGAGTAAGACTCCTCGTATTTTGCAAGACTTGTGATTTTAATGTAAATCCTGAGTACTACTCCGCGTTTCTCAAGTTGAACTAAATAATAATATTAGTTTGAAATGTTATCTTAGAGGGCAATTAAATGGGTTTTTTGAATCAATTCTTTCCAAAATAACGGAGAAATTAAAAAGCGTCCTTTTGACGCCTTTCGATAAAGTATTTCGATAAGTATTTTCGAAGAATCCTTAAAGTATTTTTACTCAAAAAAAATAAAATTGCAGAAAGAGATAATGGTCCATCCATTGGATCTGCATGTGGGCATTATCATGGCTTCCCGAGGAAACCCTTGGACGTTTATAGCGTCGCTCACATAATTGAAAAAAGAAAAAAACACACCCTCGTCTTTGAGTCTCCCTTAAGTTTCCGCTCGAAGGAACGCAAGACTTAGCACAGTGCTATCGCAGCCGAAGGCCTGCCGAAACTCCTTTGACTGCAGCATAAATAATGAGTGTGCACAGAGAACTTACTTCTTGTGCACTGTTTACTTACGCGTTCTGCATCTTAAGTAAGTGTGTATCCGCGTGCCAAAAATGAATCCATACTCAGCGCTTTTGGTATTACTAATGGAAAGTTTGTGTATCTTCGCAGCCGATAAAAGGAAATGCTGTATTTCGTCTAGCGTCGCTGAGCTGATTCTATTTTCGAGGCTAACAAGGACCGAGCTCATATTTGATTCGCCAGAACGTAACGTTTCTGCACCCTCGTTAGGGCTTCAGAATATCGGGCCATCTCTGAAATGTCCACGTAATGATGCAACGGACTTGGAAGAATTGGTATACAACGTCTAGTTCGAAGCCCTTTTGCTCGCTTTATTTGGTAGTGACACGAGCCATTGTGTGTTTGGACATTCTGCCTACAGGATTTTTTCCTAAAATCAAATTAAACGAAGCAGTAGCCTCTGGAGTATTCCAGTCAAGTGCACTGATGCATATTCCATTACCTTATTGCGATCAAAGAAAATATTATCGCTTGCTTTATAGCTAGAGCGAAGTAAACAACAATGTAGCAGTGGTTTTCTTTGGCTTATCACAGAACCTAACTTTCAATAATTGCCTAGGGGGCAGCATGACCTTTTCATTTCGGCTACCGCTACATGCACAGCATTAGTAAGTTATGGAAAAGGCTAGAGGGCGTTCAAAATTTTAGATTACATAAAGAACCAAGAAAGCCGCGGGCAGCCATTTTTGCTTGCCCCAGTGTAACACTTCATGTGCTTTGTGAGAAATGTAATTTTCGTTAGGAAAAAATACAAAGGGGAGAAAAACAAGCGAAATTGCTTTAATAAGCAATCATCCTACGGCTACCACACACATTGTTTTCAAAATATTCGGCTTTTTAGACGTAGTGAGCAAGAAGCAATTTATTTGCATTAACTCTGGCCGGAACAGGTGGCTGCAAATCTCGTCGCTGCTCGCGCCGATGTAGCCAACAATTAATTAATTAGAGAAATACCAAGAGGAGAGAACAGCAGATACAAGAGACTCCAGGAAAAACTTTTCCAACCGTGTACTGTATACTACACTATGTAGAGAACATTTTACCGCTCGTTTTAGTTGAAATTAGAATAAACAATTACAAAGTTTCTTTGTGTGTTCGCTCCAAGGTTTATTTGCTGTTTTAGTGGTGATGACTGGCTGTGAGCTTTAATTGCCGTAATTAATTTACGTATATTTGCGCCTCAAAGGCGCGTGTTCGTTCGACAAGACCCTATACTGTGCATGTTGTGCGAATCACTACATTCCCAATGGAAACTCCAGTCCCAGTCTAAAATCTACTTGATCAAAAGAGCATGACAGCGAGCAATATATTGCAATGTCCAGTGTATTTTAAGCTCGCTCGAATACCATAAACATCCTTGCTCCACAGCGTAACATATCTGGCATAGTTCTAGCTTATTTGATGTCCACGATCAAAGATGCCTTGATAACCAATTACAATTTAATTACTGCCCCTTCATAGCGCATTAAGCTATCGAGAGGGTTGAAACAGTTTACTCGATCTTGCTTGGTTCGGTCAGTGTAGATAATATCTAGGATGAATTAATCTGGATGTTATAAGAGAACTACCATGATGGGCCTGTTGCTAACTCCATTTCACGTTAAGAAGGGGAGTGGAATTGCATCTTCCTCGAGGACCCACTGCTGCTATACTCGAGCTAAGAGTTAAAAAACTCGAAAGCCACGCCTTGAGCCGGACAAAAGGCTATGGACAGTTTTGAAACTCTTAGCTCATGTCTAAGAGGTCAGCAGAAAATCCACTCTGATTCTTAATGTAAAATGGAGTTTAGTCGGCTGGCATTTTTGTTTAAATCCCTAATGAGACTTCCCAATTCTTTATGACACGCAAGAAAATCAATTGGGTACAATTTTCAAATGCAACTCCGCAAGGAATAGCAAGTTAGTCAAGAATCGCAAACCCTCTGGAAATATTGTAATGTATTCAACCATCCCCCATTTGCCATTTTCCGTGGCTTATCATATTTTTCGGAATGATTTTCCTAAAGCACTTTCGTTCGTGCGTTATTGAGCGGAACACGAATTGAAAGATACGATCCCATCATTGTTATTCCGGCCATGACGAGCAAAAACAATATCGTCACAAATATGTAGGGCATAGTGAACGACCTCGTCCGCGACCTTCGGCCTGGGATTGCGGGCTGGGTGACGTCAGTCGATGCCCCGTGTTAAAGGTTGGGGAGGGAGGGGTGGGGGGTATCCCCCTGGTCTATGAATATCAACCAAATATTTTTTTATACATGCGATTTATTGGTGTCAGCGCAAAGAAATTAGCTCGAGACCTAGCGAATTTAAAATGCTTTCAAATAAAGTAAGCATCATTTTTGTGCCATGACATTGCTTACTGAAAATTATCCACGACCGTAAAAAGACAATTTAACAGTGTTTTCCATAGTTTCAGTGAAATTCATTTTCAGTGAATCTAATCTTAACACTAAAAGATTCATAATTTATTTGAAATCCTTTTATATTTCCTAGGTTCCTAGCTCTTTTGTCGAGGCTGTCGCTAATAACTATACAAAAATGTTTAGTAATTATTCTGAGACCAATGGCCACCTTAACACCCGTTCGTTAGAAAAGGGGCGAGTGGTTGTATCAAGACTTGTATAGGAGTTCGTGTCCAATAAGTCAAGACGCCGCTGAGAGCTGGATAGGCATCCTGTTGTCGCAGCCGGCACTTGATTGACGACAGAATTGATTGATTGAGTTACCAATTGCTCGATGACTGCGCGGCAGTCGCAATCGGAGATCGCCGGTCGCTTTTTTTCTGCCGCGAAAACTTGGCGTCGAACTGTGGTAACACGCTGCTTTCTTGCGGTAAATAGTTTGCTTTTCAGCGAGTTGTGCGTGACAAAAATCGAAGAAAAAAAAATCCCTCATCACTTCGATAGAAAATTCTCTTGTGGTGTTTCAACATTGTTTGTGGTGTTTCGCTATCAAGGGAGTGGCTTTAAATAATAACTCTCTTCCTAATGATTATCTCTGTGAGAATTCGCTAGATTAGCTCTAGCCATGCAGAACGCTGCACATCGATCGACGCAACATCTTATACAGTACACTAGATTTAATTTGAGTTTACCATCTCACAGCCTTCTAAACGGAGCTGCTCAACATAGGCTCGTATGGCCTTTGTTATTGCTTAACTCAATTTCACGTTAAGAAAGAGAGTTATTAGTATTTTCCTTGGGGACCCACTGATGCAATAGACAAGAGCTAAGAGTTTCAAACCGGCTCGTAGTTTCTTTTGTCCTGCTCAAGGCATAGCTTGTAAGTTTTGAAACTCTTAACTCGTGTCTAACAGCAGTCCTCTTGGGAAATGCAAATACATTCCCCTTCTCAACGTGAAAAGAAGTATAGAAGACCGTGGGAACGTTAACCATTAAAAAAATTGTACTGTATGTTAAATGCACCCCCAAGCCATGAAACCCACCCGCTACAAACACAAAACCGACAACCCTTTCTCCAGACTGCACTCTTGAAGTAGTGTGCAGGTGCATTGTTCTCCGACCTGTTGCGCTGGCCAGCCGAGACATGTGGTCGAGGTCGATATGGGCAAGGAACGGTGGCCAACGCGGGGGCAGGGGCGACGCGGCAGGCGGGGGGGGCTCAGTTTCGGGTGGGAACTCGGCAACAAGTGGTTTGCCGGCTAGGCGCTCCATCTATTATCGCAGCTAACGAGCGACAATGTTGGCGGGGAACGCGGGCCTCGCAATGCAACGAAAATGATAACTGGTTGGCTGGGATTTGGTGGTGGTTCGTGACTGGCTTCGGCTGTGACTGGTTTCTGGGGTCTCTAGGCGGAAATCGGTTGGTGGTTTGCTGTGCAGAGCCAATCAATAACTTGTTTACTGACCGGAAAACTATTTACATTTGTATTGATAATTTAATCAAGCGATGTAAATTGTGTGAGATGAATAAACGAAATATCCGTAACGTTGATAGAAATGAAAGTTAAGCGGGACATATGTCATTGCTACAAAGCGGGTTGGTTTAAATTGGGAAAGAGATAAAAAGTATCATCTGCTTTCAAAACAAAAAGCTCTTGTCGATCCTGTCAAGAGTTCCTATTCTCAATAGCGGATGTTTTCTGCTGCAACAAATTGGTTCGGATATAATGATCCCTTCTGCTCGTTTACCGACAAATTTCCGTTCACTTGCTAGAAATACTTGTGACATCAGGCATGTCACGCGGTATTTTTAAGCGAGCAATGCGATTTCCCTTATCACTAATCAGATAATCTACCCTCTTGAAAGCAAACTAATCAACTGATAATTCACATCTGTCGCTTCCAGCAGATAATTCCCCCTCCCTCGAATGTTAGTCTGCTGGTTTAGTGGACCACGAAACCACGGAAACAGTTAGATAGCCAGGTAGGCTCTTTATACATACAAAATAATTTAGTATCGGGAGACCGTTTGCTTTCACGAGCTCCTGAACGCAGCCCGCAGAACAAAATCCGGCACCTCCACCAAACTACAACTTTTCATGGCAAAGGTTTCGAAACGTCGATTGCAAGGAAATATAGCCAGTATCGATGTCAACTAAAACATTTTGGCTTATACGGTATAATTCGACTTGCTGTTGAACGCAACTTGCAGAGCAGAACCGAGCTCTTCCACCAAATTGTAGCAGAACACTCATTATAATTTCCAATACGATACGCGGGTCGAATATTTCCGAATGCTAACCGAGACCATGGACGGATCCCTGAGCTCAGGGATCCGAACCGAACCGAACCGAACCGAACCGAACCGAACCGAACCGAACCCTAACCGAATTCAAGGATACCTCCGCGCGAAGTCCTCGCACTTGTAGGTTAGGTTCCTGCTCAACAAATGCAGTAAAGATTCCCCTTTCGCAGTGCTCATATATATATAATAAAAATTACATTTTGTTAGTGCCTACTCACAAAGCAACGATATGCAAATGAGATTCTTCTTAATTAATTCTTTGTTGTCTTTCAAAATTCGCTTTTTAAGAAACTTGAAAATTTTAGAGATCTTTTTCATAGATATAAAAATAATGTGTCCAATATTGTGCAATTTTTCAAATGCTGTTAGTCGTTAAGCATAATTATTTTTTGGCGTTAAATTGGCATATTTGGAAAATCGTGTTTCTATTCAATATTGGCCGCTCGTTTGTTAGCCTTTCACGTTAGAACATAATTCAATCATACTCTAGATTCCGAGAAAACAGAGAACCGAGTTGTTGATCACTCAACTGATCACTGATCGTTTAAACGTTCGGAGCATGTTATCGAGCAATCCCATAGACTGGAGGATGTTGCTAATTTGTATAAATATGTTTTTCTTGTTTTACAAAATATGTATATTATATAGTTTCCTTGCTGATTATCTCAAATCTTCTCTCTTAGGTCTGGATTGCTTTATTTGAAGCAAAACAGTGGTAATATAGCTTAGAATAGTGCCTATTTGCGCGAGTTGCACTGACCGTCCAATGGCTAAGTAAAGGAATCCCTGAATGCAGTACTGAACTGTTACTCCGTTCCCTCACAGAATTCAGGGATCTGTCCCGATCTCAGTTAGCATTTGGAAATAAGCATACGGGCCTTCCCCGATGTGCCCCTGAACGCAGCCCGCAGAGCAAAATCCGGCTCCTCCACCAAATTACAGATATACTTCCCAAATGCTTCGTAATTTCGTTTTTGTTTGAATTTGGCAATTTCTATGGTAACCTCCACATCCCGACACTGTCTCCTAGTATGAACCCCTGAACGCAGCCCGCAGAGCAAAACTTGGCCCATCCTCCACATGGCATCTGGACCTCCTACATGCTTTGGAATATAGTTTCTGATAACAATTCAATCGTTTTTATGGTGACCACAAGTTTCCAGCATCTATAGGCCGTCTCCTTCGAAAAGCCCCTGAACGCAGCCCGCAGAGCAGATAAAGTTGGACAGAATTGTCTGACCATAAAAAGCAGTTGCTCGAATAGGGAAATTTCAGTGTTTTGAAGCAAGCTAGGCGTGTAAAGTGGAAATAAAGTTTCCTCGGTTGTGTGTATTATGAAATGACGACCATCCGATCTTTAATGGGGTAAAAAAGATGGCCACCGTTGACATAGTGCCTATACCAGATGCATCGAGTGGCCTGTCCTGACGTACATCATCATTGATGTGCATGCTTTCGAAACATGCACTTATTGACCTGTCAATTGCATGACATGATACTCAAACATACTTTCGGTTGGCCCTTGATGATCCGATAGACCGCATGTCCTGCGTGCATTCTCCGGCTGGCTTGTTTCGCGATTTGCTATTGAACGAGGGTCTCTCGACGAGCACTGCTACTGTTTTAAGGGATGCACTCACCAACTTAACTGTGAAAGCTGCTGTGGCATGCCACGTTGCAGCAGCCATGCATACCTGGCATGATGCTGCCACGTAAAAGCTATTAAAAGTTTTTAACTGTTGATTTGGCTTCGTACTCTGCTCCAACTTAGTTAATGAGTGGCTACATGATTTTCAAATCAACTATTTTCAAACTAGGTTTTAAATGCTGAGTAAAATGAAAACTTACTTTCATCATTAACTAGTACTTTTATTAAGGGTTTAACTGGTTTCAAAAAAACATAATTGGAATAGACGCGAGTGCCAAGAATATTGCAATTTCCATAACGTTATAGATTGAGTCACAGCGACTGTTTTGATGCTAAGCTTTTGGGGATTTCGTAAACACGTGGGCATGTAATTCTTGAGCCGCTTTTTTTCTTCTGCAAAACCGTTTCTTCGCTACAGATGACACTCAATATGACTGTCGAATATGTTAGTTCCTGTTTTAATTGTTAGTTGTAATTGGGTTCCGCATGCTATATGAAAGTCTGGGAATAATGTAGAGGCTATTACACCAACGAATAATTAAAGTCTTTCCGAGATGGAACACTTTTTAAAACCAGCAACAAACCAACAAGAACGAAACGAACGGTGAGCTCCAGAGATCCCAATTGGAAAATACTCCACACAAATTATTTATATCGGTATTGATGATTTTTCTCCAGAAACAGTGTTTTCGTTTTATTTTTCGCTTGCAAGTTTATACACACCTTGGCTATATTTTCTGGGTGCCAGTACACACATCCCCATATATGTATACCTTTATGTTTACTTGTATAGCACACCTGTATCGTATACCTGTATACCACAGATTGTATACCTATGTAGTGTACCTATTTCGTTTCATTTTATTTCACTTTTAAACATAATTATATGTGGAATTTGGGTACTGACATTCTTCCGATGAGAAAGTCTTGTGCAAGTAATATCATTTAATATTACAAGTGCCCTATTTCATCGCATTTATTTCCACCGTGGTTCCAGTTCGCTCGGTGCAGAGATCACTCTTTGGGTGCTAGGTTCACAAAGGAGATCTCAATCACAGCGGCACTCTCTACGCCCTGCGTTCGTTTCAACGAAGGAATCAAGTCTCAAGCAGAAAGTCATGCGATACAATCACTTCCCTTTGCTTGTATAGTTTTGAAATAAATGTAGCATAATTAAATTATTTCGAAGCGTATAAACATGAAAATATTTATCATAGCATGCAAAGCATTGTTAATGATAATTATTCATGTGATGCTGGAATACAGAGACTTATTCAAAGATAAACTCATCAAGTAATTGGATCACACCACGCTTAATTATACATGTCATATACGTGTAACTCATTAGACGAACAAACGTCTGCTGTACTCTTTTAATTTCGTTTATTGTTTTAATATTAAAATACAAACTGCCGACTGCGATTTCTCCAAAACAAAATACCGCCAGCTCGTGGGCTGGTATATTCTTTCCTACTAACTTAGATAATAGATGCAGCGTTTTTCTTGCAACACAGTTTCTTTTAAAATGTGCATTCGTTAACTGACGGAATTTCTAGTTTCCGCCTTTGAAAGAAAAACAAAACTGTATTCTCACAAGCTCAAATTCACCGGGAAAAGGTAGTTTATAATTAATAGTTAAATAAGTAGCTTCCTTCCTATACCCAAGGCAAGTTGCAGTTTATATTTTCCAAGACATTAAGGAACAGTTCTCACTCGAAAAATAGTTCTAAAATCATCAGCAGACTATCATACGGTACCAAAAAGAATTATTATAATTACGCCCTTGTGGCTACAACAGGTGGGAAATTTTATTTTAAAAAGTTGATTTATGTATACCACGTAGCGTTTTAACGCAACGCAAAAAGCTGTTTTCCCAATATTCGGATGCATTTTTCTCCCAAACGGTCATAAAGACAACAGCAAAAACTAAGCTAGTTTCGTAGAAGCCCACTCCCGGTTCAAATCTGCGCTGAATTATGCTTAATTAAGCTCCGAGGCACATGTGCTTCTTAACGGTAGGCTGTAAAATAGTTTATTGCCGTAATTTATAGCATATGTTTTTATCAGAGTCATCCGAGTGTGTGCTTCTTGCATTGTCGTTTGGGGGCATATGCTATGAATTATTATGGCTGTTATTATTTTCTCCTCTATTAAGAGCTCGAAAATACACAGACATACAGCACGCTACTCGCATCCACCTATCAGTATTTTCCCCTTTCTCTTGGGGGATGAACGTTCTCTAAAGCATTTTCACTCGCTCCTGCTGATATTGACTTCTCCTTTTTGTTCATTAACATTCAAACGGCGATTAATTTTCACTTGAAAAAAATCCTCGTGAAGTACTTTCAATCTCAATTGGAGAACAAAGCGAATTTCATTAAAAAATGCTATCTGTCCCATTACGAAATCCATTTTAATATCATATTCGCGAGGAGACAAGAAGCGCGTAAACGAAATGTTAATGGTTTTTTTTTGCAAAAGGCTCAGCATTCATAAAAACAGATGGATATGGCGCTGGTATACTTCCTGGAAAAATAATATCGTACTTTTACCCATGTATTTTCTTCCCACAAAGCATGCTGAGTAATCGCCTGAACGTCTTCCTCTATTTGTGAAATGCAGGCGAGCTAAATAATGTATGTGAACCGCCAGACAAATATGATTACCCTCGCTTCCATATGCTATTGGCTAGTTGACTTTATTGCCGCCGGCAGCGTCTGAGAGTTTGCCAAACAAAAGACAGTCTGCGCATTTCCTTTGCGAAGTAAATCGAAACAACCTCAGCTGCCTGCAGTGAGCTATCGCCATTGTTTTGCATGCATCCAGTACACATTTATTGAGACTGTATGCATATGCTCATCTCCTCACTATTCCTTGTCAGAGAGAATATTATTACTCGCTTGCAGCTTTCCGAGTGGAGCAGACCTGGAATGCTGTTTCTGCTGAAGTTCATTTTCTTCACTCGTGTTTTACTTGACTCCAATGTTTGGTGTGTAAATTAAAGCCACAAGAAGAGTATACACCTTTATACCGTTAGTTGGCAGCCAACTTTAAAACGAGCACAACTTCAAAGTGACCCGGGGAATTATTTCGCGGGAAACACATTGAAAAACGAGTCGACGTGGGAGCAGGGGATAAAAGCGAAGACAGGAAAACGCTTCCATGCATTTCGAACGAGCTCCGAACGTTATTTAATTATTTCAGTGTGTATTTAATCGCAGCGCAGCGGCAGCCAATGTTTCAGCGAGTTGATTTAGAGAGGGCATGGCTGAGGCATGTTTCCTCAATGATCGATGCCCGTCGCATGGTGTGATTTACGCCAAATCACTGGACTGAACATGGCCATTCAAAAAAACATCGTCCGATCTTTCTATAAAGATTGTTATCAAGTTAATATCATCACGACTCTGGCATCACTCTTTTATCGAATCGACCCCCCCCCCCCCCCAACCCTCTACCGAAACGCAAGCGCCGTATTTCAAAGTGACGTCTGGTCAGCGTCGCGACGCATCACTCGACGCTGGACGCGACGGCCGGCCATATTATTTGAAAGCGATGAAAAATGGGCGAAAGCCCACACGAGTTTCCTATAAAGGAGCGTCGGCCTGAAAGCGCTCATCTGGCCAAGGGTTCGTCTCTGTCTTATCCAGACATCAACGAGATGAATGAACGGTAAGACAGCCTTGCTGCCGTTGGGAAATCGATATTCCTCCAAAGTGGTCTGGACTCTGATATTATGGTAGGCAGAAACGGCTGGCGACGCCCGATATGTGAGCGCAGAATTGCTCGAATTAGTCAGCTGAGCTTGAAATTATTGTGACCGCCCGTGGCATGCGATTTGGTATAACGCCTTCGGGCATGGATTTTGTCCGTTTGACATTCAGCCGTGCACGTGTGCCATGTGCCCGCATAATAATGTAATGCGTTCTTCATATTCTCGGAATCGAATCGGGGTAATTGGCATTAGATTTATTCACGTCCTGCGGCTCCGATCAATCAGTTTAGCATGCTCGGACCTCTCGCTTCGCCGCTCGATTGTTTAATTAATTGAGTGCACTTAATCAATGCGTAATCACATTTCAATTCACAGACACCGCGCATTGGCGCTCACGTGGGCCGCCATTTAATATTTGCATGGGATTACCTTTGTGGAAGCCATGCGTTTCATGTTGCTCGTCAATAATATATGTTCTGTTGGGGTCACTTGATAAACAGCGCCCGTGCCCATCTTTCTACCTCTAGCCACACACCAAATATTGCCATAGGGGATAAACCAAACCAAAGCAAACAGCTCCTCCACTCACACATCTTTATTCGCCTTGAAGCAAAACGAGTGTAAGCCGTAGAGAGTAGAGATGGGCGAAGTTATGTCTTCATTATTTAAATTCATCCCTTTTATCATGATAAGTTATTTCTATTTTCGCGAAACGTAAGGCTTACTCAAGGTAAATTGATGAGAAAACGTCCAATTTTCTTTTAACTGTTTCCCTTTTTTCTGGCTCAGGCAGTCAGTGCCATGAATGGGCAAACAGCGGATCGCGTAAAGGCCACACACAGTCTCGATTGTGTGGATAAGAAGTTATTGATGATTGCACCCATTCGTATACGTTGGAGCAACGCGAATAGGTTTCCGTATGCTATCTTATGCAAATTTTCCAGCGCCAGCGCCAGCGCCAGCGCCAACTCCAGCGAGCGACGCCGCGCTGCGAAGGCTGGCAACGCTCTTGCAGCTAACGAAATGCCCGGGAGCGCGCGGAGTCAAGTTTCCTGGGGGTCGGGGGTCGGACTTTACTAATGGCTTTCATTTGCCGCGGGCCTTGTGCACGTCTCAGCCACAAACAATATTTATCACGACAATCAAGATCATCTGCGCGTAGAAGTGCATCATCAGAAGTGACTCGACAATTCAAGAAGAAATGCGGTTTACTGTCACAGGTTTTGCTCGCGAAAAACTTTTCGGTCAAGTTTGAAAGAAGAAAAAACAATTTACAATCTGTAAAGTTCAGTGAACACGACAGCGCTGACGAGAAATTTCATCCCGATTTAATCCCGATTTCAATCCCTGGAGAGCAAGGAAATAAGAACCATGAGAGTCTCGAGTCACCAGAGTTTGCTATGATAAATTTTCATGCACATGAATTACTACGCGCAGCCCGATCTTCACTTTATCTAGTCGAGGGAATACGTGATTAATGAAAACCTTGCCAGGTCACACCACTCGCCTCAGGGCGTAATAGGATGCAGAGTTCGTAATAATAAATAGCATCGCGCCTCTGGCTGTTACCAGAAGAGCTCTCTGTGCACAGCATTCCACGTTCCAACCTGCGGAACTTGCGCTGGAATACTGCACCTATGTCAGTGCTGCAGAACTATTTCTTATCCAGCTGCCACTTCTGGCGCATTGGTCACCCTATCAGTCCTGTCACACAACCAGTGTTCCTGACCGACGCTGAATCCGATGCTCATTGTTTATAAATACAGTCGAAAGAACGACATGGTTTCCTCACCATTTTGAGATTCTCGTGCCTATGGGAATATCATCGCGATTGCTAATGGTTATATTTGTTATTTGCGAACAAATATTTGACGTACTGATCAATGCTACTCAAAATAATTGAAGCAAATTTGGTCTTGCGAACCGTGGAGATACACGTTAAGTTCACAAACTCGCGTTCCATCTTCAAAATACCAGTTTGTCTTGGCAGTCTCTTGAAAGTGAAGGATTGGCAAACACAAGAGCTGCGCTGTGTGCCGCTCTGTACGTAGGTATGCTACAACCAATCTGAGTAATGAATACAACCATCGCTTAGACGGAGCACGTGTAATTAGCCCGCCAGATATTTAATCAAGAAGTTGAGTATTGTATATTTTACTCGATTTGAGTGATTGACATCAAATTTTCAAGTAGATTGCCTTAGCTATTCGTTGCCTTATTGCAGGGAGCTAGGTACTGATTGAATGTTAGACAGCCGTATTCGAGGCGACAGTTACGGCGTGTTGCAATTTATATCTCGTCAACCGCACCCTGCTAAGTTTACACCCTGCTAAGTTTACACCGTGCTAAGTTTACACTGGGCTCGTGGAAATTAAGCCATGAGCACGCCACCAGGGGTTGTAGGTACAAGTTGGAGCCAGCGTGTTCTCGCGAGTGAAAACCTCTCCCTCGGGAGCCGGGCCTCTGAACGTACAGCCTCGGAACGGAATTAAGATTCTGTCGGCTATGCTGCAATCGGCCAAAGTCTGTCAAACTATAGAGCAGATGAAATGTGTCCATCGTTTCGCATTTCAATGTGAACCAACAAACTTTACTAATACACTAGGTTCGAGGGGAATTTCTAATCTGGTCGAAAACTTCAAGTGGCGGCAGATGTTTTTCACATAAAAATTGGCGAGCTTGCTTTCCGGCAATATGTTTGCGTCGTGACCGCAGCGAGCAACAGTTTCGACATTTTGACGTCGGAAGATAAACCCGAACTTTGCCATCCCTTAGATTTGTTCAGAGACGCAATATTGAAGACTGGCATAGATTAGTTCCATCAACGGATTGTCGAAATGGTGACACGAAATTGACACTCTGGAGACGCTGGAAAAATATGCACTCACATCCGCATTGTACTTATTATTAAGTTTTATTACTTGATAACTGAGCTGTGTCTCCCTTGTACAGAAATATTGAGTAGTGAACAAACGTTGAGCTCTGCAGACTTAGCATCAATTTACATGCATCTGCACAGAGATTTCACGTGCACCTGGGTTTCGCAAGCCATTGAAGTCAATTTGATGCACACAATTAACGCTCGCCTGTTTTCTTGTTTTGTTACCGAGCGCTCGTAATTGGTGAAACAAAGGGTAGCTCAAAAAGCGTGTCGCGTTGTAATACAAGCCCAGCCTGTCTAACAGTACCTCGATCATTATTCTGATTGTACCTTATCTCTTTGATCTGCAGCAAGCAGAAACAATATACGTTATCTGATTCTGATATTTGTGTCATTAAATCGCGACTCAAACTATACACGTTTAGTACTATTTTTTTTACATCTTTATTCCTCTATTCCATTAACTTTAACAGGTAGAAGAGGTGTAAAAACACCAACATAAAAGCTCTCTATCCTGCAATGTGTACTCGAGCTACTATACACAAATTTTTAGATTTTAACTAATCTTTTCTTTACTGATTTCTTCATACATTTCTTCTCTATTGACCAGCTCCATCCACCTTTCCTTATTATTCCACCATTTTTCTGTATTATTTACTTCTTCCCAGTTTTCTCCTCGTACTTCGACGTCTCTTCTCACTTGGTCGATCCATCTCTCTCTTGGTCTCCCAACCCCCCGTTTTTCGTACTTAATTTCCATTGCCTTCTTTGGTAAATCTTGCCTCTTCCATTCTCATTACTCTTCCATAGAATTTCAATCTGTCTCTTCCCATCTTAAAACTTAACCTCTCTATTCCAACCTTTTCTCTCTATATCTTGCTCCGAATCTTGTCCATTTTTGTCACCCCTTGTATACTTCGTATAAATTTCATTTGCGCTGCTTCCATGTTTCTTTCTTCCTTGCCCCCTATAGTCCATGTACAGGCACCGTACGTTAAAATTGGTAAAAAATACAACTTATAAAATAAAAGTTTACATTTTTTTGGGAAATTTTCATCCCACAACAACTTTCTTACTTTTTGGTAGAAACCATCGCTTTGTTCAATTCTTCTTTTAACTTCTAAGCTTCAACAGTTGCATTTTTATTTTATTTTATTTAGTACTATAACAGATAAAAACGCAAGCATCGAATTTATCGTGCAATTTTAGCGCCTCATTTTATATCCCCTTTGGCTGCAGTGGCTCCTCGGAAAGCACTTACTGGTTCATGGCAGAGATGCTTTATTTGCCAGAGTGCTGCCAATGAATCGAATGTATCGAAATCGAATGTTTGTCCAATCTCAATGCTGTCATCGGGCAACTATATAAGCTAAATGGGGCTAAATATAGGCTAAAAAATGCAAAATTGGAATTATGATTATGATTTTCTTCTGTCACATTGTTTAATTGCCATGAAATATGAATCCATTTCATTTAAACAATTAATGGCGTCCAAAACGGTTACAAGCATGGCCGCTCAGCGCCAAATAAAGCCTCTCTGGTTCATGGTATGTGCCCCCCTCTGACCAAGCGCTATCTGCCAAAGCTCGCAGTCCGGACCACAGGCCATCAGCACCGGGTCACGGGATTGCGACTTAGCTGACCGCATTCGTGCCGTGCAATCCGTGACGGCATGCGAGCTTCTGTGGGTTCCCTTCCCTGATGATCAAATATTACCGTTGCATTTACTTCCAGTCAACGCGTGGGAAGGTTTGCAGCCAAGTAGATATCACGAGCACATTGAAAACTGTGGGAAATTTAAGTTGATTTTACCTCGCAACTGAAAATTGAATTTTAAATTAGTAAAAAATGCAAACTAATTTTTGCATTGGAATAGAATCTGCACTGCAGGATATTTGTTGACTGGAATATGCTTGGAGTTTGTAATGGAGTTTGTAGAAACATTTTCTTCCCATGTTCGCAACGTTAATTACATAGGTACTGTACCTTCATACCTAAAGCCCAGTTCCCCACTGTATAACAGAATTCTCTAGCATGGCGTCGTTGTGGTTTAACGTGGTGAACTATTTTTGATGAGCTCGGATCGGTTCTCTCCAAGGTGATATCGCATTTCATTATCACGAAGAACACGCATGCTTACTTAAGGGCTGCTATAAATATTGCATTAGTGCCCCAGTAACTTGCCTCGGCTTCCGTTACCAGGGTGCTAATTCCCACATGCACAGAGTCATTTTCATTTTAACAACACTTTTGTCCCACTCTTTGTTACAATGTGTAGAGAAGCACGGCGAGTGGAAATTGATTTGCCTCTGGTACACGGACTTATAGAACGTAGGTTCGTGAAATATTCTAGCATGCTAGTGTTTAAGTTCTAAGCTCAGACTAGACTTTTCTATTCCTTCTTGTTGGCGTGCAGCACTTAAAACATGCTTGAAATGCATTCAATGTTGTGCCGACAACCACTTGCACGATTGTGTCTTGAGAGTACAGAGAATGCAAACACTTGTTGGAGGAAATTTCATGCACCTGTTTTTTATGTCGCCAAATAGGCTTTAGTCGTCTTGCCAAATTGTCCTCATGAAATCCGTAGTGGCAACTAATGACACGTCGGTGTTGTTTTCGTCAGTCTGCGTCTCTGCCTGGCATCAAAGCGCCGACACGAAACCCTGCACCGACCAGATCTCGCCCATTCAAATCGCAACCGGAAACAGTCATCTCACCGACGCCGTCATCGTGGCCCTAAGCCGCAGCAACTCAAAAACCGTGTCGCTCCTCCATCTCGCGCAGTCGTCGCCACGAGCATGGTCCGGCTCGCAGCATCCACACCCGCCAGCGGTGTGCCTTGAGACGCAGCGCGTCCGCTGTACCCGACGTCCCGCCGCTGCGCCGAGGAGGTGCTGCGCCCGTCGAGAGCGGCGCAGGCCGACGCGGCCGACGCTGGCTGCTCGGGCGTCGGCGTCGGGAGCAGCGGCGTCGGCGACGGCGACGCCACCTCCTCGCATCATGACGCTGCGATAATGTATGGCGGGATGGTCACCAGTCATCCGCCAGCCCGCCGACACAGACATTCCTCGAGACCGATCTACCGGAGGCTGCTCAACTATGTGAAGCAAGCGTGGACAGGAGTCAAGTTTGCGTTAGGTAATGCTTGCGATTGGGGGATTTATTCGGTGTCATGTCGATCGAGAAGTGACCGTCGCCATTCGGGATAATCTAATATGGATCAGTCACCGTGAGGCGTATAGCGACCAGCTTCCTGTCAAATTAGTGTAGGTGATACGATATCGGGGTTTAATTAAAGCTTGTTCGAGGTTGTCAGAGAATATTTTATCTGCTACTTATACATAATGAGCCAACTTTGCAGAGCAAGCAGGAATTCTCAATTACCCCTTGATATTCCATTGTTTTCCTCTTTGGTATCTTGCCGAATCTGAATGGATTATTGGAAAACACGGAAAACTGGGGACATAGAGGAGACTTGCAAGCGGTTCGAAAGCACAATCTATATACATGCTGATATGCACGTCGTGTGGTGGTTGGTGGAGGTGCCGGCCTCTGATATTTCCTTCCCGTCAGTGGTTTTCTTACCGCTTCACTCTTCAGGAAAGGAAAAGTGAGTTGCAAACAACGCTCATTTACACGACGATACTTCATTACATTTGGCAGCTCGTGTTTACCTACTTTCTCTTTAATTGCTGTTTAAATTTCCACGAAATCGTATAATATTTATCCACTATCAACGAAAATCCTCATTGCGTATACACAAGCATTAACCGTTCTCAATTACGGCACACAGTAATACCACACCAACAACAATATTGCTCAGCCAAACGTGAAAATTAATCAAATGATGAAGTATCTGCTATCATAATTTAGGTGCTTAAGATATTACAAACGCAAACGGTATCAATACCTACACACCTGCAGTAAATTCTGTATCATTCCGATCTGGTGTAATGCGCATATACTGTGCTATATACTTCATTACGCTTTCATAGGCTTAGCTTAAAATTACTGGTCTGGAATATTCAATTCTCATTTTCATTTCCTGTAAACGCAGACAAAGACAATATTGATATCGGGCTAGGGCCGGAAAGCGACTCAGAACAGGGGAGCTTGGCCAAATTGCTTTTATCAGATTTCAATACAAATTACAAATAGTCGCTTAGCGCTACATCAGACGGAATTCAAGCCTTGAAAATAAACAACTCCAGTTCAGAACAATCCGCAGCCCGAATTGGAACAAAAAGTGTACAGCGTTGCACATTACCATACAACGCATCTCTATATCAGAATATTTTACATAAACCAATATACCCCTTTGTTTGCAAAATGCATTGAAATACAAACAGCTTCGGGCAATATGTTGGGACTGCATCTAGTACCTATGGCATGGAACTATAGTTCATCCAAACACGGAATCAATTATTTGGTACTCTTCGAACCACGGTGAAATTTTGTAGAGTAACCCGTGTAATACATATGGCCGTTTCACGTAGCCCCCAAATGAAGCGAAGTGAAATCGACATCCCGTAATATTAATTATGGTCGACAGCAACGGAGAGAAATATGATATTCCTTATTATACCCTCAGGCTTTTGCCTTTTTTACGGTCATTACTATTGAATTTAGTTCCAAAACAATTTAATCAAGGATTTCAATTCGTGTACCTACTAACAGTGAAGAAATTTTCCTCGACGATTGCAGACAATGCTCACACGCGTTAGAGGACGCTGTCTGCAAGATGCGCGGCATCTAATTTCGTTGCTTTCTCTCTGGCGTGCAGACTCCGAGCTCGAAGATCTCGAAACACCCCCGCGGTACCGGCCAGATAGCATAGCTGCCCTCTGTCGAGTCACGAGGTTCACCGAAGAGGAGCTCAAGAGCATCTACCGCGGGTTCAAGGCCGAGTGCCCTACCGGCGTCGTGAAGGAGGACACCTTCAAGGTCATCTACGCGCAGTTCTTCCCACAGGGCGGTAAGTGGCGAACTCTATCTACCGAACACCGATCGATATCGTACAGCTAATGGAGGCTCTGGGAAATGCTGAGCAATTTCGTGATAGGACATAATGGCGATGAAGTTAAAATGATGTACAACATGATTATGCAAAACATTTTAAAAGTAGGTGGAGTAGTACGGAAGTAATAAAGAAACTAATTAAAAAACATCCAATAATCGTAAGAGCATTGGCATAAAATAATTACACTTTGTTGTCATTACTGTGAGTGACACCTGGAAGTAGTGAGGGTAATAATAGATCGCTCATAATATTAAAGGGTGTTATTAAATGATAATTTTCTTCGTCCAGAATTTGTGTTGAGTTGACACGTATTTGATCGTTCAAAAGTGCTGCTAGACGAGTCTATGCATGGAAAGTTCGGCCGTCCCTTATTCTTTGCTGGGCATACTAAGCAAGATACCGTCAAGGTCTGCGAGCTCCTTGCTCTTCACTCAGTGAACACGGGAAACCATTATTTTCAGAAGGCCCCGTCGTCGGCTTGTAGCTCTAGCAATTACTCCAGGGATCAGCTGGCAATTTGCTGGGATTACGGCGTGCCACACAGGAATAGTGGGTGTGGGGGGGGGGGGCGTTTTTAGAGGAACGAGGCTAAGGAGGGACGTTCGAGATGAATACTCCACTCAGGGCCTTGCCGCGCAGTGATACACAAAGCAATCAGCCGCGGATGTTCCAGTCAAGAAAACAGGGGAAAAGTGCGCCCCGAACGGCTAAAAGACTTCAAAACAAGACTTTTCATTAGTCGCAGATTTTCCTTTAACTTCATAAAAGGTTAGGAAGATAAAACGGTGGCAAAGCGGTGATTAAATTTCGGTCCTCGGCGCTTGGATTTATGACGTAAGGCTCTCGACAGGCCGACAGCTGCGCGCTATGTGTCAGTGGTGGAAACGAACAGTGGTGGAACGATCAGCTGTGAAAACGAGTGGTTGAGAAAATGAGCGGCAACTTTGCGCGCTGGCGGAGCAGTCGATGATCTGTTGCGTTGCCTGACGCCTCGTTTTGGCTTTGATCAATAGAATGTTGATAAAACGGATCAGTAGGTACCCGACGTCGTCGGGGATTCAGCAGTCCGCGCGCCGCATGAGGTTATTGGCAATTCGATATTTTATTAACGTCACGTCGCTAGATTAATGAGTTTTATGAGCTTTCAATATTATTATATTACAGGGAGTCTATGCTATATATCTAAAAACCGTTATCTGCGATTTACAGACCTTATCAGCACTATATTGATTATGAGGTGAGATTTCCGAACTAAGCCCAAGAACAGCGTGCGGTAGTCGCACTAAATGAGGCACTATATACGCAAAGTGTGTAAATATAGATTACCTATAGCACACTCCTTTCATCGGATCCTGAATGAGCGAGAGGCCTGAATGTATGCGTGTGTGTGAGTGTGTTATTGGATTTCACTTTCAACCTTTCCTCTTTTCTGCGACATACTCTCTCTCTCTCCCTCTCTGCCCCCCCCCCCCCTCTCTCTCTCTCTCTCTCTCTCTCTCTCTCTCTCTCTTTCTCCGTGAAATTTTCGGCCGTTAATAGCTGCCACCAAATTATTCAACATCGTCTATACAGTGTTGGCATTTTAAAAATAGTTCAGCACATTCCATTAACTAAGCAATTACCACCCCACAATGATTGCAGTCGTTTTCACAATTTTTTTCGTTTTTTCGTTCATAACGTATAACGCTTCTATCTCACACAAAACGATCTCTGCCGTTCTGTAATTAAATAGACAAATGTGTCAAAGGATTCACCGAGGAGCACGCCACACGACGCCGAATTCTTTTCACTATCGCGCTCACTTTTCCGCTGCATGCGCCGACGTCATTAGCTGAGTGTGGAGCGACGCTAAGCGCCGGGTCATTACCGCGAGGATCGCACAAGCTTTTTCCCACCTGGCAATGGCATGGGTGCTAACTGCTCACCGCATCGTCTGTTATATCAAGGATGTCCCATCAGTCGTGAAACTCTCGAATACCATTAGCAGACGCGCGCTCGGATAACATTTGCGTGTGCAAATGCAGCTATCACGGGCGAGCTGCGGCAACATGTTCCCGGCGTCGCGACGCCGCGGCCAGCGTCGCCACGCAATCCTCCAACTTTGCCGGGAAAGAGAAAAGAACAGCGACGACTACGACGACGTCAGAAACTAATCTGGGTTTGGTGGCGCTGCCGTGCGGCGATGTTATTAATTAAGCGTCGTCACAGATGACAGGTTAATGCAGGTCTTGCAAGTTTGACGTGTGTGAGTGGGCGGGGGGCGGCGGCTATGGCGGCGGATGGTGATCGTATTAGAAACGCATTTGGTTCAGCCGACGACGCTAACACGATTATGGGAAGGGGTGGAGGGGGGGGGGGGTTGTCCAAAGACGTTAGCTTGGCAAAGCTCTCCTGAGTCTAGCCAGACTGATATCTCGTTGGCGACATTTCTGGCGAACGAAGTGAAAGTGATGATTAAGAATACTCGATTTACTGTCGATAGCGATAGTCTAGCCTGTTAACACAATTTTGAGTCACCTTGACCCTTACTTGTCTGATCAATGGTGCTCGTGGTTTGAGTGAGATTCGACGTTGGTTCGACGCTGGTCTGAGAAGCTGCTTTCTGATTTCAGCCAACACCAGCCAGTACGCGCACTACGTGTTCAACACGCTGGACCAGGACAACAGCGGGCTGCTCAGCTTCGAGGTAAGGACCAAAGGTCAAGGAGCAAAGAGCAAGGACCTTGGAATGTTCAGACAAAATGCGCTTTTTCGTAGACTCAAAAAGCCCGTCTTTGTTCGCATATATATATATATATATTTATTTATTTATTTATTTATTTATTTATATATATAACAATGTAATGCAATGTCAACTCAATAGCACCGAATAGAAAATAAGAATTTTTGCGATGTGCTCTCGTTGAGTTCTCTTTATTTGTGATTTTGCTTGATACCTTCTCATACTATCTTTGTATAGATCAACAAAATTGCGAGGGACTATTTCTTATACAAATCCAATTGTAATGTTTTCGCTGCTTTTTTTTTAAACCGAACCGAATGGATGGATAAAACGGTAGTTTCCATCAATCATTAAAATGTGTCAGACTTCTTTTAGTGGCGATAGATATCTATTTTGTTCTAGCAGATGATAGCACAAAAATATATTTTCTGCATTTTCTCGAGCAAACGACTACTCGCTGTGCTCACGACGAAATCCTCTCGGAATAAATGTGACAGTTCGGGAACCGATATGGGCGCCGATCGTTCACTGTCTACAGCGAAATAATATTTTCAAGCAATTTTAATATCCAGCAAGAAACCCACAGATAGGTACAACATCTCGCTTATTTGCTGTTGTAACACTGCGCAATTTTCTCGTGTTTACAATATGGGATTAAATCTATGGGGCAAAAAAAAGCGCTACTCTTTTTAAAATAGCACAAAATGTACTCCAACTGAAACCTGTATCACATGTCACACGAGGCAAGCTAAAGTAATCGGTCTCAGAAGGTCCAGGTGCCAGATCACGATGGCTTTGTTTCACTTGACGCCACCAGAGGGCAGAGACAGAGCGTTCCATTACCAAACTCTCCGAATCAGCAGTGGCAGTTCTATAGCACAGACACAGCCTGTAATGGGTACAGATCCGATCCTGCCGTTATGGAAAAATGCAAGAATCATCAGCGAGCGCAATGTCACTGGTTTGAGCGCTGCGATTCGGCCAGTAAATAATACAGCTCGGGCCGCGTTCGGGTTAATTTGTATGCCAGCGCAACGGCATTGATTGAGTCCCGGTTTGTGTTGCCGCGCGTCCTGTGTTTGCTCTGAGTACCAGTGAGTCTTGAAATGTTTCATTTCGATTTTCGCTACAGTGTCGACGAATTGATAAAGGCAACAGGGGGTATGTTTTGGAGCTGTGTGCGATTTGGACTTCGGCCAAAAGCAGCAAGAATCTGCGGCGAAAGGACGACGACGATCCTGGCTACAGAGCACGTCCTTTCTTCCCCACGCATGACGTGAGGAAAGAAAAGGGTCGAACAGCGAAATGCCAAAAAGAGGACATGGAATTGGGCCTTTTTGTAATTTTATTTCAGGCGAATTACGGTTCTGCCATAGTGCAGTGTTCAAATACAGGGCAATTTGACTTCATGTCATGGTTGCAAGATGGTTTTGAAAAGCAATTTTCTTGCAGGTTAACATAGTATGTGCTACTGAAAATCGTGGACGGTGATGCTCAAGTCGGGTTTTCTTTTACTAAGGGCATTGAGGAGTTGTCAGGTTTTGATGTCAATAAACAGTGATAAAATTGCTGTTTCGACATGGGCAGAATGTTCGGCGGCGAGGTAGACGTCAGAAATGAAGTAGAGATGATCAAGTCGATTCATCTGTGCGGAGAATTCTTGCATCACTTCGTTTGTTGGAGGAGAGATCAAAGTTTCCATCTCTTTCTTTTATCTCCTATCCAAGCTTATACAATTCTGATTGACGGCCTATCCATTCGGACGGAATTTTAAATTAGTATTAGAATGACTCAATTTATCCCAATTGACACATCCCGTCATTTTAGTAAACTAAAAATGTGACAGTGTCATTATCTACGTGAATCTCTCGGTGAATTTAGGAAAAATCGATCCAGTCGATTGCTTTGTTTAGGAGCTTTAATACTCAAAAATATTTGGGAGATAGGATGCCACTTCCAAAATGATATCTAAGCTTAATTTTTTCAAGCACCTACAAACTGCCCCGCCTGCGCTATAATCTTTCCATCGCAATTTCCCTGGCAGTGTTTTTTTAGAATCAATTTCTTGGAACCGTCACCGTTCTTAAAAAACACCAAAAAAAGGACGGGACCAATCTTATGGCGAAAATGAATGCGGTGGACCGCGTCTTTTCAAATAGTCTATCCTTAAAGTCTTCTCAAGGATTATCGTTTTTTCTAAGGACGATGGTAACAGTATTGGGAGGCCGGATTTTCCTAGCTGTTAAGATGTCGCCGTGATGGATGAGGTAGCTCTATCACACCATAACATTGTGATCGTACCGACATCTAGAACGGCCCTAGATTTCAGCCATTTCAGAAACTTTCGTCGCCAGAATTATACTGGATTACACTGCGAAAGAACCCCAAGCCTCGAAGGAAAAATATCAACTAAATTCACACCTTCTCATGGTTCTTAATGGTTGGTATCTGTGCTGTATAACACCTTAACGTACGTGTTACAAAAAAAAATTTGAAGTCGACTCAGAAATAAGTCCCCACTCCCGTTGAGTACATGACATCAAAATGTATGTTTAAAAAAAATCTCCGGTTGTAAGAGCATGCCATGTGTACCCTGTCCGAATCGTCAAGGGACATCCCGGGCCCCTAGCGCCCCGCGGCACGTCACAAAAGCCGTGTAATCTTGTATTGCACAGGTAACGCATGGCCCCGAAGTCGCCGCGGGCCTCGGGGATGACTAATGCACCTCCCGCTCGGGCCAGACAATTGCTCGATTAATGTGCAGCCCGATTCGAAGCGACGCGCAAAGCCCACGCTGTCTGCCGGCCCAAGGATCCGCCAGCCAAGTGGTCACTCGGCTGCGTCACTCCGTCGACTCTAATGGATTAATGGGCTCGATTTCAGCCGTATCAATCAACAAACCGCACGGCGCGAACTGGGCTCGACCCCCGGCATATCGAGACCGCGGGCACCGCGACGCGGTTTCGTCTCGAGTTGAAGCTTTTGATGTTGCGCAATATTTCGTTGGGTATGGGGAAGGTATATGGGAAAGGTTTATAGGGGGAGGTTTACAGTATAGTGGAGATGGTCGACGTATACATGAAATATTATAATGAGTGAAAATGTGCCCAATTAAGTGGCGATTTGAGGTTGTTTATTTTCCAGAACAACAGAGCTTTTGTTTCATATAATCGCAACATTTCAACAAAATCTCTCTTTTCAGGTCGGCATGCAGCCCAAAATGTCAAGAGGAAACACAATGTGCTACTCGCAATTACCAGCTCAAATTACAATCCGTTGCAGAAGCGTCTGCCAGCCATCTAATTACTTGATTGGTGTAGAGCACTCAATTGCAAAAGCTATCGCAACTGGGATGTTATATTATTATCTTGATCGAGCGGACAATAGAATCAATGGGATTGTATAATAAATTTCCCCCGACGCCTGTGCCAAAGAGGCGTCCCGGCGCCCGGCGTCGGCGTCGGCGTCGCGCTAGATAAATCTATTATCCTAAATAGCCATACAAGGGAACACCGCACCTCATTTGTCTTCCCGATGGGCGATATAAATCATACCCCAAGCACTCGACAATCGAGTTCACCTACACTGCGCGCCACATTCGCGCAGCGGTGATCTTTGGAACTGTGCTGGCATCCCTCTCGCTGGTGTGCTGATCGCTTGCTGATCGCTGCGAAACACACCGTTCGCAGATTTTTTTTCGCGCGCGAGTAGATTAACTATTGACGTGATGTTTTCGTTTTTCTACGATAGATTGACGCAGATGCGCACACCAGCTGATTCTCTCGAAAACTGAGATGAAGTGCGTGATTTGGGAGATACACTCTCACTTATTCGCGAGATACATGGAGCCCCATCTGTAGATTGATTTATTTTAAAACCCGCTGATTTTCAATTGATGGCGTCTTTTATCTCAATGCGATCCAACTTCCACATGTGTTTTTTCAAACCAGGCGAAAGTTTAATTATCTATACAGTTTGATTTCCGACTCCTTTCACTAGATCATGTCTATTGATGTACTGACATGACTTCATACAATAACATGAACACAGTGTTAGTAAATCATTCTATGCGTTTCTGGCTAACACAATAACGAATAGAGACATAATTCATACTTTGCTACCCGAACACGCAATGGAAATGCGTGAGCGTGCGTTCGCCGAGCAAGCGTCTAATTGATTGGATTGTGCGTGAGGCTACGCGTGTGACCGAAGGCGTCGCGACGCCGACGCCGGCGCCGTGGCAACCGTGTGACAAATGAGCGGGACGTGAGATACGGGGCAGCATTGAAGCGGCCGCCCGAGAGAAACGACAGGCGACGCCGCAAAGTTTTTGTCCGTCGCTAATATTGCCGGGCAAAAACTTGAGCAGCACACTCAATCAAAAATGATAACAAATCGAGTGGAAACTTAATTCTGCGGGCGCGGATAAGGCTCTCGCGGAACGGCAGAGCCAACTTTGACATCGCGTTCGAATTTTGCGATCATGCTCCAGGTCGTGAGGTCTAGATGGCCGCAAATTACTCAACTTTTTGAGCTTATATTTATATATGTGAAGGTGATTCTGCTTTGTTGTGCTTAATGGAGTTCATTTGAAGTTGGCAGCAAAATGAGATTTCGTGGCTAAAAATTTTCGGAGCTTCATGATTGCCATTTATTTTGCCAAACTTACACACTACATTTTTATAAAGTAAAATAATTCCAAGTCATAAACTACATGGCAAGAAGCTCAAATGAAAATGCAAGTTTCTCGTACTTGATAAGTGCAAAGTTTCCAAAGTTTCTTTGCTTATTCACAGAGATTTCCGTCTTCGATCCCTTTTTAGCTTCATCCTGCCTTCCGCTGAGATGGAGAACGAGTTTGTTAAACAGCTCGCAAACTCTGATTGTATTGACCCTGTGATATTTAGCTGGATTAGCATCGAAATGCGTAGTACCCCCCCCCCCCCCGGCCCCCGCGACCACCATCACTCCCAACCCACATCTGCCCACTCCTTGCATCCCCCCCCCCTCTCAACGGTTTGCTGCCCCTGACCTAGACGCTATAAAAAGTGCCCTGGAGTGGGCACAGAGCTTCTCAAATACGAGTGCAGACAAGGATCCCTTCTTGCTGGTTTGAAGAGTGTGGGTGGCGAAAGGATGTTGGAGCTGCATTTGATTCACTGTCATGCTGGAATGAAGAACAAACATTACCGCTAGCAAGACGCCTTCCAGTAAATCGAAAAGCATCGAAAGTGTGTCATTGAGTAGCCAATATTGTCACTGATTTTGGACTCATCTTCACGACACGTGACAACATTGAAGAAATATGTCACTTGCACCTTACCCAGCCAAATGATCAATGATCAACCGTACTTTCTGCGCAGTTTGCATCATACTTTTCACTTAGAATCGACGCCAGACTGTACCCATCCAGTGTATAGGTAGGAAGCCCTCGCGTTAGAACCAAGTCGGGAAATCCTCTCAAGTGTCTTACCCCTTTCCAGCGGCGCCATCATGCAATTCGGCGTCGGCATGCTATAAACCGATCGCATCTCGCCGAGGAGGTCAGAGTGGAGTCCGATAACCAGCCAGACGTCCGTCCGCTTGATTCCAGGACTTTGTCCAGGGCTTATCAATCTTGTCTCGAGGCTCGCTCGACGAGAAGCTGCGATGGACCTTCTCGCTGTACGACATCAACGGCGACGGCTCGATCACGCGCGAGGAAATGACGAACATCGTGTCGGCCATCTACGACCTGATGGGCAAGATCACCGTGCCGTCCGTCGACGACGCGACGGTCAAAGACAAGGTTGAAAGCATTTTCCAGGTAAGCACTTTTCTTTGTCGAGTCTGCAGCGATTTGGCCCCGGCGCGCGGATCTCGGATAACGATTTTATTTGCGGACTCGAAAGCAAATTCACGGATTGATGAGTCATTTCGACGGAGCCGCGTCGGTTCCCAATGTGCTTTGTGTGGAGAGGGGTTCGTCGCTTCCGTTTCTGCTTCATCCTGATCAAGGATCAAACTTGTGTGTAAGCACACAGGGCAAGCAAAATAGTAACGTTTTGACGCTATCTTTCTGCTCCAATCAAGGCTGGAGATTCGGTTAAAGATCCATGATCTGAAATCTACGATCTGTAATAGCTTCTTTAGCCGATTCGAATATCGAAAGGATGGTTATCCTTATGAGCTTCAATAAAGATCCTGCGGCGGCAAACACACGTTTCCCACTTTATTTAGTTCATTGATGCTGATTCTTGCAACCCAATGAAGCGTGAAATTACTGTCTAGAGAGGGGTGAATATTCAATTGAAGAGACTCGAGCAGCATGGCAGTGAAGACAACTACTTCGGTAATTACCTTTACAGGCGAGACGTGGCAGGTCTCTCGCGGGCGCGTCTTTCCTAAGCCAGACGAGATCGCAAAGACATATTCCAAACTCCTTAATTTTCATCAAGGGGTAATAATTTAATCATCCGAAATGAGCAACGGAATTATATGAACACTCGATGTGTTGTTGGGATACACCAGCACAAAATATAAGCCTGACGCTTCAAAGAGGTACCACAAATAGCTACCCACGCCGCCTATTGTATGATACTCCACTAGGCTAGTTATAATAATATATAGGCATCATGAGAACAATTGGGTGTACAACATAATAGACAAGCTAAGCCATGGCTTGAGGCTCCGCTTCTCAACGATATTCATGACTCATGAGACTGAGTTTTGCCTCGAAGCTGCCATATCGTTGAATATGGTAGAGTCGAATCTGTGGTTGCTGAAACGCTATCTTTGCTCTACCTCGCTACTTAGGCTATAAGCTCTTTCGTTCAAACGCTAATGGGTAGATCACTTGCAAGGGTAGTGCACGTACAGGAGCATTTGATATTGCTCTCATTTATATGTTTGGCTTGGGGTGAAGTTGGCAATTCTCAATTGACTGAGCGAGCCACATCATACATGCATGTCTGAAAATATAGTTCCGGCTTTCTGTGCTGGCCGTTTTCAAATAATATCAAATTAGAGGTAGGTATATATTCCTAGATAATGATCCTGCAGCACGATGCTTTCAGATGTTAGAGTCGATTTCCCAAATGGTGTGGCTGATGCCAGAGGGTTAACGGTTAGGGATAGAAAAATATGTATTTTGACTTTGAGGAGCATGTATAGTCTTACCCCGGAAGATGGCATGGGGCGATTTCTGTTGAAACTTCGAACAATCCGTCCTCTTACAGTGACAATCTGAATCATAGTGGGATCTGAACACATTTGGGAAGACAAATTTAATTAAATAAACGCGGACCCTCGGGATTACAATTGCTAAAAAGACGGCACAATTCCATATTTGCCGGGTTCCTTCATCTGTCCTGATTGTTTTAGAAAATGGACTTAAACCAAGACGGCGTGGTGACTCTGGACGAGTTCCTGGACTGTTGCTCGCGAGACGAAGACATCTCCCGGTCGATGACCGTCTTCGACTCAGCCTTCTGACGGTCAACCATCGGTGGCCGTCCGCCACCATCCTGGACCTGAACCGCCAGGAGATTGTTGTCTGGAACCAGTTTGCCGCAGGGCTGCATTGTCCGACGCCAACGCCAACGCCGACGCCGACGCCGACGCCGATGCAGAGGGCACCGACGACGGGCGAAGGCGTCCCTAACTGCGATGTCACGGGTATCGGAGGGACGCGCGATTTAGTGAACACACGCTTTCATGGGGAAAAAGAAAATTACGAACTATTGTTGATTCTAAAAACGTATTTAATTCCTTGTGCCAAAAAAGGATGTTGATGGAACCATTTAGACGGCATCACTTATCTTATTATAGTATTTTTAAATGTTAAATAATGCAAATTAGCATAATATATAGTAATGTTTAGAGTGCATATTTTGATGTGCCCTAATTATTTTGGTGGCTTAAGTGGACTGTCTCATGTAGATATTATTAATTATACACGTTATAATACATTATCAAAACAAGTGTTTTAATCGGAAATGACAGGACTAAATGTGGATTTTTACTTTTGTGAGTTAAATGTTGTTCTAGTCGGAACTATATTTTGTAAAAACAAAAAAAAACTACCCTACTCCAGAATGAGTACCCAAGATTAGTGCTTTGATCATTGATAGGTAACCTCGTGAAGGTGTCAACATAGACTTTGTGTTCACAGGGAGCTCCGCTTTACTGTTCAGGTTTTCCATTTTCATCACACATTTTGGCTCAGGAGCTACGAATGATTTAGTGGCAGTTTGAAAATCAAATAATGTCATGGGAAGTGGGAAGAAATTCGACATTGTTTTAACCGGTAAACATAAAATGATTTAGAGAGCATTGGTTCTCTTCAATATTAGGTCAAATTGCCTACTGTTGCTAATCACCTTGCCCCGTAAAGCAATCTGGTTTCAAATTTTGCGATCATCAAACTAGAGATTGGTCTACGATCAAACAACCATTTGTAATGTTTGAAATGTGCGTCAAAATATGCTTCATTGGATGATAGCAATGAAAACCAAAAGAAAATACATTTTAATGCATGGCAAAATATGTAATTTAATGACGGAACACGAGAACTATAACTGACAGGGAATAATCTATCATATTCACATTGATGAGGGCTGAAATGGTGTTTCCCTGAACTGAGTTTGCGCAATGCGTGTAGAGGGCCGTCCCCAAACATGTCCCCTTATTTCCACCCTCGCCTCATGTGCTACTTGACTATCCTAATGTTATACATTGCCAATGTCGCTGTTATTATGAGCTGGGTAGCCTTGAATGAGGCTTGCTAATATACTATGTTAATTTAAAAAAACAGTAATAGCTTCGACGCTGAACTGTTAGATTGATTTCGACGCACCTAACCATTCGAAGTTCGATATATTGACGCTTCCTAGAGCGAATATTTATGCAGGTACCTATATATTTGATCAAGGCATATTGACAGAGGCCTAGACTTTTCTATGCTTTTTCCAGGATAATTGACGAAGACAACGTGTTGTATAATGTGAATATATTGAGGAATATCTAACAACACTGTTATATTTACAGTGCGATGTGCTGTTGTACTTTGGTAATCTATTATTAGTGTTTCAATCAAGCGAGGAAGATTTGTTCGGCTGTAATTATTTGCGGTTTTTCATTGGACAATCGCGGGTATATGTAGCTTGTTTTCCTCGACTAAACCAGCTATACTGCACATATCATAATTTTATTGTTGAAGGTAGGAACACAACTCTTCATGTCGATGGACTGGTATTACCTTAGAGGTGGCAATTGATACATTTTACCAATGCACACATACGTATTAGACAAGGACGTACCTACGAGAACCTTCTCGGGTGCGATCGATTGATCTTAGGAACGAAACAGCTACGCAATTAACATTTCATACATTCTAAAAATCAACCCATTAAATCGGACGTCGATTGTCGCTGATTCTCAGCTACATATTTTATGCTTTCTTTTCCTCCTACATTATTGCAGAATGCTTAAGAAAAGTATACTGTAAACTTGAAGGAAGATTTAACGATCTGAGAGGAAGTGTGTGGATTTATATTTGAGAACGAGTGGGCATTTTATGTATGACCTAGATTAAGAGAATTCGAGTTAAAAGAGCAGATTTTTTTCTAAAATGTCTCAACACCACTTACAATTAAATGTTCTTCAATTGGGCTTGTAAGAACCTACTTTAATGCGGTAGCATCATATTATCTGTGTACCCTACTAGTATTTTCCTAAGATTTTGTCAGCAAATTCTTGAAGCTATACCTTACGGAAAAGCTTGAAGAGTGAGACAATATTCTGAGGTTGTCAGTCTGAAATCTTTGGATTTCCTTAACACGAAAAGAATCAATCTTTTCGATGCACCCTCAAAATGGTCGGTCACTTGCTTTTTTCATCACGACAGTGTCCATTAATTCGTGCCATCTAATTCCTCACAATGAATGGCAAAGTAGAAGTGTGTGAAAAAATTTGTTCTAAAATCTAAACTTTTGAAGATAACGAATGATTAAATGGTAAATGTTATACCTAAAAGTTTATTTCTCATAAGAAAATTTGATTGGATTTCTAAGGTGTTATTGAACGTTGTTCAGGGTCACGTTGTTAAAATATCACACATGGAAATTAAATTGCAATTGACGTTGTATTTACTGCTCGTGTAAACGTATGATGCCCGTGACTTGCACATCTCGGCAGCTGGCAGGGTGCAGTTCTTGCATAGTTTGTGATTTGGAAATCGTCTATTTATGTAATAAAATGATGCAATTGTCTCGGTATATTATTATGCTAGCAGATATCTGAATGTTCTGCACTGTTCATGGAAGGGAGATATCAATCATCATCGATTATTATAACACTAGCGAATTTACCTTGCGAGAATGAAAGAATTGTGAGGACCACTGGGATTTTTGTTTGTTGTTAAGGTAAACTAAAATAAATGATATCGACAGCCAATTTTTCAATTGTAATAATTTGCATGCACATTTAATCGTTTGGTAATTTTACCTTGGGCAATGGGCACCTTCTAGAATAAAACAACCCTATTCAGATTAGAAAAAAATACTTAGATTCAGTGTTCTTGATAAGAAGTAGGTATAACTAGAATTAAGAAGTATTTTTGGGATTCTATGAACGAAATTGAAGTAATTACTCGTTTAGGATTAAATTAAATATTATATTAAATGTCGGAGGGTGCAAGGCTCATGCAAAAGGCTCTTCCATTTTCCCTCCAGTAATAAGAGTTCCTGTCCTTGCTTCAGAAGTAGCTACCAGAGGGCAGGTTTGCATGGGGAAGCGTGAGGCTGGACGACCCCGCCCCCCACTATCAACCGCTGCATGCCCTGCGCCCGGTTTGACAGGAGACGTCAGGGTTTGGATCGTAAGCTAAGCATAGGATTTTTCTCTAATATATATATTCTTTTGATGTTTGTATAGTTTTTAAGATCAAAAATGCACTAACGTACTGAACGTTTCATACTCACCAAAGCTTACAATAACATACTAAGTTGTTACGAAGCATATTTTGAGGTTATGCTCACTTTGCAGGTGGTTTCTATTCTGAAAAATTCAGCTAATTTACTGCTAGTGGCCGTTTGAGAACTCGAGAAACCTGCATCCTACGAGCCTGCACTTAAGAAGTGTCAACAAAGCCCAGGTTGGTTCGTCTTATTGTTACAGATATTTTCATTTCTTTTTTGCCTTCCATAAGCGTGCAGTCATCGATAAAGGAAACGAATTGGTGGTGCTGTTCAATATCCTGTGGGTACTGTTTTTAACAGCGTCAATGCAACGCTTCCTGTTTAAATCTTTCTGTAATAAACATTATCATATACGTGAATGAATGGTTGATCTTTGAAAGGGCATCACACTTACGTTATGGCAATGGTTATGTGTAGAATAAGATTTACATTCTTTGAGGAGGTAGTATCTGGTAGTTAGTACCTATCTACCTAAGTACCTACCTAGCCTACCTATCTTTGTTTAAAACTACATAGGTAGTAAGTTGTCTTGTCATAATTTGCCTGTGAGAAGTGGAAACTTTTTGCACTTTGCCCTAAAAATTAGCTTATTTTAATGCCCCATCTACAAAGAAAATCATAGTGACAAGTGCAAGATGGAGTTATGATTTGTAATAGGAATGTCAATCAGGAACACCAGATAGGAATTAGTACTGTGCTTTAATAATATGCTTCCAAATACCATCCTTTATTAGCTTTAGTCACAGTCATTTGACAATCATAATACATTACTGTTATGCAGGACGGTAATGGAAAAATCGAAAGTCATTGCACGGTATTGCGCTGCAACGTCCTATGAGTGTATAACTACCTACTTCTTCTCTATTCTGTAGATCTTATTGCATTGAAACTTGTAGAGCAAGGATGCTGAACAAGCCAAGCGTTAGGAACCTACCTTTGTTCACAATATTCTCAGTATAGTCAGCCCATGCCTATCTGAAGAATCCCTTCCAATCGCTCAAAACATTTCTACTATACATAGTAAATATTCAAGAAAGTATGCTGGTTGCAATAACCAGTTTACCGTTTCTTCCACCATCTACCAACAGAGCATTATGTTGTCTTAACAAGTCTTATTTAACCATACAAAATAAAAGACATCCATCAACTGTCTCATTGTCAACATTGACTTGTCTCATTGCAAAAGTGGTGGATTCTGCTGGAGCTAGCCTCCCCAGGAATAAAAATCTGCGGCCTTGCTTTTGCGATACACCTCGCTGTTACTAGAGGGACTGTCGAGCTCGTTTCCAGCTGACCTTTTCTTGATAATCAGGCTCTGCCAAGGTCTGCTTTCACCAGTGGGTGCATTTTCTGAGATTTCCTCCAACAAAGTATTGACGGCTTCTTTTGTCGTGGAAGCCGGGTTTTGTTCTCTCAAAATTTCATCCAATGAGTTTGTGCTCCGTTTTCCTCCCCAGCTGTTGAATTCAGGGGCCCTTTTCCCTCCCCAGCTGTTGAATTCTGGCGCCCTTTTTCCTCCCCAGCTGTTAAATTCTGGGGCCCTTTTCCCTCCCCAACTGTTGAATGCCGGTGCCCTTTTCCCTCCCCAACTGTTAAATTCAGGGGCCCTTTTTCCTCCCCAGCTGTTGAATTCTGGTGCCCTTTTCCCTCCCCAACTATTGAATGCCGTTGCCCTTTTTCCACCCCAACTGTTGAATTCAGGCGCCCTTTTCCCTCCCCAACTATTGAATGCCGGTGCCCTTTTCCCTCCCCAACTATTGAATGCCGGTGCCCTTTTTCCTCCCCAACTGTTGAATTCAGGGGCCCTTTTCCCTCCCCAACTGTTAAATGCCGGTGCTCTTTTTCCACCCCAACTGTGGAAAGCAGGGGCCCTTTTCCCTCCCCAACTATTGAAGTCAGGCGCCCGCTTGCCTCCCCAGAGCGAATTGTCAGCATTCAGATCCGCCTCCGTGTTCTTCGCGCTGGATCGCTTGCCTCCCCAGCTGTGGAAGTCTGGCGCCCTTTTCGGTCCCGAAAGGCCAGTCTCCCTCTTCCCCTCCATCTGCCCCTTGTCCGTCTCCCGCTTGCTCCTGCCCCCGCCCCCGCCCTCGCCCCGTGCCCGTGCCTCCTCTGACGCCTCTTTCGCATCTTCCTCGCCGCCTGCCGTCTCCTCGGCGTCCTCCGCTTTGGCGACGTCCTTTTCGATGTCATCTAGCGTCGTCCTCATGAGCTCTTCGTCGGACTCATCGTCGGGGAATGCGTAGGCCGCGTCGTACAGGTCGACGGGGACGACGCCCGTCGGGTGCAGGCGTCCCAACGGCCACGATGTGTCCTGGCCGTCGTCGCCCGCCCAAAACGGGTCCAAGTTCGGTCTGACCTGCGCGGCATATAACGGGGTTAGGCGGTCAAGGCATGGAATGGACCATGGGCGAAAACATATCGAATGCTAAGGGCAATTTTTCGGTATCATGATTAGATGGAGTACCACTTGGCCTAGTTCCACAATGCATAGTTATGACTTAACCCTCGGAGTAAATTGATGAACTCCGAGCCAATCACAGACGGGCATTTGCTGATTTCAGGGGTAGTCACCATGGTGATAAACAAACTTACCCCCGTTTTTACCCTAAAACTCTGCTTCGTGGATCCTAGCCCTATAGAGGGCCCGGTCCCCTTCGTCTTTAATTACCATCAGCCATATAGCTATCATTTCTGGCGTTATGAATATTCTAGCTTCATGAATGCTGATCCATATCTTTTTGTAGGTTACCGTTACCGTGCGTGGAACGAAAATTACAATTTTATAGGAAAGCTGAGCTATATTTAATGTTTCCAAAAAAATCGTCATCTCCTCAAGCCTTGAACAATTTCTTAAACAGCACTTAGCAGCGGCTGACCACTGAAGTCTGACCACTGAAGTCAATTCGGTGACCGAGCTCATAGTTTAAATCCTTGGCACTGTTCGACATCGCGATGCGGACACCATGGCTGGGGCAGGTGGGGAAGGGTGTGCGGGTGGGTGGGTGCCGGGCGGATGAGTAGGGGATGATGAGAGCCACGCTACCTGCGGCAAGCGGAGGTCGTGGTACAGGTGCTCGGCGAGGCCTGCCTGCTGCAGCGGCGACAGGACGAAGCCGTCGGACTGGCACAAGGCCATCCGGAGGGCGGCGAACAGCAGCAACGACGCGCGGCTGTGCAGGCGACACATCCTGAGGGAGCAACAGGGACGTCGGGCCGACAGTTAGCGCCCTGTTCCAGAGGCAGCGAGGGCCGTTAACGAGCAGTTAGTGAGGATTAGAGTCGTGTTAGTATTGGGCTGGGACCGAGGATGTGGTTCACTGGGCCAGGTTCTCGCTGCTGATGCCATATATGTGTGCCAGGAATAGGAAGAAGATGTATATGTCGGAGGGAAGAAGATCACATCTGTTGTGAGCAACTGTTAACATTGCAAGTGTGCACTCCTCCACCAAAACAAGGACTAGCTTTAGTTCTTGCAGCTTCGCGAACTTAACCGAGGTGAATGCGTAGACTCAAGGATATGAATATCTTCGATCCCAGAGTCAGATAAGCGACGCTAACTTTGGTGAAATAGATGGGAAGCTGTTTTTCCGACTTGTCGAACCTTTTAGTATTTGAAGGGGTTGGTATAGGCACTTACTTGACAAAAAACGTTTACTTTCTTAATTAGTAAAGTATGTAAGTAACTGTAATGATAGGGGGTTCGTTTCTTGAAGTATACCTAGCTTAGATTTGTATTTATAAAACTGAAAATGTGTATACGTAATCGAAGTGTGGCACTACTAAATTAAGATTTTGCATGTATCTCGAAGATATCAGAATCTTTGAAAATAATTTTTACGTGTACCTTCAAGTTTTTATACAAATATCTTTCTCCAGCTAATAGTTTCCTTTTCAGAACGTTTTCATTCAGCAAACGAGAAATTTTATAATGATTACACGTGAATTTAACCCAGTTTGTACAATGAAAACACATACAGAAAAAAACAATATTTGTTACACCGAAGGATGATCTTCACATGAAATGGAATTGAAACATGAATATATTAAAGAAGTTTTGGAAGGCGGCTCTGCTTGTATGTGATGGCTTATCGTGGATGTGTGGTACACGTCGCCTTCGCTAAATACGGTACAGCGAGGGGCTTAGTGATCCCGGCGCGGGCCCACAGGGAGCGTGGAACACTATCTAGGCGCGCACCTACGCGATGCAACCTGATCGCCATTGCCTCAGATTTGGGAGTTCTGTCTGGATCAGGGACTCTTTCGCGGGGCTGGGGAGGGTTAGAGGACTCCTTGCGAGACATTGGGATCTGCGCTGTCTGCTGTCATTAGAACATGAGATTGCAGAGCTGATGGGTGCGGTGTAATTGTCCGCATAGGCTTATTATATATGAAATTTTGAAACAAAATGCTGGAAAAATATTGTAATCTTTAACGAGTGCGGTTGCGTAAGTTGAATGCGCATTTAATGACGAACTTGCGCGCTGTATCTTTGGTGACAAAACGCAAGATTGTCTTTCGAAAAGCAGGCGCAAAATGACCTTGCTGTTGGCGCGCCTATAAACCCCACATAACATTCATTCTTTCGAAAATTATGTTATAAAGCTTAATGATATTCGGTTGATTACTTTAAAATAAAGGGCATATGAGAACCACGGCGCAAGCGATATCGGACCCCTCTATATTTAACTGTTAGATAACGGGGGGCCCTGTTCACTCTGGATGCTGTAATATGGCATGTTCCATTCTTATTCGCGAGTGGCTTTCGCTCGGTCCATGAGGATTTCGGTTCAGTTAGGTGGTTGGCAATCGGTATACTTATGTGCACTGCACACTCTACGCTATTTGCATCGTCTCCCCCGTGACCTTGGCGTGGACCTCTTCTTGAGCTTCTTGCTAACAATGACAGCCACCTTGACCGTCTCATTGAAAATCCCAATGAGATCTGGGTCAAATTCAAAGTTCGGTTTCATAGCCAAGGCCATCACCCTAACCTCTCAACTTGGAAAATTTCTTAAACTTTCAATCACTATAACCAGCATGGTGTAAAGAAGATAAAAATCATCGACATTTGATACAACAGAATTTAGTTTCTTTTAACGTCTTTACCCGAAAATAGTATCTATACGGCGTGAGTGGCACCAACCAATTGTAAGCTCTCGTGGGTCCAACTCCGCACAAACACATTGCATGAAGCGGAAGCGAAAGCTAAATCTTTGTCTCTCTTGCCGATATGTCAAAGTCCAAAAAGTCTTAAACACGACGCTCCAGAACCCAAGAGTTCAGGGCCTGGTACATAATATGTATCCTGAGATTTTACTCTGGATGCCCTTGGTCCTAGCTGGGGGCGAATTACAGAACGAATTCTTAGCGTAAACGCTCACTTATCTTAAAGTTACGCGAAGTCTCTGTATTTCGTCCCTTGAACCACGGCGTAACGCATCTTTCAGACTGAATCAATGGATGACTTACGACAACTTTATAAGATAAGTGACAAAATGTTTCTGTAATATCGAATTAAACACCACCTAAGTCCATCTTAGAGCTTGCGTCAAGTTATGACGAACAGCTCATCTTATCTTAAAGTTACGCAAAGCTTCTGTAATTCCCCCCCCCCCCCTGGTGTATTCGGCCAAGATGTCCGAATAATGTGTGATGGTGTCCATGATGTGTATAAGGCCTTTACGTCCCCGGTCCTTGCGATTTAAGGCCAAGGTGCCCGTGACCTTATGATTTAAGGCTCTAGAGCCTTTGGCCCTTGAAATTTAAAGCCCTGGTGCCTTTGGCCATTGAGATTTACTTTGGTGCTAAGGTCTTGATGCCCTTGGCCTTGAGATTGAAGACCCTGGTGGGTTCTTGAGAACTAAAGCCCTGATTCCCTTGGCCTTCGAGATTAAGGTACCTATGTCTTGTTACCTGCGTTCAACGCCGGCGACTAGCTGGCTGCGGCGAACTGTGCGACTGCCGGCAACGCTGTCTCTGGACGCCTCAAGCTGCTGCAGACTGACCCTCCTCGGCGTCGCGACGCTGTTTTAAACCGCCGCGACGCCGTCCTGCCATTGGTCGAGCTTCGGCGCCGGGCGCCTCCCACAATGACAGCTTCGGCAGGATGCTGCCGGATGACGTGCTTCTGCTGTCTTATTACTTGTTATTATATTTGGTTGGAAGCTCCGAGGGAAGGGTGGGCGGTGGGTTTTCGAGCTGGTTAGGCTCATGCGGGAGCCGGACTCTGTTCTTGTGGCACATCAAAGCATCGTGCAGAATTCGATCACAAGAAGCTGGCCGAGCGGCCTTTGGAGTTTTTGACAATGTTGTGATCGTAGACCTGCTTGTCGGGAAGATAGAAGTCTTTAGTTATTCGGTCAGTTGGTATACATTAAATATTTGATAGATTATAGAATAACAGATTTGGTTATGCTCGAAATTAGACTGGTGACTTCAACGGTAACGTTTCGGATATATGGTATACGTTTCAGATTCAGATGTCGACTGCAATCCGGTATTCTACAACGTTTTAGAATACGACCAATGCCCTGGCGCGCGCTGATAAAAGGAGCTGAGACGCACTGTAGCTATCGCATAAATTTCAGTTTATTCCCAAAGGTATTCCATACAATTATGAATTTAGTTTTACGGTCCCTCATTGTGTATAAAAGTTTAATCAAGGTGCAATTAAAATAGACATCGCAGATATAGGAAGTTCAGAACACCCCATTGAACCGAGGGCTCCGCAAAATCAGCCATTTATCAAGTTTTGATCGGGCCCAACTTCGTTGCTAATTAAACCAACTTACCGCCGAGGACAATTAAGACTGTCAAATCGCTAGTGGTAACCCGACTACCTGCGTGCGGCAATTACTTAGAAAGTACGCGAGTAACATGATAGAGCAGTCGAAATGGTGAAGCCACCCTTCGACGGAGGCGTGCCTTGAACGCGGCACCTCCACCGTCCAAGCGGCAAGGTTTTAATTAAGTTTTTACACGGCGCGATTCCGAACACAAAAGCAATATTTTGAAGACTCCTCGCGCCGTCTTTGTTCCGGGGGCAAGAAGCGACGGGGCGTTGGAGCGGGTTATTTCAATTTACTTCGGTTCGGCTGTAAAAAGGCAAGGCCTAAACAAAATCTCCGTCTGCAACATGTGGATTTTCTTTGTTAGTCCAATGTTTTATATTCGGGTAAAAATATAAGAGACTTGTTCAAATTTCGACGTTGCATTGAGTCAAGATTTTAGGATGTTCAGCACCGAATGAATACAGGGACTTACTTAGTTTTTTGCAAGACTCTAAAAAGGGAGGGAGGTTCTCTGGGAACAAAATAGTGAAGTCAGCAACCTATGAGAGAGTCGACCTGTGCCCCACTTCCTTCCAATATCGACCATTCATCCACGGCGTAACAAGTGTGCAGAAGTACACTCCACCTTTCCTCCTCCCTCCCACACATATAAACGCGTAGAACACTGCGCTAATGTACAATATCAAAACACCATGTCGCTAGACCTGCTCAGAGCTCGTTAAGTGTTGTCTTTGGCTCTGCGGGCTTCGACTTGGGACGCCGATACCCTGACAGGGTGCCCGACACCCCGACAGGGTGCCCGATATCTCGACAGGATGCCCGACACCCCGACAGGGTGCCCGACACCCCGACAGGGTGCCCGACACCCCGACAGGGTGCCCGATACCCTGACAGGGTGCCCGACACCCCAACAGGGTGCCCGATATCCCGACAGGGTGCCCGACACCCCGACAGGGTGCCCGATATCCCGACAGGGTGCCCGATATCCCGACAGGGTTCCCGACACCCCGACAGGGTCGCCGATATCCCGACAGGGTGCCCGACACCCCGACAGGGTGCCCGATATCCCGACAGGGTGCCCGACACCCCGACAGGGTGCCCGATATCCCGACAGGGTTCCCGACACCCCGACAGGGTCGCCGATATCCCGACAGGGTGCCCGACACCCCGATAGGATGCCCGATACCCCGACAGGGTGCCCGACACCCCGACAGGGTGCCCGACATCCCGACAGGGTGCCCGACACCCCGACAGGGTCGCCGATATCCCGACAGGGTGCCCGACACCCCGACAGGGTGCCCGATACCCCGACAGGGTGCCCGATACCCCGACAGGGTCGCTGTCGACGGCTCGCCGAGTCGCACACTTTCCGTCCACTTGTTTTTACTAGCTCGTTTATGCACGGCGCTGGAAACGCGTAATGTGTATTTTCTAGGCGGCGCCGTAAAACGGCGTCGAGAGCGCCGCGACGGCCGAGGACGCAATTAGTAGCGCCGGTCAATTGCAGCCTAATTGCGCGCACTACGCATTTGTCACAAGCTGCTGAAGAAAGGCTTGCACAATGAATTAACAAACGTGATGGGCTGAAGAATGGACGATGTTTGGGTTTCTTCCATCGTTTGTTTTAAATTGTAATTTGTTGGAATTGCCGTAAAACTTCAAAATACAAGGATGGGTTGTTTTTAAAAGGATACTTGCAATTTATTATTTTTATCCAAAGTCCGCGTGGTCTATTACTTATTTGATTTGTGAAGTCAACCTTTTGAACATGATAAAACCATGTATATTATCACGATTAAATACAAAATAAGGGTTATATTAAAGGTCTAGCACCATAATGTAATTTACTTCTTTATTAACTGATTTCAAGGAGGAATAATTTAATATGGTATTAGCCAGAAATTAGAACGTCTTGAATACTGCATTTAAGATTGGATAGTTTTTTCCTAAATTCACTTGTTCATTAACTAACATCTTCGTTGGACCAGTAGCTACAATGGCGAATGCCGCATATTCGGATGGAAAGAATAGGGAGTTTTTTTACACCCCAAAAGTTGTGCTAACAATGGGTGAAAGCTGAGAGGCTCACATGAAAGCCTGGTCGATGCTTTTTCATTGCTTTTAAAATAAATTCGGGAGAAATAATGCGCTAACAAAGTAGAATCAATCTATTGCTCCATAACGTACGTCAAAATAGGGCTTTTATTGACACCATCCACAATATTTTTTTATTAATTTCAAAAGCCATTTTGGAGTTACATATATAGCCGAAGAAACATTTTTGTTTTTAATTGTTTGTTTATAAACAAAATACTATTATGAACAGAGTATACATTTAAAATCACCACATTGCAACCGAACGGATCTTTTGCCGCGGTTATTTCTTGCGACGCGCTGTGCTGGTCACCGCTGACAACTCCTTCTTGGCATTCGACCGTTTCTCTAACGCCTCCCAGAAGGCGTCGTCCTCCTCGTTCTCCGACTCGCGGGGGCGTTTGCCGCGCACGGGCCAGAAGTTCGGGTCCTGCAAGTTGCCCAGCGTCCGCGCCGCCGTCGACTCCGTGGGTATCCGTCGTCCCCGCCATACCTGTGAGCAAATCAACGGCGTCGCAATCAAATACTCAATGGAGACTGTCAACTTTTCATACCATCCGACTAGCAAAGATGCTTGCGAATGTTGAAAATGAAATTTCTAAAATGATGTTTATTTCGCTCACTTGTTCTATTCCTTCGCTTTTCTTCCCTCGTACCGGCCAAAAGAGGTCGTCTTTTGGCAGCGACCTCAGAGCATCGCGGCGTCCCCTCACAGGCCAAAAATGCTCGTCTTTCGACAAAGATTCTCGGAGACCTCTTCTTCCTCGCACAGGCCAGAAATGTTCGTTTGAAGCCAGAGAGTCTTTGAGACCTCTCCGACCTCGAAGTGGCCAAAAATGTTCGTCTGAAGCGAGAGACTCTTTGAGACCTCTTCTTCCCCGAAGTGGCCAAAAATGCTCTTCTGTTGATAAGGAATCCTTGAGGTCTCTTCTCCCTCTCAAAGGCCAAAATTGTTCTTCAGCCGACAAAGTCCCTTTGAGTCCTCTTCGTCCTCTGGCAGGATAGAACGTCTCCGCCAATCTGTTGTTCAAACCACGCCGCAGCCTTGCAAAAGACAACATCACATTCAGCAAATTAGCTTATTTTGCTAATTATTTGCATGTTTTTGCATTTCTCCGGACAGTTTAATTTTGTCCTCTTTGATTCTGAACAAATGTATAGGTATTTTGAACCTTATAGACCGTGATATCGGCGGTGTGCTACCACAAGTATCCTCCTTAGTATCGTTCCTTACCGTGTGTCGCTCCCCGCCCCCGCCACCGCTCTGCGCCCCCTGGATATCCAGAAGGGGTCGTCCTTCGAGGCGATCCCCGTGAGTCCCGCGCGACGCCGCTCCAGCGGGATCCACGTCGGCAGCTCGGCGTAGAGGACGTCCCTCATCCGCACTCGCTGTTTCAGCGTGGACGAGACCACGCGGGTCGGGTCGTCGCTGCCGGAAAACGAGACGGCGAGGTCGTCCAGGCGACCGCGGGCTCGCTTTGCCCAGTAGGGATCGTCGTACAAGCCGCGACCGCGGTTGGCCCAGAAATCATTTGCTGTATCTCCAACGTCTCTTCCTCTATTCGGGTAGAAAGGGTTTTCTAATCCCACTTCTCTTCCTCTATTCGGATAGAAAGGGTTTTCTAATCCCACTTCTCTTCCTCTATTTGGGTAAAAATGATTTTCCTCTTCCACTTCTCTACCTCTATTTGGATAAAAAATGGTTTCTTCTCTCACCTCCCTTCCCCTATTCGGCCAGAAAGTGTCTTGGTCTCCGACTTCGCGGCCGCGATTGGGCCAGAACGTACCCGAATCGTCGACCTCCCGAACCATGTTTGCCAGCACCTCATCCTCCTCGTCCGTGCCGCGGCCCCTGTTAGCCAGGAAAGGGTCCTGGACTTCGTTGGACGCCCGACGATGTGCTCGTTCCGGCCACGAGTCCGACGCCAATTCAAACCCCTCGTCGTCGCGATGACTCTGGTTGGACTCGTAGTCCGACGCCGGGAACTGGTGCAGCTTCAACTTGTTCCTGAGCAGGGAGCCGATGAACGGGGAGGCTGGGAGCGCGAGACGCATCATGGACCGCAGCTCGTCGAAGGGCGTCGGGAGACCGGCCCGGTTCGAGCGCGTCGCGCCGGCCCCCAGCGACTCCTTGCCTTGAGTCGACAGCCACAGAGAGGAGCGTCATTGGAGAGCAATGGCGTTGGATGAATCCGCTAGCTCATTACTTGGTTGTAATATACCAATATAGTCCACTATATGGGCCATGAACAATCATGACACCAGGGTCCAGGAGGCACGAACACAAAACTGTTCGTCCAGCTGACGTGAGAAGAAAAAGAGCAGAACTTAGCTTGCTCTGTGCCTCAATGTAAGGAAAATGAATAGCTGGTTTTATTAACATTAACGGAGAATGAAAATTCGTTTCTTTATGACTTTCTAAGGTGCTACTATCTTTCCCAAACTCTGCTCTCTGTCTCTCATTGAATGCATGTGATTCAAATGGCTGCAACTCAACTGGAGTTGCCGAGTATCATTTCACTTTTGGCTCCAGCGTTTCGAGACTAGATAAGTCAAATAGTCTATGACATCGGATCGGTGATGCGCACGGAAAGACTTTCTGTCCTTACCTTCTTTGGGGGAGACAGAGGAATAGATCGCTTCGAGCAGTCCCTCCATTTCGCGGCGGCCCCTGTTGGGCCAGAACGTCCCCGTCGGCTTCTCGCGGGAGTCCAGACGCATCACCGGCGCCGACGCCCACACCCCGTCGACGTCGAGGTCGTCTGCCGATCGCATGCCCCGCACAAAGCCCGTCCCGTTCTCCTTCGCCTGTCGCAAAGTCCAATCGGGGGTAACTCGTGCTCCTTCTCTTCGGGCCTCCAAGGCCGGTCACGGTCATGGTTGAAATTAAAGCTTTTATGTATCCCTCATGCATTTGGTTGTTAATTGAAAGTTGAAACACTATGGCGTTGGCATTTGTAACCCTATTACAAAACCAGCGCTTGGGGTGAAAGCACCGTAGCACGTGATTTAGTAACTCACCGAGAAAGGTTTCATTGATGGTGGGACGATTTCGGTGAAGGATGGAAGATTCTGGTCGTCATCGGCGCTGGTGGCTGCGGAGAAAGGACTCTCCGCCAGCGCAAGGACTAGAAGCAGCTGCCACATCTCAGACCACGCGCTGCGGAAGAGGCGAACAGGCGACAGTTTGGATACAGAATCGGTCCAGCACACGTCCTCCCACTGGATTCGCGAAGAAATGCGAGACTTTAGCGTTGTATATTTCTGTCGTCGTATGTCAGCGGGTGAGCTTTGAAAAAGTCCCTTGGTTATACAATTGGATCGCTGCACAATGTAGCTGGTGGCAAATTATTGTTCATCTGAATTCTACAACCCGTAATCAACAACAGCGCCGTTGATGATTGTCCTCGAATATCCGCGGATCCCGAAGTAGAAAAATTTGTAGCCACCCGATTATAATTGGATACTAAGCTCAAACGATTGTAAATTTTCCGATTAACTGTTTTGGAATCTGACAATGTCAACAGCTGCTACCTGTTAAGATTAATTAAAACATAATCTATTGATATATCGCCTTGCACAAATTGGTATATGTTAACACACAAAGTAAGATTATTAAAATGCCCCACGTGGATAATTACCAGAGTGAATTGTCGGTCAAGTGGTCACTGTCTTGCACAAACGCCCCCTCAATGTGAAAGCGCACAGTCTCCCGATCGTATGGTGAGTGGGCCCCGGCCAAGGAGGTACTGCGGGCGGCCGCTGTCCAGGGGCAGGTTAAGTAGTCGCGGGGTCAGTTGTCGGACCGAGTTTGCGTCCGTCTTTTAAGGTAAGACGCCGCCGATTGTAGTTAGATTAAACGGGGACTCTGGGAGCAGCGAGCGGCGAGCGGCGAGCAGCGAGTCGCAAAACAGCGGCCAGAGGCGTTAACGCAATTACGGTAACGGAGTTAGACCTGCAAGCCCGCTTCACGAGCGCCGTCGTATCGGCCGCAAGTCTTAGTGGAAATTCTTTCTGCGGCGGGCGAGACTTGTTCACGTGGTTTCTGAATATCATCTGATTTTGGGTCAGTTTTTAGCGACCTGTTTGATGGGCAAGAGGCATTTGGGACTGAATCTGAATGTGACTGCTGAGTGTGATCTTACATCATTATAAAGGCGAGAGAATTGTCCGTCGCGGTAAGCAGGCAAAATCAAAATACACTTATTCGTAATTGGAACATTTTCCATGATAACAAATTTGAAACTGAGGCAAAGTCTAGACGTAGGAAGCAAACGTGCTTTCCCGCCTACTCTATAATCGTGTGCCAAATCCGCGCCACTGCACGCCGCTGCACGGAGTCGCCGGTGTTGGCGTCGCCTGTACCGGCCACCCTCGGCCCCCGCGTGGGCACCTTTCTGCCAAGGGACAAAGTAATCTTGTGAAACCACCGAACGCGGCAGCATTTCTTTACATTTAATTTCACGGTGCGCGCGCCTCTCGCGCCGTGTGTCCGTAAACAACGGTGTTGCCGTCCTTGGGGAGGGCGTCGCGACGCCGAGGGGCAGCGCTCGGACGCCGACGCTCGACGCCGACGCGCGACGACGCGACGTCTTGAAGTGCGCGGTGCCGGACAGTGCCATCGGCCACGATGTTGCGTCGATAACTGCCGTATTTGCGAGGGAAAGTGTACAAAAATAGTCGAGAAATAAATACACATGAAGATGAAAACTGTGCTAACACAAGTCGTAGCTAGGAAGACTTTCTGAGTGCACATGTGGACTGAACCAAAACAAAAGTACCTTTAAATCAATGAAAAACAATTCGAACTTATTCTTATTCCTTAATTGCCCACGGAAGTGGTGTCACCTTAGTCACTTGTGATTATGTCATATCCCAAAAAAGGCATTAACTATAATACTGAAAGCCCCACCTTTTATTGAGGCACGGCCGTAAAGGTGGTCAGAACTCAGAAATATATATATGTTAATCTATTTCTAGAATGAAGCGCAGCGTAATTTCAACACATTTCAACCATCAATGTGAAGGGAGAATGAGCATACTCACACCGGAAAATCTCCATCGTAATATTCCAGTAAAATCACGATCATTGTCTGTAATTCCTATTTCTAGCTAAATGTAATGACTAACTCCCAGGCTTTGGGAAGAGCAGTTAAGACACGAGGCGTTTGACTAAATCGAGCGTAAGCGAATGTCTGGCCAGCGCAACCAAACGCGCTTCCTTATCGATTGCCAGGCCATCCACGTGAGTGCGAAGAGGATGTACTTGTACGCAAATGACCCGTGTGCGTTTCGTCGGCAAGTGCGTTGTTTGCATCGCGCGTTGGCTGACGTCCTCCGTCTGGTCACCGCGTCCGCGTCTTTCGGGATGATGACGTGCGCACTGAGCGGACCTCGCTTGGCCGGGCGCGGAGACTTCAACGCCCGGATAAGCGATGACGCGCTCTCCCATAACGTCCGTCCTTCTTGCTTGCAGACTCCCGATCTCTGCGACGCGCTCGTCGCTTTGAGCCTGCGAAATGGTGAGTCTGAGTTGCATCTTTGCAGTGGTGGCGGCGTTGTTGAGGTCCTGTCGGAGTATTTGGGGGACGGAGAAATAGACTTGGACACACCATGCCCAGCGATTTTGTTACTTACTTCACCTTATTATTCAATCTAGATCTAAATGTTTTTAAAGCCCTGGCCCGCTGCATGCAGCTGAATGATTTTTAGCAAATGAAATGTTCTTTACAATAATTTACTAATGTTTGATTTACAAATTAATAATTTTTTCATAATAAAAACTATGAAACAGCTACTGCTTGAGAGGATACGTTTGTTCCGAAACTGTCGCATTTTTCCTTTTCGCATTTCGCATTTTGTCAGCCTTGGACTGAAATTACTCTTTAATACACTTGGGTATACAGGGGCGGGTCCGGGCCAATAGCGAAAATTTCTTGAGGCGCTGCCATGCGGTGGCCGTCTTGTTAAATTAAGTTCTGATCAAAAACCACTATTTAAATAGTAATTAACTCCGCTTGATATATAGGAAGCCGCAGCTAATGGACAAATAACTTCTATATATAAATATGCTCCAAAAGCTCATTTTAATAATTGATTTATTTAAAAGAGCGTCAAGATTAGTGTGTGATTTATCGTGACATTGCTTCGCAGAGGTTCCGCCTGTTCGGGGACCTGGATTGTCCGGACTGGATCCTGGCAGATATCAACTCCATGGCGCGAATGGTGAGCAGCATCACGTTTTTGTGCCACTTGTTTCTCAGCGTATCACCCCCCAACAATTGCGTCAACAGCCTGCTGCCTGCTCAAAACAAGAGTGTCGACGCCGTAGTCGATGTCTTTACCAACCTCCTACAACTTGTTCGGATGATTTCCCCCGAGGGGGAAAAACGGATATCAATTTACTTAACCCTGTAGCAGCTTCATTATACGAATTCACTCAAGACGCGGGAATTGAGAGGGATACGTGCCAGTTGGCCAAGTTTTGTGCATATTAAGTTGTGAGGCTTCTTATAGCCGGCTAAATATATACATATATTTTACCCTCGACGTATTTTTGACCGCATTTTTCTGACACGCTATCGAATTTGTAATTTGTCGTTGGTTTGCCGTGTGCCGCACCTTTTTCACACCTGGAATAATTGTGCACGCGCTCAGTTGGTTGAGTTGTTGCGATGTTTGTGTAAAAATAAGTTGGTCATGTCAACAAAATACTGTTGCAAGTCATGGATTTTGAATGCTTAATAAAGTCTTACTGAATTCAGTGATACTTTTGTTTAGTATTCAAAACCCGGGTTGCAATAGTTTTTTTAACTAGGGCTAAAGGTAGGACAGGATACACGAGTCTAAGACATTTAATAAGTTGGTCATGTCCTTTGCAGACGTCAATCAAAATGAAAATGCTGGCGTCGCTGATAGCGAAAGCGATCCTAACTGGCGACATGGATGTGAGTGAAGAAAATATGTTAAATATTTATGATTCCTTGCCCATCTCCAAACTTTCTGTAATTTTTTGGTGTTCTTCATGCATGATATTGATTCTGTAAGATTCGATAACAATTTGTTGCATACTAGCACCACATACTTTTTGCTTGGTGTAGTTTTTGAGGATTTCGGCAATACAGAAGTGCACATAGGTATTTTCCTCCAACTTTTCTACTAGATAAAAGCAGAGTTACATAACCTTGAAAGTCAAAGGCAGACAGACTTTCCAAGATCGGAGATGTGATGATGAAATCACACGAAGAGGTCTGCTAGGGCTCAAACAAGATTCACCGACGCCGACTCCATTACACTTTCTCTGTGTCTCTCTGTCTTCTTAGACGCCACATGCACTAGCGTTATTTTCTTATTCTTCAAGATCAAAGGGCGAGATCCGAACATTTCGAGCCTTGCGACAAAGACCAGCACTACAGATGGCACTGGTCGATCTGGATGCTTGGAGATTGGCTTTTAAGTTATAATCCTGTACCTTGTTCATTAATTTAATTCGCAGCTTTTAAAATAAAGGGTGTAAAGTTCCAAAGTCACTTGGCTGAGCACGCTAATTTTACCCTGAGCTTCGATAATTATATAGCTACGAATTTAACCCTTGTTCATTTGTTCGCCAAAGTTTTCACGATTCTCTTGTAACAAATTGTTTTAATTAGTATAGGGCCCCGGCGCCAAAGTGTTGATCCTTCCCAGCTCAAGAATAGCCACGGGAAACGCATTTGCGCTGCTTTCCTATAAGCTCACTACTTTCAATCGTTAAAAATCGACTTACAGATTTTCGATTTCGATTTAACGAAAATCGTTAAAATCTTTTTTTAAACTAATCCCTATCCAAGATTTGGTCATTTTTTTGGACAGGTTTTATTTAAAGCACTCTCAAACACACAAGCACACTGTTTCTCTTTGAAATAATAGTCTCTTACTCAGTATGCTACACAGCTTATGAACCCAATGAAGACTACGAACAATTTAAACAACAGACATGCAATCCGTTAGTATGTATATGAAGACCCTTCGTATCAACCCGCATAACAATATTGTACCAAGGAAATCTAATACATGGCTGATAATTGATTGTCATCTCCTTGTCTCTTTCAGTACGAGAAAGCAAAGAAGCTTACTGCAGATGCCAAGTTCGGTAGGTGCAATCACTCGCCCTGCTTCACCCTTCGTTCAAAACGGAGATTACGGTTCGGATTCCACGCGAAGGCAAACAGCTCGCTGGCTGCAAGCCCCGCCATCGAGAAGTTATTCTCGTCCTGATAAAACGTCTGGCTGCGTCGTAAAAACAGCTAGCGGTCCAGCGACGCTCCCCCTCCCCCCCCCCCCCGCTCCCAATCTGGGCCCGATCTCTTGATTGGGCACGGGAGTGGGATCGACCCCAGGCTAATTGCCAGCAACAGGTCTGGGCTAGGAATGCGGGGGCGGCTGGCTGGGCGAATTTAGGGGATGGGGTGCAAGCCGATTTCGTCAGGTGGGCCGTCTCGTTTTCAAAATGGATCTTTGCTGGTGTCCTTTCAGTCACAGCAAAGAACAATTTTGAAAACAAGGCATGATTTGTTTGATTTGGGTCATGATTTGCATGGATGATTAAAACGGGCGAAAGTTGAAGAACCTTTTGGCCAATCAAAATAGGGATAATATAAGCAACGCATCCGAACAAATCACAATGTTCTTTTTCAATCGATTCAAAAAGCCAAATTACCAAATCGAAACTCGACATCGAAACTCTTCTGCCCTCACGCGGACACTTGTGGTCTTGGGGACTCGGCCACAAATCGCTCCCTGTACCATGGCGCTGTAACAATATGTCAAACCCCGACCGTCCTACAGTCCGACCAATTGACCGCTGTCCAGTAGAATAGTGAACCAAGTCTCACGCCCCAGTGGCGTCGATCTGTCCCGTTTATTCCCGAACCCACGCCCGTGCGTCAAACCACCTCCTTGTTGAAACCAGACGCGAATTTTAAGGGTAAACAGAGTTGGTCCGCACAATTTAGTGAGGGGCCTCGAGATTCCATACTAGGCAACGGAATGTGAGGGAGCTGGAGCAGAGCTGGAAAATCAAGGCTTGAACCGATAGAAAAGTTACTATTTCCAACCGTTACGGTCATTCGTTAGTGGTAGATGACGATGTGCAAATTGTGTCGATTGGTAGTCATAATTGGGAAGATTCTTTAGATATTTGTTACGTCACGGTTGTATCCCGGGGTGCGATTGTGTAACTTATTTTCGCTAGATTTGGTTCGAAATCACTCAATTTCAAATCACGGCTTGTGTTAAACCACAGAAAACGAATTATTTTGAAACCACAAAAGTGAGACAATCGCACCCCAATAGGAGATAACTCCGCGGCGGAAGCGGCCCGAGTGCTGTACTCGAGACGCTTCCGCCGCTCGATGCATCGTCTGAAATCCAGACGACAGCGACACCAAGGCGTGCGTCGCGGCGTTGACGCACGTGCTGCGCTCGGCGTCGAGACACGGCGTCGACGAGGAGGCGCTGAGCAACGAGTTGCAGCAGCTGGGACTGCCTCGCGAGCACGCCGTCGCCGTGTGTAAAGTGCATGTCGAGCACGGGCCCGCCATCACCGACAAGCTCGCCAAGGACAGCTTGAGATGTGAGCACGTGGTCATCGAACCAGGGGTCTTGCCTATAGAGCGGCTAATGCGGCTGGGTTTGATTAGATTTATTTCATTCTCTTGGACAATATGCATTTGCAAGCTGACAAGGTATACGGGTTATTATAACTAATTTAAATCTCCTATATTCTTGGTTTCTTCCGTATTTAATTCTTCCATTTTTCTTCTATAATCCTTTACTGTTTTTGGCCTTTCATCCATTATTGCATCCTTTTGCTCATTCCATTCTCTCAACGTCCTGTTCCATAAAGAGTATTTTCCAACATCTCTTCTTTTTTGCTTTTCTTTCATTTTCCACTTGTGGTCAAGCCTTCCCAGATAGTTACAGATTACAGAAGCCAGGGTCTACTGGCATTTTGAGATGTGGCAAATGAGCAACCCCACCGTAACCTCGAGGTAACCAAGCCGCGTGGTCGCTCCAGGTAAAGACCCAGCATTTGAATGGAAGCATGGATGAATGTGTGAAGCTTTAAAAAATGTTATCCAGACTTAACTGAGAGTTTAAATTAAGGTGGAAATAAGTGATGTTGGGGCTCTTGGTGTGTTGAAAATAACATCGAGGTTCAGGTGCAGTTAAGCTGGATGTTCAATTGGAGGTGGAGTTGCCGTGGTAGCGTAAGCTTAGTTTTGAAATGACAGTTAAGGCGCCATGAGCAAGCTGAGAGTTGAAGTTGGAAGGTACAGGCAGGTTTAGCTTTTAGTTGATATAGATGCTGTAATCTTGCTGGGATATCAGCATGCAAAACTTCAACATTCTCCACTGATTGGACCAGGTTTTTGCAAATTTTGTCGCCTCTGATGGGGTGGGAGTTGCGTTTAGTTTTTGAGCTGGGTGTTGAAATCGAATGGAATGTCTCAATAAAAAATGTCGAATTGAGTAAATTGGATGCTAAGTGTAGTCAAACTGTTTATCTGTTGTTGTTTGATAGTCTAACTTTTAGTCTGTTACTGTTTGTGTTAGCTGTTGTAACGTTTTTTGAAAACCAGTTTTAAGGTTTCGTAAAAAATTTAGCAGAGATTCCCTGTTGGCAAAGATGTGAGTCTTGATATGAGATGAAGGTGCCTTGTTGGGTAAACTGAAAGTTGTTAGTGGAGGTGCCTTGTTGATTACGTTGGATGCTACAATTTTATGAAATAATGAGAAAGATAAAGCTTTAAACTGATATTTTGTAGTTGTGATGACCTTGCTGGAAATCAGCTAGAAAGTCTGCGGTTTCCTTCACCGATTTGTTCCTTCTAGGCCACGTAATTCGATTCAAAAAGAATTGGTTTTCAAAAACCCAGCCATGCTTTAGGTTAATAAACCCAAGCGTTGCAAATCGCTGGCGTTGCGTGAACTGCGGTGTGTCTTGGTTCGTAGTGAGTCGACTGGAAGCCGTCCAGTGGCGCTTGGACATGGTGGTGGACAGCAGTCATCGGCCGGCCGGCGCCGACGCCCCGGCCGACGCCGACGCCGACGCCCTGGGCGACGCTGTCCCAGAAGTGCAACTGGGTCTGACCACTCGTGACCCGGCCAGCAAGACCTCGGCCCAGCACGTGGTCAGCATGACCCCCACGCAGTTGGCCATGCTCATTGCAGGTGGGGCGAGGAACACTCTCTGTATACTGTTTTCGGTGCCTGTGTGTTGGATGGGTGTGGATTGACATGGAACTTTGTTTCTCATTTGTAGAGCTGAAGAAAGCTACTTCTATAATGGAGTCCTTGGAATGATGGGAGCGAGACTGAGGAAATTAATGAAACGATTCTATTACAAAATAATATAAGTTCTTTTAAATTACCATTTGCAATAATTGTGTACCTTTTGCCTTGATATGTTAATAAACAATAAACTAATGTGTTTGTTTGGGAATATTGCTTATGTGGCGTTATTTTCTACTGCAATCAGCGTGTTTTTTTTTGGATTGAAGTCGCTCTGACCAGGCGCGGATTTCGGGACCAAAGTGGTCTGCGCGATTTTAGTAGAACTGTTCTAAAAGTATCTTTGCAGGGACACTATTTTGGAACGAGGGCGTCTACAAGACTACATATACCCTTCAAGGATACCCTTAAACCGTCAGCATTTTTGCTTAAATTCGGACCGTTAAATCCTTTCCTGTCTAATGTTATTTTCAACCAATGTCGGATGGTTCTGAGCGAATGTCGGATTCTGTCGGATGGAACCAATGGTTCTGAGCTCCCGCTGAGGGATACGGAAAGGAAACTATTGATCCTCCATAACATGTCGGCTAGACAGCGTTTTCCTCATAGTGCAACAGCATCCTGTGTGGCGGCGCCAGTGACTCATGAACACTGAACTTTCCCGAACCTCTCGTCACCACGCTTGCATGTCTAGTTTCGAGATGGCGCTGACGTCAGTTATTGGAGTATCGAAATAATTACCGCTAATTAACGTAACGACTATGAAATATGCAGATTTTTGTCCAAGCCATTAATCACTTTTTAGGAAATCGTTTAAAACGCGTTGCAGGAGTGAGCATTTCTGAAATCGCTCTTTGAAATCGTGCGTGCGTTTTTTCTCTCAAAGTAGCCATTGCCTTTGTTTCACGATATCCACACCGAGCGAAACTGAACGTGGACACGCACTTCTGTCCGTATTTTCTTCGCTTTTCCAAATTCGTTTACAAGCAGACTGGCAACATTGCTGCGACTATTTTCAGTTAAACTTTATAGTAGTAAACACTGGTACTGTTTACTTTGCCACCTAGTTCACGCCGCGGTTGTTTGAAGTTGATCAAATTGTTGAAATTATTCAAAGCAGAGGTCGTATTAAACCGGTTCAAGTTTGGTGCTCTGCGCGGGAAGTTTCTGTATAAGCAGATAAGAATTTGGCGAAATAATGTTGGTAAACAAAATGTTGTTCAATTTAGTTGAGAATTAACTTGACTTCTTCGTTGGTGCAATTTCGGATGAAATTTTCCAGTTAGAAACTCAAATCCAATACGACGAATGTTAGAAATTTGAACTGATGTGCGTCATTTCTTGGAGTGGGAACCTGCCTAGTCAATATCCTCATCTCGACGTCATGTGTTATCAAAGAATCCTTTCATGTTATTTAAAGAAATATCCGGACCATTTACACAATCATTTTTTCAAAGGTACGATTATGTAAGCGTTAAAATAATATTCTAATTACACTTAAATTCTGGCGTATATACTTGCCTTTGTAGACAGATTTTCCTTCCATTTTCTTCTACGAGGCTTTGTCAAAATAATTGCCGGCACAAAAGCATAGAAACTATCAACTGAGATGCCATTTTGACGAATAGTCCTGAATATTTTAATTTTGCAGGACCATGGAAGAGTCCCGAAGAGTCAGGATACCTATAAGTACCATATAGTTTGCACATATCACATGGGAAGTATGCACACAGTAGCATCTGGAGACAAACGGAGCAGCAGAATGCTCGTATACATGGCACACGACAGGAGAAAATTGTTTTGTCTTGGCTGAAATATTCATAACTAGTCATTAGCCTGGCTGGATATCAAGCTGCAACTTAAAAGACGTGAAGGAGAAGCAACGCGACAGGCTTCCGCGCTGCGTCGGGATATGAAGTCAATGGAAGCAGGTCAACCGTGTAAAAATGAGCGTTAACATGGAACGGATTCATTTCTTGATTAATTCACACAGCGGTTATGCGTTCCCTTCTATATTAGTAACTCGGGAAAATAGTTGCAAGATAATTTCCTATACACACCTTGCAAAGTCCACGGAGTTTTTAACACGGGGCGCCTGACCTTTACATTTAAATTTATGCGCTGATAAGCAGCTGTGCTTGGCTCGTTGATTTCATTCACGTTTTCATTATTTATAGTTGAGTCTCTACCGGCTATGTTCAATAGTTAAAAAAAAAAAAAAAAGAAAGAAAGAAAAAAAATATATATATATATAATATATATATATATATATATATATATATATATATATATATATATATATATATATATATATATATATATATATATATATATATATATATATATATATATATATATATATATATATATATATATATATATATATATATATATATATATATATATATATATATATATATATATATATACAGAGGGTGCCATGCCACAACCATAATCTTACTTTCTTTATATTGCCAGTTTATTGGTAAGTCAGTAACTACACACAATATATGATTATATTAAATGGTACACACATTTTGTTCAACAAATATAACAATATCACTCGACAGTCTGCCATGACACACTGAGATGAAGCCAGCGACTGCTCTCTGGATTCAGATGAAAATATGCACTCCCTGGAGGCCAGACTGCTCTTCTCTGCTTCCTCCCACGCTGCACGCATGTCTTCGTCAATGCGTTTCTATATAGCCATCCCTGGGTTGGTCCATTCTCTCTTCTATTCTCTGTACTCGATTCGTAGTAAAATAAACCATTCTCTCCCTTCGTTTTTACACTCGTTTGGCGCAATTTGTTAGTTGCTAAACAGAGCCAAAATTCCTGCGTTGTAGGTGTAAAAAATAAATGGGGAAACCCATAAAATTTTTAGTTATAGGTACCTACAGATTCTGTTTCATATGAACTGATATGGGCAAACAAATGAAGGTCTATGCGGACTTTTACTTGATCTAAAATTGTCTTAGAATTGTCTTATGAAGATGCCACTTAGTTGACCTCAGGTTTTTACACGTACTTGGTGCCAATATGCCAGCTATTAGACAATCAAAGATGCGAGCAATTTGTTGCATCTAAAGTCTAAATCAGGGGTCGGCAAGTATAGTTTGGGTGGCGGGCCAAATCCGACGCGTAACTTCATTGCGGCCGTGCTTGTTTTTTAGAAGTTCACTTGTGGGGGGGGGGGGGCGGGGGGAAATCCACAAATTGCACGGAGATGTACTGATTTGACCACAACCTGATATTACTTTGGCGGGCCCGGTCGAAATTTTTTCTCTTCTGGTCTCTGCAGGCAAATATTTCGTCCCAACTTATAAATTGGGACAAAATATGACACGCTATGTTGTGATCGCAGGCCGGACTTGGCCCGGGGCCGCTTTTTGCATCTCCCTGACCTAAACTATGATTTTCACAAGCATTTTTTTGTAAATACTGTTTTTATTTCGTATCCAATTTCAACTTTTAAATTGAATATAGCATTGTCTTATATATCGCGTCTCGCTTTTCTATGTGATAGGATATGTCAGTATAGTGGAAGGTTCTCGCTCGGAGAAAATAGAATTTAAAACTAGGGAACATATTACATCGTTTTAATTGCTCTTCAGGGACAGACGCACATCCTGATTACACACAGACTTCGACGCCCTCTGGCGCCCTGTAGCTACGTACGTCGTACCAGTCAGGATCCAAAATTATTTGCAATCCCGAGGAATGAAACTAACTATACTTTCTGCCCTTGTTTAATTTTTTTGTTATTTTTTCTTTCTATTATTAACAGTCAGTGTCTAACATTTTTCTTTGTAATATGTAATATATATTTTCATTGAAGCGAAAACTACGAACTGTCGGGAGACATATTGTTTGAATCGCGTTACGTTTGGAATGGAGGGAGTCATATTTTATTAGCTCCGATGAACTACGTCCTTCAGAAGAGAAAATACGAATAGTATAATACAGGTTCTCTACTAGGTACAGGGAGTGTTTTTGTTTGACTGGGACTTTCGACGATTGGAGGAGAACCGTGTGTAGCTTGGCAAAAAGGGGTCGAATCAAGTGAGTCGGCTGCGACGGGATTAGATGGGGACTGAGATGTGAATGCAGAGGATGTTGCTTCATAGGGCGTCGGCAACCAGTGGGCCGCGAGCATCGGGACCTGCAACAAAACAAGTGCGATCGTTAGAGAGTGGGTTTGGGTTCGGTCCCGGTCCCGGTCCCGGTCAACGCACTTTCGGGCGTCCGCTGATTTTCCGTAGGGTACGGAGTGGGCAGACCCCGTTTCATTGGTAGAAACTAAAAATAACTCTTGACAACATTTTTTCCTCCTACATTTTAAGACTCGTGTCTGCTCGTCCTAACGTTGGCAATAGTGTAAAAAAAAACGAATTGAAATATATTGTTTTAACTTCTTCACATAACTTCTATTTTAGCGATTCAAAGATAAATATTACATATACTTTTCTGTTGTTGCAAAGTTCTAGCTAACGTTATTCCAGCCACACTAACCGAACATGATAGCAAATCCTTTGATCAATCTAAACTCCGATGAAACTTTACTATCCCCAGCTTTCTGATGTCGATCTCTGTTACCTATCCTGGCAGACCACTCGAAGCGTTCGAGAGTTTCTCCTTAAAAGCCGGCGGAGATTTTGTTAAGTGGTCTCGGGTTCAAGACCAGTGCACAGCGAAGTGATCATGCCTGCAATCCATCCCGCCTGCACTCAGCGCAAAACAGCTGCTGTTAAATGTAGTGCCCGTCGTACACACGACCGGCATAGAGACCGTGGGAGCTACGGCAAATGTTCTTTTTGACGCGCACAAAACATTTAAAGAGCGAAAAGCGAAGGAGAAACATCAACACTGCTGTGAAAGTATTTCACCAACTTGAGGTAAGTTGAGGAAATCTTGGGATAGCATGGGGTCGATACATCACTTTCTGACGATCACGGGGAATTTGACGGTAGTTGCATTTCGGTGTCGTTGGATTCTCGGCGGACCGCGACTGAAAGATTCATTCGCTATCAGCGGCTAGCCCCGGCCCGGAAGTGAGCATCGGGTTTATCACCCTCTCGTGTTTACAGATCCCCGAACATCGCGAATTTAGAGTGAAAATTGACCTCTACATTAAGGATGAGGTCAAGAAAATAACTTTTTCTCACTTTAATTTACAACAAATTTAGAATGATTCAAGATTGGTTTATTTTAATGTCGTGAGATCATTATTTCGGAGACAATACTCAGCATTAGCAAATTAGTAACATCAGACATGTTACGTGCAATACGCTCTGGTCTAAGCCGAGCCTCTCAATTCCAAGATGTGAGCACAAGTGGCACAATCTCAGCTGTTTAATTGCTCAGTTGTTTGAAATCATGCGCTTTGAACGCAAAACAGTGGACGTCGAGTATTTCGAGTAATTTTAGTAGAAACAGATTTCCTGTTCTACTTAAAATCTTTACGACCTAACAAATTTGTTTAATATCTTTCTAATTCAATTAAGACAATCTATCTCTGTCTATCTCTGTAGAGTGTTGATAATCTGTTGCGTGGATCTCTAAAACTGACGTACAGCAGCGGCTACACAACGCTTTGGAACATATTTACGCCGAAGGAAAGATATTTTATTAAATTATACAATGCTTTATTAAATATAACGTGCTTTATAAATTAACACAAATTAAAACATGAAACATGTAGTCACATTTCCTTTTGTTTATCTCCATTCTTTGCCAATGAATTTATTAGAGTTTCATTATTTATTATTTATTTATTATTATTATTATTAATTTATTGTTTCCCTAAATAAACAAGCAGGCCAATCCCATGGCATGCTTCCCTGACCACCACTGAATGGCCACTTCCCACCACATGTACGCGGACTGCTGATGAGCAGAATGGCTCTATTAGTTTTGTCATAATTACCGCTTGCTTGATTGCTTTGGTCGACACGCAAAGCAACGATATAATTAATTGCGCGTCGGTAGTAGGTAATCGGACTCTGAAAGTGAACCACATAACATGTCCAGGATCCCCACCAACCGATTCGACCGCATACGGCTCCCAGCAAGCCAGAGCTGTCACTCACACAATCATCAAGACAGTAGACACTATCCATGTATGTGCACGATCCGCTCGCCCTAATTGTTGGTAATGCAGTGAAGTATCCCGGTGCAAAACACAGAGACGTAAAAGCGACGGTGAAGGATTGGGTGTAGACGGTGGGGAAGCAGCGCTGCCCCCGGGAAATCTCGCAATGAGGCCTCGGACGTTGATAGATGTTCGCCCCTCAGCGAGTAAGCCTGCCTATTTGGGAGGCAATGATGGTTGGTCATAGCGCTAACTCTCAGAGTAAATAATTAAATAACCACCGTGAGGCTCCGAAAGAGAATTTATTAAATTTATACTTTCTGTGACTATTATCAAGCAAGCCTTGCCCGTGTGTCGCATACAATTATTTAAACATGATATTAATTAAGACCGTTTTGAGTTGTCACAATGTTTTGCTGTAGAATATCTGCAAAAAGTATATACACTGAACTCATTGTTGGTCATTCTGTATTTGAGATTTTTTCGAACAAATAATTTTTGTTTTTTCTGTAAAAAAAATAGCATTAAGTGTTTGTGGTAAAGTAAGACCATCCTGCCATTGAGGCTGTGGGAATCCAAGGGATATATAAACCAGCTGACAGATTCGCGCGACGCAAGGTAAGAAATACATTGAAATCGTTAAGTAAACAAGTTTAAAACCACGGGCCGTTCGTATCGACATCGCCAGCTTGCGATTCGAAGCGTTTTACTTCCGCGCGAACAAATCGCTTAGTTCCGAGCTCCACGACAGACGGCACCGCGAGCTAAACTTTCGTTGCCGCGACTCTGAACTTGTTCGCGCGCTCTGAAGATACTGCGTTGAGTGCTGATGCAGCATTCACCACTCGATTAATAGCATTTAGTGAATTTAGTATCATGTAGTAGCACGTATTAGCATTTAGTAGCATGTAGTAGCATGTACTATCATGTAATATCATTTAATATCATTATTAGCATGTAGTAGCATGTAGTAGCTTTTAGTAGCATGTAGTGGCACGTATTAGCATTTAGAAGCATGTACTATCATGCAATATCATGTAGTAGCATGTAGTAGCTTTAAGTAGTATGTAGTAGCATTTAGTAGCATGTAGAAGCATGTACTTTCATGTAATATCACTTAATATCATGTATTAGCATGTAGTAGCTTTAAATAGCATCTAGAAGCATGTAGAAGCATGTAGAAGCATGTACTATCATGTAATATAATTTAATATCATGTATTAGCATGTGTAGCATGTGTAGCATGTAGTTGCTCGTAGTATCAGGTAGTAGCTTGTACTCAGCATTCTTGTCAGCCAGAATGGCCTTGACAATTTCACAGTGCGGGCGTTACCAATTTAAATTTGGATTTGCGTGGCGCCATTGAGAGGTTTATCGTTTTTAGCCGGATTTGGCAATTCAGATTCCACTTCGATTTTAGCACACAAAAACATCGAGTTACAAAATCAAAGGGCCACTAATTACTGGATATCTTCAAAGGGATCGCAAACTCGCGCCTGTATAAAAAAAAAAATCCAGACAAAAATGGCAATCAGCTTCCCATCCCAATTGTGATGGTATTCCAATCGCAGCAACGTTGCTTGTCTTTTTAAATGGATTTAAGAAAAGTGCTACACAAATACAATCTTGTAAATGTTTCGAGACTTGATCACGTTATAACGCTCCCGTCAACACGTCCAACGCGCATGTGAATGAAGCACGAAAAACTGAATGAAACGAACGTAACCGACAACTGACTGCGTTTGAGAAATTCGTGGCAACTTGTTTCCCGACGGCTGCTTCGATTTATCCACACGGCATGCGGTCTATTTTTGCGCTGCGAGTGATAACGATGTTATTCCTGATGTATTCGTGTGCGGCGTTCGAGGCCTCAGGGGACACGTTCCTTGAACTGGTCCCCGCTTCTTGCAGCCGGCGCGCCGCCTTATCTGTCTCCTTCAAACACTCATGCTGCTGGGATGCCGCTCTCGTCCCGCCCGACTTGCCCTTCTCAGGACTCTGCAAACTTGCCGTTCACCTTCGTGTCACGTGATATACATTATACATGCCGTCGCTGTTGCCATTTTGAATCACTTTGGTGCTTTTTTTGCATGCTCTGTGGTGATTCGTATGTGTTTGTGAAACAAGAAAGCAAAATTATAGAATGAAACATTGTAAATGCCAAGTGGTTCCAGAGCTAAAGGAACCCGAATGGCGGAGCTAAACAACCAGCCCCTGAACGCAACCCGCAGATCAATTTATGATACCTCCGCCCTACAATGTTACAGCTCCATTTGTTCAGACTACAAAGAATGCCGCTATTATTTAAGGTATAAACACTCGGTAAAAACTTCGAGAAATAAAATGGTTGGGTTTCAGGTATAAAAACTCGGTAAAATCATGGGATAAATAAAATGGTTATCGATTCAGGTATATAGTTTCGTTAAGTTTTCGTTTTAGGAAATGGAACCAATTGTAACGTTATCACAAGCTTTAAAGAAAAGGTCTCGTGAAAGCAAGAAAAGTCTAAGAAATTGCCGCGAGTTACCGGAGGGGCATCTGTCATCTCCTGAATGCATCCCGCAGAACACATCCTGGCACCTCCACCATGCAACGGTCATCGACCTGACCAGACCCGTGAAACAGACTCGGTGCAGCAGAGGATCCCGCTGTTATCATTTAACGGCTCAATTACTGTCGCGATACGGCTTTGCGCCCTTCAACTGCAAATTGACAAAGTTTATGACGATTGTCCGCATTATCTGAAATCAACCATAAATCCCACCCCAGCGGCGTGACTTACTCGCGGCGTCGCAAAGCAAAGGGCGAAATGATATCTCGTGTCATAACATTACTCGCGCTTATCCCCGACCCCGGCTCAAAGGTGCCACCAAACAATTATTCTTCAACGGTTTGCTTTTGAAGTCTGCCCTTTTAGCCGCAAGCTTTTTTATGTAACATTTGCTGCTCTTTGCCATAACGAACTTCACTCTTGTTTTACGAATACTTCTTTTTGTTTTATCTCTTCTGCGCCGAGTACCTCCCTCAGAGCCAAACTGGTCTCAGGTCTACCCACGTCTTGTGTTACTGCGTAACTAGAGACCGGAACCCTTAAAATATCCCGAAGTTCTGAAATACTGACGTATTTTTCTATGGATTGACGTCATTTGCAATTGAACATCACATCTTTCAGCATGCATGGAACCTTACTCTAATACAGGCAACTGGGCAGCCATCAGAAGTTATACAGTGTACTTATCAAATTTAAGTTTAAACTATACTCAACTAGACTTAAAAGTTAAATCAATATATTATACACCATGTCGTCTTGTTTTGAAGTTTAGGTCCGGTTTTCTGTCTGTTAACTTGTTATTTGCTTAGCAACGTCCAATCAGAGCCTGATATTTTCTTGTGGAACTCTGAAAAACCGGCACTAAGTTGTGTTAATATATGCATGCACAATTGGTGTACTTGGTGCCCACTTGGTGCACGTGAAAGTATACACTTAGCAGCGTGCGTGGAGTCGGGCTGGAGCGTATAGCGGCAGGCAATCGGTGGAACCTACTAGCACCGCTCCGATTATTTCCGCGACTCGAAGCTGTAAGCAGATCTTGATAGGGTTTAGTGCAGCGCCGGAGGAACCAGCATCAAGCTTATAGCAATTAAACTCACTCTGCAATGGTAAGTACGGCCTATATCCCGAGCACGGGCGTATCTTAACAATCGCTTTTTCAGTGAGTAGGATAGGTATATATGTTAGTTATGCCAATAAGCATTTAAAACACGGGGATATTCCCGACAAAATATCTTGCACACTTCACGGCGGTGGCTTTTGTAGCTAGAGAATATATGGTTTGTCGTAACTTTCGAGTTCCACGTGCATATACTTTTTTCAAGATTCAAAATCCTAAAACTATTCTTTCTCGTGGAAGAAAAAACTTTTCAGTTAAAGTTTAAAAGCGATAATTAGCCGAGGCAAGGCAAGAAAAAGTGGTGATCAGTCCGCGTATGGAGGTAGGTACTCTCGGGAGTAACGAGGCGTGCTAAATGCGCGGAGCAGGCCTACACACACTACTGTATCAAGTTCAAACAGTCAGGTATACACGAGGGAGTTGCTGCACTGATTAATCTTTCCCAGACTTTTCCGCGAGCTGGAAATCGTGGCAGTCTCATTTTCCTCTCCGCGCTTTTTCTCTAGGTTTTGTTCATCAGAGTGGTAGTGTGGAGAGCATTCGCGGCGAGGTTATCTTCTCCGTTCGGGTGCGTCGTTCGCCGCCCGGCCGCCAGTAGCGGTGTTGAATCATGGCTTCGGTTAGCCATTTAGCAGGGTTAGCGTGAGGCTGATACGAGGGCGCAAAGAGCTGCTACTTGTTCTCGAAACTCTGCCCCCCCACCCCCCTCCCGAGGCAAGCATTAAGCTAGAGGCGAGACATCAATTCGAAACTAACATTTACTTGTAGTGGGTACTTTTAGAATGGTTGGCATACACTCGTATTGAACACGAAGTATGATGGCAGCGAACACTTCCCACGTTTATCGAAAATTTGATATAGCCAGGGGAAGTCGATTTGCTTGACGTAAGCAGGTACTTTGTTTTTTCATCCTATACACATGTGAGGTACCTACAGTGCACACCATGAATCTAAATTCTTTCTTATTCTTTAACGCTGTGTGAAAAAATCGAATAAGAGGGAAATTGTTTGATCGTAATCGAAATCTACGAACCCCACGCAGTCTCACGCTGTCTCCTTTCCGTGAGGTTAATCCATGTCTAACATCCATTGATTAACATCTTGAAAGAGATGTTAATCTTTGTCTCCCCAATTTAAGCTGCATAACACCCATGGATGGGGTTTTTAGCGATCGTTTAGGCTCACTGCTAGACATTGAATAATATACGCGTTTAATTTAACCGATCGCTGAGATTGGCGCGTTTGGAATACCAAGTTTCATTCGACAACCGTATCCAGGTGAGATTTTCATGTCCCGATTTTTTTTCTAGTGCAGACGGTATATTTAGTAAAGTAGACAGTTGCTATCTTTGATGAAACTGCTTGGCTTCAACATTTAAATTAACTAGTGAGTGGTGACATTTGTTTAACAAAGAATGTACCTACATTTTGTGTTAAATATTATTTTTGTTTTGAAGAGAAATATTCCTAACCATACGTCTTTTCGATAATGGCTTATAAACACGAGCTCCAAAGATTCAATGAGAGGCTTCTTTCTTATATTAAGAGTTATTTACCTATTCCGTGCTTCAGAGTAGATACCTTTTTCAATTATCGTTCTTTATGGGCACCGTCTTTGGCCTGCTAGACACGTACCTAGCATAGGTAATTGCAAGGCTATTGTACAGTAATATATTGCCCACATCCGCCGGTATAAGGAAAACGCCTGCCAGAAAGTTAAGCTTTTCTTCCGCACTTTTCGCCCAGACCAAATCCCCGTGAGACATCGAATAAAACACAATGAGCGATTTCCCGATAACGCGCTTCCCTTGCCCGGCAGCGAGGGTCTGACGAGCTAACCACTGCAATCATTTCAATCGACGCGCAAGCATTCATCGATCGGCTGGGTGCTCGTCCTTTTTGCACGTGCATGTTGGACGTGTGGTTATTATTTTCAATCAGGGGACATCCACGTCAGCAGATGGCGAAACGCAGCTGCAGATACGCGACTGCAACCGACCCAGATGACCCATTAATATGCATCGATGGTCGTGATTTGCACATGCTGGCTCGCAAAAATACAGTACTTTGCGCAATATTTTCATTGCCGTGGATAATTGGGTTGAACTTGCAAACCGTTGGAACAAAAAGCGCATGCTTAATTATTCACGATTCCTATTGGCAGACTGGTTAATTAAAATAAAATGAAATATCCCAGACGTAGGTATACCTATATATAGTGCTGTAATTTCGTTTTGAAATTTAATCTTGTCTAACTAATTATTTCTTGGCCTAAAATAAATTGTAGTGATTAAATGATGTCTGCAGTAATACCTGAATTCCATTTCTTCCCTCGCATCCCGAAGAAACCCGACGGCGCTTTCTTGATGTTCTTCGGCCCTCTGAACCGCTTTTGCCTGACGTTTGTGCTGTTGTCGTCCTCCAGATGCCTCAGTTGCGAGTCAGCTTGGTCCTTCAGCTCGTCGGCTTCCAGCGACTCCAGAAACAGGTCCAGATTCGAGGTGTCGTCCTTCTTACCCCTCATCCCCATGAAACCCGACGGTGCCTTCTTGCCTCGCATTCCCATAAATCCAGACGGCGCCTTCTTTCCCCTCATCCCAAAGAACCCTGAGGTCGGCTGCTTCTTGCCCCGCATCCCGAAGAACCCTGACGGTGCCCTTTTCTCGAACCCTTCGCCCCAAACGTCGTCCGAGTCTGTCTTGTAGTCGTCATCGCCGCCCATGCGGACCAAAGCGAGCTCACGGTCGAGACTCGGCAACTCAAAATCGGTGTCGTAACCAAAGTCCTGATCTTTCTTCCCTCGCATTCCCTGGAAACCCATCCCAGGCGCCCGCTTTTCATAGACATCCGAGTCGTCCACTAAACTCTGCGCCTTTTTGCCCCTGACTCCCTGAAAGCCCATGCTCGGCGCCCTCTTGTCGAGGTCGTCGAAAGCGCTGACGTCGTTGTCCTTCTTGCCGCGCATGCCCATGAAGCCACTAGGGGCGCGCTTCTCAAACTCGTCGAACAGCAGATCGTCGTTGGAGTACTTCTTGCCGCGCATGCCCATGAAGCCGCTGGGCGCGCGCTTCTGCGGAGGCGCCTCGAGACTGGCGGCGCCTACGAGCATCACGGCCAGCATGACTGCCTCGCCGATCCTCAGCTGCTGACACATTCTGCAACAGAGAGCATGTTTTTGTCAGGTCAGAGGGTAAGGGCAGACCTTCGCTTAGCCGAGCCCTTTGCCCGGTAAGCCGACATACGACACAGCTGGACAATCAACGATACATTTGAGTTCACATGCTTTACTTTTGTCTGCCTCGTCGGGCCCGAGCCTGATTTTAGTTAACAGTTTTTTTTGCATAAATGCCTGCAACACCGCATAGCTGGTTTCTTGTCAAATTAAATGCCTAGGTTTTTGTATTGACTTTAATTCTTGATATTTATTTGCTTGTTATATAGATATTTTTTATAGAAAAATATTGTTGTGGATACACTGTGCATTTTCTTTACATTTTCATTCAATGTAATGTAAATAGTTCTAGCCGGAGAGGTATTTGATACACCAGGAATACCCACGATGCTGTTTGTATCATTTGTTCGGTTCCGTCGGTTGCTTGCTAAAAGTGGTCGTATTTTTTTTCATCCCCAGCAGAGTGACTCGCACGCTCGTAGATGCTATTTGTGCTCACTTTCTGTGGCAGGACAGGTTTGTAATCAGGGTGCTTCAAGTCTCACAGGATTCGCGTATATGATACAAATGTTCACGCTTCCCGGTTTAATTACCCAGGAAACGAACATTTTAATCAGCGAGATTCCACGGAGACCTAAGCCTTGCATCCTTTCTGAAACAACTGTGTGCTACCGTCGTTTTCATTGAATTTATGATTACATTTCAGAGGAACATTGCCGCACTTTTGACTCATTAATATTTAAACATTTGACAAATTCAATCATAAAGGAAATTGGGGCTGTGGCAGCAAAAGTCGGATTATCAATTCTAATAGGACTGTGCCATGGACCAAGTTTAACAACACCGAGACAGGGGCGTTGCAAGGCATGGGCGGGCGGGGGTCGGGCACTGACCGCCAGGTTTCTAAAGGCGCCTCGAAGCGGTGCCCAATTTTTCTGTTATAATTTTTTTCGAGGTTTCCACGGGCACATCTATTATAAACACAGAGTTTCTGCTCAAAAGTCCAGTAATATCACACAGGTATTAAATTACTGCTATTTCATTACTCTATATAAATACATTATTTAGTTCCTTTGCTTGCGCTTTTCTCCTTGACGTCATCATTGATTACGATAATAATTTCATTTTATATACTTTATACTAATACTTTATACTTTATACTTTATACTACTTCTCATTTAAGCCAGCTCACGTGCCATGGGAATCGCAAAATGTTTTAGGACACATGGAGCCTAAAAGAACTGACTCTCATTTGAGACGGACAGTTAATTAACCAATTTTTTAAAAGGCGAAGCAAACATAATTCATGTTTAACATTTCAAGGCGTCTATTCATTTACCCCCTGCAGCTCAGTGGCTAGAAACTGGGATTGCATCCGGGCGGACCATGGTTCAAATCCGCTCAAGTCCTGAGTCTCTGAGTCCTGAGTCGCTCGCCACTGAGCTCTCAGCAACTCCGGCCGTCCCCCTTGCGGGGCTCGACTCCGGACAATGCCGTCCGTCGCGGGTGTATCGAAATCTTTAGGAGTCCCAAGGAACCCTGAACACCCGGGAGCTAGGGAGTTTTTTTTTTTAGCGAAAAGATATAGATAGTTCTAGGCTTGCCAACAGAGAGTGCTACCAGGCACTGATCTCACGTTATCTGCTTAGCACTTGGATCTATTCCTAGCATCCGGAGCTATAGGTCCAAAAAAATCGCGGGGTTTGGGGGTGTGGGGAGTAGGGTTCTGATCTTTATCAGTAACTATTGTTACCAAAATTGTAGATAGCCTCGTTACTAGTCTAGTGATATAGATCGTACCGTACCCCCAGCTCGCGATTTTTTGGACCTACAGCTCCGTACGTTAGGAACAGTTCCGAGTGCTAAGAGGATAAGGTGACGTAGGAGCCAGGCAGAAATCTCTGTTGGCAAGTCTGGTACTAACTTGGGGTACTTATTCAAATTGACATCAACGATTAGCTACCAGGGCAACTGCAACACGAGCATTGATTTTCAAGAGCAATCGAACCAGGTTGCAAAAACCGTCTGCAGCTGGGATCGAACCACAGCCATCACCGTGATACGAAGCGAGCATGCTTACCACTAGACCACACTCGCTTCTGAAATGCTATGAGGTAATTGACATGTATAAATTAGGAAATAAAATATGTTTTGCAATAAACCCTCCTTTCACTGAATTACTCTCACTCTTACAAATTTTCTTTGTTATTTTACTTCACGTCATGATACCTTTACAATAGCAACATCAAATATCATCCAGAACATTTCAGCAACGTCAATGTCACAAGAAATAGTATGTTATCGCAAATCTAAAATTCGTTGACAATTGGACAGCATTTGCTTCAACAGCGGCCACGGCGCACATCAGTCCAAGGTGAAAAACGCACTAACGCGACTTGAAAGGGTCACCCGTGAAACGACGACTGTCCGGCGCGCATTGACGCACTTAGGGGGGAAGGCCGAGCCAGCGATGCTGCGATAACCCGCCAGCACGCGGCCAGCAGACTTCGATAGCGAAACGCCACTTCGGGATCCTCCGAAGTGGCCCAAAGACCACGATCCAAAAATTGCCCCAAGCCACAGAAAGCCACCAGACCGCTCATGTGGTTCGGGTAGGGCCAGCGGGGATCGAACCGGCCGCTCAAGCAAATCGTAAGAGCGACATCGAAGCGCGGGTCTTTGATGTACTGGAACCGTATCGAGTGTTAGTGCATGCCCACTCTACTGCGCAGCGCGTGGCATTGTGATAGCGATTGATGTAATTGAAAACCAATCACAACATCGCAACATCGCATGCATCGTATCCATAGGAACGTCGCTAGTTGGCAGCATTCCGAACTGATAATCCCGGAGACCCGGGTTCGAATACGGGTGCGGAAGCTGGAAACTATATGTTGTCGATGGTGTTTATGCTAATGTTCTCCGACCATTCAGACACAACTCTTTTTGATGAGCGTAGCGAGCGAAGCGAGCGAAGCGAAATCATCAATTTCACTACTGCTAAAAAAAACACTTGGTGTGTGTTTTTTTTTTTTTTTTTTTTGTATGTGTGTTTGCGCGCGCTCTACAGGCCAAACGCCTGCTTCGAGTGGGATGAAATTTTCAGGGTGTCTACTTTTGTTCTCAACTTAGACCTCCTGCCTTTTTCAAGAAAATCCTCCACACCCTTCACTTTCAAAGCAGAAAAAAGAGCAAAATTCGACAATTGGGCATGTTTGGAAAAGTACGGAAATTTATTTAAAAGTACGTATTTTTTTTCAAATTTTCCCAATTTCGATTTGCCTATAGAAACCATCGAAACCAAATCGAAACATCACACCAGATTTTTCCCAATAAAAACCAACCCAATAAAACCCAATAAAAATCCTTGGGCATGAGTTAAATCTATGTATTAACATGCAGATTGCTCAATGATCTCAAAATGAGCATATTTCCGCTACCCGACAGCTCGGACAGAAACAAAGAAAGGTCAGAATGGTTTACAATTTCAAGTGATCAGTATTTTGGAGAAAGCAATGGTCCGGCCAGTTGCTAAATGATTTGCATAGGCTTCTCGCCTTAATCTTTTTTTGCGCTATATACAAACCGCTACGCTCATCTTCAACGCAACACAAATTGCGTTCGCCCTAGTTTTACTCATGTAACGCCTGCATATTGCTTTGGCAACATGCAGAGGAAAATGGACACATTTAGGAGTTGATCATCTACAAGCCAATTTTACCAATGAAGGAAGTTGAGGGAACAGTCCCCAAGAAAATTGTGAGCACGAGGCTATTGTTGGAGTACAATGCCTGCCGCTCCTAACCACGGTCCCACCTACCCACCCAACCCTTTCACACCACCACCCACCCCCCTCGTGGTGCTAGCGAGGCCGCTCCAAACTACTATTGTCAGGCCACCACGTTGGGGGGGGGGGGGGGGGGGCATTATATTTTTAGGCGTTCCTGCCCATCTTAATAAGAATTTATATGAGGAAATGTTTTAATTGTCAAATTGTCAAATCTTCAAAACTCACCATTCATTTGTTTCAGAACACTTCATCATTTTTCCCACAAATTTTACAGACAGCGAACCGACGGCAATTATTTGCTGCTGGACCTGAAGCTTCCCAGTTTAATTACCCAGGAAACAAACATTTTAATCAGCGTGGAGCTGTGGCTGCAGCAAAAGTCAGATTATGAAACCTGTGGATTGTGCCATGGTAAACGAAACCTTGAGATTTCTTGGAAAGCTAGAAGGGTCTTCCCGTGGTTTAACATTCAGCACTTTTTATATTAATGATTTTATTTTGATCTTATTGCACTTTATAAAAAGCAACAAACCCACATATTCTTTGCACTTTTAGCTAATTGCCCAAGTGTCGCGTATAAAATATGCATTTGCCTAACAGGCGAGAACATAAATTCTGAGCTACTGCCTGACCCGCAGTGCTGAATAAATATAGGAACTTCAAATGCCGAAGGGCCGAACAAACTTAGTCGGCGGAACTCGGGCCACTTTGGAACCACGTGCCTCTTCTGTTTATGATGATTAGCTATGCTTATCCAAGTTAATTTTGTGCAGCTTGTTAATTTTGTATTTGCATCTTGGCGGCGAACGTATACAGAATCGTTAAAACTTTGTCACCACTCCAGTATATAACATCATATTTCCACCCTTTTAACCGCACTTGAGAATACAGCAGCCCACATTGCACTGCATATTTCATAAACTTAATGCGCTAACAGGTCAAAAAGTAACTTTTATGCTCACTAAATACTCTGAAACAATATCTGTAATTTTATATGGAAATCGCCAAGACGCCGTGCGCTGCAAATTGGTAGGCTGATGCTGAAAACTTTGCTGCGAGAGACGCTTGTTTGCGCGTAATTGCACCTCATTGCCCGAGCACTCAGCGTCGCGGCGCATACTTTGGCGGAGTTGCGACGCTGGCGTCGGCGTCGGCTTCGGCGTCGCGGATGGATGCAGCATCCGAGCGCGACCAGCAGTCGACGTCATGGCGTCTCAATATGTCGACGCTAACTCGGTTTGGCGTCGACAAAGGCCGTGGAGACATCATCGGAAACTCGATATTATGCCCAACTTGATGGAGCTAACTTTGTTTATAATTTTGTTCCATCCTGACCGTCCTCCGTAACGAAAATCAAATATTAATCATTCGCAAATTAAATTATGCATGGGATCTTCTAGTAGCAAATATATACTAATCATATGCAAACGTAAACTGAAATTAGTTTCAAGTAATTCCTTCAAATATTTGATATTTATACAGTTTGCATTTAATTATATTATATCACGAGCGTTGAAATTGAAAGGGATAATGGTAGGATGAGTCCAGACATAGATTATTGTCAAAGTTTCGGACAAAACTCCCCCTAAACCTGGGAAAGCTTTTGAAATTTGATGCATGCATGGTATATACCTATGTAACCTACTTACACTACAATTTCAGTTTTAGGCTGCTTTTGATTAGCTGATTGGTCGCTCGTTCTCAACACAGCCAAAAGCTAAAGTTCATGTTATGTAAGGCCGTCCACTGACAAAATCCTTGTTTGACATTTGACAATTCCTTGTTGTTTCAATATTACTCCGCGGTTCCATTGGAGTGCGTTTAGAAAAGACTTCGTACCTAATGACAGCTTGAGGTTCTTGCATGTGTAAATTCTGCTTTATCGTGGGTGTTAATTAGTAAATATTGCATGTTATCAACTATTAATGTTATCGACTCATCTTCAATTTGATAACACTAATGGCTAAATCGTCGATTTTATCGAGTCATTTGTCAATGGCTATTGGTTCCGGATTATTTCAAGTGTATACTTAAGCCGAGTTTATCGTGTGACTATCACACAGAGTTCTCTCGCAATTTTCTTGGCTTAAAAATTGTATGTTCCACTTAAGTAAATTGGGTTGAGTCATGAGTCTCAGTGTGCTCTTTTCAATGCAGAGCAGATCCTATAGAATGTTTATTTGGTTCTCCAGTATGGGATGGACACTTTATAATCAAATTGCATCGACAGATTGGCTCTCATGATGCCATTATGAGCCTTATAATTAAGTTAGACAAAACCTACGTTGAGTTTGAACAACTTTGAGCTTTGTGCAAACCGAACAGTCCACTGTAACATCTTGCTATAGGATCAGACGGTTCTGACGCCGTAGACACAACACCGAGCATCTCCCCAAAGTGCACTGGAGACTGGCGATGATCCTTAGTTGGGAGGCTGGCGTCTTAATCACGTGTGAGGGAAGTGGGGGAGGGGGTGATCACGTCATGCGAATCTCTATCAAAGTCAAATATTGCGTGTGTGTGAAGGTTCTGCTCCGATTCCAACCCTGAAGACAGGTAAATACTGACAGTGCGTGCTTGAATTTCAGGCCCCTGAGTAGACAGGCCCATGCTGCAATGCAGACAGCTACGTGAACCCGTCAGCTGCCAGTCGTCACGTTTAACGGATCGCTACTGGAGAGGAATCTCTCCACAGCGACTAGGTCAGTTACACCGAGGTCACACAGAAATTCCATGAAATTTATGACAATTGGTTCCACAATGTGTAAATGGGCAAATCATTAATGAAAATGACACAAAAACCAAGAAAGCAGTGGGGAGAAATCCAGCTGAGGTTGCCCTTGGCAATTCTTCCAGCGCCGAAATAATATTGTCGTATGTGCTTTGGTAAAACAATATCATGTCCATATTTTTGGCCGTTCCATTACAGAGTTCCTGATGTGGAAAGGGGTAGGTGAGTGAGTGTGCGTGACGACTCAGGCCGTCCATTTATCAAACCTGAGAGAGACGCTTGCAGTTTAATATCACACGACCGCGTCAATGGAAAGAACACGAGGCAAACGGTAAACCTCGACGATGAGCCTCGGATGTTTTATAGAATGTTGGCTGATTCGATTTCCGATGCTGCCACGCTACGGGGGAACAAGGCAGCACAGGCGAGCCTGCGATACGTTGGGCCGGGCTCCATATGAGTACAGCTTACCAGGAACACTCGGATCATAACGCCGCCAGCAGTTATCAATTAATAATCGCATTTAAAAACACATGGTGATTAAATTATGCAGTTATCTCCTGGGGCATTTACAACCAACGCACTTGAATTTAGAGAATTTTCAATTCTTAGTTTCCTTGGTTCCCTCCTGACCTAACTTCTCTCTCAGCAGGGTAAAATTTGGTCGTATTCTGAACTTCCGATCATTTCATTATTTGTCTCTTTCTTCTCAAGTGAATTAGCTGCGTTGTCTCCATTGCTCATGTATGAATGAAGCGAACGGAAACTCGTCGCTCATAATGTGAGATCGAGTTTCAATCAGTCAATACAGAGCGGAGGGATCAATCGAAACACGATGCTATACGTCAAAGTTACCCGACACTGCTACCTCGGCTGAGAGCCTGATACTGAAAGGCAGTTTAGCTGCCGAGTTTTAGTGGTTCAGTGCCATCAAGCTTAGAGATCCATAGGCTTCGTGGCGTACTTATGTGTACAATGGGTTGTGTACTGATAGGTGTTCGTTCAGTGGAAATCGCAATCCACTCGAAGAATTGAACTTGTTGACCATATTTCGTCCAGGTTTCTAATCAAAGTCCAGACATACACAGACGTTATCATTGAATTTAGTGTTGAGCGAAAATTTGATCGTATTGTTGGAAGGTAATTGATTTATCATTGTTGTGCCGGGAATCGGCCAAGACCTCGTCGACGCCCACGCCAACGCCGAGCCTACATAGGCGTCGCGACGCTTCGATGCGTGGACGTCTCGTGAGTCGTGACTGCCCACGTAACGCGCTGCGTGCGCGTCGATTCAGGAAACTGTGGCTGAGCGGCGTCGACTTCCACACGCACCTCGTGGTAAGACGCGGCACACGCTGATTATTTCTTTGTGTACCGTTTGACCTTTGGTCAATTGAAGAGTGTTATGCGAACTTCTATGGGTATAAGTAATGAAAATCTTCAAAGAGACCGATAATGCGCACGAACGAAGTGATCGCGAGCGCGAACTGAGGTTTCTGCGCACGCCATTTACAATTTATAGATTGACCGAACTCAAATGGACTGATGGCTATTCAAATTTCAAGCATTCACATTCTTTCAACAGACATACAACAGACAACAGTGGCAAGTCACTTTATCAAATTTGAATAGCAGAATATCAGAAGATAACTGAGGGGTTGCTAAATACTTGAGAGCACCGGATCGGTTTAATTAGTTTGATTAGTCTACTGCCATAGGAAAGAAACATGTAATTGTTTTAACCACAACAATGGAATGCAGTTTAATTTTTCAAAGTGGCCTCAAGTTCAACTCTTCCCCGCAACCACACAATCCCAGCCACCACCGTTTGAGGAATTGAGTACCTATTCACCGTACAAATGAATTTATGGCATAGCACCGATGAGAAGGAGAGTCCCCCCCCCCCCCTCCCACAAGAATATCACGGGAAACGGGAAGTCATTGTTCGCGTCATGCAAGATTTCCATAATTATTTCATGCCCATTGTCGCACCTGTCCTTTGTTCCAGCGGTGCCATGTCAGGACCCGAGAGAACCGTGAAGACACCTCGGTGCTGAGCCCGATAATGAGCTTCATGCACGTGCCACTTGTAGTTAGAGCGTTACCTGCCCTTCCATTGTCTTGCTGAGATGCCATTTCTTAATTACCAGTCTTGGGAAAAGTGCTCGTTGGATACGCGTTTGCCATTGGTTGGCATTTCCTCGTGAGTTTCGGATGGAGAAGCTTGAGGATGGCATTGCATTTGCTGCATAAATATATAGTGCATGCAGTTGCAGTAACGCATCTTATATGCGTAGGTATATCTATACGTCTAAAGTATAAACAGACTACGTAATTTGTTATTTGCCATGCATCTTTCAGTTTCCAGAAAATACTGGATTCACAAATTGAAGTAATTTTATGGGGAAATGTTCGTTCAAAAAACGAACTTTGGCACGAAAATCGCGTGCAAGGACAAAATAATTGCATGAGGAGTCGAAAATTAGAATTATAACTAAATGGGGTGGTTAAAAAAATTAAATTGTACTCTTGTTATTCCAACATTTTCCTAAAATCACAAAACTTTTTATCAATCCCGAATTTTGAGCAAATTTGAAGATATTTCCATGTCTTAAATGTAAAAAGAATTTTTAAAGAAAAATATTTTATCAAATGAACGATTGTTTTTTGCCTGCAAATAGCATTTACTTTGAGGTATTTTGCTCAAGACTAAACAGCCTCGCAGTATGAATGGTCGTCTGTTTTTTGAGACGCCATCCCTGCACTTGCTTGCAGCCCAGTGTAAGTCTATATATAGTGATGTCGGCCTCTTTTCGGTGGCGTCGTCGGTGATTATTAGGTACAAATTAAAGCATGGCTCATTTTCTTTGGCAGACTCGCATCCTTCATTGTCTCGTCAATGACAAATATTAAGATACACACTGGTAAATATGTAAGTATACCAGGAAATACGTAACCAAAGGATATCATGGATATATCCACCAAAGATACCATATATTCCTGGATCAAAACCAGTGAACTTTACGCAGTGAAATTTCTTAGCAGTCGTTGTATTAATTATTAAAGAACGGAAGTGCGTGCGGAGATGCGGCGAGTCGAAGTAGTGCAGCTCAATATTTGCTTGAAACTGATTGTTAGAATTGTTGGCACGCTGCAGCGCTGGATGCATTTTCATGAGATCACCACCTGTAGTGTAATAGAATGAGAAACTATCCACTATTCTGTGGACCTTTTATATTTATATAATATGGTGATATCTTAGTTCAGTACTTACTACTTAGACGCTTTGGGAGGGGAAATTACCAATGAATATTTAATGCACTGGAAAATCGAGTTCAAAAACGCTACCACAGCAAGGATCGAGCGCTTTCCATGCGACTCATTGGAGCAAGGCGAGAAATATTACACACACACTATCGAAAACCACGGTGGCGATGGTAAATCCGTGGGAAATTGTGTTTATAAGTCCGCGGAATCACGAGTAATTGCAAGTAACGGCGATGAGATTAGCAGGAAATTACTCGATACCCCATCTGAAGATGGAAAGCCGAGTCACTTATCGCAGTATTTTTAGTGGTTTTTAGTAGTTTTTTTCTCCACGCATCTCTCCATCACGTAGGGCAGCGAGGACGACATCAAGAAGAAGGGTCCCGCCGTATACTTGCCGTTGCCTCAGCCAAGGTTCTCAGCATCTCGAATAAATCATCGAAATAGCAATTCCAGTGGCGCCGGTTACGCGCATAATCCCATGGAAAAGCAAGACAACCGGTAGGAGCGGAGCCATTTCCGCAATACTCCATTCTACTATTTAATTTTTTCTCGTGATTCCTTATCAAGAGAATTACCAAAAGAGCCAATCGATAACAGCTCCAGTTAGAAGCTTGTGCGATGGTAAACTCAAATTAACCCCTGTGTTTCAGTTGATTTTGACCCGAGGCTGAAGTTAAATCGAGTACAGTGATGCCACAGACGATCACCCAGTGAATCTGTTGAGGACCTATCTCAAGGTAATTGGTAAACGTCAGAGTCCGTAAGTCGCGGGTTCGACCTGTGATTCCGACGACCTGGCGTCTCCCTTTCATGCAGATGTTTGGTAATCGAGTGGCATTATTGTCGTCGCCCCTCGCAACCCTCAGCGTCGCGACGCCTGTGGGTCTGCACTGCGAAGATCGCGATGTCTTTCAGTTCGCGGCTGTAAGTGCATTTGCACAGAACGATTTCTTCTGTACATCGGAGCAGAGTCGTCTAAATTGTCGATTTATTGCCGATTTTTGTGGTCACTTCCCCAGTATCCGTTTCCGTCTGGTAGACCCGATATCTCCACATTTCTGATGGAAGCTGGACTCCTTACTTTAAAATTACCACATAGTGTGTTACATCAACCAAATATTATACCAATATAACTGATTCTTGAAGCTAATTATTGTTTGCAACTAAATTACCAGGCTTGCATGAAGCCAGTCCAGGTATATGTGAAAATATTGTTGCCCCTTAACCAAAAAGTTATAAGAAGCCGTTAGCCGTAATAACAACAGTAATTAATAATGCATGCATTACCATATCTATAACTTTTAGCTGCCCGAGTGCTTACGAATGTAGACGAGGTAATTCTGGTCGTTATTACCCACGCAACTATACGTTAGTTTGAAGAAAGTCTAATGGAAGGCAATCAGACCTCGCCCGTCTGTCCTGGAAGGGTAACGCGCTAAATATTTACCTGCCCTGCTAGACGCTGGCTGGCGGACTGGCAATGATATCTGTATATCTTGGGTGAAGGTGGCTTGTAAAATTCATGCACTCAAGAAACATGGCGTGTAATTACTGCTGTGTTTTAGAATATAACATGAGACAACCACTGCGTGCAGCCGAACACTTTCTTCTAACGCCTGACAGTTGTTTTCACCGCTGCCTGGCCTTCTTTCCCACGTGTTCGGTTTTCAAAGAAGATTTTCCTAACTCATAAGAACGAAATGCTATTGCCATTTTCTTTCGCATACTTTTTTAGTTGCTTTTGATACGATTCCAGCTTTGTGTGCTGTAATTGTGATATGAATTTTACATAACTTGAATTTTACTGCAAAGCACATACCGTTTTCAAATGTTCAAACAACTGTAATTTGACAATCAAGATTTCACTCCTATTTTTCTTTTCATTTTTCTTTTTCATTACAATACATCAAAAGTATGGCCACAAGGAGATCGTCCCAGACTCTCAAAGCATCCTAGCAAGGATTCTGCAACACTCTTGAGGTGCCCCAGCATCTTGACGACACCCATGGCCCTTGAGCGGCTTGCCTTTCATCTCGCCAAGAGCGTGAAGATGAGCGCGCTAGGCCGAGGCGTCGCCTTGGGTGTCAGCAGCCAGCGTTGGTACGGGAGCGGCGCTACCAATTTGTGTCCCCCGCAGTAATTCTCGTCATATGCGACCGTCTAATCTTTTCTCACGCCGTGTTATTACGCTGGGCTGTCGCGACACCGACGTCAAGGGTGGGAGACAATGAATAAATAATAATCTTAACACACTGTGCGTGGCTGTCCCATGGCAGGACGTCCAATATCACCGCCAAATTGCGCAAGGGAATCTCGAGATAAATTTCATCTTTTAGGGGTTGCAGAGTCGGTGGCATATTATATCATAGCACGTTCCACGAAACAAGGTGTGACTTGATAAATACTGGCGTATATCTAAAGTATACATGTAAGGGAGTAAAAGTTCATGGGTACATTATTTTTTTCCAAATAAGCCAATGAAAAATATGTTTTGTAGGTTGACTAACAAGAATGCAATATGACAAAATCATAGCGACGTTGATGTTGTATGCAAACATTTAATTGATATTTTTTTATAGTATTTAAGTGTTTTTTTAAAAAGAAAAACAGAAATGGAAAGAAATGACAAAAAGATAGGACAAATAAAATATTTAATTACTGCATGAAACGGCGAACCATGAAGTTAAAGCGTAAATTGGGTGCAAATTGGAATAAAAAGGCATTGCAATAAATAAATAAATGAAATATAAGATACAGCCTGCGTCTAAACTCTAAACGTTTTGTTGCTGGGTGAAACCAAGGAGACGACCACACGGTAAGACCCGGCTCCTCCACCGATCCCACGCGCCGGTCGGATTGGTCTCCCCGACCAGCGAACTCTAACTCGCAAACAAGTGCTCAAGTAGTTTCCGTCCTGTCGCTGAATAATTAAGTGTTCTTTGTTCCGACCGAGAAACTCGATTCCATTGATGCACACTTTGACTCAAAGTGGTCTAGTGACGTCCGCTATTAAGGAATGCGCCGCAAATGCACCGCGTTGTACGGTGAACTTAGTTGAAAGTCGAATGCATTCTCGCGTGCACTTGGATGCATCGATGCACGTGCTGCACTGGGCAAGCGCAGAAGGTTCAGGGGGTTGTTAAACACGGTCGAGCTTGTCAAGCGGACAATTGTGTCTGAATTGTGTCGCTTTGCAAATCCAAATTTGGTGTAATTGAGGTCCGAAATGCGGGGACTTGGCCAATGCTGATGTTGAACGTCTGTGCTAGTAATTATCGTGTGTATCTCAGCCCCAAGTTAAACTGCGTCAAATTGTTAGGTATACACAGTTAGATCTACGGCAATCTCTGTAGCAATGATTGGGCAGTAGAATCTATAGGTTTCCACTATAGTAAACTTATACTATACTATATACCGCACTCGCAGGTATGGCTCACGAGATTTAAAAAAAATATATTGGAAAATATATTATCCTATCAGGAAAATGGATGGAGGAAATATTTTCAAAGAGATAAATAAAGTGTAACAAGACTAAAAGAAATTATCATAGCAGAAAAATCGGAGGAAATAACTCGCTGCCGTGAACATTTTGTCAGCGAAGAAAATGAGTTTTTGAGACTTTCTACATAAAGATCGAGTTTTGCGATTGGCCACGCACGCAGAAAGAATTCAAAGAACAATCTGTACAAGATTATATCTTCAGGTACTCTCCTATATACCTTTTCTTAGACAATCCATGGGAAGAAATAATAAACAAAGTATAACATTATACGAGTATAATAATATGAAACTATGGTAAATTGCATTCGTATACCCAATACAGCAACATGGTGCATTTTCTGTAATGTCATGTAAAATATAAACGTAGTACATTTTCCAAGTAATATAAGCATGAACATCTTCAATAAGCGCTACAATAACAAGTAAAGCTTGTAATTTTCGCAGATTGCCTGCAGTAAAGTAGAGCGTGCACATGTGGGCACTTTTGTCCTTCATATTGGGTGCCCCTGTTTCGTGGTTGGGCGGCAAGCCCCTTGTTAACGCACGGGAGCAACATGCAATGCACCGATCGCGTCAGAATACGCGTGTCCTACGCAGGAAGCAGGGGGCACGCTTGCTGGTCTTGGTGAATGAACAGAGTGCACTTTGGACTCGAGGAAAAGTCTTTCGCCCTTGAGACGGGCGTCTAGAACCGATTGTATTGTGTGCGAGGTTAGGAGGGGCCATGGAATGTGTAGACAGAATGTGTCGTATAGAAGAAATAAGATGAACATTTGAGGGGTTCAGGGGTTCCGACTCTCAGAAAATGTTGGGTCAACGATTTTTTAAAGCATGCTCATCTAATCGTTTTAGTTGATAGTGATGGTGATCATGGCTATATAGAATATATTTCGCCTTATGGAAGGGGTGAGGAGGGGGGGGGGGGGGGGCACTGTGCTCTCCTTGCCTTCAGCCACGCGTTAACGCCAGTGGGTGGAGACACTTCAATTTTAAAACAAAATTTATACATATTGGATTAAACTGTACATTTAAAAAAAAGTTCCATAAAAAATGAGTGTTTTAGAGCAAACTTTAGATTCAAGAACGTTAAAGCATCCAACTTTTTCTGTGCCAGTGAGTAATGTGCGTGGAACATGCCCGAGGGTATTGAGGTAAGTTGATTAAAGTTGAACCTGGTTTTAAATTGCACATAATTTGGAGCGCGCGAGCCTCGAGACTCGAGTTCTATATTTGTAATGTCGTGGCTTTTTCTATCACGGTGCTGATTTATTTACAAGGTTTGCAAATGCGGACTCTGAAATAGCTGCTCCCTGGTTATTACCATTATTTCCACCGTGTGATTGTGTGGCTATAGCCGTGGTCATGGAGTGCGATGATTGTATACCATAGTTGACGCAAAGGTTATTGGCTATTCGCACGCCGAGCGGCCGATAAAGCATGCGGCCTTCGATGCCGAGTGCTTGACAGGGGTGCAACAAAACAATACTAAGTAAAATGACTCGCTTCACGATTAGCCACGAGAGAATTTGAACCTTTCGATTGAGGTTCCCTGCTGAATATCTGAAAAAATGGCTTGGTTTTTAATCGGTAATGTGGAAATTAATAACAAGTTGTATAAATTAAATGTGGAGAAAGCTTAATATTTCCTATATCTATTGAAAAAAATCGTTTCGATACGTAGATTAAAAAACGATACCTAAAAAATATATTCACAACCATAATGGAGAACTTTCGAAACAGTCACCTTCCTAAAACTTCTCGCGGATCAACTTATCTTATACTAAGTATACACGACCATGCTTGCACTATATTGGGCGTGTACTAAGATTGTGAGTTGAAAACGAAATTCAAGAATAAATAGATATCTTCAGGCATTTTTGGACTGAACTGAATTTGATAATACAGTGGCACTATTGAAACAAACAGGGATCAATCACCGTTCGGGGATTGGACATCGATTTCAGCACCCCGCTACACGAGGGATTGTTTAAATCAATTAGTTTAGCCCGACTCCATGTGTTATTTCCCTAATTACTATGTGCATACCGGCTAATATCCAACACGCGGGTGTATACATAAGCCTAATTGAGTAACACGCTATTTATTTCGGCTTGTGAATCAAATTTACTGTGAATTCCGAGGAGCCTAAGGACTAAAAGTTCCGTACTTTGATGTTTGTGTTCACAATCACTGAAATGTCAGCCCTTTATTTAGGTTGCAAACGCCTCCAGTAGCATACACCAATTGTTTAAACAAATACAACCGCACAATGTAACGATATTTTTTTAAGACACGATAAAAATAATGATTTTGTTATTCCTGGGATGGCGAGCACAAAAAGTCTACTGCAACCCACCGCGTATATAAACATACCTGTGGCACGTGCACAAACTACTCACAAAGAATATCAATGCATGGTCGACAGCTGATTCGACAGTGCAGCAATGGAATTATCTGCTTTTGTGCTTGCATATTATAAACTTCCTCTTGGGCCACCTCGAAAAACCGGAACTGTTTTTCATGTCATTATGACAATCCACCGCGGGAGTGGAGATTAACCGACGTCGGGCCGATTTTTTTTGTGGTGCATAGGTATGTGCTGGACTGGTTGAAGCTTGTTTGCTAGCAATCTGCACTACGGTTTTGGGAGTGGGGGTGTGCGATCCACTATGACGCCGACGCCGACGCCGACGCCGACGCCGAGATGCTGGGCCGATGCTTTGCGGCGGCCGGGCATTCTATGGTCGTGGCAGGTTATATCATCGGTGTGGCCAGATAAAGACGGACAATTTGACGCACACTTTTGGGAGCGCTTAGTAACAAACCTTTATGTCTTTGGGACGCCACGATAGATCGTCATTTTCGGCAGCTTTTTGAGTTCTTGTTTGTCAAACGAAGTCAGCTCGTGGCAAACTTTATTAGAGTTGTTCCGCGTTTGAATTGTTTTATCTCTAGAAACAGCACGATGATGTTTTAATACATCAGTTGGTGCTGAGCCGAGAAGAAAATTTACGAGCAAACAATTATACCTGGTTGTGATAAAAACGTTCTTCGGAAAATTAAAGTCTAAGCGGAAATATAGCAGCACTGTTTAATTGAAACAATTTTCTTCTAAGGCGCTGTTAAATTGAAAATCGAAAGCACCGAAATAAACAAATGAAATTAAAATGCAAATGTGGAATAATCAAGTTTGTGTAACATCTTTTTCATTGGACTTTTTGATCAATAAAACGTGTAGGCCAGGGCGTGTAGGGGGGGGGGGGTAGGGGGGTACTTGGCCATTTATAAGAGCGAAAATAAACGAGATATAGGAAACTCAAAGTTACGATTCCCATTCGTTACCTATATATATATATATATATACTTTGGTGAGATGTGTGTTTTTAAAGTTATTTCCACAGTGCACAAATTGTGGATCCATTACTCCGTCATATCGCTCCAAAATTAGCATACTATGCAAAGTACAAGTGTGCAAACTGCAAATATAAATAAGGTCTCAACAGTCATGTATGTCCCCGGCTGTGCAAAGGCCAGCTGAGAGATAGGCGATATTAATATTGAATTGCCCTGTGGGTATAGGTGCCAAGCTCTTGATAACGCACACAATTTTGTGGTCAGCCCCGTTAGGACAAACAAATGCCTTTAAAAATTGTCTTATCTTTTTTGTAATAGGTTGGTATATATATAGTGAGATATTTACGCTGGAGTTTCGGTCCAAAACAGCATGCACCCACCCTTTAATTTGAATGAAACGCCCAAGTATCCGCATGTACCCAGAACATATATAAGCCGCTTTAATAATTGGTAGATTTTTGCCAGAAAACGCCATTTCCAGCAGAAACTTATTCCAATTTTCAGCATCTTTTCGTGCTAATCTAAAGTAAAACCCCTTCTCGTAAAGAAAATAATTAATCTCGCAAACTAATCAACACCCGCAGCTTTATGAATCGAACGTGCCGCGATAACAGAGGGAACTTCCTTAATTTTAACGATGTCAAGTATATCTCACCAAGACACGCGGCTGCAGCCATGAGCTTCTCGGCAGAGCCAATCATTTTGCCATACCTATACCTATTATACCTACATGAACAGGGAACTCACATTGTTATTTTTTGAAATTACTTTTCGTCTTCTAGGGTAATTTTTGTCGTAGTCGCTTATAGATTTAAGTGTGCTAAAAAATTAGTGACACCAGTGGCGTAACGCTGCCCCCGCCCCCGGCCCCGCAAAGTTTATGCCCCCCCCCCCCCCCCCCTCCAAGTCAATAAAAAAAATGTTTAGGCAAATTAGACAAATGTCCAAAACACGACCATTTCCTAAATACAAATGCATCATGATCAATGCATGATCAACCCACAAAAATGCATAACGAAGTTTCACGAAAATATGTGTATAACTCGATCCCAACAAATCCAACTCATGGTCTATTTAGCAACGTCGCTATGCATTGAAACTGAATGTCCTTATCGTGCAAAGTCCGTTGTCGTGAAACTCAATTTAGCAAAAGTTGGTGTCGCAGCTCATTTTAATATTTTATTTTGGACAAGCCAAGCCAAGGGAAGGCAGTAGTCATGACTCAAGTTCTTCAAAATATTTCGCTATTTAAAATCATATAACGCTCAGCTTGACCGGTGCCCCGTACATCGGGAAAGGGAAGGGATTGGGCCTCCACTCTACAGATAGATTTGTTTTTTTATCAAAGAAGTGATGCCCATCATTGTATATAATCGTAATAAATGTGGTTGTATCCAGAAACTTGCTGAGTTTACTGGCTCAGGAAACAAATCTTACTGGATCCGTTCCGCAATTCATCATCACATGTACCTACTGGACAAGATTTTCCGAAGCATACTACCAAACTAAACCCCCATTGGGATTTAATTTGCATTTTTTGTCCAGGAGATTTAGAATTAAAGTCAGTCTGGATACAATTTAGGCATAAGCGTGCGCAGGGGGTGGGGCGAGCGTAGGCCAATGTCCTACCTAATGAATTTGGATGACGTTCTTTTTAGGGATTGGACATTTGGAAAAGCAGGTGACGATTTTAAGGGAATGGGTTTTTGGAAAAAATGCGGATGACGTTTTCCCTGCTGTTTGGCCCCACCTAATCTGGGACCCTGCGCACGCCTATAAATTTAGACCATTACCAGTAACGCAACCGTAACAAAATCTCAATGATATCTGCAGATTTATTTGGGAAAGCTGTAAAGGTGTAAAGACCACCCGCCGGGCCGGTGCGGTGACGGTAACCCTTGCCCTACGACACGCCGGGGCGATGCAGTGACGGTAACCCTTGCCCTACGACACGTCGGGCCGGTGCGGTGACGGTAACCCTTGCCCTACCACACGCCGGGCCGGTGCGGCGACAGTAACCCTTGCCCTACCACACGTCGGGCCGGTGCGGTGACGGTAACCCTTGCCCTACCACACGCCGGGCCTGTGCGGTGACGGTAACCCTTGCCCTACGACACGCCGGGCCGGTGCGGTGACGGTAACCCTTGCCCTACCACACGCCGAGCCGGTGCGGTGACGGTAACCCTTGCCCTACGACACGTCGGGCCGGTGCGGTGACGGTAACCCTTGCTCTACCACACGCCGGGCCGGTGCGGGGACGGTAACCCTTGCCCTAAGACACGTCGGGCCGGTGCAGTGACGGTAACCCTTGCCCTACGACACGTTTACACGAAACAAATTATCTCAGAGATGAGAAGGTGGGCGATTAGTAGCACTTACACTTTACAGGAGTGCTAATTACGAGCGACTCAAATTAGAGGGTGGGCTTTCGGCGGCGTCCGCTACGGGAACACCTTGCCCCGTCGAGGGGGCAAGAGCTGTATAAGGCACCTAGCGCCAATTGAGTCTGGAAGGTGTCGGCCCGGAGAGTAATTATAACCTTGCGGATGAAACCCGCCGCTTTGAATTACAGTCTTGATTGGCTTTGAGTGAATTAATTCGTGATTTCCGTATTAGCATAGATGATCACTTTAAGTTCGGTTTGATGAACATTTGATGAAGTCTCCTGAGCCACTTACGTATACTAGGTTTGATTTAAAGAAATTAGACAGCTGCAGGTAAGGCGCACCAGTTTATAAACGAATCGAATCGTAAATTGAAAGTTAAATAGGTAACATTCCATTTTCAAAATATACGGGAAATATATTGGAAAGTAAATAGGTCGTGCGCCATTGAAAAAACGTATGTACTATGGGAATCAAAGTGAAATTCAGCTGGAAAAAGCGTTTCAATTGATATACCATGGCATACTTCTTTGGCTCTTTTGTATTTTGTCTATTTTTTGCCATCGTGTGATTTCCATGAATCAAAATTGGCTTTACTATAACCATCACTCTATAAAACGGTTGAATTACAGGGTGTATAAGGCGAGGCGGTCGATAGCTGGCGGTTATCGATAATCAGGCTGACAACAGTCAAATATCCACATAAAACAGCGTACAGTTCCGAAAGAGCTACCATTCAAACGCAATGTTTCAACTGAATCCCATGTGTCTCCCTCTGCAGCCAGCAGCCCGCGCCAAGCGGTGGGCCTGCACACTGATTGAGCTGGCTTTGGGCACGCGACTAACTCGACTCCAAACGGGTGTGGTACGCTCGGCGCGTCGCCGACGTCCCTCGGGGACGCCGTTGACGAATTCCCGTGTAGCTCTCGCCGAAACCGAGTGAGTGATACTCACTCCATATCGCTGCCTCGGCCGCGTCATTGTCAATGTGCACAGTATAGCTGCCGAAAATGCGGCACAGTATCACATCAGATGAATTGTTTTTAAACTTTTCGGGAAAACAGTTGCGACGTTAATCTTGACATTGACTTACGCCACGCCGAAATACGGAAGGGCGATTGCTTCACGAAATATGCATAAAAATCCGTCTGAAAGCGAAATTCTGTCTGTCAGATTCGGATACCCGCATAACCTTACACATATTTTGAAGGAATTATTAATAGGTCGAAGATCGCAATTTTTGACAGCTTTTATCGAAAATATATCCACTCCTTTTAACTTACTTTTCTATCTGTATAGAGTGTCAGTATGTTTTGAAAAGAAAAGTGATAAGACGGTTTGATTCATCAATATGTCAGATGTATACGAATTCTGTTCTACTACAATACCTTGGCATCACATGTGAGAATTCTTTTATCCTGTCACCCGTTGGGAGTCTGTAGTCATCCGTGCTGGGGACAAGACTTGACCGATGGCCCTATTGGCTCATTTCCCAGGAGCCGCCGAGCGCGCGATAAGGGAAGACGATGAGGGGGGACCGAAGTGTTAAATCCAGTGAGTGTCGTGGCCCGTGCTAGGGCCTAATAAGCGATGGCTTTCAATAGGTAGTAGGTGTGCCTACCGAAAACAGGTGCAGAGCCAAAGTGGAGTAAGAAATAATTCTTTTTCTGTGAATGTGATTGCTTTTTCTGAATACTGTCGTGGGCGACAGATTCCATCCGACAAATTGAAACTCATCTGAATGTTTAATATCTTATCGCGACCTTTTTTCCTTGCGTGAAATATTTGGCTGCAGGATTTCTCTTTGTCGGAGGATGAAGTAATAAAGATGGATGTCGTAAGTTTTAAATTGGGCGCTTTGTTGAATGTAAATATCGTACAGTGAAACATATATATCCCAGTCAAATTTCCTTTCTGTGTGTTTCACCAAAATTCTCATCTGGTGCAAATCATTTTGCGCGCATCAGCGTTGATCGCTGGAACCCACGCGTTGACCCGTGGGCACCGGGCTCCAGTTAATTGGGTTTTAGAGAGGTCGATGTTCCAGCGGTCAGGTGTATTATTCACGCGAGTGCCACGCTTTTTTGCCATTACCACTAGAACGCTGCTGCTCTAGGGAAATGAAGAGCGTCATGGACTGGAATAGAAAAATCCATTGTCCACTTTCGCTCAAGACGAGGCAGCCTCCTGTCTTTCAATTGGTCTGCTCGAAGATTTTTGAAGGATGAGTCTTTGTCTGTTCAAAATTAGACTCCGTAACTTTATCCTGCAGACAGCATGGCATTGTAAAACTAGAGACAGTGCCCGATAAAATGATTGAGACAGTTGCCTTCCCTGGAGACCAACAATTCTACCCTGTGTGTACTTTCGGATTCCTTCGTTTAATTTAAAAGTTGTAACAGAATCACTCGTTAGAAAGTAGAGAGGTAATCGAATCGAGTGGAATCCCGCGGACGTGGTCTGGCTGGGATTTGTTGCGGCGGTTCTGGCCGCTGGAGTGAGTGTGCCCCTCTGGCAGGACAAACGGCCGACCCGCCTGTGATGGTGCAGGAACAAATGGACCCACCGTGCTCCATGCACCGCGGTCAGATGGTCGTGGCATTTCAGTAATCACCGCTAGTTTATAAAGCCAATTCCGGTTTGTAATTGGAATTTTTAAATTCAAGTCACATTATATCAAAATATCGGGTCGTGTAAAGCTGTGTGCGGTCAAACGGTTCAACACAAAAGTGTAAACACACAGGAAGAAAATTACGATATAGTTGTCAGTGTGCGCTCTGAAATTTACATGTGAACAATAATTTTCCGAAATTGTTCCGACATGACGAACAAAGTCGGAACGAGAAAAAATCCGTATTTTGTTTCGCGTTTCGCTTAAATTTACATTGGAAATCACGATTTCTCGTCGAGATATCATCGCTCAGGATTCTATCTGACACTCGTTTCCCGACGAGTAGCGCTTTTAAAGAGGAGAGATGCGAGCAATTCCGGTTGACATTACCTGCAATACTTGTCCAATTCCAACGAATGCAAATTGGTTCTCAATTTGCACTTTTATTTGCTTCCCACGTAATGGTCCGGCCAAAACATCGCACGTGGAGTTCGACCGATGTTTAATGAAATTTTGCCCCAAACCCAGTGCTACTCTCAGCGGGTCGAGGAATTCCCTCCTGCGTGCTGTTCCCCGTCACACTCAACAGCTGCTGGCCCATGCAGATGCTGATTGTTTATTCCCACAATCGCAACTAAGTCTTCTCGCAATTATTGTTCGCTGCTTTTTCGAATTTTATTGGGATTGAATGTTCAATATTGGCAAAATATTTTAATGGTCTCACATAAAAAGAATTGTTATGTAAAGCAAACTACTTTCATCGTCATTTCCTGTAGCTATGTCAATCCCACATTCACACAATGGATTGCTACACTTGGATATTGACCCACCTTTAGATCTCTTCGATTTGTCCTTTGCTACCAACAACTTTTTGGCCCCAACTTTAGTCTTGATATTTGCGCCGACTTTCCCAGCAAGTAATAAACCCCCACCCCACCCACTCATATTTCCTGTACAAATTAACCACTTCCCATTCATCACGCACTGCCCTATTACAAGCCACAGCCGTTGCGTTACTTGAGGTGACGCTCTTGAAAATTAAGCATTCCTAATCTTTACTATTATCCTTGTAGCTGTAAGGAAATTTAAAAATAATTTTATACTCCCCTAGCTACACTCTCATAAATGTTTCATGAGTGCATTTCCTTGGAAAATTGTCGGGAAATCTCGTGACGCAAAGAGAGATAATAGTGGCACGTCGAGCCATAACGTGACTGCATTTCAGTAACAATGCGCCAGGCCATGCATTGTGCCATTACCTTAGCCCGCAGGGTGTGTTGAGCGAAGGATCGCTTTGTGCTCACCTCTTCCGAAACCGGGGTGGCAAGAGCGTCACTTCCGCCACCCGACCACGAAGAAGCTTCCGACTCGTGCCACCCAGCTACATTATTTCCGACCTAAGACGACATGGCCCCAAGCGCTCGCCTGGCCGGCAATGTTTGCCTACCATAATTTTTGTGCCCAACGCTCGGTAAACGACACAGTCTCCTGTTTCCGACGATTTTTTTCTCCCAGAATATTTAAGATGGAGATGCTGCAAAGGATCCTCTTAATTCAACAAGTAATAGTTTTCAAAAGTACCTAAAGGGGGTTCCTTTCCTATGAGTGTCATGACCTAGCTAATTTTATCTTTCTGACGGCAATCACGAACAAAGCGCGATCTTCTTTTGAGGAAAATTACATAGGTGTACCACCAAGAAGCTTTGTATTAATTTATGGCATTAATAACGCAATGGAACAGGTAGGTAGCCGGTTTAACGACGTAAGCGACGTCATCTTCGTGTAACGATGCAAAGCAGAGTTAACTCGAACTGTATAACTACCAACTTTGTTAACTGCCACCCAAGGAAGTCAAGCAACACATTTATTTATGAGTCGGCGAGTGTATTAAGGTATTGTGATAACGACCCGGCTTTTCAATTACGGTGTAAGTATGATTTACGGCTTAATCTTGGGTACAAAATTACATCTTGGGTTGGTCAGTGATTGCACATTGCAATGAGTGTATTTTAAGCCACATTCATCGTCCAGCAATTGCCAGCTCGAACAGTATTCAAAGAGAGAAGGCAAACCAGCCCTGAATTAATCAGTTGAGATTTGAGAAGCAGGAAACTCTGCCTGAATGCTTCCAAAAAATTGATGAATGTATAGATGGCGTTCTTATATTTAGTCGCATGCTCGTCGCGTGTTGCGCTGCGAGTACAATTGGTTTCAGATTACCGATAGATAAGTTGTGATTGAAACCACTTCGGTGGTTTGTGAATGAACCGCTGGGTGTTGGGCGTCACGCTCCATCGCGTGGGACCGAGCTCCGGCAGAGGCGAGGGAAAAACAGGGGGGCCAACGCCGCGCCAACGCCTCACCAACGCCTCGCCAACTCCGTGCAGTGCCATGATTTTACCAGGACTGGGAAGAAACGCAGCGAACCTTCCAACGCTTTGCTCCACGCTTTCGCGCTCGTAAGTGTATGTCTATTCTTTTCCACTCGCGGAAAGTATAGAGCAGTGCAAATGACCGTCGTATAAGAACTAAGAATTCTTTTTATGCACGTACGAGGAAAGCAACTTGTTTGCAGAACCTGTTTTCGTTTTATTTCGTGTAATCATCGAGTGCTGCAATTGTGGTGGGTGAATCAATTGCTTGTCTGCGCGCGGCAGACGCGTCGAATTGGTTCCGCGATGTGCTGTACTCTTTAACCTTTATCGGCCTTCGGCGTCAAGGCCGTCCCCCGCCAACGCACCACCGCCAACGCACCACCGCCACCGCACCAACGCCAACGCACCAACGCCAACGCCAACGCCAACGCCAACGCATCAAATCCAACGCCAATGCCAACGCACCAACGCCGAGGCTGGGGCTCTTCGCTATGTTTCCAGCTCCATCCGCGACACAGACCAATTTGCCTCCATCATCTCCACAGTGAACACCACTTGAGAACAAAGGACGGTTAGTGTATGTTTGAAAACATGTAGCGCTAAAAGGGACATTGCACCAAGATTACTAAAAGCTTTCTGTCGACCATATCTAAATAAGTTTCTCTTTTATCTTTGTCGTTCGTTTGAGTATACGAATTACGAGTTTGGAGTCAATTTAGTCTCAATGCCGAGATCGGCCATGCGAATTGTCTACTTTTATTGAATTTTTGCTTCTTTTACGTGCTTCAAAAAGTTTTTACTTGTTTCGAGTTCCGAAAGACATGCAAAGAGCACGGTATGTTATCATCTCAAACCACTATTATCCCACGTCCACGGCACAGTTTCAAAAGCATTTTTTGTTGGTAGAAGGCATTGGTCTATACTTGTTACTCTTTAGCCGTTAGACGAACAACGAAATGGAAGCAGACTTTTGGTAAAATTAAGCTTCGCCCCTGCAGAGTTTGGTATTTACTTCTTTGGCTTTTATTTCTGAAAGGAGGTGTCTGTCCAGCGTCGAGCAAACATAGAACACTTGAGGCGACAAAGCCGTTGTGTGGACAGCCGCCGACGCCCAAGCGCCGGCATTAACAGTAACGACGCATAAGGACGCTTAATAAAAATGAAAATAAAATCTTCCTTACATCTCCTTTGCCCCTTTGGGGCACTTTGCACGCCATAGCTTCGTTCTTTTCAGTATAAAAATGCTCAAAAATTATCGTATATATCTGGAGAACTTTTGAATATTTGATTTGTACCATCGTGAAACCGCTTGTTCAGGCACAGTTGCTGTAGGTGCATCATAATTCATAGATTCACCGTCACGTGCTGTACAAACATTGATTTTTACTCCCAATTCTCCTTTTTATTCAATGCCATAAGTATAACCCATGGCTTTGGATTTGCAATCCATCGATAATCGTTGTACTTCAAAGTGAAGCAATCCATTGAACATACTTATGTAAAAACTCTTGAATCGTGTTAGCATTAATTATCTTTCGAACGAAGCTTGGTATACTACAACCTCAAGCATCCAGGTAAAGTGCTGACACTCACCAGGCACCATATTCGAGAATATTTTTTTGGATTCTCATTTTAAATTCATTAAAGTGAACAATTCTGATGAAGCAAATCCCCATAGCTTTTCCACTGTTCTGGAAACCAGTACCTATTTCATATAGCACCTAAAATATGCCTTTGATAACTGCTCTGAACCAGGATTCATAAAGCGGTCTTATCACAACCCCGGGGCTAAATTTTTTATTACCATGCTGATAACGACCGAAGTCCACTAAACATTGAACCTGAATGGCAAAAAAACTGACTCTACTTAGCTCCGCTTAATGTATCCAGACCCAAAGCTTGTTAGAGCTGCCTTTGTACCCACGGGAGAACAAAGTTACTGTTGTTCGTCCTTGAAGCAAGAATTTCAAGTTGGCCTCTAAAACTGTGTCAGCAGCCTCGTGATGGCTCCCGGCTTCCAGATTGGCTGCCTGTTGCCGTTCTGACGTACACGCTGCCCAATATCCTGGCGCGGGCCAAGCCAGGTAATACGACTGAATAATTAAGCAGTAATCGTACTCCGCATAGGATTGTTCAAACATGAGTGGTGCCGGTATACATAACCCAGGACGTTATTATACATAGTGCCCGTTGCGTGCAGTGCTCAAGCGTCAGGAGGCTTCAGGATCGCCTCTCCTGAACATTATGTGTCATATTTTCGCGCCGCGGCGCTGTGTACTTCAAAGCGCGTCCGAGCGCAGAGCTAGACGACGGATTAGGATTTTTGTTTCAATAAAATTGACGATAAAAAATGTGTGTTAGTTGGTAAAAAAAAAAGTGGTCGGTTTGTTAAAGGTCTGTTTACTTTAAATTGTTTGTGACATGAACGCTTGCAGGATGTCAACTCCACAAACACATGTCCTTTTCAAGTACATATTATAATATAACCTATACTTGCTTTTAATATGACACAACGCGAAAAAATAACGGACTAATTTTATTCATAGACGCATTTTTGCCGGCACAGGGGATGGTGAAAATATTGAAATAGCCGACATTTTGAAATTTATGCCGCACTAAGGAGTAACATGTTCGGACTTTATTACCGTTGCATTTCCCCTTCGAAATAGCGCGCGACAGACGGCACGAGATTTGTGCCAATATGTTTGTGTGATTTATAAGGTCGCTCCTGAGACTGAATTACTGCGCCTGGCGGTCAGATTATCAGCTGTCGTAGCATAGAAGGTAACGTAGTATTACCTACAAATATGTAGGTATTGAAATACGAGCTTCCCAAAAAAAAACTGTTTAAAATTGAGTAAATGGATTTTAAAATTACGTACATTAGGAAATCCTTTTCTTCAAGCATTCAATACCTACCCTGATCGAATTAGTTTTGCTAAATTGAAGAAGAAGTTGACATGACATGCGTCGTTAGAAAATAATTATGAGGTAACATAAGACGTAACATGAGAGGTAACTATGGAGTAACATAGGAGGTCAAAAATAAGGTAACATGAACATGATTGACATTAGGGGCAACCAAGATCGACGAGAACGCAGCAAAGTACGCAGCGAGTATACGTTCAATTGTAAATAACATACCGACACTACCAAAACCATCCTGAAGCAACTCGGCTGAACTCAAATGTTTGTCGGGCCACTTTTTGCAATCTCTCCAGCTTTGATAAATAATTGCCCGCTTCATTTCTCGTAGTAAACGTATCTGAGCAGAATGACTAATTCTCACTTTCAGCGAGATTACGCCATAGATTATGGGTTCAGATGGAGTCGCTTGGTGGGTTTCTTTAGTGGAGATAGAGTTTTGACACGATGAGCGAAAATGTCACAATTGCGTGTTGATATCAGACATTTCATTGATTAAAGTAGTCTTTCATCAAAAGCATCGGACTTGCATTGTGAAGTATAAACCGGTTGGAGTCGCAATACGAGGGCAAAGGCTCGTTTCGAACGAAACAGCTGGCTTAACCGATCATTCATCCACGGGCCAAAGCTAAACGTGCACTATTTTATGTATTTTTTTTAAATATTGTGGTATTATTCTAAACATTCATCGCCAGTATCGTTTTCTTTTTTTTTGTAAAATGCTTTTTGTAGCATAAAATGAAGCTTTTCGATTACTATTTGAATCAAATTCATATACGTCAATCTATATGGATTTAAATGGAATCTAAACTTAATTTACTTTTTTCCTATAAGACAGATTAAAGTCGTTTATTTTACTGAAGGAATTTCCCTGCCTCCCCTAAATCAGTGGAGCAGCCGCAAACGCGAAAAGCTTATCTATATACGTGCGGGTTTTGGATCATATCGGGCCGGAATGAATTCAAAATACAGCCCTGCCTCGTTTTCCTGTATTAGAGAGAGAGCGTAAGCTTTTTCCCCAGTTTCGTTACCTGCATCCTGCATCATTAGAAAATGTGTTACCGGGAAAAATCCCGGGTTTTTCAAAAATTTTCCAATTTCTGAAATGTGGTCTTATGTGTGTTTTGAGGGGGAAGGAAAAGAAGGACGAGGCTAAAATGCGTAATAGAATGTGTTGTCATCTGCAACTTATCATGATGGACCAAAAGTATGGGTTAGTTAGTCCTCATAAGATTTTGTCCCAAAGCAAAGCCCGCCATAAAATCGAAGTGCATCGGTCTTCCTATCTCACATGTTCAAACAATGTCGCATCAGGTGTCAACTTGACAAATGGAGTGCTCTTCGCTGATAATGACGGATTTGTCAGCTATATTCATAATTTTTTGATGGCTCATTAGTTTTTCCCACCTGGTCCTTTTTGCTTGGGCTGGTCGTTTGGATTGTTAAAAGTTCGGAAAGCTAGAAAGCAGACCCTCCAGTTATCTCGGATTTCTAAATCAGAATATCTTTGCCGAGCCAATCTTATTCAATCTAAGTATAAGCCACCGAAAATAAAACTATAATCTCGGTGCTTCACGAGTAAATACAGAGGACCCGATTGGAGATGCACTTTAGTACCAAGCAATTTACTGAGTGCAGAGTGGATCTTCGGAACACAGATTTTGTTTTCCTCCGAATCGCTGAAAAGCGAACTTCACGCTTTGTCGGAAATAGATTCTGTGGGAAAATTTGTAAGTTTTTTTCCTTTTCCAAGTAGGGAATGTGCGACGATGATAATTTTCACCGTTTCGTTTAAAAGGCAAAGCAGATGCCCAGACGAATCATGTTTAGTGATTAAACATTGCGAGACTGGGTGGGATTAATATTTCATGGCGAACATTCGTTTTTAAGTTGGCTTGGAGAAATGAGCAAACTTTTAGTAAACTTTTGGTAGACTTCGCAGGCTGCGATGTCCAATTCGTCCTCGTGCAAGTTAGTCCTTCTTACATTTTACATGGATCCTAATTTATCCTTGTTCGCATTGTGGGGTAGAGTGCGATTAACAAAAACAGTACTATATATTTATTTCGGCTTGCCGTTAGTAGAGTTCATTATCAGGAGCTTATTTTATTTATTGTATGTCTCATGCAAAATTCCTATGGAGAGTTCTGATTGCTTCAGGTAAATTATTTACCTAAAAGGCAGATTTTCCTTAAAATCTCCCCGTTGTTTTCAAGTGCAACCGTTTGTCCATGTTTTTTTTAAAGCCTTGGCTGTGCAAAGACCATGAAGTCGTATCACGTTTGCATTTCAGTTCAACCTTGCTTCTGCTATTGAATTCAAATCATCGTACACAGAGAATCAAGATGGATTAAGTATGCTGACCTATAACAATCATTCGTTTTCTGACTACTTATTACTTAGCAAGCGAAGGTATAGAAAGATATGAGATATATGATCATATTTTCGAGCTGTGCAGTGCAGCTAATGGCCATGAAGCACACGTGAGTAAGTACTAATTACCCAGCAAACAAAAGTTAACAGCAAAGTATGGGCCGACGGATTTCATCACTCGTGCTCATCAGGGTTTCCCAACTTTTGCATCGGGCAGGGGAGGCAAAATAAACGTGTCGTCAATTGTGGGGAACGTTAATTACATCATAATTCGCGAATAGAATATAATATCCTGATAGTGTGAAGTCGAACCACGTATGTAAATTATCTAAAATCGTAACGCACGATATTGCTCATGCATTTACTCGGAATAAAAACCGTAAATATTCTCGATTCATACCCCTGGGGATGAAATGCATGATAGGCCATGAAGTCCGTATGTGTAGCTGACGCATTGGAAGAACAGTTTCTTCACATGCGTTATTTACACAGAACTACACACGGTGGTTTTTCTCACGGGGTTTAGAGTTACCTGTGTGGTTTCGCATAATATGGATTTCCTGATATCACCTTGGAGAATTTAAGATACTTCTGGTTGGTTTTTCATGTGGATTCATCTATCAAAAAGGATAGATCCCAGCACACCCCACGGCACAAAAATTCGGCTTAGTTTTACAATGATAAGACAGAGAAAAAATGTTTCAATTTTTTTGTATGGCGCCAAAATAAAGATAAATCCATGGAAAAGCTTTTGTTCCACGTCCCAATAACCGGATTGATGACTATATACCCCAATTATATTCCTCGAAACTGTTAGTATTAACACTATTTTCTCGTTTTTAACATTATTATTGATGTACCGTTATTTTGTATTACTTTTATACTATAATTTTTGACAATTTACCGTCATCATACCACCTCTGTTACGTATACCTACCGATATTTTGACTGGTGTTATTTTGATATATTTTAATGATCACACGTATTTTACTATGTGCTTATTCCTAATAGTTTTATAGTCTAATAGTGCCTATACCTCACTAAATTAAAAAAGGCAATATTATATTTTGATGTAGGAGGGGAGAGTAAAGAAAAGCACCATGCGTAACCAACCAGTTTTAATGTTTTGTAAACTATATTAATGAATTGCCTGTGCATGGACTTTTAAGTCATGTTTGAGTACAGATTTTAAAAAATCCAACATTTACCTACCACGTTAAAAAAAAGTGTACAACCTCAACTTAACCAAGCCCGAAACCAAGCCCAAACACAAGACCAAATCTCTTAAAAACTCCAAACTCCAAAACCTCTACTACCACCATCCCCAGAAGCTCATCACCCCTCAAATCGGCGTCAAACCACCTCCGAGCCCCGCAAGACCACAGACCAGAGCCCATTGCCCACCTACCTTAGCTGTGGCGGCGGGTAGAAGCAAGTCGGCGTCGGGGAGCTTGCAGTGCAGACCGCGGGCAAGCCAGATGAAGACTGCTTGTTGCTCGTGTCCGCCGTGCGCTTTCTAGCCCTCCAAGGGTCGCGCGACGCCCGGCCCCCCCTAGCCAATCACGGCACGGCGTCGACCCCACCCCCACACCCCTCGACGGCCACCTTCGCGCCTGCCGAGGTAATTAACGATGTTAACAGCGGACCACGCACATGTGGACACTCACAGTGATACTGCACGCACATTGCAAATCGCTATCGAAGCTAGTGTCAATCATTGATGTGTCTGCTCTGGAATTTCCATCTATCACAATTTAACTGGAAATTTGATTTAAATTTCACATGCAGTTGCTATATATCTGATTGATTTGATTTAGATTGATATGTCTGACTGCAATTACTGTAGTTTTAATAATTATAATTCGTTGCCCGGTGGTACACTATGGAAAGCATGAGCCTTGCCATGCGCGCTAGGGCCTAGGGCGATAAGCCAAAATTATTCATTAAGTTTACTTGTTGACTGCTCTGTAGCTTCCTAGGGGATTTTTTTCGCTCCTTAATGTAAGTGTTATTTGATTTTTTTTATACATAAATCTTATATATTGCTTCAGTTCCTGCTATACGATTAACACTGGGCATCTCATATAGGTGCCTACGTTTCTCCTGAATTATCAATGGCAACGTCTTGGGCGACCGACGCTTGCGTTGTGCGACGTCGCCAGGGCGCCGCGACGCCGAGCAGCGTCTCTGATGCATCAGCGACGGATTTCCGGCGTCCGTTCGTGTAGTACGTTCGTCGACGGAGTTTGCGAGTAGCGTCGTGAGATGCTTTCCTCCGCGTTGCCAGGCGGGAGGCAGTCATTCCTGAACAGGTAAAGCACACCACGGCCCTCAAGTGCCCGGGACGGGGAACAATATTGGAAGCTGCCTGCGACTGAGAGAAGCTGTGGGTGATAACCTTGTGGAGTTGAAGCGCCTGAGATCAAACGCCGCTGATTTAGGAGATCTAAGGAAATTCAGGAGAGCAAATCAAATGAAATCAATGTGACAGATATCTCAGGATATCATATGATTTGCATTTTGGCGAATCGTTTGAGTTTAAATCTGTATTGAAATTCATATTATTGAAATACGAAAAATATTTCCGCGAGTTCGATCCGTTGGAGAAACTTGTAAAATAAGCATCCTTCCATTCGCTTAAAGGTGTATGGGAAGCAATAACTCACGCTACCTGCTGACAGAGAGGAATGGAAAATATCCGCTTATTGTGTTCGATGTCATGTTCACATTGTACTGATTTACGTTACCGAACTGAATCCTTATTACACGTGCGAAATTTATGTGGGCCTGCAGTTTGCCAAAGTACACGGACTGTTTGAGCAAACGTTGGGGTATTCAGCATTTGATTAATGAGCACATCTTTGTACAAGCGAATTGCTAGTCTATAAAACCAAACTGATCCCAGAACAGTTGTTTCAAAGCGAATTAATGTCGATCAATTAATTAGCCATGGGATTTCTGTTATAGTGTTTTATTTTTATGACACCACTGTCGAGCTAGGTCCTCGTTTACAGCCCTCATGGTGAGCACTAATGCGGTCGAAAAGAGCATAGCAAACACGGCCTGCATAGATGCAATTCAAATGGCCTGGGGGAGGGGGCGCCGCTGTATCTTTTTACTATTTTGTTTACAACCACGCCGTTCGCGAAAGCCAACGCAAACGTTTTATAATTCTATCCAACTCATATCTAAATTATCGCTCATTTTTCATCAATTCCATCTACCAGCTCTTTATTGTAAATAGAAGCAATACCGTGGCTGTAACACAATGATTGTAGGAACCGATTTAAAGCCCTTTGACAAAGTAAACAAGCTCGAAACTCGTTATCCCTGTATCGACGCACGTACTTGCCCCTATCCCCACTAGGGCTGCAACCAGTTGTCTTCTCTACGGACAGTGGAAGTGCATTAATGGTGACATCTGGCATTGATAACACACAACTGCTATCTTTGTTGGATTGACACACACGCGCACAAGTTGTAAATACGCACCCCTTTACGAGCTTGGCTTTTATCAGCGATAAGGCAGAGCACATGTGACTGGAGTCGCAGAATCCGAGACAACACCTGATGACACATTACGGAGTGGTGGTGCAATAGGATTACTTCCTTGCTGCCGGGATTGCGTCATTAGAGGGATAATTGTAATGCTTTTAGACGTTAGCTGTTTGACGATGTTGCGAACAGAAAGTGTACCACGTTGTTTCAGCCGACAAATTTCCCGGAAGTTGCTTTTGGTGTTTTGTTGTAGTAAAAGTAGGTTAAAACCGCCAGCTATAATAATATTACTGTGCGCTTTCCTATAATAACACCGATAAATGAAACTAGGTGCGAAAAAAATCGGTATCGCAGGAGCCAATCGTCAAGCACACTATCATGTGACCCATAGACGGTACTCATTGCTTGCTAGTGGCAGTCGGTTCGCCCCTGGACGCAGCCCGCAGGGCAAACTCGGCTCCTCCACGAGCAACAATTTCGTGTCTAGGTGACGGCGCTGCCAACAAGAAAGAGCTAAATTTCGACCGTCAAGTTATTTACATCATCAAGAAACTAAAGATGTTTGAGTTCCATTAATTACTAATTTGGGTGAGAGGCGAAGTTTGGACAATGCGCAACCGAACTGGTATACGAACCCGGGACCACCCGATGGACGGTCGGGTGCTCTGCCACTGAGCTCTTCGGGCAAAAACTCTCTCCTCTTCATCAGATAGGATACGAAACCTCCAAAATAGCTCCAGTAAACCAAAACCCAATTCTCTCCGGAGCGAAACAGGGATTTGGAATCAGTGACACCTTTCCAACCTGACGGAGTGGGGAGAGTGTGTGCCGAGAAAGCCCGACCGGCAATCGGGGGGTTGGGGTTCGCATCCTAGTTCGGTTGCAGATATTCCAGCTTCGTGTCCCTTCCATCCGTCACTTCATTTTAAATAGCCTAGTATCATTCATCGCCCAGCTTGAAAATATTATTTTGAGAAAAAGCTTTATTTAGGAATCAGGATTAGCAATAAGCAAGCAAAAAAAAAAAGCAAAAAGCAGGTTAATAAGTGGTACATCACCGTCAGTGGTAGTATTACTTTAATAGACGGTGTAGCAAGTGGGCAAGAGTTCAGATCAGAGTTTCAGACACTGTGAGGTCCGGGGTCTTTCAGGGTCCCGACGGGCCGCCGTCGGATGTGTAGTGGGGATCGAGCGGCACACATTTGGCAGCCAGGTTAGTGGGCAGCACGTCGGCGGTGAGCCTCACGAAGTCGCTGAGCGGGCACTTGTGGGCACATCCAGGCAGCGACAGGGGCTTCGGGGGGTTCGTAGTAGAGTCGCGCAGGAAAACCTGTCAAACAGACTTTATGTTTTCAAATAGGTATGTATTGTGTCTTCGTGCTGTGCGCCTTTACGTGAAAAGGTTTCGTTGCGCCTGCGGACATCTAATAGCAAACTTTTTGACGTTTCCGCATGCTTCACCTTAATTTTAAAAGCATTATTTCACTCACATAGTCACAATTTAATTAAACGTAAACATAAATTTACCCTAAAAAATATTCAGTTGATGCGTGAACGTATGTTAACTAATGATAAAACGTGGCTTATGTAAAAGGATACGGAACATAGGTACATTGTGTTTAGCCTGTGGTCACAGGGTACAATCTTTCATGTTGATGTTGAATTCCCTCGTTCAGCCACTATGTATCTACATATTATTAATAGTAAAACATGAAACATGATCACTGCCAAAACACCAATAATTAAGCCAAAGTAGAGGACGGATTTGCCCTCGCAGTACCCTTGCACAGCTGTGTTTTTTTTACGCTATGGATCTCAAACACATCTCACCTTGACGAAGAATTCGCCTCCTTGTTTGTGCAGCTCGATCATGGCCATGATGCCGTAGTCCGGCACCTTTGTCTCCCAAACTTGCAACGCCTTCAGCAGGTTGACGACGGTGGAGTCGTGGCCAGCGTAAGCAAACATCTTCCTTCCCGACGGCGAAAGCGTGCCAGCCGCCTTGGCCTGGATGTCCGTCACGATCTTCTTCAGGAGCGGCCCTGGAAGCGGGAAGCGTACACTTTTGAACAACTCTCTCACGAAAAACTAGAAACAGTGAAAATGGTTTGTGGGTTGACCTATAATCTGATCACGTCGGTGTTTGGTTGAGTGATAGAGATTATGGTGGCCATAACTCGGCTAATTGATGTAAGTTGCGTGGTAGAGAACGGATGGTGGTTGAAGTTATTAAACTCGATGAAAAATCACCTACCCAAATGCCGGGCGTACACTGCTGTTGGCTCTGGTCTGGACCTGGTGATCGATCAGGAATGAAGGGAACTCCGGTGCTAGCACGCAGCCCACACCACTGTCGTAGAGCATCAAGGGAACCACCGCGTACGCCTATCCTATTATCGTGCCTCAAACAGAAGTTGTCTTATGGTGGAAGCCACCCATTCAATACTTGACTCGGCGCAGTGCTGCTCAACTTCGGCGGAATTTGCTAACACATGATAATATTATCAAAGAGTGTAAATATAGCAACGCATGATAAAATTAGTGAATTATTGCCCTTGAAAAATGCATAATTCATACAAGTTGTACGTATAGCAATAATACGACCTGCAATCTACCTATCAACTATTCATTCATTAGGTACGGCAAAGTAATTAGTAATTCGACACGTAGAGACTACAAAACGATTTAAATACCGATCATGACTTACACCATAGGCGCAGAATGGAGAGCAATTAAAATAACATTTACACCCGACGAGAGTGCATCGGTGAGTAAAACATTTTCGTGGAACGAGTTACAAAAACCGTAAATAGGAACAGCTCCACGCCATTCCTTTGGGAGAGTTTACTCATAGCTCTGAATTAGCGTGTCATGCCATTAGCTGTAACTCGTTACAGCCAACTTTTTGCAAGTGTCACAGTGCGTAGTACGTCACTCATTCTAATGGCGTGTGTTGTGCGTAGGTTACCTCCTTTGAGCTTCTGCAGCTCCTTGTTGTAGACGTTGAGCACGAAGCTGAACGCGGTGAGGGGCTCCAACTTCTCCGGGTAGTACTCGTTGGTCCACGGGGGCAGCGTCAAGCCGAACCCCTTCTGTAACACCAGAGGACGCCGCACCGGACGAGGGCGTTTAGCATGGAAGAACTGGCACTAGTCCGTGGCGTCTCCTTGTCTGGCATCACGCAGTTCTGGGGGAAAGCAAATGATACTGCAGAGAACGCAGTTCACGCACGACGCAGTTCTGGGGGAAAGCAAATGATACTGCAGAGAACGCAGTTTACGCACGACGCAGTTCTGGGGGAAAGCATGTCTTACGTTAATTGCTAACTATAGCAGCAGGGTTGCTTCACTTTAGTCGCTAATGTGATCAGCACACTCAGAAAATTAAGCATTTAAATGTGCGGGGAGGGAGTCAATAGCGGATGGGAAAAGAAAACTGCCGTGCTCTTCAGAAGAGGAACTATCCCACCCAGCGTTACTGGGGAGAAACAAGAGTAGCCAACACCAGGATCGAATCAGACACGCTCTCAAAGTTTTGCCTCCTCATGTAACCCAGCCAACGCAAACCAACGCAAGCCAACGCAAGCCAGCGCAAGCCAGCGCAAGCCAGTGCAAGCCAACGCACGCCCACGCACGTCTTACCTCTGCCTTGAGCGTGCTGTAGAGCGACTGGATGTCGTCGGACGAGGCGATGGCCATGCCCGTGAGGTTGCTCAGCTCGGCGTACAGCACGTCGGCGTTCATCGAGGCCAGCATGCCCTTGACCTCGGAGCTTTTCATCACGTTTTCCAGTTCCTCGTTGTAGCGCAGACACTTGACGCGCACCAGCAACAACTGCAAGCAAGCATGAGGGCGGTGAGGGAGCTTGGTTTAACCTTGAGTAAGGCAGCTGCCAGCTCGAGGGCGTTTAGCAAGCACGGATTGACCTCGACCAAGGCAAGTGCCAGCATGAGGGCGTTTAGGAAGCTTGGTTTGCCCTCGATCCAGGCGGCTGCCAGCATAGGGGCGTTTAGCCCGCTTGGTTTGCCCTCGACCAAGGCGGCTGCCAGCACGAGGCGTTTAGCCCGCTTGGTTTGCCCTCGACCATGGCAACTGCAAGCATGAGGGAGAGCATTTAGGGAGCTTGGTTCCTTTATTAATTACGGGTAGGGGAATAGCATAAGTGCCTCGTGGGCATTTGAATACATGATGAGGTAATAATAAACTTCGATCATGTTTTAATAATTTTTCTCACGGCCGTTAATTGTCATGGCAAAGTTAGCTCTGCGATCAGAAAAACGAGGCGAGCAAATGTTTCCCGACTGCCAAAATTCCCTGCACTCCCATGCACTTGCGTCACAGTTGGCAATAAGTTCATATTTAACTATAAATGGATCATAAACAGCGTGGACTTGAGCACATGAAGAACAAATCAACTGCAACGAGGATGAAAACCAAAACAAAACAAGCTGGGCATTAATTGTCTTACAGTTGTTAATAAAAATTTACAAATTGCTTGTTTATATAATAAAAAGCAACTATTATAAAATTACTCCCAAAGTAGCTACATAAGTGCCCTGTTGACCGTGAAACCAAGTAGTCACGCAACCGCCCCAAGGTCGGCGACCCGCAAACCGATCTGCCAAAGGACAAGGACATACTTCGAGACGGGTACTCACGTCGTCTTGGTTAAGAGGCTGCGTGTGAATGGGGATGGGCTGCCACTTTAGAGCGGGGTTCCACAGCTGGGATGGCGCAGGCGGGAACAGGCCGGCCATCTCGAGCTGTGCGGACATCTTCGTGCGGTCCACGTCTGTGCTCTGCACCCAGATCAGATTGGGGCTGTACAGCTTCCCGAGAAACTCGTCGTAGCGCGTACGCAACCAGCGTCCCTGGTTGTACTGGTCCAGTTTGCCCTTCTGTGGAACGCACACGACACAGAGGGTTGCAATTGGTTACCTCTAGCATTACACTAGGTTTAAAAACCACTCTTGATAACCCTGCTGAAAATTCTTACCAAGATCTTGCAATTTATTACAAGATTTGCCACAAACTTGTAAAATCTTGAGGCAAGATCTGAAGTTATGATTTTGCAAGATCTTGAACCGAGTTCTAGTCTCAAGAACTTCTCAAAATTGTGAAAAATCTTGTTATATATTGCAAGATAGAATAATATCTTGCAAGATCTTAGGTAAGATTTTTCAGCAGGGAATCTCTTCTCATTTATTAGGGTACTTTGTCCAACGCTTTGGTATAATAAGCCGGTACTAAACGAAGATTCTGAAGTAACCAAACCGTGTTCGGGTAATTTTCCAATACACAATTTACTTGGTGATAACAATGTAAAAAATTGTTCCTGTATTTAAATTAATTTTGAAGATATATATCTTAAGAGATCAGACTGAGCCGAAAGGCACCATATATACTTTTGGCTGTTGTACTGGTGTCTTTATAGGAAACTAACGCTAAAAAAGTATATTTGGAAGTTTTTTTTTTAGTTAAATCATATTTCAGTTAACCATAGGTTTTAAAGGCCATAGCCGCTTAAAATCGCCCCAGGACGCCCGTGTACTGTCTCCTGTGGGAATTGGAACGTTCTAGCAGGTATCGTGAAGACTCTGCAACCACGTGTCGGTCATTAGGGTTAAATTCGCTGGGATCCTAATAGCGCGATGGGAAATCATATCGCACATAGGTACCCACCGCAATGGGTAATATCGCTAAACTCACGCTGTAACTATATTATGTGCAGGATATTAATTTTGAATGCATGAATAGTGGGGTTTAGAGGCGCGTCAAAAATTGTGAGGTAGAAGAAGAAGAAGAAGAAAGTGAAAATAGGGAATGAAGGAAGAGACAAGAAGCGTCAGGCTTGGATTAGCTTAAAATGTCTGTACCTACCAATTTATTTAATTAAGACAGTAAAACGATTAATATTATTGCCAGTATAACATTTTTTCTCTTTCATTTTCACGAGCTTTCGTCGGAGATCGGACATGCATTTTCAACAAGGGCAAAGTCATGTATTATTTGGAACCTATTCTGTGTTAGTTTTGTGCTCGAACAACGATACCGAAGTGCATTTTCACATTTACGAGTAAGGAAGCCTAATTAATAATTGTATGCTCCTGGCGTGCAGCGATGCAAACATTTGCAAAATATAGTAATTTATACACAGCACGCACATACATGTAGCACTGCTACATACCGACAGCCCAGTATTAATTTAATATACCCATTATTATCTGATACAATAATGTTTGAAATTAGCAATAAATTAAAATGTAATAATATGTTTTAATCAGCCTAACATGATAGACAGCATACTAAGCAGTTAGGTAATCATTTGAAAAATCAACATCATTGTGTATCATTGATTTTATTGTACCATTCAACGAGTTTTATGATTGCGATTATTGTGATTATCATATTGCAAATAATGAAGAAATATGACAGTAGGTACATGATGTACTATGCTATGTCTGTTCTGCGTTCATTTCCATATGCATGCAACATTGCTTCAGGGTCCAAATGCTACTGTGTCTCGTTCAAGTTTAAAACGGAAGGTGAACATTTTCATCGACTGCCATGGACCTCTTCCAAGAAAGATAGGAACCCTTTTACCTTTGACCGTTGAAGCTTTTACCTCGTACCCGCGATGTGAAGCTCGAAATTCTACCATGAACCAAGAGTCACCGTGATCCATGTTAAACTTGAATGCTCTGTTTTTTTTTGTGAATTCATTTTTTAAGACACGAAGCACCTACCCACTTGGCATCAAAAAATAATTAAATTGTGGGTTGTAAGAGTGCATACAATTAACCTGATTCTCTGAAGAGATATGGTATAGTGGTAGAGATGGTATGGTATAGTTTTAGGCTATCACAAAATAGACCTAAAATTCTGTCCAGGCTTTTTTTACTAACCCTTTGGTTATGCTAAATAATCCGATCGGCACAATGCTGCATTGTGCATAATATGCACGAGGCAGCTGTAATACACTTTTATATTATGTTGATAAATTGATACACAAGTAAGCTGTGCAAAGTTGCTCTACTAGTTTCAAACCTGCACAGACTACACTACAGCCTTATCAGCTAGGCGACCCATCCAACAAGCGATCCAGCACATTGTTGCTTAACCGCGGTGCTCTTGGGGCTCTCAGCGCCCTAAGCCACCTCTGACGGTATAAGGATAATGAACTACTAGTTTAGCATAAGTTATCAAAAAACTACTTCAAACTGTGTTTAGAGTGCTAAGCGAAGTCTAAGTGATTTCCCTGTACCATGGGCTGTACTCACGTTGGTCAACTGCCCCCAGCCGACGGGGGCCAAAGTGTCGTTGATGTGGGGGTCGTTGGGGTAGGTATCGGCAGGCGTGCGCTCCCCATGGCGGAAAACCTGTGTGGGCACATATCGAACGTGGTTAGGAGGAATGCTGAAAGCGACAGCAATACTGCATAAAAAACAATTAACAAACAAGTAGGCTGGTAAGTATAGCGTGAGAGAAAATCGCTAACAACCTATAATAACCAACAGTATAGGTAAGATATAGGTAGGAACAGGTTAGTATTGAGTTTTATTGATGTTCGTCTATAACCCTTCTAGCTATACAAGCACAGATAGCTATAATAATCAAGCCTGAGGCTTTGCAAATTTTCGGATAATATAGTGACGCTATTTAGACTAAAGCAATTAAGATTTTGGCCTTCATTCTTTCAATTATTGCTGGTTTCGTGCCATTAATTACAAATTCGATGTCTTTAATTGTTATGGGCCTTAAACTTGAGAAAAATATAATGGCTTCTGGCAAAAATATTTCACAACTTGATCCAATACAGTCGCAATGGTATAACTACCTATTTTTTATATGGCGTCCCATGCTGCACAACACAATATTTTCTTGTCACAAACACTTATTTATACTGTTGCCTCAACTCATCACTAGATTAGATCAAGATTTTAGAACTGAAAAGCATTGGTTGCATTTTGAAAAAAAAAATTTACATCTTTATTTCTCTTTTTCACTAACAATAACAGATAGAGAGGTGTAAAACACCACATACACTATTCCTTGCAATGTGTACTGGAGCTAACATACACAATTTTTTACATTTTTACCTAAAATTTTCTTCACTTATTTCTTCACAAATTTCGTCTCAATTGACCAACTCCATCCACCTTCCCTTACTATTCCAATAAAAAAAGCATTTCAAACTCGGTGATAACTCCGGGGTAACCGTGTAGGTTTACCTACCAAGAGGTAAATATTATTGTTAATAGCTAAAAAAGATGTGCGCCTATGGAGCCGCGAGCAGTACTTTTAGTTCTCAACTCAAACCAGAATTTGGTTACTTTTATAAGGTAATCCATGAAAAGAAGGTTTCAAAAGGGAAGATATATTCTCGCCGTAGAGGATGAATATTTGCTTGTCGTGTTAGACTAGACTGGCGATAGTTGTAAAACATATGCGAGGTGCCTAGACCAACGTACAGAGTGAGTGAATATTATACGGCACACAGTGCACCAGGAAGGTGACAATCTTGCTGGGATTTAAAAAATGTTGTCACGGCATCTTATAAACAGTAATCATTATCTATAAACAGAGTCTAGGCAAATTATTATCACACTATTATCCTTTGTCGAACATCGCAACTAAATATACAGTACACATTCAAGGAATTGTGCGAGCCCGGCGTACCTATGTTTGCAAGTTTACAACGAGCTTACTCAAAGGCTTGCCTATAGCCAGTTATAGGACTATGGGTAAAACAGCGAAAATTACTAGAATCGCTGGAACGCTGGGTTACCGAAACGACATACGATTTTTCTTTAATCTATATTTTTATTTCAATCTGCTGCTTTCGCCCAACATGATACTTTTGGGGAAAAGGGTTAAAACAGGTAGTACCTAGTTAGATCAATAATTGGTGGTAAGCCCCACTTCCGCCAGATATCCGCTAGAGAAATTGGTGAAAATTACCCAAATTCTGATATGTGCTCTAATGGGTGAATAAAAGAGGAGTGGAATGGGAGTTTTCTTGAAAAACGCAGGAGATCTAACCTGAGAACAATGGTAGACGCCATGAAAATTTAATCAAAATCGGACCAGGAGTTCAAACGGACTCACAAACAAAAAACAAACAAACACACACGTGCGACTTTGTTTAGCTGGTGAAGTAGCTTCGCTTCGCTCGCATCCCTTATTAATTATTATGTCTTCAAAAAGAAGCTATTCCAGTCTCGTGTATTACCTGAAACGCATAGATTTGCTGAAAAAATAACCTTGAACGCAAAATTTTGTTTGGGGATGAGCCCCAAACCCCCCATTTTGGGAACCTTTTGACACCCTCTCTGCTGTCTGAATGGCTTGAAAGAATCAAGTCCCCCCCCTACCCCCTCCCCCTCCCTTCAAGTAAGTAGATATGTATGTGAGAGCCCCCGTGTACACAAAGTTGCACAGGGCCTCCTGAACAGTAAATCCGGTACTGGCCATGTTAATGACCTCGGATTTTAGCTCCGACGCTAACCATGCGAGTAACCTTACAATAGTCAATATCCGTGCAGATAGTGGGATCGCAGTGCTATTATCAAGTATCAACTAGCTGATTGATGGTCACTTGCGGTTTCCTGCTCCAGAAAATATTACAGTTTTACTAAATCGCTAGAAACAGTTGTTCCTTAACTTCTTTTCAAGTTAGAAACATATCTTTGGATCGGTCAGTACGGTAGGTATAATATACTTTTTAAACTGTACAACGAGTAGGTACGATCCATTCTGATTTCTATGAAACCTTAAACCTTGGAAATCACATTTTACGTCATTACACATACACATTCGCAAATCGCAATATCGCAATTAATGCAGTCTCTACAGAGCAAAATATGATTCTGGTTGCAAATAGATGGTCACGTTATTCGTTAGTAAATAAGCTCTGGCTGTCAGTCACACTTACCACGTGTACGAGCTCCAAGTTAGCCGTCACACAAGTGACGTATGCCACGATAAAGAGTGCTCCTTTCATGACCAACATCACGCTTGTACTGGCACTACCTGGGCTCAATTCGCTACTTATAGAATATTTCTTAATATCTCCTTTCTCGGACGCAATTATGTGAGGATCACAAACAAAAGGCCGCCTCGGGGAACATTTAGCAATATATTATAATTATAATAATCCGACATTAAATTAATGCATAGCAATTACTGGGAAACTTTAATGACCGGTATAATGACTAGTGAGGAACCGGCATGAGTACGGACCTGTTTGGCAGGTGACAGGCTATTGATAGAAGTATAGGCTATGTAATAGAGGTTCCGGCCTTGATCGCCAAAGCATCTAAGACCGAAACCCCCCAATTCGTACCTGTCGACTATGTATATATTACCCGATGGTGCGTGAGTCAAAGCGACACGAAAAGGCGATTGGCGTACAGGCTCTATAGTCAGCCGTGGGCCAATTCTCGTGCATTCGCTAATACTCCTTATTCCCGTGGTAAACTTAAACCCGCGCTAAACCTAAGGTATAACTATACGCCTGTGTCAATTCTCGAAGCAGAGTTAGGAGTCCTGTAGTCAGATAATCCTTTCGCCCCCACCCCCAGTTAAACGTTGAATGCAGAGGTCCACTCGATCCATGAAATGAACCCCTCAAAGTATTCCAATCTTTAATTTGAAAATACCAGTAGATGAAGGAAGAGTATATCTAGTTTCAGGACATCATCACAATTTTATATTTTCAAAAATGTGTATGGAGCAATTTCTCAAAAATCGCCTAAATGAGCTCTAAATGAGCTCTAGACATCGATTGTGAAACGATACCCATTCGCTCTTTTTTGTAAAAAGGCTTAGTCCCGAAACAGCAAGCACTCTTTCGCTATGCACAGTTTTTTTTTCAGCGATTTTCGAGCACATTTAGACCCTCTTTTGATGCCACACGTAAGGGTCTGCGCCACAAACTTTAAGCGATCACCCTCTACGGAATTGTCAACAAAAATCATTCTGTTGCTTTTTTTGTTAGTTGCGTCGAGCTAAGCGGATGCAGCGGATTATAGCCGAGCCCGACGTTCGGAGCGCACGTTAATTTTTATGACTCCACGGGAATTTCAGAAAGTCTTGAAAGTCTTGTAGAATGGCCATTTGGAGCACGAAAACTTTGATTCAACATCGATTGTAATCAGCTATCAAAATCGAACCCTATCGTGTTAATTACAACTCAATATACAAGAAATTACATGTTTTTTACATTTGATGATATATGTGTTTGTGCTAATCTCGATTCTCGGAACATTTTAATTCCATTAATCTCCGAGATTCTTAATTATTTATGTGTCACCACTTGCCAAGATTGTTGTGATTGTTATCTTAAGCTGCGATAAGCGGATTATAGGCATGGAGGCCTCTTAACGAAGAATAGCGATACCACCGTGGTAAAAGGAATGGACCCATCAGGAAGCTCTATTTCAAGCATACCGCTCGGCAACCGTTGCCGGCTTCAGTCCCAAGTGACGAAGCAATTTTAGGTTAAGGAAGACGATCTAAGTTTACATACCAATCATTAACCAATCTAGCACTCGCCCACAACAATTGTATCGATAACAACCTATTAAAACTAATAAACTATATCCTACAACACTTCAAAACATCTAAATGCTATTCCAAAGAGAAGAAAACGTCAAAATCCAACTCACTAAAACTGCTTAGACCTGCCCTCGAGCTGGTTTAGCTGGTTTTAAATTTGCACCCATGGTTTATTGAGAATTAGCGTTCGAGAATTGACATTTGGTTTAGATCTCCTTAGATCTCGCTAATTCTTCTTAAAACTTGTTCGAGAATTGGCCCCCGGGACAGAGCAAATATATGGTCAGGCCTTTCACATAGTGATTGAAGCACCAATTTGGATATTATACTCCTTGGTCTCAGCTTCTATTCCACGTATGGAACTTCGAAATCCGACGTCTGGGGCGAAGTGGGGCGTCGTTCTTAGGCGTCGCGCCAGTTGTCACGTTGTAGCTTCCCACGTCCACAGTTTCAATACGAGATTTACGAAAATCTCGTATATAGCTGAAAATCTCGGTTATTGCTGAAACATTGAAGAGTGAAGCCGTGTTTAATTTATATATCTTATGTTTTGACCCTCAGGGGTCGATTTATGTGAAAAATACATTTTGACGTATGTTTTAACTGCTTGTGCCTAATTTTTGTGGTAAAAAAGTTTTAAGACACACGCAGTGCAAAGAAAAATGTTGAAAAGTGATGATTCCAAAGTTTCAACACGATGCCGTACTTTTTTCGGCACATTTCCCCACTTTGAAAATAACCGCTGCTTGCTGCGCGTCTCTTTACCGGGCGGCTAATGGTATGAGATAGCGATTATACGCGCGCAATACCTATGATCCAAAGGGAGAGAGAGAGTGAGAGAATGAAAAATTATCATTATCGATCATATTTTCTTTTAAAAAATTGCACATCAAACTTATGTATTTTAGTAAATTCCTTTCAAAAGTTTATAATACTTGGTAGTTTTGCTGTGGTCCAAAAGCTTATCTTTAAAAAAAGTGGCGGTTTGAAAAAGTCATTGTATTTTTTTTTTAATCCGGCTCGCAGCGGATATCGGCTAGCCATACTGCTTCAAGGCAAAGCCTTGCTTACAAGTTTGTATATCTTTAGTCATCATTTAAGTGTCACATCCATAGTATACACAATTGTTAATTATTTTTAGAACCGTGTATCGAACATTCATTGGTGCCGTTTCTTTTACTGGTTTCATTTCAAGAATTGAGAAATGGCGGGTAAGTAAAATTGCTAGATCGTTGTACTTCTTGCTTGCATATTTTGTTAATTTTACCTAAAAAGTAAGAGTTTATTTCATAAACTCGTGGTCATTGATTGCACACCTACTTTGCATGCATTTATTCTGCAAAATGGCAAAATCTCAAACGTGGATCGTGTTCACTTCTAATTTAGAGGGTAGCAGTGCCCAGCTGAATTGGGATCTCTGTGCACCATGCCAACTTAACACCCAGGAGCCCCTGATATGCCCTTTCCGATCAAAGAGACCTAATGTAGGAATCGGATTTACAAACCTGGCTGAGAATACAATCAATTTTCAAGGTCTGGGGGAACTTCCTTTACGAATCAATTTAAACCTTTTGGATGAAGGAACTGGTATGATCGAGAAAAGGGAAGCTTCGTGGTAACAAATTTATTTGTTAAGATTCTAACGTTTAAATGTAATAACTTTATACGCTATCCTGACCTATATTTGAGTTATTATTACCTCTTCCATTTTCCTCACTCAATGTAGCCGATTCTTATGTATTATTATCTATTGTATCTTCACCTTCTTCAGTCTTTTCTTCTTTTGTATCTTGCGTCCTAAGTCTCTTCTCTCGCTGCTATGCTGTGTTATTCTCTTTTGAAAGTGCTTCGTCAATCTTTTCTACAATTGCTGCCCTAAAAGTTGTCCACCTTGACGATTTAGGTGCAAACCGTCTTTTGCTTGTTCGCTATGTGTAATTCTGGAATTCTGATCGTAAAATATTGCGCCTCGTTCATCACACAACTACTTAACACCGTCGTTGAGCTTGTCGATGGTTCTTTCGTATTTATCACTCCTATATGCCAACCCCCCAATTACCCACTTTGAGTTCGGCCACTTCTCCTTCACTGTGTCGACAAGTTCGTAGATCTCGGCCACTAGATGCACTTTTTATATCCGTTTTGTATTATCTGTGCCTGCATTGATAACGATAACTTCCGGCTTACTTTCGTTCTCAGTTATCAATCGCAGCTGATTTGCTAGTTCATTCACATGAATTCCTGGGTACACTTCGACGTCACAACCCTCTCGTTTACAGAGTTCCGCTGCGCCCCGAATCATCGAGTCACCTAACACCTTCACTTCACCCTGTCGGTATTTTGGTGCAGAAGACTCAGCAGTCTCAGCACTCTCTCGTGCTCTGGTGCGTCTCAGTCAGCACTCTCTCGTGCTCTGGTGCGTCTCAGTCAGCACTCTCTCGTGCTCTGGTGCGTCTCAGTCAGCACTCTCTCGTGCTCTGGTGCGTCTCAGTCAGCACTCTCTCGTGCTCTGGTGCGTCTCAGTCAGCACTCTCTCGTGCTCTGGTGCGTCTCAGTCAGCACTCTCTCGTGCTCTGGTGCGTCTCAGTCAGCACTCTCTCGTGCTCTGGTGCGACTCAGTCAGCACTCTCTAGTGCTCTGGTGCGTCTCAGTCAGCACTCTCTAGTGCTCTGGTGCGTCTCAGTCAGCACTCTCCTGCTCTGGTGCGTCTCAGTCAGCACTCTCGTGCTCTGGTGCGTCTCAGTCAGCACTCTCTCGTGCTCTGGTGCGTCTCAGTCAGCACTACTCTCTTCGTTCACAATTTTCTTTCTCGATATGAGCTTCAAATGCTTTTCATCTCTGGTCTCGATCTTCTCCTTTTTCATATTTCTTACTTCTCACTCATCTCGTACTTCTTCAACATGCAAGGCTTCTCCGTCGCTTTTACTTCCCCTTCTCTCTTCCCTGGCATGCTTGGAGATCATCCGCGATTCATAAGGTTCAGACCAGACGCTGTGGTTTCTCTTTTGACCTGTGCGTCCGGCATTAGTACTCGATGACGGTGATTCTATTTCAAGAACCATTTTTTTCACTGACGTCTGGCCTTCCCTTTGTATTTCGTCATCATATTGGTATCTCAGGAGCCAATCGCCAGGCGCACTATCATGTGACCCATAGACGGTACTCATTGCTTGCTAGTGTCAGTCGATTCGCCCCTGGACGCAGCCCGCAGAGCAAACTCGGCTCCTCCACGAGCAACAATTTCGTGTTTATAGTACGTCTCATATTCTTATGGCAGCGCCCAGGGACATTGGTCAGGCACTGCAACTTTGCACAGCCTTTGCTAAATGTAGGAGTGGTTCGCTACCAGTTCCATCAAAAAGGTTCGGAAAAAAGAGGCTGCTACCTGTTTCGCAATCAATTTTAGCGTTTTTACTAAAGATAATTCGCACTGATTATGTGACGTTAAATGCGAAGAATTATTAATGCCGGCAAAAAAATAATCTGTTCATGACTTTGAAATTTAAAAATCGAAGTAGAATTAAGATTTCGCAAATCACTAGTAGTATTATTTTGACGACTGATCAAGCAGCTTATTGATAGTTCATGTGATTTGTATAGGTATGTCATGATATTTTGTTTAATGACCAGGAAGCAAAGACCGCACCGAACCGACTAATGATTCGAAAACAAGTTATCCAGACCGACATCGGCCAACTCTACACAATGGGAGAGTAAGGGGTTTGCAAAACGAGGGTTCTCGCGGAAATATAAATAACGCTCTGTGGACTTCCGTACCTGGGACGTACTATAGATGACGGAGCTGCCAACAAGAAAGTGCTACATTTCGACCATCAAGTTATTTACATCATCAAGAAACTAAAGATGTTTGAGTTCAATTAATTACTAATATTGACGAGAGGCGAAGCTTGAACAATGAGCAACCGAACTGGTATACGAACCCGGGACCACCCGGTGGCGGTCGGGTGCTCTACCGCCTAGCTATTCGGGAAAAAATTCTCTCCACTTCATCGGATGGGATATGAAAGCTCCGAAATAGCTCCAGAAAAACCAAAATTTCATCAACCGGAGCAAAAAACAGGGATTTGGAATAAGTGACACCTTTCCCACTTGACGGAGCGTGGAGAGTGTGAGCCGAGAAAGCCCGACCGGCCATCGGGGGGTCGGGGTTCGCATCCTAGTTCGGTTGCACATGTTGCAGCTTCGAGTCCCTTCAATCCGTCACTTCATTTTAGATCTAGGCTAGAATCATTCAACGCCCAGCTTGAAAATATGTTTTGATGGAACTTTATTTTAGAACTCAGGATTGGCAATAAGCAAGCAATGAGGATCAAAGCAACAAGCAGGTCAATAAGTGGTACACCATCGTCAGTGGGAGTATTATTTTAATGGACGGTATAGCAAGTGACTATATTTCAGATCGCAGACCCACTCTGTGAGGTCCGGGGTCTTTCAGGGCCCCGACGAGCCGCCGGATGTGTAGTTGGGGTCGAGCGGCACACATTCGGTAGCCAGGTTAGTGGGCAGCACGTCGGCGGTGAGCCTCACGAAGTCGCTGAGCGGGCACTTGTGGGCACATCCAGGCAGCGACAGGGGCTTCGGGGGGTTCGTAGTAGAGTCGCGCAGGAAAACCTATCAAACAGACTTTATGTTTTCAAATAGGTATGTATTATGTCTTCGTGCTGTGCGCCTTCACGTGAAAAGGTTTCGTTGCGCCTGCGGACATCTAATAGCAAACTTTTAGACGTTTCCGCATGCTTCACCTTAATTATAAAAGCATTATTTCACTCACATAGTCACAATTTAATTAAACGAAAACATAAATTTACTCTCAAAAATGTTCAGTTGATGCGTGAACGTATATTAACTAATGATAAAACGTGGCTTATGTAAAAGGATACGGAACATAGGTACATTGTGTTTAGCCTGTGGTCACAGGGTACAATCTTTCATGTTGATGTAGAATTCCCTCGTTCAGCCACAATGTATCTACATATTATTAATAGTAAAACATGAAAGGCAAAATAACGTTAGGTCCAGTTGTACATTTTGTTTAGCCTGTGGTCACAGGGTACAATCTTTCATGTTGATGTAGAATTCCCTCGTTCAGCCACAATGTATCTACATATTATTAATAGTAAAACATGAAAGGCAAAATAACGTTAGGTCCAGTTGTACTTAGGAAAATGTGCGTTGTGAAGAAACACTGCCAAAACACCAATAATTAGGCCAAAGTAGAGGACGGATTTGCCCTCGCAGTACCCTTGCACAGCTGTGTTTTCTTTACGCTATGGATCTCAAACATCTCTCACCTTGACGAAGAAGTCGCCTCTTTGTTTGTGCAGCTCGATTATGGCCATGATGCCGTAGTCCGGCACCTTTGTCTCCCAAACTTGCAACGCCCTCAGCAGGTTGACGACGGTGGAGTCGTGGCCAGCGTAAGCAAACATCTTCCTGCCCGACGGCGTCAGCGTGCCAGCCGCCTTGGCCTGGATGTCCGTCACGATCTTCTTCAGGAGCGGCCCTGGAAGCGGGATGCGCACGCAAAAACTGTAGTCGCCGTGAGTATGGTTGTGATCTAGCCTCTGGTCGGTGATTGGTTGAGAGTTGATGATTCTGGTGAACCTATCTTAGCCTAGAAGGAAGTCGAGAAACCTCTTGGCGTCACGATCTTCTTCGGCAGCGGCCCTGGAAGCGGGATGTGCACGCAAAAACTGTAGTCGCCGTAAGTATGGTTGTGATCTAGCCTCTGGTCGGTGATTGGTTGAGAGTTGATGATTCTGGTGAACCTATCTTAGCCTTGAAGGAAGTCGAGAAACCTCTTGGCGTCACGATCTTCTTCTGGAGCGGCACTGACTCGGGATGCGTACACTTTTGAACAACTCGCTCACGTAAAAACTATAAGCAGTGATGATGGTTTGTGGGTTTTCCTTTGATCTGATCGCGTAGGTGTTTGGTTGAGTGCCTACTGCTGGAGATTATGGTGAACCTAACTTAGCCTAAGAAGGAAGTCGAGAAACCTCGATTGAGTCACGGTAAGCCTAATCCTGTCGAAGGACAGTGTGCATTTTAATTGAAAAGGGTTCCTTCAATAATATTTGCTGTTGCGTGGTAGTTAACGGATGGTGGTTGAAGTTATTAAACTCGATGAAAAATCACCTACCCAAATGCCGGACCTACACTGCTGTTGGCTCTGGTCTGGACCTGGTGATCGATCAGGAATGAAGGGAACTCCGGTGCTAGCACGCAGCCCACCACTGACCACTGTCGTATAAAGCATCAAGGGAACCACCGCGTACGCCTATCCTATCATCGTGCCTCAAACAGAAGTAGTCTTATGGTCGAAGCCACCCATTCAATACTTTATTCGCGCAGTACTGCTTAACTTGGGTGGTATTTGCTAACACATGATAATATTATCCAAGAGTGTAAATATAGCAACGCATGATAAAATTAGTGAAATATTGTATATTCCTTGAGTTATTCATTGTACGTATATAGAACGTATATACGTATATACGTATATATACGTTTATACAAGTTGACTTTGTATATCCAACCTGCAATCTACCTATCAACTATTCATTCATTAGGTACGGCAAAGTAATAAGTAATTCGACACATAGAGACTACAAAACGATTTAAATACCGATCATGACTTACACCATAGGCGCAGAATGGAGAGCAATTAAAATAACATTTACACCCGACGAGAGTGCATCGGTGAGTAAAACATTTTCGTGGAACGAGTTACAAAAACCGTGAATTGTAACAGCTCCACGCCATTTCTTTGGGAGGGTTTACTCATAGCTCTGAATTAACGCGTCATGCCTAAAGCTGAAACAAGAATTTATCATGAAACTCGTATAGCCAACTTTTTTCAAGTGTCACAGTGCGTAGTACCTACGTCACCTAATTCCAATGGCGTGTGTTGTGCGAGGTTACCTCCTTTGAGCTTCTGCAGCTCCCTGTTGTAGGCGTTGAGCACGAAGCTTAACGCGGTGAGGGGTTCCAGCTTCTCCGGGTAGTACTCGTTGGTCCACGGGGGCAGCGTCAAGCCGAACCCCTTCTGTAACACCAGAGGACGCCGCGCCGGACGAGGGCGTTTAGCATGGAAGAACTGGCACTAGTCCGTGGCATCTCCTTGTCTGGCATCACGCAGTTCTGGGGGAAAGCTAATGATACTGCAGAGAACGCACCGATGCACAACGAGATCACTGCATTGTATGCTTTTTTAAATAGTAAGTTTGTTCTGCAGTATACCTATAAACTTGACTATTCAAAAACACCCTGCAACTTTAGTAGACGAATGGATTGCTGTTAGCAATTATCGTGCTACTGTGAAAAATAATATGATGTCTCACAGAAATAAATTCTTCACTAAAGGAATAAAAACATTTGATGTACTTTCAAAATACGAACTGTATTGAACCAAACAGTTTTCAATTAATTGTACCAACATACGGCATGGGTGTTTCACGCTTTGAAAAAGGCGCGTTCTTTTTCACGGAAAGCACGCTCTTTAAAGTGTTTAACATAATTTGTAACTACATTGTATTCCTGGATTGGTAAACATCCAAATCGTCGAATGCGTGAAACGCTTCCATGCTAAGCGCCGGTCTTTAATGTTTGTGTAATGGTTGGAAATATATACCTCGATGTTAGCTGGAAAAGACAGTTCGAAACAAAGAAAATATGTTGTCAAACGTGTTCATATCATTTTCCGTTTGAAGTCCACATTGAATAAAAGTTTCTTTTGACTCGATGTTCCATTCTAAAATAGAGTTCAGCAAGTTGGAAAATCAAACATGCGGGCGTGCCTGACATAAATGCCATTCTTTATGTGGAATGTACAGGACACGCGTTTATATTGAAAGAATCAGTCTAAGAGACATGTTCAGAATCGCTGGGGAAGTACCTGATTCAATGTATCCCCATGGACATTCAGTCCTAAACTGAGTTTCAATTTAAAAGCAGATAGTAATGATTTGCCTCCCTATTTTCGATAGCTTTTATATTGTGCCCAGCTTCATCCCCATCCAATGGACCCTCCTATTCCAATAAAGTAAATCAAGGCTGCCCATTGATGTAGGTTTTATGTTTAAAAGGAGTACGCTACGCAAGGAAAATTAAATACTGGGAGGTAAATATAAGCACACTCTATATATACCCCATAGCTACCTACTAATAAAATAAAGTGCAATACACTAGGGAGCGCGTTTTCTTTGTCCGGGGCTGCAATGTACTTCAATTACACACTTACTTTATTTACAGAGGCTGCTTTCATCCTTAAGGATACAGGAAAAGGAGATAGCCGTGGGAAGAAGAAGACATTCGTTTATCCCTCTCAGCGCATAACATTTTCACGACGATAGGTGTGCTCTACTTCTTCGTTAAAATTTAATCTAAGAGAATAATATTTGGACTGTTTGGTAGCCACTTCAGCGTTATGCCACCCACCTTTGGCCCTAACACTGGAAAGCTCAAGGAAATTGCCGCCCCCGGGCATTCCTTTGTACTAACTTTCATTTTACGTAAATTGAACATGTATCACAAGCGGAAATACCTTACCTGACCATTCCATACCACACATTTCCATTGCATTGCAACTTACAGGTATAGGTAAGAAAGATAAAATACAACAGTCAGTTTATTTTCGTCTGGTACGACGAAGTGTAGTTTATGGCCTGTGCCACAGGGCCCCTTGTCAATAAAACAGGTCGTTAAAAACCACACATATAGTTAAAAGTGCCATCCGTTCATGACGTTCGAATCGCGTGATTTCCACAGAACTGATCTTGAAAATCCCCACTTCTGCCCTATTAAAACTACATTGTAGAACCGGTTCAAACAGGTAGCATATCCATTTCGAGTAAGAAAAATCAAGTGGTAAAACAACTCCAAATACAAAAAATCTCCAAAAAATCTCGGTTATTCCAATATACCTACGCATATTTCAAGTGTACGCTCTGGACGCTAGGGTGTTATTCTGGTGCTGAAGTTCCAAGTGTGCTTTCCTGTGGGTGGGTATAAGGGTAGGTGTCTGATGCCACCGTGAGCTATTCTAAAATATGATAATATCTGATTTGCATCTTGAATGTGGGCAACAGTGCCAGACACCAAACCCACTGGTTTGTGAGTTGGATATCCCGCGAGGGAGACAGGGGGAGCGATTGTTTTTGTAACGTCATTTTGCATCGGCACGATTGCTGGTGATGGTCTTACTCGACCCACGCTGAAATCCCGAAGACGATCACGCAATGTTGACCACACTTTGAGAAATGTTCGGGGCATTTCCTCTCTGATTGTTTTAATTTGTCATGGAAGCAGCAATGAAGGAAATGTATTCACATTCATTATTTTTATAAATACCATACATATACTGATTAATTTAAAATCTTGAATGACAAATATATTAGGAAATGCTTAAATGCACCTCACCGACAATGTTCAACTAAAATTAGTATTTCCTCAAATCCAGTAAACTTTCTTGATGTCTTACGTCAATTGCTATCTATATCAGCAGGGTTGCTTCACTGCAGTCGCTTATGTAATCAGTACACTCAGAAAAATTAGGCATTTAAATATGCGGTGAGGGAGTCAATAGCGGATGGGAAAAGAATACTGTCGAGCTTTTTTTATTTTATTATTATGTACCTACACAAATTAGCCTCCCAAAAGTGTTGTACAACACTTTTGGGAGGCTAATTTGTGTACATAATAATAAAATGAATAGCCAATTACGAGCTTTCGTAATTTAAATAAGTTTAAAAGAGATACTGTCGAGCTCTTCAGAAGAGGAACTATCCCACCCAGCGTTACTGGGATGAAACGAGAGTAGCCAAACACCGGGATCGAATCTGTGACCTCCCTTAAACAAGGCAGACTTGCTCTCAAAGTTTTGCTACCGCAAGTAACCCCAGCAACGCAAGCCAACGCAAGCCAACGCAAGCCAAAGCACGCCAACGCAAGCCAACGCACGCCCACGCAAGCCAACGCAACCCAACGCAACCCTAAGCAAGTCAGTGCAGTTTAACCCCCCGTGAAGGTCGTGCGAGGTCGTACCTCTGCCTTGAGCGTGCTGTAGAGCGACTGGATGTCGTCGGGCGAGGCGATGGCCATGCCCGTGAGGGTGCTCAGCTCGGCGTACAGCTCGGGGGCGTTCATCGAGGCCAGGATGCCTTCGACCTCGGAGCTCTTCATCACGTCCTCCAGTTCCTCGTTGTAGCGCAGACACTTGACGCGCACCAGCAACAACTGCGAGCAAGCAAGATGGCGTTTAGCAAGCATGGCTCTCCCTCGACAGGGGCAGCTGCCAGTACGAGGGCGTGTAGCCCGCTTGGTTTGCCCTCGACCAAGGCAGCTGCCAATACGAGGGCGTTTAGCAAGCAAGGTTTGCCCTCGACCAAGGCAGCTGCCAGTACGAGGGCGTGTAGCCCGCTTGGTTTGCCCTCGACCAAGGCAGCTGCCAATACGAGGGCGTTTAGCAAGCAAGGTTTGCCCTCGACCAAGGCAGCTGCCAGTACGAGGGCGTGTAGCCCGCTTGGTTTGCCCTCGACCAAGGGAGCTGCCAGTACGAGGGCGTTTAGCAATCATGGCTTGCCATCGACAAAGGGAGCTGTCAGCACGAGGGCGTTTAGCAAGCAAGGCTTGCCCTCGACCAAGGCAGCTGCCAGCATGAGGGAGTTTTTCAAGCTTGGCTTGCCCTCGATCACGGCAGCTGCCAGCATGAGGCGTTTAGCAGGCATGGCTTGCCCTAGACCAAGGCAGCTGCCAGCATGAGGGCGTTAAGCAGGCTTGGTTTGCCCTCGACCAAGGCAGCTGCCAGCACGAGGGCGTTTAGCAAGCAAGGCTTGCCCTCGACCAAGGCAGCTGTCAGCACGAGGTCGTGTAGCAAGCAAGGCTTGCCCTCGACCAAGGGAGCTGTCAACACGAGGGCGTGTAGCAAGCAAGGCTTGCCCTCGACCAAGGCAGCTGCCAGCACAAGCGCGTGTAGCAAGCAAGGCTTGCCCTCGACCAAGGGAGCTGTCAACACGAGGGCGTGTAGCAAGCAAGGCTTGCCCTCGACCCAGGGAGCTGTCAGCACGAGGGCGTGTAGCAAGCAAGGCTTGCCCTCGACCAAGGCAGCTGCCAGCACAAGCGCGTGTAGCTAGCAAGGCTTGCCCTCGACCCAGGGAGCTGTCAGCACGAGGGCGTGTAGCAAGCAAGGCTTGCCCTCGACCAAGGCAGCTGCCAGCATGGGGGCGTTAAGCAGGCTTGGTTTGCCCTCGACCAAGGCAGCTGCCAGCACGAGGGTGTTTAGGGAGCTTGTTTCCTCTATGAATTACGGGTAGGGGAATAGCATAAGTGCCTTCTGGGCATTTGAATACATGATGAGGTAAAAATATGCTTCGATCATAATTTAATCATTTTTCTTACGACCATTAATTGTCATGGCAAAGTTAATTCTACGATCAGAAATACGAGGCGAGCAAATGTTTCCCGGCTGCCAAAATTCCCTGCACTCCCATGCACTGGCGTCACAGTTGGCAATAAGTTCATATTTAACTATAAATGGATCATAAACAGCGTGGACTTGAGCTCATGAAGAACAAATCAACTACAATGAGGATGAAAACACAAAACAAAACAAGTAAGTTGGGCATGAATTGTCTTATAAATTTTATGTTTATAAAAAAAATACAACTATTATATAATTATTCCAAAGAAGCTATAAGTGCCGGTGCCCTGTTGACCGTGAAACCTTGTAGTCATGCAACCGCCCCAAGGTCGGCGACCCGCAAACCGATCTGCCCAAGGACAAGGACATACTTCGAGACGGGTACTCACGTCGTCTTGGTTAAGAGGCTGCGTGTGAATGGGGATGGGCTGCCACTTGAGACAGGAGCGCCACAGTTGGGATGGCGCAGGCGGGAACAGGCCGGCCATCTCGAGCTGTGCGGACATCTGCGTGCGGTCCACGTCTGTGCTCTGCACCCAGATCAGGTTGGGGCTGTACAGGTCCCCGAGAAACTCGTCGTAGCGCGTACGCAACCAGCGCCCCTGGTTGTACTGGTCCAGTTTGCCCTTCTGTGGAACGCACAAGACACAGAGGGTTGTAATTGGTTACCTCTAGCATTACACTAGGTTTAAAAACCACTCTTGACAACCCTGCTGAAAATTCTTACCAAGATCTTGCCAAGATCTTGCCACAAACTTGTAAGATCTTTAGGCAAGATCTGAAGTAAAGATTTTGCTAGATCTTGAGTCAAGATCTTGTCTCAAGATCTTTTCTCAAAATTGTAACAAATCTTGGAATATATTGCAAGATCGTGGGAAGATCTTGCAAGATATTGACCCAAGATCTTGTGTCAAGATCATACAAGATCGTATAATATCTTGCAAGATCTTAGGTAATATTTTTCATCAGGGAATCTCTGCTCATTTATTAGGGTACTTTGCCCAATGCTTTGCTATAACAAGCCGGTACTAGACGAAAATTCTGAAGTTACCAAAAAATATTTATGCTAATTTTCCCATATACACGTTTCTCCTGGTGAAAACAATGTTAAAAATTGTTCTTGTATTTCAATTATTTAAAAAAATGTATATCTTGAGAGATGATACTGAGCAGAAAAGCACCATTATACTGTTTGGCAAAGTGACAAAAAAAGTTTTGAACGTGTTTTTAAAAGGAAACTAACACTAAAAATGTATCTTTGGAAATTGTTTTAGTTTCATCATATTTCAGTAAAACCATAGGTTTTAAAGGCCATCCGCTTAAAATCGCCCCAGGACGCCCGTGAACTGTCTCCTGTGGGAATTGGAACGTTCTAGCAGGTATCGTGAAGACTCTGCAACCACGTGTCGGTCATTAGGGTTAAATTCGCTGGGATCCTAATAGCGCGATGGGAAATCATATCGCACATAGGTACCCACCGCAATGGGTAGCATTGCAAAACTCGCGCTATAACTAAGTATATTATGTGCTGGATATTAATTTTGAATGCATGAATAGTGGGGTTTAGAGGCGCGTCAAAAATTGTGAGGTAGAAGAAGAAGAAGAAGAAAGTGAAAATAGGGAATGAAGGAAGAGACAAGAAGCGTCAGGCTTGGATTAGCTTAAAATGTCTGTACCTACCAATGTATTTAATTAAGACAGTAAACGATTATTATATAATGTTGGTATAACATTTTTTTCTTTTTCATTTTCACGAGCTTTCGTCGGAGATCGGACATGCATTTTCAGCAAGGGCAAAGTCATATATTATTTGGAACCTATTCTGTGTTAGTTTTGTGCTCGAACAACGTTACCGGAGTGCATTTTCACATTCACGAGTAAGGAAGCCTAATTAATAATTGCATGTTCCTGGCGTGCAGCGATGCAAACATTCGATTTCGATTTCGGCATGGTTCCGTGGTTTTCGTAGTAGGTAGGTCCTTCCTTACCATCCTTCTACATTCACCTTTTAATCTGCTCTACAAATCGCTACGCTCATCTTCAACGCAACACAAATTGCGTTCGCACTAGTTATATGATACAATAGTGTTTGAAATTAGCAATAAATTAAAATGTAATAATATGTTTTAACAGCCTAACATCAATAACAGCATATACTAAGCAGTTAGGTAATCATTTGAAAAATCAACATCATTGTGTGTCATTGATTTTATTGTACCATGCAACGAGTTTTATTATTGCGATTATTGTGATTATCATATACCTAGCAAATAATGAAGAAATATGATAATTTTTGTATTACTGTGTCTGTTCTGCGTTCACTTCCATATGCATGCAACATACCTATTGCTTTAGGGTTCAGACGCAAATTTAAAACAGAATGTGAACATTTTCACCGACTGCCACGACCTCTTCCAAGAAAGGTTTCAAGCTCAAAATTCTACCATGGACCAAGAGTCACCGTGATCCATGTTGATCTTGAATGCTCTGTTTTTTTTTTGTGATTTGATTTTTTTAAGACACATGCCCCTACCTCCTTGGCACCAAACAATTATTTAAGTCTCAATTAATATAGTGGTGACGTTTGAGGCTACCACAAAATCGAACTAAAATTCTGTCCAGGCTTTTTGATGAGCGTAGCGAGCGAAGCGAGCGAAGCGAAATCATCAATTTCACTACTGCTAAAAAAAACACTTGGTGTGTGTTTTTTTTTTGTTTTTTTTTTGTTTTTTTGTTTGTTTTTTTTTGTGTGTTTGCGCGCGCTCTACAGGCCAAACGCCTGCTTCGAGTGGGATGAAATTTTCAGGGTGTCTACTTTTGTTCTCAACTTAGACCCCTTGCGTTTTTCAAGAAAATCCTCCACACCCTTCACTTTCAAAGCAGAAAAAAGAGCAAAATTCGACAATTGGGCAAGTTTGGAAAAGTACGGAAATTTATTTAAAAGTGCGTATTTTTTTCAAATGTTCCTAATTTCGATTTTCCTTTAGAAACCATCGAAACCAAATCGAAACATCACACCAGACTTTTCCCAATAAAAACCAATCCAATAAAACCCAATAAAAACCCTTGGGCATGAGTTACATCTATGTATTAACATGCACAATGCTCAATGATCTCAAAATGAGCATATAACCGCCACCCGACAGCTCGGACAGAAACAAAGAAAGGTCAGAATCGTTTACATTTTCAAGTGATCAGAATTTTTGAGAAAGCAGTGGTCCGGCTAGTTGCTACATGATTTTCAAATGCTTTTGCCTCAATCTTTTAATGCGCTAAATACAAACCGCTACGCTCATCTTCAACGCAACACAAATTGCGTTCGCCCTAGTTTAACTTACACTTTGGGTATAGGTATGCTAAATAATCCGATCGGCACTATGCTTCCTCGTGCATATACACTATTAAATTCTTTTGATAAATTGATCAACAACAAGTAAGTACCTACGTGGAAATTTGTTCTACTAGTTTCAACACAGACAACACCCTTAACAGCAAGGCGTTCCATCCAAAACGCGATTCAGCACAATGTTGCTTAACCGCGGCGCTCTTGGGGGACTCAGCGCCCGAAGGCAGCTCTGGTGGTATAAGGAAGTAGGAACCCATAGTAGTTTAGCATTAGATTTCAAAAAACTACTTCAAACTGTGTGTTTAATGCTAATCGAAGTCTAAGTGATTTTCCTGTACCGTGGGCTGTACTCACGTTGGTCAACTGCCCCCAGCCGACGGGGGCCAAAGTGTCGTTGATGTGGGGGTCGTTGGGGTAGGTATCGGCAGGCGTGCGCTCCCCATGGCGGAAAACCTGTGTGGGCACATATCGAACGTGGTTAGGAGGAATGCTGAAAGCGACAGCAATACTGCATAAAAAACAATTAACAAACAAGTAGACGGGTCGTATGGGGTGAGAGACTGTGAGTAGTATGTTATTAGCTATAATTTGGTTGGGATTGGAACTTGATAATAAGATTTTCAATGAAGATCTGATTTGTAAACTAAATAGTTAGTGAGAATTCCATCAATTAAAACACTTTGTTTAAAAACCACTAACAACCTATAATAATAACGAACATTATATAGGTAAGATATAGATGGGAGGTAGGTACCTATATTTATAGAAATAGGTAGGAACAGGTTAATATTGGGTTTTATTGATATTCGTCTATAATCCTTCTTCTAGCTATACTAGCACAATCAAGCCTAATCAAGCGCGAGGCTTTGCAAATTTTGGGATAATATAGTGACGATATAGACTAAAGCAATTAATATTTTGGCCTTCATTATTTCCATTGTTGCTGGTTTCGTGCCTTTAATTACACTTGATATCTTTATTTTTATGGGCGGGGACCTTTAACTTGAGAAAAAGATAATAGCTTCCGGCAAAAATATTTCACAACTTGAACCAAGAAAGTCGCAATATTAAGTACCTTATTTTTTATATGGCGTCCCATGCTGCACAACACAATATCTCCTTGTCACCAAGGCTAATTTATATTGTTGCCGCAACTCATCACTAGATTAGAACAAGATTTTTAGAACTGAATAGCATTGGGTTGCATTATGAATGAAATAAAAAAAACTCATTTCAAACTCGGTGATAACTTCGTGATAACTGTGTAGGTTTAGCTACCTATAGGTAAATATATTATTGTAAATAGCTAAAAAATGATGTGCGCCTATGGAGCCGCGAGCAGTACTTTTAGTTCTCAACTCAAACCAGACTTTGGTTCATTTTGTAAGGTACCTAATCCATAAAAAGAAGGTTTCAAAAGGGATGATATATTCTTGCAGTGGAGGATGAATATTTGCTTGTTGTGTTGGACTATACTGGCGATAGTTGTAAAGCGTATGCGAGGTGCCTAGACCAACGTACAGAGTGAGTGAATATTATACGGCACACAGTGCACCAGGAAGGTGACAATCTTGCTGGGATTTAAAAAATATAGCCACAACTTATTATAAACATTATCTATAAACCTAGTCTAGGCACATTATTATCACACTGTTATCCTTTGTCCAACATCGCAACTAAATATACGGTACACAATCAATAAATTGTGCGAGCCCTCATACCTATGTTTACTACGAGCTTACTTATAGGCTAGCCTATAGCCCGTTATAGGCTTGGAAATACGTAGGTGATACGCGGGCAAGTACGCGAGCGCAGTTCCTAATTAACCACTGATTAGATAAATATTGTTTATTTCCGCCCGCTTGGTCTTGCCTGACTAAACCAAACAAATGCGCCATGTTAATGACCTCGGATTTTAGCTCCGACGCTAATCATGCAAGTAAACTTACAATGGTCAATAGCCGTGCAGGTAGTGGGGTCGCAGTGCTATTATCAACTAGCTGATTGATGGTCACTTGCGGTTTCCCGCTCCAGAAAATATTATAGTTTTACCATAGATGAATGAAAGTGTTTTACTAAATCGTTAGCAACAAATTGTTCAGTTAGAAACTTACCTTTAGGTCGGTCAGCACGGTATGATATACTTTTTAAACTGTGCGACGAGTACGACCTATTCTGATTTCAGCCTAGCGATTTAGTAACTTTTACGTTGTGCCGTTATCGGTTCTGATGGACAAAATCCCTATTTTTGTCCGTGTTAATTTTATAACTTTGTAACCGAGAACAGCAAAGTCAGAGTTACGAAATCGTAGTGCGTACCTGTAATGAACCTTAAATCCTTGGAAAACATATTACATTGAAACCTGTTTGTGATGTATAATTTACTTTTCCTATCCAGTAAATTTCGATATCGCATATCGCAATATCGCAATTAATGCAGTCTCTACATTGCAAATGATTCTGGTAGCAAATAGATGGTCACGTTATTCGTTAGTAAATAAGCTCTGGCTGTCAGTCACACTTACCACGTGTACGAGCTCCAAGTCAGCCGTCACACAAGTGACGTATGCCACGATAAAGAGTGCTCCTTTCATGACCAACATTACGCTTGTACTGGCACTACCTGGGCTCAATTCGCTACTTATAGAATATTTCTAAATATCTCCTTTCCTAGACGCAATTATGCAGGGATCATAAACAAAAGCCCGCCTCGGGGAATATTTAGCAATATATTATTATAATAATACCGACTTTATATTCATGCATATTATCAGTTACTTGGAAACTTGAAAGGACGGTATAGTGACTAGTGAGGAACCGGCATGAGAACGGAACTGTTTGGCAGGTGACAGGCTACTGAGTACTGATATGAGTCTAGTCTATGTAATAGATCTGAGTTATCTAACACACTGCAGATAAGATTTATCTTGTAATATTTTTAACTGTTCGACTGTGGAATATAGTATTTGTCTGCATACAACCTGCATACAAATGAGTTATCACATACACTCAAATTTTGAATTGCGAAATTCTAATGAGAAATTAATCTGGAGTCCACCAATGGGCCCATTCCACACTTTTTTGTCGCATCCATTTCATTAGATTCTACATGTCACTGGCCTGGCACACCGTTCCGAATCTGATTAGCCTCCGTTAATGAATTATTTAAAATTTTGACTTCAAATCATGTTCAAATATTCTACACTCTACGTGATCAACAATTTGCGAGAATCACCACCAATATGATCATTGTTGAGAAGTGATCTCCCATTGTCGTGAAATGATGCATTCAATTATCTGACAGATCTCGTGAACAACAATGGTAACCAATAGAAACGGCATTCTTATCCGCCATTTTCCAAATCATCTTTTCGTTCATCTCGTAACATGAAAGTTTATTAACACACAAAAAAAACTGTCATTACCAAATTGAAGTACAACTCGAAGTTAGAAAACCTCAAAAAAGCCATAATCGTAAGTGGCGCGTTTCGATATTACAAATCAACAGTTTTTGCAGACTAATATAATAATTTAAAATGAGTCAAGAAGATTTGGGACTCGCTCAATGCTTTACCAGAGCATCCCTTTACGTCGGGGACTTGCATAATGACGTCACCGAAGCGATTCTCTTCGAGAAATTCTCGGCCATCGGCGCAATTCTTTCGATCCGTGTATGCCGTGATAAGGTTACTCGCCGCTCTTTGAGCTATGCATATATAAACTTCCAGCTCCCAGCAGATGCTGAGAGGGCCATTCAAACAATGAATTTCGATGTGGTGCAGGGCCGACCGATTCGCATCATGTGGTCTCAGAGGGACCCTTCACTTCGTAAATCAGGAGTCGGGAACATTTTCATAAAAAATCTTGAAAAGAGCATCGATAACAAAGAAGTATTCGACACATTCTCTGAATTCGGGAAAATTCTGAGCTGCAAGGTGGCTCAAGACGCTAATGGGACGTCGAAAGGGTATGGTTTCGTCCACTACGAGAAGGAGGAGAGTGCGCTCAAGTCTATCGAGACTGTCAACGGGATGCTCTTGAAAGGCAAGAAGGTGTTCGTCGGGAAATTCATTCCTCGCAGGGAACGGGAGAACTCAGAGCCAACCCCTAAGCCGTTCACCAATGTCTACATCAAGAATTTTGGCGAAGACTTCAATGACGAACTCTTGAGGGCGATGTTCGAGAAATATGGCGAAATCACCAGCCACAAGGTGATGAAGACTGAAGATGGGAAATCTCGTGGCTTCGGTTTCGTCGCATTTAAAGAGCCTGTCGAGGCCCTCAGGGCAATTGAGGGTTTAAATGGCATAGAAGTGAGTTCGGGGAAAGCATTGTATGTTGGTCCTGCTCAATCAAAAGCAGAGAGGCAGAGAGAGCTGCGTCGCATGATCGTCAACAAAGTCAACCCGTTTAAAGGTATGAACGTGTTCGTGAAGAATTTGGAACTTGGAGTTGATGACGTCCAGCTTCGCCAAGAGTTTTCCCGCATTGGCGACATCACTAGTGCCAAGGTGATGTTGGAGCAGGGGCGCAGCAAAGGGTTTGGGTTTGTGTGCTTCACTTCGGCCGCCGATGCAGAAAATGCCATTGCCAAAATGAATGGTATGCTGATCAACGGAAAAGCTGTCTATGTAGCCTTGGCCCAGAGCAAGGCGGAACGCCAGGCTTACCTGACTGCCCATCCGACTTACAGCCATGTCAAAGCTCCAATAGGTAAATTACATATCACATGTGACATGATCACACATTTACCTAGGTATAGATGCCATCATCCTACAGATAATTTTACAAATCTTTAAGCATTTCTATTGGCTAGCAACACGTCTCAATAATAAAATGAACAATGTCTCCACTATGCCAATGATGCCATGCACTGACAATCTCAATGTAATAAACATTTTACAGTTCAGCACCGCAGCCAAGATTATGTGGCCCCACAGCTGAGTCATCTTGCGTCTTGGTCTTCGGGAGAGTCGTCCCAACACCAGATGCCGCGCTTTGCCACGGCTGGCTCAGCTTGGTGGGGATCGGCGGCTGCTGCGTCCAATGTGTACCGTTACCCGCAGCAGGCCATCCGCTACGCCGTCTCGACCGGAGGCACAAACTACATGGAGGGACGTGCACTTCGTGCTGCCCATCACGTGAGTTAAATAATGACCTAAACATGTTGGCAGCTCAATATCTGTAATAATATGGCACGGAGTCCATCGAAAGTCCGTGTTCCAGTAGGAAGCTATTTGGTTCCAATTGGTTGCGATAGAATGGATCGGCTCTTTGGTGAAAGCTTCCAGCACCGTGCACCACCGTGCCAAATTTCAAAACCCGGCCCTCCGATTTTAAACTGGGTAGTCAAAGCCCTATTGGTATACATGGGCTTAGCTCTAGATTTAATGTGAACTGAAATATTCCAGCCCTTTCTATTTGATTCCATGCCCGCACTGCAGTAACACAACTCTAATTTTTTGTTTTGTAATCAGAGTGGTATGGTACTACCTAGCATTAAAAAAATGACTTACCTATTGGCTGAGATTTTACATAAGACCCAATGGGGCACAGTCAATAGTGTAAAACTTCAAAGTGATGTAACTAGGTATACCAATCATTCTCTTTGCACATTCTAACTTGTTATAACTTTTGCATATTTGTTGAGAAATGTTTGACTTGGATTCTGAAACTAACTCACTTTCTGCTCTTTGGTTTCAGTACTAAACCAAAGAGATGAGAAAATACCACACAGAAAATGGTGCATAGAAGATGACCAGCACATAAGAAAATATGGTATTTGATATGTATATGTTAGATCTTTTACAAATGCCAGTATTTTAGCGACATTTATGGTCTCTCCATAGTGTGTTACTTCGATGAGGAAACTGAGAATAGAATTTTCAAAGAGTTGTAGATTGAGGAATATAGCATTCACATCTGCAATTAGAAGCTAAATGCAACTAATAGAATGAACCACCTGTAGTACGTAGGTAGTAGCAATGTTTTTCTCAAAGCATGCAGATCATCATGTGTGGATATTGTGTTCGATTGTAAAGAGATGTACCATTTCAATTCATTTGCATTGCATAACGGTAAATGAGAAACAATTATTCAGAATCATGATTAGAAAGAGCAGCTTAAAGATTTTGCTACTGTGAGGACATGGTATATTTGTGCAAGCTTGAAATTGAAAACATGTGGTAGTGTTTCATTTCAGGGATGTCATAGCAAGTTTGTCAGACGAGAAGTTGGTCGACAGAGTTAGTTTCAATCATTAAATTTTAAGTTATTAGCTACCTACACAACAACGTATTTCAATGTATCGTAACACACTATGCATTATATGGAGCAAACTAATAAAGCGTTCAGCACAATAACCCTCGATTGCTTAGTTGTGAATGCGGCAGTTTGTACTACGCAAACTAAAAATCAGATCACAATTCGCCAATGCGTACTGCAAAATGTGGTGGAGACTTCTTACCTGTGCAATAAAGAACAGACTATTTGTAAAGAACTAGGTACCTATCCAAAAAGATGCGAGAAATTCAGGTAGGTACACACATAATGGAAACTTGAGAATTTGCAGATGAATTGACAATTGATTGGTGCCTTTGGTATTAGTATTAATTATAGTTATAATTATAGTTATTAATTATAATTATATTAGTATTATTACTTACTATTAGTAGTAAGTTTTACTCTACATCGGTTCGGTTCACTTTTCTGGCACAGTGGGAAAGATTTTCCTGCAATCAATTCACATCACATATGCCTACAGGTAACTAGGTACCTACAGTCGTGTTAGCCTTACTTCACCACAGCGAAGTAAAGTACCTCTCATTTGACTCTTTACGATTTAAAAAGAGTAAAAAGGTAAAATAATTGATGAGCATAGCGAGCGAAGCGAGAGAAGCGAAATCATCAATTTCACTACTGCTAAAAAAAACACGTTGTTTTGTTTTTTTGTATGTGTGTTTATGCGCGCTCTACAGGCTAAACGCCTGCTTCGATTGCGATGAAATTTTCAGGGTGTCTACTTTTGTTCTCAACTTAGACCCCCTGCGTTTTTCAAGAAAATCCTCCATACCTCTTCCCTTCAAAGCAGAAAAAATAGCAATATTCGGCAATTGAGAAAGTTTGGAAAAGTACCGAAATTTATTTTAAAGTGCTTATTGTTTTAAAATTTTCCCAATTTCGATTGTTGCCTTTCGAAACCATCGAAACCAAATCGAAACATCACACCAGCTTTTTGACTTGAAGTTGACTTCAAGATTTGACAGATATTAGAAATTTTGTCAATTTCGTGCATGCAAGTTTTTGAAAGTAAGTCCGCGGCAGAAATATATCTCCAACTTAACAAAAACCATTGGGCATGAGTTACATCTATGTATTTACATGCACATTGCTCAATGATATCAAAATGAGCATATTTCCGCTACCCGACAGCTCGGAAAGAAACAAATAAATGTCCGAATCATTTACATTTTCAAGAGATCAGAATTTTTGAGAAAGCAATGGTCCGGCTTGCCGCTCCATGATTTTCATAGGCTTTTTGCCTCAATCTTTTTATGCGCTTTATACAAACCGCTACACTCATCTTCAACGCAACACAAATTGCGTTCGCGAAGCCCTAGCAATGATAAATTACCATATTTAATGGTAATGATAAAATCTTTATCATTTTGACTCTTTGGTATGGTACTCTATGATACAAGATCACCAGAATTGTGACAAACTCAATTATTTCTAGTGTAGGACCTACCCACATACCAACAAAAAGAGATGCAAGCAACAAAAACTTTTTTGAAACTATTTCCACCAATTTATTAAGAGTAATACAAAGAAAATTTGTGGTAGGAAATTTGTGGTAGGGAATTTTAAACAATTTATTTCTCATATTTAGGTTCAAAATTCCAATATTTGGCAAGGGACAACTACCCAAGATTACGCGGTGGAATCCAACACAGCGAATGGGACTAGGTATACAAAATTGATGAACTCTTCTTGTTCAAGAGCATCCAATTATATATAATCCAAATCCAATCAATTATCATGCATCGGGTTATTTTGTGTTTATGGAGGTGAGTATTGCATCACATCAAATTTAAATATGGCATTTTGAAGTTTTGAGATGATCGGCATGACAAATTAAAAAATTTTTCCTGAATATAATGCAGATGAAACAAATATGACTTGTTCAAGAACATACAATCATAAATATTATAATCCAATCATGCATCAGGTTTTTTTGTATTACAGGAGGTTTGAGTATTGAATCAGATCAAAATAAGAGATGTTATCATTTTGATGTTTTGAGATCATTGGCAATACAATTGACTCAACTTTAAATGCAAGGAATTATTTTCCTGAATATGCAGATAAAACAAATATTAGGACACTAATTTCCTACATGAATACTATGCAACCTTGTTGACAGAAAAGCAAAAAAATGTTGGCAGGCAGGTCCTATACAGGTACCTAGCTGTAGCTGGTAAAAACATGGTATAAACGAAGTAAGCTGCTGATGCGATTTTATTCAACCAATAGGTACCATATTTATGCTACTCTGCAGAAGCATGCAGCTTATATTTCTAGGGACAGCATCCTGCTATCCCACAGCTTTCCGAGGAGTGTCGTGCACAGCATTGCGCTTAGAAAGTAAGTCGAACTTGCTTTATTGTCACACATAACCTTCATTTAATGATCAATTTTAATATTTACTTTGATTGTAATAGCAATACATACTCGGTTTTATCAATGCTTGGTTATTCTATCTACAGGTGGTGATATTTGGTTATTTGATTGTGGTGAAGGCTCCCAAATTCAATTGCAAAAGAGCAGTGTTCGACCTGGGCGTATAACTAAGATCTTTATTACGCATCTACATGGCGATCATGTGAGATATTCAGAGCTAACCATGGTTATACGGACTTCTAATTAATTTGATTGACAATTATTTACTAGGTACTTTCCCAATTTGTTACAGTTATTTGGCTTGCCAGGGTTAATATGCACCCTGGGTAATCAAGTCATAGACCGCCCCAATTTCATACTGGAAATATATGGACCACTCGGCATTCGAAGATATGTCCGCGAATCACTTGTGCTGTCAAGATCTCCACTTCCTTTTCAATATGTAGTATGTCCACGCTGCGTGCATATTATAACATTTACGTTAATTAGTTCTGTAAGGTGTCAGCAATTTTTTTAATGTCTGAAAATGTTTTTGCCTGTTGAAATGAAGGTACACGAGTTAATTCCTGATGCAATGCAGTTTCCTGATGACTGGAGTGCATGGATGGTTGAACACTGTGCTTCAGAAAATTGTCATTTGCAAGAAAAACAAGGCAAAAATATACCTTGTGGAGAGAAACGTATTTGGAAATTGTGAGTAGATTTCAGATTTTCAATACAGAGTATATTTCCATTTTCAGGCTGGATTACTTGTTTGTAGTTTTATCAAAATCATGTCAAAGCACAAGAGCAGAAACTTGAGAAGTTCTACTTCTTTTTAAAACATTTTGTAGGCTTCAAGTGGTTAGAATGATACATTTATACCTTCCTATTATATTCTATCTTAGGTGTGACGAAGCTGGTTTCAAGGTGGAGGCAGGACCAGTTGTTCACCGAGTTCCTACATTCGGCTTTGTCGTCACCGAGAAAGACTCCCCAGGCCGACTTGACGTCGAATTACTCAAGATTCTTGGTGTACCCCCTGGGCCAAAGTACAACCAAATAAAGCAGGGTCAAGCAATCGTGCTCGATTGTGGGAGAATTGTATCCTTTGACGGCTCGGGGATTAAACTTAAAAAAGATGTAGCTTAAGACAGGATAGGATTCGAAACAAACATATTTACTTCCCGGCTATTGCTATCAAAGTTCCAAATATAACACAAATTTCCACAGTTTCTTTAACAAGTTTTACTAGATAAATCCTAGTGAAGTGCTCGGTAAACCAAAAAAAGGTCGCAAGCTAACCATTCTCGGAGACACGTCTGACGCAAGCGCAATGACCCAGCTAGCAACAGACAGTGATGTACTGATTCACGAAGCAACTGTTGAAAATTCTATGGCTGACAAGGCCCGGGAAACGGGCCATTCGACTCCGAACGTGGCAGCTGCATTTGCCCGACAGACTAACTCCCGGCAGTTGATCCTCTACCACTTCAGTCAACGGTACAAAATGGACCCAGCGGAAGGAGATGTACGTTTATATTTTATTTTGTAATAGAGATCAACATCTGTTATTTTATTGATGATAACTTTCTCTCATTATTGTACAAAAGAACCTGTAAGAATGCCAGTGCCAATCGATGCAAATTGCCTTCTAAATGTTTAACTTGCTGGGGCATAGGAACTATTTATTTAGTGAGGGGTCATACATGCATGAAAAATTTTTGGGGTTTTAGCCCCAAAAATATGTGTATTCAATGTTTTTATTGGAGCAAATCTACGTGTTTGCGGTAATTTTTAGAGCCATTATATGAAAGCGCAAAAAAAATTGGAAAAAGGGCCATGTTCGCCCTTATTTACGTCTTTTGTCCAGAACATACTGAAATATTGGAATGATAACTTAAATGGTGTGGCCTTGAGATGTCAGCAACTTTTGGTCTGTTTCAAAAATTTTGATAGATCAATTTTCGACTTTGGTCACCCCATGTGAAAGAAATAAGACACAAGGACTTGTGTCTGCTTAGGGGTGTACCAGGTTTGAATCAACGCTTCAAAAAGTTAACAATCAGAACTGTGATTGAGCCTTAAATAGAAAGTTTCGTGAAAACTTCAATCACGGACGCGATCCAGTTTTGGGACCCCCGGGGGGAGCAAACTGGCCTGACCCCCCTGGTGGATGAGTAGGGGGGATTTGAAATCCCATCCCCCCCCCCTCCCCGCTCTTTCTACACCACTGTTTAGCTGCAAACTACAGAAAACTTTCTAATTGCTGCACATTATTATTCCATTGTTGCCATGGGCCCACCAATACTGGATATTAATTCATTAAAAGCATTGCAGTCTCTAAGAATTAGGGTTAGCCTGCAAAGTACATGCAACCATAGATAATGCCACCATGAGGCAGCTTTGGTAGACCATAAAGTGCTCCAACCACAGAGGCTTTCTGTTACAAAAGTTAAATTTCGAATTTTTCAATACCTACCTACTGTTTCAGTGTAACGTGAACCGGCTTGTGCTTGAAGCAGAGAAAGCCTTGAATGGCAGCTGCCCAGTGCGTGCAGCCTCAGACCTTCTGGAGATAACTATTTGCAGACAAGAACAATGACGCTGGCCTTGTAAGCACATTTAGCAAAGTATATCATTTTAGCCTCACATGATTTATTGAAGTCCCCTCAAACTCAAACTCAATTGCAGTACATATTTAAAGAGATGGCGTAATTTTTGTATGGATTTACGCACTCAAGCGTTTATCCTGTCAAGTTTGGTGGGCACACTAATCACAATACCAATGCTCACTCTATTACAAGTATTCTGTCATACTGGCACTAGATTTTCCCACGAAGTCTGCTCCATTCTGTAATGTTTATCATATTATTTCCTCCATATATAACCTAATAGGTATCTGTAAACTTTGCACTTTTGTTTCCGTTTCAGTTGCAGGGCTTCAGCATCACGGATATTTTTGCATACGAGAATCTTTATCTAGACATACCAAGACTGGGAGCCTTAGATAAGTAGGTTCACGGATACGAGCGCGTCTAAGCATGCCGTTTGGCCCCACCTCCCTGACGTGACAGCCATGCAATGGCAATACCTACTGATTATGATTCTACAAATAGACTATAAATTTGCTGCCATTTGCTCTTAAAATATTTTTCACCAGCGTTATTTAGTCTTATGATAATTTAATAAATATTTTGTAAAGTAAATTAAATGCCAGTTTATTACTTACCAGGGTTCCGCGAACACAATTTGTGTTGCGTTGAAGATGAGCGTTACGGTTTGTTTATAGCGGTTAAAGTCGCTCTTACGTTTGGTCTTCGTATCCATGGCAATGCCAATTTTTCAAAGTACCTAATTCTGTGCGAAAAAGTGTGCAAGATTGAAAAACAAGTTTCAATATGATAACATCTATTTAAACCATAACTAATGTTGTTTTTGTGTCTTTGAAGTGTAGGTATAGCAACACTTTCATGAAAAAAAATTGCAAAAAAATGCGAAAAACGTCACAATCAGAATTTTGATGTGCCATTATCTTAAAAGTGGAGTTCCGTGACCCCAGTTTTTCTTTTGCTGAGAGGAATTTGGAAAAATACACACTTTTAGATAAATTTCCGTATTTTTCTTAATTTTCCCAATTTCAAATATTGCTCTTTTTCTGATTTAAAGGAGAGGCGTACCTATTGAGGATTTTCTTGAAAAATGCAAGAGGTCTAAGTGGAGAACAAAAGTAGACACCCTGAAAATTGTATCGCAATCGAAGCAGGCGTTTGGTTTGTAGAGTGCTCACAAACATACAAACAAACACACACAAGAGCTTTTTTACCAGCAGTGAAATTGAAGATTTCGCTTCGCTTGCTACGCTCATCAATAATTCTGTCTGATTTAGATCTATTATGTTCGCCAGGTATGGAACCAAAAGTGAGTGGAATGTCGTGCATGGATCGTGCAAGAATCGAGCAATTCTATGTGAACAATGAACTAGGTAGGTAGGTACTTGTTGTGAACTTGCTTATCTGTTTGCCTATAACATATATATATATATATATATATATGCATTTGGTTGAGTGCTGTTTGATCAGGAAGCCTAGATCAATATAGATCTAAATTCGCCAAGAATTTTGTAGGTACCTACCTATAAGGTGCATTGTGCTGGAGACTGTTCAATAAGGTTCAATACAAACTATTAGAGGTCAGAAAGCAGGGGGTTTGCATTGTACTGTTTTATTTCCTTACAGTAACTTGGGCATACCGTGTTTACCACATGAAATTTGTATAGGTACATTCTACTCTCGGTTGAAATGAAAAGGTAAAAAATAGCAAAACTTTTCAAATTCAAATTTTTCTGTAGGCACGACAAGGTTATACGTACGCCAGCGAGAGTCACGCCAGGGCGCCAGTTCTGCCGTCGTGCGTACAGAAAACAGTAAAATGTCAGTCAGTGACATTTGACAGCTGTACAATTTAAATGTCTTTATAGATTGATTATATTTTAATATTTGTCTTGCGTACGGAAATCATGAAAATAACAGTGAAAATATTACTTGGCGAAGAGTGTTCGCTTGAGGTGAGGAGATCTTCGAATCCTTTAACTTAACCTTGTGGAGGATATTTAACCTAAAATAATGTCTCTCTAGGTCGCTAGTGATGTTCTCGTTTTGGAACTAAAAAGGTTTATTGAAGAAACCATGAACGTGCCAATAAGGAATCAAAAATTACTTTTGTCTGGAAAGACTCTTTGTGGTAAGTAAAATCTACCGGCTCATTTGGCATTTAATGCAATAAATTTGTGGTGTTCATTTTGGCACATTACTAACACAATTAATTGAATTTATAATGCTAACGCCCTATTATTCCATTCTTTGAACTCTTTACAGATGATAAAAAGCTAAGTGACTATAATATTAAAGAAGGCACTAAGCTAAATTTATGTATATTGCGAAATAAAGATGAATCAACTTCAGCCAAGCCAGATGCTGTGCAGCAAAATGCTCTGGTAGTAGAGCTGCTGAAGGTCCTTCGTCAGTACTGTAATGAAGCTAACGCAAATAAAATAGCAGAAGAGTTTATGAAGCAGTTCCATGTAAAACTATCTACTTTGAGTCTTGATGATATTGAAAGAATTGCTACATCTTATATGCAAGATGAACAGCAAGATATTTGAAGGAAAATAAGACTTACGTTTGGTAATACATCACGATCCACGAATCAATCTATGACATTGTATTACATTTATTAGTATGAATAGTTATTCATGCATGGTACCATTATGCATTATACCATTATATACATGGCATGGTAGGTACCTACATTACTGAAAATTACATACTCCATGGCTTCATTAGGTACCTAGGTAGTTGTTTCTTGGAAGGCACATGATGTATTTTTTCAAGCTATTTGTACCCTCTCTGTAAACATGTATTTGTACCCTAAAATCTTGCAGTTTGGAATGTAAAATCTTATCATTAGATATTACCCGAATCTGAATAAATAAAGCTTGTTATATTATATATCACCATAAGTTCTCAGCCTGCCAGCATCTTCAATAGGCCGTGGAATCACACACAGAAACAGTCACCTTCCATCTCATTGTGCATTTTCATAATTATTTAAACCGTTCGACTTTGGATCTGTGAAACGAAGTTTCTAAGGAGGTGGGGGTAATTTGCAAACGCTGTGTTCCGCAACTCCTGGCACATCCTGCTCGTCAAACGTATCAGACCAATGCGCAGACCAATGCGCTACCATCTGTCTTCCCCCGTTTGCCGGACAGATATCCACGTGGCTCTCCTCCCTTCCGTGATAATACGACACAAGTCGAAACTGCAGCCCGAGATCAATGCTGGAGTCGAGCTGCCGTACGATCTGTACGAAGCTGGGCCGCGTCTCTGGCCGCCACTTCCAGCACGCAGTCATAAGCGAGTGCAGCAGATCAGGGCAAATGGGCGGCCGTTGAAGCAAGCCTCCGCCGAGCACTAACGAGGCGACCTGCTCGTTGGCCAGGCCTTGGTACGGCTGTGCCGCCAACATCGCCATCTCCCACAGCACGACTCCGTAGCTCCACACATCTGACTGGCTCGTGAACAGGCCGTCGGCCAGACTCTCCGGCGACATCCAGCGCACGGGCAAAGCCCCGCGCGTGTGGTTCCTGAAACAAAACGACTTCAACACTGGGAGGTCTTCGTGTCTAGATAGGATTTAATGTCACGCACAAGCGTGCAAAACTATGCGCCACTTTCGACTTGTTGGCTTTGTGTTCTTGCGTTCGAAATACGTATATCGGGACAGAGCGACGAGATTAAGTAACAGCATCTTTCTGTCACGGCAAAGTCCCCCAGTGTCTGGCCATGGACCATTTGGCTTTGCCATATTGGCAAGTTTAAGAGAGGTAAGGGTCACTTCACTTTCAGTTGTGTATTGTTTACTATGTTATTGACCTAAGGGACGTAGAAACTACGTAAGTCAATTATAAATGGGAAAAATTAGCAAGATCGCATTGACTTCAGTACAATAATACTTATCTGCATACCAATACCGACCCCAAATTATTCTCACCTGTAATAGTCCGTGTCGTAAACATCTCTGGTCATCCCGAAGTCCCCGACCTTGACAGTGAGGTCGTGACCGAGCATGCAGTTGCGAGCGGCGAGGTCGCGATGCACGAACTTGCGTGCCTCGAGGAACGCCATGCCGTCGGCGATCTGCGCGGCCATGAGCGTGGCGCGGCCGAAGTCAGGGCCACGGTCGCCTTCGCGCATCGAGCGCAGGTACGTCTTGAGGTCGCCCAGCGTCATCAGCTCCATGACGACCAGCGGCGGGCGGCCGCGCGAAACGACGCCCAGCAGACGGATCACGTGGTACGCGTCCGCGAACGACTTCATCACCTGCGGAAATCCAGTTGGAGCTTGCTGGTTGGTTGGTATTTTTGTTAATGGGAATTATCTTTTGAATACAAAGCTCTGCGCAGTAATAATAAAGACCAAGAGACATAGATTTGAAAGTTTTGTACTAGAGCACATGAATCGCAAATAGTGTGTGCATTAAATTTCTTAGGCTCATGTCGGTCCTATCGAGCCCATATATAAGGATATTTGGTCCTACCTTTAGCACTAATTGCTTAGCAGTTTGTTTGTTTTGCAGTTGTTTAGCAGGAGACTTTTATTTAGCATTCAAATTGCAGTTTGAAAAAATATATTTTTTCAAAGAATGTGAGTACAAAAAATGGAAGGGAGATGACCAAGCTTGGTAAATGATTTCTTGGCTAAGAATAAAAGTTAAAACAAATAATAAGTGATCCTTAAAAATGTAGCTGAATTCAAAAATAAATCTACTTTATAGTCATCATGCTAACACACACTTTATAATATGAAATGAGTCATAAAGAAATAAATGAAAGAAGTGTTAAATATTGGACTCATGTCCGTTTGAGTTTCTAAGTCTACTAATATACTGACCGAAGCTTCTTTGAGAAAGTCCGAGCGCTCCCTGGCCGTGGCGTTATCTTCTATGGTTTTGATAGCGCATGGGATAGGTGATTCCGAGAGCAGCGTGCCTTCGTAGACGAGGCCGAACGAGCCTTTTCCGAGCCGCCGCCCGACCTCCACTTTGTCCCGCGACAGCTCCCAGTGGTCTTCAAAGTACGGCGTCGCCGAATGATAGTCCGGGTTGACGGAAGCAATCAGCCACATTTTGCGGCGAACTCGCGAGCGGCAGTAGAACATCAGCACGGAAACGCAGCCGAGAAGCAGCAAGGCACCAAATGTTACCCCTAAAATGGTCTCGTCGCGTGTTTCGTTACGTAACTTGGTTGACAAGCTGTCGACTTCGTAAACGATGGGCTCGGAAAACTGTCCGTTTCCGGCAAGGGAGACGGCCCTTATGCGGAAACCGTACTTTCCGGGCTGGAGATTTTTTAGAATGTGGATCCCACCATTCTTTTCGTGCTGTTTCCGTGTCAAACATTCCAAGATAGGCTTAGCGTTTTCGACGCCTACTCTACGGTATTCTACGTTGTAAGAAACTATGATTCCGTTGGGTCGTTTTGGTGCCGTCCAGAATATCTGCACGTCGCCCATGGTGTTGTTCCATTCAGTGACCTTGACTCTGATCTCATCAATGTTGTCGGCCCCCTCCATCGCTTTGGAGCGAACCGTCACCAGGCTTGCGAAACTGCATCGCGTGCTCTTGTTGTCTTCCGTGAATTGCCGGCAAGCCATCACTTTCACGGAGTACTTCGCAAAATGCCGCAGGTTTTTGACCACTAAGTGCGTTTTGTTTGCGGCAACTTTCTTCACAAATGCCCTGTTTTGCTTACCGTCATCTTTACTCGTTGGCAGGTAATTGTCAGGGTCGACATATCCCCAAGGGGGCCAAGACTCTTCATAAAACTTTCGGCCATTTTTAGAATCTTTTTTCAATTTGTCAACGAAGGTAGAGAAGTCATCTTCTTTGCGCTTTGGCAAATGTGTTGCAAGGAAAATGTGAAAAAAGTCTTTGCATGCTTCTGACATCACTCTCATCTCTTCTTTAGACCGAGCCACATTTATTTCCTGCTTCTCACAGCGAGATTTATAATCAGAGGCATCCTTGATTTCGTAAACCTCTTCTTTCCCACAGCAGTTAATAACCCTCCTCTTCTTCGTGAGGACAAGATAAGCCTCTTCAGCCGCATGAGGGTTGTCGATCACCATCGGATGCTGGCAATAATCTCTCTGGTCCAAGTATTCCTTCTCGTACTTGAGCCAAGTGCCAGAGACTACGTAGTGGTCGAGGATGCCATTAGCCTGCCGTGGAGCATCCCACTGGAGCTCGATCTGCGAATAGGCCGACGAACCGGCCTGCACGATGATCGGCACCGAGGGCCGGTCCGGCAACGTCCGAAAGTACCGCACTTGGCTTTGGCGGACTGTGTAGGTGTGCGAGGTGACCATCGTCACGTAGTATGCGTACTGGGAGTATGGCTCCAGCCTCGTCAGCGGATGGTGCACGTTCACCTCGGCCTCCGCTGGAGCGTTCACGTAGTTGATCTTCCAGTAGTTGTCGCTTTCGCCGCATGCCCCCCGCTCGTCGTAGGCGGTCACGTTTCGGTCGGGTGCGAGGATGTAGTAGACGATGTAGCGAACCATCGAGTCTGTGGGCGCCTGCTCCTGCTCCCATTCCAAGAGAACACTCTTGGAATAGATGATGGTCACGTTGGCGAAGAGGTTGTCTTTTACCTCGTGATTGCACGAGACTTTGTCGCCGTTGGACTCTTCAGATACTTCATGTTTCGTGAAGTTCCTCAGTCCCGCCAATCTGTTGAAATTTTCGATCTTGGATATGCAAAGCTTCGGATTGTTGTGGAAAAAGAGCCGTCCGTTCAGTATTTTCACCGGCTTTTTAACAAGTCCCCATAGCTCTTTTAAATTCTGATTGTTGTGGATGATCAGACTGAAGTTTGAGCTGTCCGTGTTGCCGCGAATGACGCTCAAGTTTTTGAAAAAAGACAGCGATGGAAGGAGGAAAGAGCGTACGACCTTGAGACTGCCGTAGATCTCCTCTATCTTCCCGAGGTTTTCCTCGAGCTCCTTGACGACATGTGCGCCGCCGCGGATCTCGATCTCGATCGAGCCGTTGACGAACGTGCAGCCCTTCATGTGCTGTGCCGCGGCGATGCTGCCTATGTGCGCGCCAAAGCACGGGCACCGTTCGCCGCAAGCCTCGCACTCGATTGTCTAGTGCGTGCCAACAAAAATGCATGCGTTGTGAGGGGGTTGATTTGTGTGGAAATGGTGAGGCCTGGATGAAAGGTCCTGTTTGATCGGGTGAAATCATCGGATTGCTGTCAGAAATAATAAACTTATCTGGCAAAATTGGACATGAAACCAAAATGGAGGCCAATACGTATATCGGTACCTAAGAGAAGACCTATGATATTATATACATTTGAAGAAAATGTAGTTTTACTTATCTCCATAAATGTTAATGTTATTCCAAATCCTTTTTATAGCTGTGACAGATTATGTCAAGAGATACTACCACAGATGATACTACAGTATAATATAATATATGTCATTGCTGACCTTGGTGTTGTTTCTGTAGACTTGAGCGTACGATTTCGGGCACTTGGCAACGCATGAACTCATGAACGGCCAATGCACCGCCATCGCCCGGCACTGTCTTTCGGTCAAACAGTGCAGTCCCAGATATTCCAGCCTGTTAGACGAAATCAGTCACTTCAATTAGAACCAGTATTCCAATCATAGGCGTGCGCAGGGGGGGGGGGGGGCGAGCGTAGGCCTGGGCCCCACCTAACGAATTTCCTAAATCACATAGATTTGCTTGAAAATAACCTTGATTGTTCTAAATTTTTCCGAGGGCTGTGCCTGGTGAGGCCACTGTCCACCCATACCCCCCCCCCCCCCACCGGTTCAGGTTTAAGTCTAGCCATCCTCCTCAAGCTATGAACCTCCCCTAGGAAATTGTTCCTACGAGCCTGCTTTTACCCTTGATTGAAACCGCCATTTTCAAAGCTTAGAATTACAATTGTTTACTTCGAAAAACATTATTTACATTTTACAGAACCCTTCATTTCTATGGATTAAACATTATTAAACATTATTGCCCCCCCCCCCCCCCCTACTGTTTGGCCCCACCTAATCTGGGACCCTGCGCACGCCATGATTCCAATCAACATTAAATATACCGATGGCAATTGCTATCGTCAAAGCAGGATGATCATTGAGTACCGACTGCTGGTGATAAAACACAAGTAGGTGACTTCGAGGTGAGCTGAACGAGCATTTGTTGTAAGACCCTTTCTTTTCAGTTCTCCTTGACAACGAGGACGGCACACTTTCAAAATCCAGGATCCGGACCATATCTCGGTTTGCCTTTTGTGTAGTGATCTATTGAGTGGTATAGTGATATATTAATGGTGCAAACCTACTAAATGCACCCATCATAATCGGTAGGGCCGCGTACCCACCTGTCCGCCGGGCACCTCTCAAGACATTCCCCGTGCAGTCGCACTCCTACGCACGCGTGACACTGCGCAGGCCCGGGCCCCTCGCAACCGCCCAGACACAACTCGTGACAGGGCGGCTGCTGCGTCGGCGCAGACTCGACGCAGTCGTCTTGCGCCCAACAGAAGCCAGACTCGCACTCTGTCACGCACTGCTCGCATTCCGACGGGTCCTGGGCACACGCAAGCACGGGCGGTTAGAGCTAGTACACATTACACGTACGCTTTTTCACGTACTTCCTACTCAAACTCGCGTGCTGGGCCAGTCCGAGCCCGTACGAAACTGATTTGCAATCATTGCAATGGTACACTGCACTTTCAAGCCAGCATATTACAAGCCACGCTTTTTCCACGCTTTCGAGCCCGTGGGCTGGAGGCCCGTCGGAGGCCGAAACGCTCTGAGAGGCCGAGAACGAGATGGATTTGCAATATACACACTGCGCTTTAGAATCCAACGGTCTCAGCCAACCGGCTCGAAAACGTACAGTGGCGTAGCGTGAATATGATGCGCCCCCCGAAAATATTTGGATGGCGCTCCTCATATATTTCTGGAAATAAACTAATTACGCTTGGGAAACCCCGCGCCATTTGGGGCTGGTTCTAGTTGCGACTTTGATGACATGGTATCTCGTCACGAGGCGCAGAATATTACGGAAACTACCCTTGCGGCTGCCAAGGCGGCCGCGATAATTTGAGTATGGTCTTGAATATTTAAAAAGAAAAGTCGCCCTGTGGAGCGTTTCCAGGTGTCCGGAAAGCGAGAAACAAATCTGCAATAACTTAAACATAGGAAATAAGACTCGGGTTTACATTTTTGACCTAGCCTGGCTGGGAAACTGTCAGTAATCAACCAAAAATGATAAGCAATACGCATCACAATTTAATGAGAAAATATTGCTTCCTAAGAAAGCCGGAGTGTTTTAAATCGCTGTTAATGACAATTGTAAATGGCTAAAATGGCGAGTGGTCATTGCGAATTATGCGACACCCAACCAGTCTCAATGGAGCCCATTCCAAGTGAGATCCAGCCAATAGTAGCCAGCACTAACAAGAACGCATACCCGAATATTTGTGTCTATACTGAAGTTATTGCAGATTTGCTTCACGCGTCCGGCGATCATGAGCCTAGGTGCCCGGTGTTTAGTGGGCAGGGGCCATGACTCGGTTGAGGAATAATTTAAAGAGCCGACAGCATAGCGTGATGGCAGCTCGGGATGAGACTTCTGCTACGTTCCGTTGCCGAAATCCGGCAAGCTGATTGGTTGAATGTGCTGCAACGTGTTGCGAACCCTCGCCGAAGGTAGCACCATAATAGATGAATGGTCGTACGGTCGCAAACCTTGTTGGCGATGATGTGAGCGCTGCCGCTGTGCGTGATGGCCGCCCAGTTGACGGTGTCCAGGTAGCAGAGGAGCGGGTTCTCCTCGATGCGCACTGCGCCGCGCACGATGGCGCGCAGCGTGCGCAGCCCCAACGCCTCAAGGTCGAACGCATTGTACACGACTAGCGCGTAGTTCTCGAAGAGTGTGTTGCCGCGGATGACCGCCAGGTTCGGGAACAGCTGGCCCAGCGATCGTAGCCCGTTCACCTGCAACCGTGTTGAGGGAGAAAGGATGCGTGAAAAAGAAAGGCGCCACGACGTCGAGAATCTGAACTGTTATGACATTTGAATGTTGGCACTAGGCAGCAAGACACGAGCTGGCTGCGATTTACTTGGGTGTCTCATTAGAACAGCTGCCATGGCCAATGGCCGCCTAAATGTATTTACAACACACCTTTGTAGTTTTTAGTCATTTACAATGGCCTTCTTTTTGCCATCGCGGCCACGGGCAAATGATGTACTTTTTGGAACAATTATTTTACTTGCTTTCCCTCGTTCGCTTCTCCTTTGGGGCTGTGCCTATCTCTACATTTCCACTGCGTGCGCCTTATAGCCCTGTCCTGTACCTATAATTAGGAGTCTGGAGGGATTTAAACATGACACGTGGGTTCCCGGGCAAGAATGATGCGAGGTCGTTGAACCACGAGGCGAGTGTTGTCTTTTTGCCCGGTGGGCTGGCTGCTCTGACAAGCGTTAGTATTTATTTATTTAGATTATACTCAAATATCATCAACTACATCAATCACTCACAAAGCGCTGACATTAACGTTTTAGTTAAAGAGGCGAGTAACCTTTTGTTGAAAACCTCCAAAGACCAGCTACTTTCCAGCACTAGTTCTTTCGAATGATCATAACTACACAACACATTTCGCCCATGATTCCATGCGATGATGCGCTCACTGACTAAGGAGAGAGATGCTGGTGTTTGTGCTGTGGTCCCTCCACCTCTACAGAGTCCTATCATCATCCCCTTCTTTAGATCTTTTGTCTGCCTTATAATCTTACACCTTCCAGCACACAAAAGATAATGTCAACAAAACTATAGGTATTTGAAACTATTAAAATTTGTTTTCCGGAGTTAATGTCAACTGTGAAGTTCTTATTCTGGATTAATTAAATATACATGAAAAGGTTCTAACTTTCCTTGCAGAACAGTTGTACGGAAAATTCCGAAGGTTCGCTCCAATACTAATTAAGATAAGCAAAATCCGACCCCAAACTAAAATACAACAAACCTGATAAAGCAGTAAATACCCGGTAATTTCCTTCAACTCCGGAAAGGAATACTTCTTAAACTCGTCGACGGTGTCGTTATCCTGCATGAGTGTGATCTGCAGAAAGCCCTCGACGACGCGACAGCCACGCAGAGCGTCCAAAGAGCGCACGGAGTTCCGTACATCTTTGCTGGCGCAGACCCTGCCGCCGTCGAGGGCGTCGCTCTCCCTTCGCCAGTCCGACGTCGGCTCTAGCACGGCCACGGTGTGCTGGTGCGCTTGTGCCGCGCAGACCGACGCCAGCCAGAGCAGCGCGCGCAGCATGCTGCAACAGCGGGTTAAGCGACAGTGCGGTGGGACGCGGCCTGGATGGGTGACCGTCAGCACGGCCACGGTGTGCTGGTGCGCCTGTGCCGCGCAGACCGACGCCAGCCAGAGCAGCGCGCGCCGAAACCTTAAAAAAACACAAAAATCTCCCAAAAAAGTTGATTTTTAGGCCTACCAGTTCTAAATGTATTTTTTTCAATATACGGAAAATTGAATAGATCCTGGTAGATTCGCAAAGGGCGAGATTATAAAAATAAGAACAGATTACAGGCAATCCACAGATAATACAGATTACATGGATTACCGGTCAGATAATAGATTACATGGGCCAGATTACAGGCCACATTACAGGCAGATCGTTTGTGTCCGCCAATTCTTATAACGATTTTAAATACGGAAATTGAATTTTAATTGGAAATAAGCAGGGAGATAGTGATACTCAGTGTTTTTTTTGTGCCGGAAGCACCGGAACGCCGTTCCGACACCTAATTTCGCTTCACTAAAAAAAATTCAACATCGGCGGGAATATCTGAGCTCGCCGATCGCTGTAAAAATCCAGCACTCCATTTCATGTTAAGAAGGAGAGTGGATTTGCACCGTCCTCATGGGCCCTCTGCTACTAGACATGAGCTAAAAGTTTGAAAACTTACAAGCCATATTGTCTTGAGCCAGAAAAAAGGTTCTATGGCCGTGGGCAGTTTTGAAACGTCTCTTTGCTCGTGTCTAGCAGCAGTGGGTCCAGGAGGAAAATGCGAAGACACTTTCCTTCTTACCGTGAAAAAAGGTTTAGTGCGTACATGTTGGTTTTCATGTGCCCGCTTGGATACAAATTTTCTCCATTGTCTCCACAATTTAATTTTTTTAATTTTTTTTGTGTTTTTAGTGTTTTTGTTAGCTCGAGTACACATTGCAAGGAAAAGAGCTTGTACGTTGGTGTTTTACACCACTCTACCTGTTAATGGTAATGGAAAAGAGATATAAAGATGTTAAAAAAAATGTCCACAAACTCATGAGTTTGAGTATAAAACTATTTCAAACCATGGGATTTGAATGCTGAATCAAAATAGTTTTTTTCAAAACTAGTGCTAAAGTTAGGATATAGTAGACAAAAGAAAATTAAACAAAAGACAAAAAAAATTAGACAAAAGAAAATTTGCAAAGCAGATTGTCGTTTATTATTGGCGGAGGCGAATGGGGGGGGGGGGGGTAAAGGCTAATTTTCTATTATTAAAAATTGGCGTTCCGGCACCTATATCTTTACAAAAAAAAGCACTGGTGATACTTATCAACCTCTTAAGATTTTTTAAAATTCGGTTCCCTTTTTCTGATTCATGTGATAAAATCGAACAAGATTGGTTTTCGCGCTCACTGATTCTTTCCCTTTCTGTATTTCGAGTTTGATTCCATTTACATCGGCAGTTATTGAAATTAGCTGTATACATATCGTGAAGCTCCAATACTTACGAGAGCGGTTCCCAAAGCAGTCGAATCGTCAGCAAGTCAACGAGCTCGTGTCTCGACTGACTCTGCGCTCACACATTGTCACTCAGCAGCTCCAGTTCGCAATATCAGAGCAATGTTGGCAGTGACGGACAGCTTCCGACGAGAGTCTACGCAACACTGTCTGACCCGGCGCACTCGGCTGCACAATATTCCCTACGCATTTCGTCGGGGAATGCATAATGCAAGTGCATACTATCTCAGTAGATGCATCGCTGAATGTGCACCTGTACGGAGGAATTCCCGCTCGAGCTAATCCGAGGTACCAGCGTGCGACGCCGCCGGCTGCTTGCAAATACAAACACTGCGACGAGTTGATAACAAAAAAAGTGCAGTCTGAATTCCTGGATGATGCCGTCGCATATCCTGCATTGACGGGGGGGGGGGGGGGGGCTCTGCACGATCTCCCGGCAAGGTGTCGTCAGCTGTAGCTCGAGCATCGACATATCAGATTTTATAGTAACACGAATGGCAAATATTTAGCTATAGTAAGTCTCATCCTAAGAAGCATAGTTTCCCCAAAAAGCCGAGGGCTCGGTGGTCGTTGGAGGATTTCAATGCGAATGGAAATCAGCGCTCGAGATTAAAAGAGTCGGATAACCAGTGCCCAAGCGACCTGTTAGCGGTAACTATTAAAAATAATTGGTTTTCTCAGGTTGGGACGTTCTTAATATTTATAATATCTCTATGTGAAGTGTGAACTGATACCTATAAAAGTGATCGGTCCGTCCACACTTAAAAACGTAATTACTATTCGTGCATTCTTTTATGACTCCCAAATTGTATTTAAAGGATCGCAGACAAGAAGATTGAACCATTTTTTGTCTCCTCTGAGGAAGATTGATGCGCTCGTCTCTTCGTGTGATTCTTTTTGAATGGCCGTTGACCACGACTCAATTTCAAGACCAGCCAAGGGCATTCTTTGCATCCGAAATGCTGGAATCGGATGAATATATTGAACTGTCAAGATTTAAAGAAAGTGTGCTTCTTTCATCGGATGGTATTATACTTTCAAATAACGACCCCACGAGATTAAAGCAGCCGATTATTGCCATGGTCAGAGCTAATCTCAATGTAGCCGTCTTAAGTCTGAAAAATGTAATTACTAATTACACACATATTATATATGCATATATATAGCTTGAATCATAATTGTAGCATAATAATAGATGTGTAAGCTTTTGTTAAATAACCGGTTCGTATACGCATTCTTTTCACAACCCACAGGTTAGCTAATTGATAGAGCGATGATATCTGATCTAGGAACTGGAGCTATTGACTTCAATTTTAGGGTCAACTTACTTGAACCGTTTTTGAGTCCGGAATACAAATGCCCTCCTCGATTTTTCCTGCCGTGTTAGATGTTAGAGAGTCTCGATTCGAATTGAGAACTAATGATAGGGTCTTGGCGTTTTTAGTATTGTGGCATGCCGCTGGACACGGGGCATCTAATTTTAGCGAACTTGGCAGACCAAGTCATTTATTGTTACCTGATTGTCACAACACGGCATAAATAGGTACACAACGAAACTCTAGCGTTTTCTGCTCGATTCGCGAAGTAAAATCTTAATTCGATAGTCAGAAGGTATAACGTTGGAAGGTTCGTATAGATGCGTTTTTAGCTACAGGTACCTAAGTTAATTTTCAGCAAACAGGAGCGCACAAATAAATGGAATGTTTTTTGAAATCGCATGGAGTTTCAAAATACCCATAACAACTGGAAATGGTCGGTCTCATAAATCAAGAAGTTGACACAAGTTGATCACAATTTGACACCCAAGGTTTCACGTGAAACGACAGAGGTTTACTTCTTCAACATGCTAAGATAATGAAACCTCGTCTTTTTCGAGGTTCCCTTTTCAATGTTTGTATCTGGTATTTGTTTCCGTATCTATATATTTCGATAGCTTCTATACATAACTCGTTTACACGAGTTATCTACGAAGGTTGGTTTGAATTTTACTTGCTATTTCAAAACATGTAATCTAATAATTCAGTGCCACCTCCAAAGAAAGGTGCTGCTGTCGTGAAACCGTCTGCACGTATCTTTGGTCACCACGTAAGAATCTATTTGGTACCTTTTTACTTTTTAGCTATTTCCGAGCAGCGCTCCTTCGGGTGACGGTACGAGGCACTAATCACCCGTCCGGCGTTGCACATTTCAAACGTCTTCCGCCGAAAATTCACGCCTTGGCGCCCAGAGCGCTCTAGACGACGTCTGCTTGACCGACGCGCTTTTACGGCAGCTTCGCACGGCGCTCGCCAGGTGTCACGTCTGTTGTCGTGCGTATTTTCCGCTTCATATCCATGACAACGACGAGCTGCGACCTTCAGCAGGGGAGCAGCCAATGATATCATTGAAAAAGAAACAAGCTCACTGTTAGATGCAATTATGTGAGTGACACAAAATATCTCGTTATGCAACGCAGTCCCATATTCAATTTTTCCAAATCGCTGATGGCGTCTATCCAGGCTTAATCTCAAACTAGTGGAATTTATTCAGCGAACTGAAAAAACGACGTGAAAAACATGTTTGAAAGCATTGCACATTTATTTCCAGAATTTCAGCCGTTATGAGAAGACATAACACACAGTGTTTTGAAATCAGGGAATTTTGAATGATTGGATTCGAGAAATGAGGAATTTTGAATCAGTGGTTGCTGGAATGCCGTTGGAAATCATTTACCTGGTGAAATGTATTTAATTAAAAACCGCGAAGGGAGCGCAATAAACGAAGCCCTGCGGTTGGAAATGAAGTATTCGCGGGGCGGATTGGACCCTGAGCTGGAGTAGAGCGGCTGCCCTCGTCTCTCTTATCGCAATTAAGCATGTTATTTTAGATCCAGTGTTATTACAACGACGGCGAAATGGATTGCGATTAAGCTGCGTGCGTCGTTGACATTTCAATTACTGCCGCCGCGCGCTGTTATTTCGGCTGCGCGCCGACGGCGCAGCGACGTCGCCGTCGCCGACGCCGACGAGAGTCTTTAATTCCTCAAATTGCGCCCGGAGCGGCGCCCGCGTCGCGACGGCAGAGTCGACGTCGTCGGCGTCCACGTCCCAACCAGCGTTAATGAATCGTAAATTAGGATTATCGAGATTTCGGGGTTCTTGTGTGCGGTTGCTTTTTCGCAGCCTCATGCTTATCGTCTTTGAATAAAGCAAACATTGGGGGTCTTGCCGCTTTCTGTGTAAAGCTGATTCGGGCCGGATCTAGAAGTTTAGCCGCAAGAAAATGGAGCCCGTAATGAGTGTAATTTCGTGGTTTTGGAGCTGTTTTCGTCGGAGATAACTGCATTGCGTTGAGTGCGGTTTTGGAGGGACAATAAACCGGCGATTTGCAGTTAACCGTCTACGTCTCAGATCTTTGCGTCTTCGAGAGCGTAGTTTGAGTTGTGCCAATTGTACCAAGTTTGGAGCAATTCGTCTGAATCTGCCATGGGGACTGACTCTGTGCGATCACGCTACTCGATATATATACGAGAATCGGTCATTTCAAATTTAATGGAGAACTATATATTTTTTACATTAAACCAACTTAGCTCATAAAAACGAAAATAATATTGCTTATAACGTTCCTAGAAACATTTTTGACTTCGCTTTATTTTTACGTTCATAATAGTGTTTGTTCATGGCATGTTAATGTTCCATCATGGGTGTTTGGTTGAGCATATTAAATAGTTTTCGTGCGTTTACCTTTCCGCTATTTAATTAGCACATTTATATGGAATCTTGAATGCAAACAAATTAATCCTTCAGCGATTTGCTTACAGCGAGCGAGGGTGTAATTGGTATTTACAGTTCAGGCATATTACATTAACAATTATTTTTCACTCTAAAAACAATATACATATTTACTGCTACTTTCAAATCATAAATGCTTCACATCAAATTAGAAGTAAAAAGATAACCATGTTTTCACCATAGTATCTGCAGCAGCCCTTCCGCTGAGATTGGACTTTCGGTAAAGCAGGTGACGTTTTTTTAGGAATGGATTTTCTTTTGGGCCGACTTTATTTCTGAAATGAACGGGCCGGTTTTTTCCCCTATCCAACCCTGCATGGAGGTGTCTTGCTTGACAAGGGAACAATGGCTGAGATCCGCACCGCTGCACCCTCACCTCGTCAGCGAGATAACACAATATTTGCAGTGGTGGCGATGCACATGCACAATGCACATGCACTTGCACATTGCACCCTCGCACGTCACGTGTTCCCACGTCACCTCACACGTTCGGCAAATACACGGCTCTCTAAAGCGGGAATGGGGACAATGTTTGAATGAGTGAAACCATTATTTGAATCCGTGCTGAATAACTGAAAGCATGGAGAATGAAATTCACAAAGGTATTCAAGGTAATTGTGAGTCCGGGTCGAATTGGGGTGCGGTGACATTTTTGTTCACGTGGGTTGTGTTTGAATTGAAATGTCAACAATGATGCGATGTGTACCTACATTCAACTTTGTCCGGTGACACGGAGTTGTATATGTGTGCTGCATATTTGATTCTGTGGTTTGATTGCTAATTGCTAGTTTAAATACAAAACCGAAAGATTCACACATGTTAAATTGGTTTATATATTCAGTTTCAATGTATATCATGGGGTTATAATTCATACTCAGTGTTATCGATTTTCAAATTGGCTTGAAACTGGATTCGTTTGTGTAAAATCCGTTATTTTTAAATTAAGTAGCACGACTTTTGGATGGTTTTTGAAATAACAACCCCACCAATGGCGTCTTCGTGACGATTGAAGTTGCTCTTGGATACTCAATGCAGTGGCGTAACTCAGTTTCAAAAAGGGTTATTTAATTGCCTCTTGTTTTTCTTAACCCTTGCATCGTTCCTGCAGGACACAATTTTCAAGTGACATCCACTTGATGTTATATATTGTATACGTCTTAGCATTTTCTAGTAGATTATAATGAGGGAACATCTGTCAAGAACGTAGGTACTTAGATAGAGTACATATACACCGAACTTACATCACTAGTTCTAAGCTTCCCAACCACTTATATTCGCTGTAGGAAGAATCTTTGCGTTCTGGCAGCTAATTTTGTCACTACACGATATACTGGAAAATATGACCTATATATATATATATATATATATATATTATATCTCGTTATATAGGTATCTAAAGCAAACAAAAAAGCAACGAGTAACTATACTTAACGCCTGAACTATACGGAGCACATTCGTCTTGCTTTAGCGGAGCTTGGAATAAGTAAAAACGGATCTATTCTGCTTCCGTGTCCTATCCGGTTGTATTACGTATGTTGCAGTTGTGGAAATCCTGGTTAGGTACATTTCGCTGCATGCCTGGCCCAACCGAGGTATAGTCTCACCTAGCATGCGCCCTCCCTGGTAATAGCTGTCAGGATTATTACGCCCATGCACCCCCCTGCAATTACTCACAACTCGCTTAGAGCTAAGACATTGTCGTAGTGCCTGGTGCATTGTCGGCAGACAAGATGACTAATAGCTTGCTCGGCTGGCTTGCGGTGGTGTAGGTACGTACTTCTTGCGTCTCTCTCCTTTGGGCCCTCCCCGCGCCCACGCGTGTTACGTGTACCACCGCCGTTAATAGCTCAGTAGGAACATGTCATAAGCAAAAACACTATACCTCTTCATGTCGTGTACAAGCAATTTCGCGGGCTGGCACTTAATTTACCTACACAATGGTTTTAATTCCGAAAGCCACATCCTAACGAAATTGGATTTTTTTGTGATTTAGTGTCTTTTTTGGTCGGACCTATCAAAAACAATAATAACGCCGTTTTGAGGCTCATGCGGCCGGAGCCCAGCGCGCCCAAAATGCAATGTAATAACTTCATTTCGAGTCACATGTGTTACTGATGTCGCGCTTGAATTACGGGGCACATCCGTCTTGCTTTAAGCGACCTAAAGCGACCGCCGACTGTCGAACCGAGGACCCCGACAAACATCTATCACATGCACATGGCCTACGTCGAAGATCGGTTTTAACGTACGAAAAGATCGTCCTGTCTTCTATCTTTGTTGTCACAGATCTCGATTCAAAGATTATCTTACGGTTTATCATGTTTTTTTCCATTCGCAGTAGCGGAAAGCGAAGGGGATATATTTTTCACGCTTGTTTTCCAAACTCTTGAAGGGCGACCGGCTTTGGAGGCAGACATTTTCATCCGTGGCTTTAAAGTGGCCCACGTTTTGCTTCAACTTCAAGCGCCATTTATCTCTATGTCTGACAAATCGGCCATCGAATACCGCGCCAAACGCCCCGACCACTTCAGACCTTCTAATTATTGATGAAGTTTAATCGACCACACAATAGAGGCGAGCTACGGTGCTAACGGACTACCTGAGTAAATATTAAGCCGGCGGGCAACCTTGTTCGATATCGCTGCATAATGCTGTGCAAACATGGATCTGCGGCCCAGACGTCCGCTTCAGAAAAACACACCATCGATCGATCTACCTATATTCAGCTGCAATATAAATGTGTAAGAACGCAATGATCCGGGGCGTCTGATTTTGACGGCTGTTGTTTGTGTAGAGACACTACCTTGGTAGGCGATATCCTCACAGACACGCGGACAAGACGAGAATAGCTTCCCTACTGTTTCATCCGATCTCGTCAATGTCGTGAAATGTCTATAAATAAACAGCCATGTCTCTGTATAGGATCGAAAGTATGCGCGAAATTTTAACAATTTTTAATCAATTCCTTCGGCAAGGTTAGTAATTATAATAAGATTAGATATAAAATCCAATTAAAAAGTACGAGCAGAGCTGACTTCGGGAAACTTTCTGTCGAAAGCGAGCAAGTTGAGATAGTTGGACCGAGTGTCGAACTCTGTGCCGGCGTCAAAATTACATTTGCCAACGGTGAATTTGCCTGCAGCGCGCCCAGCCACCCTACTTAGCGCATTGTCCAGAAGGCAGACGCTGATTGCGCGTCACGCGAGGCACGCAGCCTCGACAGTCTTGCAGCCCATTAACACTTGGCGACGTGAACCGATTCCTGACAGGGCGCCCTGCCCCGGCAGGCCCTGCCCTGCCCTGTCCTGTCAGGACATGTCCTCACCGGGCCCGCCCGGCCCGACTTGGAGTTGCACATCTAGTTTGGACTTTAGACTTGGCTCCTCTGAATAGCAATGAGTCCCTTGACGGCCTCCCGCTAGGGAGTGTGTCGCTGTCGCCAAGGGTTCGGACCTCGACGGAGAATGTCAGCCACGCTACGCGCTTAGTCGACGATAAAGCGTCATCGATCTGCTGGTATTGCCGATTCATCTAGGGGAAATTCATCCTGACAACCCTGATCATAAAATGGATGCAGCATCATTTTCTATACCTATGCCGATCAGGTGGCCGTTGTACTGTCTTGTACACAAAAGGAAAATGTATTGGGCTTATTTACTTCACGCTGTTTTCATTATTTATTATCTATCGTAGATGATTTATTACTTGTGAGAAAATACATTGCAGTGAACACATGAAAGAAGCGAAACTTATATTAGTAGAGCGGAAAATCAATCTATAGGTTGTTTTCCCATTTTGTTGTTGTGAAATTGCATCATCCCTTCAATATACCCTATTATACCCTATTCTTATTTCAAATTGAATATGCAAAGCTGTTATAAAGATATTCTTGTTGAAAACACGAAGAGCATATTTCCCAGCAAATCGATGGGTGCAGAGCATAAAAAGACAGGGCACATTGTTTGTCTCCGCGATACGCTAAGCAGGTCTCTAAGCGGAGCATGCACCTACGAAGATTTGCGCGGCGAGCTATGGACCGCGACACCGACGTCTCTCGCCCGCTAACTCCGGCGGCCTGTTTGTTTTCGCACCCGCGTCCGCGTGTTGTTTCAAAGAGCTTACGAGAGGCGCCGAGAAAGAGGCGGTCAAGCTTACACGACGCCTCTCCTCGTAATTGTCTCGGTTCAAAGGGATCACGGGGCTCGTGGTGAGACCGACGACGCCTACTAATTGCTATTCCACCCCGAGAAGCGACTCGCTCAATGAATCTCGTCGATTCCGACTCGCCGATTATTTGCTCTGATCCCCTGAATCCTGCATCTCGCCTATCCAGCTATATCCCGTCGAACAATTGTAGCTTATTCTTATACCTTCGTATGTACCATGCATTATAAAGAACTGTAAGACACGAATATTGTCTGTCTGAAGGCATGGGTGCTTCGACGCTTTTATACTTTCCACTTAGAAGGGAAAATACTTAAAGAACTCTCCCATACAACTCAGGAATCTATTGAATTCATTCAGTGTCCCCATGAATGCAGCCTTACTCTATGATACTACATGCAGTGGCGAACCGGAATACATTATTCAGGAGGAGGTGCATACACAGAGTATACATAGAGGGGTACGAGTTTTTACTATTACGTACCAGATTAAATCAGTCATACCACTGCAGTACTGTATCTGCCCTTCCTCCAGGTCTTCCACCTGGCAAGGGTTGCATCCATCCTTGCTACCTAGTTGCGTAACCTCCATTTGTACTGTACGGCCCTAGCTTTTAAGCCAGAGTGACATCCTGTACCTTCGTAACCTACACCCTCCCGTTGGCCGGCCACTGCTTTAGACTCCGCTCCATCTGGACCATGGCCTTGTGTCCCGGGCGTCGCTGCGAGCTGCAAGGCGTCGTGCCTGATAGCGTCGGAGTGACTAGTGTGTCCGCTGAACGTCGACAATGGCCGGCCGTTCACGCGTCCCGTTCGACTCGCCGGGCAAAGTGCTCTATTCACGACACGGCGGCAAATCGGGGCGTCGGAGGAGACTTCCTTCCGTTGACGCCGTCCCGTGGCTCTGCCGGTGAACGTTATTAGTGTTAGTAGTGCGTGTTTGCAGTGAGTGATGGAACTTGGTTTGGTGCGCACTCTTGAGACATTGGGGGGAGGGATGGGAATTCAATTGTTCTGGTGATGAGCTGTCTCGCGCATGGTCCACTTATCGGGATGAGCGTAGCGAACTTGGCGAGGATATCAACTATGCTTTTCGGTTCCTTTTTAATGCCTGCATATATGTTTCCTGCTAGACGAAGCTCCGAAAGCGATGACATGTTAAGAGGACCGTGAGGACCGGCTGCCACATTGGTCGGCGACCCTTTTTAGAAAAATTACCGACATGTTTTTCTCAACAGAATGTACATATGTACCGGAATAAAAAATAGATAACATCATAAACATGATGTTCGAAAGCACTCCCCGACTGCCTTGTTTGCGAATAAAGTGCGACTGGTATATTGTGTGAATTTATTGGCCGATGGCCACGGCAGAGGAAAGTATTCGAGAGATAGTCACTTCTTGCAAACTCGAGTAGTTTTGTGCTCGAGAGGTTTTTCTTTCCAGTTTCTGCAGCGAGCAGTATACGTTTTTCCGTCAATTGACCTCGCAGTTATATAACTACTCGCGCAAAACAAAAACAGTTCATCATCCGTCCAATGGAATTGCAGAATGATGGGATTAAGTTGCTCGTCTGTTCTACAGGTGTTTGAGATCATAGTGAAACTTTCATCGTTCTCGAAGTTGTTAAATAAATGACACGAGTTTGATGGGAGTTGCTGTCTAATTGATGGGTGCCGTCGGAAGGGACGCTGGCCCGTCTGCAGACGACGTCTCGAGTCCGCTGCTCCGGCCACTTGCGGGAAACTGGCCGGAAAAGCGACGGGAAACTGGAAGGAACCTCCCCTAACTCTCTCTCTCTCCTCCCCCACTCTCTCTCTGCTCATGCTTCTCTCTCGCTTACTATCACTAAAACCGTGTACACAGCAGCAGGATGCAGTATGGTGTCGGAGAGAGCTGGCGCACACAGCTGCGATGAAATTCTGTCACAAGTTCAAGTAATTGATCCGATCTCTTCATTTGTCATCTGCACGGAACATTTAAATTAGATTTCGTTACGGAGGGCCAGAGAACTGCATTTTGTTAACCAGTCCCGAAGGTTTTAATCCGTATTCTGGCAAAACCAAATAACTTTTGACCAGCCATTTAGTCCCGTCACAAGCATGTTGGCCTTGTGTAATTAATCCCATTACGTTAACGGTACACTGCTCTGGATTTGACGTGTGGATTCAATTAGAATTACTATTAATATTAATTCCTCCGTTGAAATACGATCGGCTTCTAACAGTCAGACACTCGATGCACAGAGGACTGCTATAAGGGAATAATTGGCAGCCCGCTTAGCTTCCTTACTTCCAATTAGGATTATATTCGGCACTACCCGAATGAGTGAGCCACAATGTAAAGTGTATTACCATAATTGAAATCGATACCCGACCCACGAGAGCAGACCTCCCACGGCAAAGCGTCGCGGTCGCGGTTGTTGGCACGCTAATTTCACTCGAGTTTTCCAGCGAGACGAGAACCGGACAGCCTTTTCACGCTTTGCAGTCCAAGAAATGTGTTACGCGATGACCTGAAACTTGACCACGTGGCAGTCTTAGGGTTTAATTGTAATCAATAAATTGTAGCCGTGAAAGCCGACAAAGGCATGGAGGCTGGGAACGGCTTTGAAGACGCATGGACCGAGCTAAACGCTCTCCTCCAGCCGCAATGCCGTCCTCGGCGTGAATCTAATTTAAACGCACAATATCATTATTTAATTACCTAGGCCAGAGGATGCGGCTACGCACCGACGAGATGTGGCTAGAGCGCACTGGGTCGTTTCGCAGCGTGGAAGTCTCTCTCCTCGTACGAATAATAAATTGGCGTTGTTGAAATTATTGCCTGCCATGCGTAAACACGCGGCATATTTTGTTAGCGCCCAAAATGACTACCCCGAGGCTTTCAACGAAATAATTTTACACCGTTTTTGGGAGCCACGATGTTTAGCGATGGTGGAAAAGCGTAACCCACAAAAGCGTTTCACAATCCCCAATGAAAATTGAAACGGCTTAATCTGAGGATTGAGAAGTCAAGCTCTTTTTTTGATTCGACGTTTTGAAAAGGCATGCTAGATCATTATTTTGCCAAGACACAACTTGCGTGAGTCGTAGCAGCCGGCTAGGGCAGACGTATTCATGCAAATTGTTCTCGTCAAGTGCTGTAAAAAAGAAATGGGAGAATATCAGGGGCCTTGATCTAATCTTGATCGTATCCTGAACGATCTGATCTACTTAACGATGCATAACCCAATCAGTTGGTTCGATATCCCAACGCATTTCCTCGACTGCACGAGTCGATCTCGTCGCAAGAATTCGATTCCAAGGGTCAAGTCGATCGATTCCCGGGAATAAATTGACGTAATTCCCTTCATTTCAACTGGCCTGGCCTGTGAACAGTAGTGTCTGCTTAGTACGGGGAAAGGGTAGGTACGCGGTGCCGGTACGCTACCAGACAAGGGATAGCCGGGTAGAGGCGTTCAGTGCCTTGCGTGACCCGGACATGACAGTACCTAGCTGTGCTTTGAACGGTTCCACTCGGGACGTTGTGTTTATTCGATAATTCGTCGACTCCCGCTTGGATCAACATTCCGTCAGTGACTCGCCTTATATGTGTCAGTGACTCGCCTTATATTTGTCAGTGACTCGCCTTATATTTGTCAGTGACTCGCCTTATATTTGTCAGTGACTCGCCTTATATTTGTCAGTGACTCGCCTTATATTTGTCAGTGACTCGCCTTATATTTGTCAGTGACTCGCCTTATATTTGTCAGTGACTCGCCTTATATTTGTCAGTGACTCGCCTTATATTTGTCAGTGACTCGCCTTATATTTGTCAGTGACTCGCCTTATATTTGTCAGTGACTCGCCTTATATTTGTCAGTGACTCGCCTTATATTTGTCAGTGACTCGCCTTATATTTGTCAGTGACTCGCCTAATATTTGTCAGTGACTCGCCTTATATTTGTCAGTGGTTACAGTACATCAGCTCGACACAGCGAACGACATATTCGTAGCATACTTAGTAGTGTTCACGCTTAGCGCGGTCCACACGATAATTCCCGTAAACCAATTCCAAGCGCTGGCTCTTGTAATTGTCGGATTGCACAATAGACTGGTGTGTATCAAGTTTCCAGCGTCGCTTACACGATCGGGCGGCAGCGACCATGATGGTGGTAACATCTGCCAAGACACTGACTTCAGAGAAAGACACCCGGCAGCGACTGGAGCGAACAAGTGAGTCAGTCCGAGTCCGAAATGATTTTAGTTTCCAACTCGCCTTGTGCGGCGGCGAAATCTGCACAGTCCATTCTCTTCTTTCACAATTTCAAACCCCTGCATGTATACGAGAAAATGAAAATCTCTCGCTCTCTCTCTCTCTCTCTCTCTCTCTCTCTCTCTCTCTCTCTCTCTCTCTCTCTTTCTCTCTCTCTCTCTCTCTCTCTCTCTCTCTATTTTTCTCTCTGGCTGCACGTTAACTATTCGGTGAACTTCCAAAATTGTTAACACGTTAATAGCATTTTCCGCCTGTCTGTGATTAACACTATAGGGTCTGACGTCATGAAACCCATGTCACGAAATTTGTTTGTTAGCCGGTTACTTCGTTAAGTTGTCTCACACTTACACACTTATATGGCGCACGAGCTCAGGGTATTTATAGGCGCCCAGTTTGTCTTAAGTTTAATCTGACTATATAGACTGTATAAGATAGGATTTAATAATCACTTCATATCAAAGATAACACCATCATTTAATGTCAACCCTTAATTAAAAGTTACGTAGCGTCCTGAAATGCGATGTTGCGGGAAACAAAGGGCGGTTGTGATGATGCCTTAAGATTTTAAGCCAGATTAAACTCATAATTAAATTACGGTTTACCCAGCAAACTTTCGCCGCGGGTGCCGTGGGTGTGGAACCAAGAATTCACGCGGCTTAAACACCGCACGACCGCCACCAAGAGTTACCTGCCAATTTGGTGGAACCTAATGGATGTTGTGTCGAACTCGTAGCATGATTGCCTTCGGTGCCGTATGAAATATCTTTGACCGTGAGAAGGCAGTCCGTGTGATTGACTAGAATGATTGATTTCAGTATCATTGTTTGCTAAGCCGAACAATCCGTAAAGCCTTGCCGGGCGGCATCGATTCGCCAAGACAAGAGACGGCAGCTAGTTCCCAGTCCTGGCACCGCGTGCGCTGCGACATGGCGCTCATGTTCGCGTCGCGATTCATTACAGCGCCTCCCGTGGCCGGCTGCTAAGTTATGTCTTGCCCCCCATACACAACCCCGACGTCTTGCGTCACGCTTTCAACTAATTTTTTACCCCGCGGGGTGTGAAATGCATAGCGCGTCATGGAGCAATCACTTCAGTGCTGGCTCGTTCGCTCCCGAGGCAGAAGAAATGAAATGGATCCCGCTGTGTCGGATTCGGTGTTTCATTAACACGCGGCCGATGTTAATTGCTTGCCGCCAATCAGCGGGATGCGACGTTCGGCAGGAGTAAACAAGATCGCGTCTGCTTTGAATCCGTTATCAGGGTGGGGGGGGGGGGGGGGGGGGGGGTCCTTGAAGGTGGCAATGCGTCTTTGCAAATTTGCGTGTCACTTGTGCACAAAAATAAGGTTATAGTGTTGTAAAATAATAAGAAAATTGGTCTTAAGTTTCCAAACTTTGCACCCAAAGGGTACTTTTCTTTGCTTGCGTATCGGCGCAGAGCAGACTTGACTACTCCACATGTGATCGTGATGGTGAAAGTCAGCCCAAAAACGTACTGGGCGTCATTGTTCTGCGTTTCCTCAAACTAGACACAGTTACCGCTTCAGGGGCCCCTGAACGCAGCCCGCAGAGCAAACTCGGCTCCTCCACGAGGAGTGTTAGTGTCTTAGTGACGGAGTAAGTCAAAAGAAATATAATAGAGGTTATGCTTGTAGGTTCTGTGTGTCTTCAAACTAGTAAAAGTTCTTTCAATTCGATGAAAGTTTGGAGCCTCTGAACGCAGCCCGCAGAGCAGACTCGGCTCCTCCACACGAGTCGGTTTCATATCCCAGAGACTGTAATCCCAGCGAATTTCTCAATCGAATTTCCAGGTTCTCAAAAACTAGAAGCAATTGACTTTCATTCCATAAAAATTAGAAGTCCCTGAACGCAGCCCGCAGAACAAACTCGGCTCCTCCACGGTAACAGGAAACTTTCTAAATAATGCGTGCACAAAAATGGTAATCTTGGAATTAAATTCCACTTGAAAGCTTTTACGAGTGATTATTTTTCCGAACGATATATAAACGAACAAAGAAGACAGCAGCTATGCTTAGAACGTGTTAGGTTCTCGTAACGTGAGGCACACATCGTTGTTTGCGTAAGAAATTCTGAAACGTGTGTGCATTTTGGTTTTCGCGTAGCGGAGGGTTTCGCAGGAGAGACGCGTTCGAAACGAATTCTCCCGTAGGTGCATTATAAGTGCTGAATAAAGCTGCCTGCAGGACAGAAACGCCTGGCGCGTTTCACGTTGTAAAAGTTCTCTCTGCAGCTTTTGTCTGCTGTCTGTTTCGTGGAACGTTCATTTATTTCGGAGCTTGTATTCCATTAATGCTTGTGATTATGATGATAAATGGTGTAACTTTGGCTCAGGTTGAAGAAACTTCCTGTTTTTCTTTTGCCCAATCAAGAGAAAATGATGTTTGAAGCGCTGTAGCGGCTGATGACTTCCATTTCTCATTGTTCTCGGTGGATCCTCCCTGGAGCTCGTTCTGTCCCGTCCGGTTCTTCTCCCTGAGAGAGACAGAAGAACAGAGCAAGAGAGACGCCTGTCGCTCTGTCGTCAATTTTCACTCGCTCTCTCTCTCTCTCTCTCTCTCTCTCTCTCTACATTTGAGGACGGTGCCATTACTCATTGCGTATTTTCTTCTCGCAAACTACAATTAATAAATGGGTTTCGCACGATGGAGTTTTATATTTTGCGATACTCGATTTATCTCCCGTTCTACCTCTGATTTAAAAAATATTTTCATGCAGTAATTTAATTTCGATCAGATTTTATGAGCGTGAAATCGCAACTTTAGAGATTTTTTTTTCAAATCAAAGCCATGCGTCAAAAATACCAATCCCTTTTGCAGTAAAAATGCATGGAGTATAGAATCCCTCAGAAGTGCTCAGAATGCAATTTTCACGCGTAGAATATGACACATGCTCGAAATAAGGTATAACGGTCTTGTGTAGAACTTTTGGTGTGTCTACTTGATCGATTTACACAAAATGAAACATCGGCAAACCTATCTCTGACCACTAAATATTTAGCCATGACCTTAAATAGGTGAACAAGTTTACAACATTTGCTGGAATGGAAATATAAATACTTTGCGTTTTAACGGTCACAAATTCACTTTGATAATGCCTTGTGAACACAGGGGCAATCACGCATGGCCACAGTGCTTTTTCGGGACACACATGACGTTAAACCCTGTGGATGTAACACTGTAAACCATAAGCTAAGTGTTTTCAAAGGTTCTTACACTAAGCACACGCTTCACGCTATTGATTTCCATAATCGGCGGCAGCTGAATCGCTACTACAATGGATATTACTCTACACAGTCTACACTTACCTATATAGCAGGTACTCTAAAAGGTAAATAATTAAACAGCGCCGGGTCTTTGTCGATTCAATCAATACCCTAATGCATCTCCACAGCTGCTGTTATTGCCGTAGTACACATTCTGATCAACACTGGTCCCAATATAGATTATTCAGGGAAGCGTGTCAAGTTACGGTTTGACAATCCACTGACACGAAGCCCTAAAAAAAAGCTACTACATTTACTTCAACCGGGCCATAAAGAAAGCACTTTCCGTAATTTTTGTTGGTGTACTTTTCTGACTTAACGGAAACCCGATGCCGTGTTTTATAGCGACGCGTGACTCTTAGCCCGTTTTACCCACAACTTCATCGAGAAACTTTATAAAAAGTATTAATATTCATATAAAAAGCGAAATGGAGCACTTTTCATTCGCTAAAACGGAGTTTTTCCCCTTAGACCATTCAAACAAAGGACACACATTTTTTTCGGTGGTACATTTGGCGGCTCCCGGCGAGTGCAGAATGAAAAGCGCCTGCTCGAGCGCCGAGCCCACGTTTAGGGGGGGGGGGGAGAGGGGGGGGGGGTTATAGCCACTTAATAAACCCGCAAATTGTGAAAACAATGTGCGAGAATGTTTTATTACGCATAATATTCGCGGGCGACTCGGATTATCACGCACACACGCACGCACTGTTACAGGGCGTGTTAGAGCATGTACGCACGAAGGTGCGGCATGCCCCCAAACAAGGACATAAGCCCCCCCCCCCCCACACCCCCACCACCGAGCACTTGCAGGTATTCCGCTGCCAGCCCATTATTACCCCATGTTATGACTCATCAAAAACTTCTCTAAACCCGACTATAAAACTGGATATTTTTTTCATTTTGATTTTAAAATCTTTTTTTATGAGCAGCATGGATGTGATGTGTTGTTGATGCGAGGTCTTATGTGTGTCAATTATGTATTCGCGTTTTATGCGACATTTTCGCTGCATAACACGTGCTAGCCGAACCACCGTCTCAGCCGGAAATAGAATTCACACCCCACCGGTTTAAACTTATGTACCTCTGCAAACCTGCGGCGGAATATCTAAGTATCTAAGTATGACGGATAGGCCCCACGCTGTGTGGGAGGGTGCTGGAGGTAGGTTTACTGCTTCACCCTTTGATATTCTGCTCCACTTTGATTCTATATAATATTCAAAGTGGAAAAATACATGGATGTATGCTTGGTACTTGATGCCAGAACAGAAATGTACGTGGATTCGCAAGTATATAGCTATCTGGGTATGCTACCGAAATTCGTTCTAGAATTCTCTCTGAATCAGTTTTCGGGATTGTTATATTCAAAGAAAATCTATTATATTTGATGAATAAATAACCTATACCTAAAACACATTAATACTTAATTAACATGATTCAGTAATCAGTAGAGCACTCCTTTTATCTGAAAACAGAATAAGAAGTCAGCGAACTTCCCAGCTTGTTCACAATACCGTACAAGGTCGCCTTCGGGCCTCTAATTTGCATTGGCTAGTCGAGTGGAGGGCACACAAAGTCGCACTTGACACCACTCCGCTCCGCTGCCTCCAATAGATATTATTACCGTTGAGCGGCAGCCGATCGTTGTCTGCCACAGTGCCGGCACTAGGGAAGGCAAATCCGGGCAAATCCGGGTAAATGAATGGAGGGGTTTTTATTTTAGCGTGAGCCTTCGTTTAAAAGCGCTGACGCACAACAAGGGCGCAGGACATTGTTTCGAAAATGTTTCGCGGAATGTGTCCATTTCATGGCATCGACAAAAACAAATGGCGCTCAATCGCTTTAGTGTCCCAATAGATTTCCTCAGCTCACTTAGAGGCTGCGAATAAACGAACGATTCTTCAACTTTAAAGTGCTAAGCTTTAACGTTTGTCGTAATCACTTAGGTCGTCGTGGATCTGAGTTTAGTTACATTCCCGTCACAAACTGCCAATTTCTTATGAGGAGGTTGGCTCGACTGTAGTTTCAAATCTGCCCTGTAGTCGTTTTGTCTTCTTCGTGGCATGGTTAGTAGGTTTTTGTTAACTTTTAGCTTTTGTCTATTAAAGGCAGCAGTTGGCCATGCAGACATGCAAAAATATTTCTTTCCTTCTCCAGATGATACGAAGTTTAGGGTCGCAAAAACGATCCCGTGCCTGCCACATTCATACATGGCTTACTTAAGCAGAGCTGACAATTTTCTATTTTCTATTTCAGAAGAGCGCCCTTCCGAGATCTATCAGAAGTGGGAGAGCAAATACACTCTCAAATACACGTTGCTGCCGCCTTCAACCGTCGGTAAGAAAATCTCCTCGACAAATCAACCGGTACACGACCGGGCTGCTTTCAAATTTCCTGTTTCGAAAACAGTTCGCGGAAAGGTGCACATTCTATGAATATACATAAAAATATAAATCAGCTATGGGAAACCATCTATAGCAGACATGGAAACTTTTTCAAAGTTCATCGAACCTTACATTTTGCTCCCTGATTCACTTAAAATACTTTGTTTTGTTTGCTTGTTTATCCACCACCAAAATACAAAATAACAATGTTATCCTTTCAAACGCCACTGGTCTGGTTTATAATAAACGCCAACGTGTGGTTGGCTTTGTATGCGTGACTGTAGATCACACAATTGTGTTAGCGACTCAAAACGCGAGGTGGTGACTATTTAATTGGCGCAAGTAAATAGAGGTCGGTTGGCGGCGTCGGCGTCGGCGTCGGCGAGTTGCGTTTGTTTGTGGCAGCTCCTGAAACAGCAGCGACACTAAATCCTCTGCAAGAGACGCCCGTGGCCGAGCCAGGACGCCGCCGAGCAGCTGGTATGACAGCCGCTTGACGGAGGTTCCGAGCTAATTAATTAGCCCTCAACGCACTCGCTTAATCTGGACACGGAAAATAAAATCTCACCCAAGCTCGGCGAACGCTTTCATATACTATGTTTTAATCCGAGCTTAGATTTGCTTTCAGATTTATATTACAAAACATGGATTTTATTTGTGGACGGAGATATTATCGAATCGGGCATCACACAATTGTCTAGCGTTTGTAAATAGACATTCATTATTTCTTTCCGTTTTACGAGATTTTCTCTTTTAATTCGCCAGTCGCGCGAGCAGCTTAAACCTCCAAGCGCCGCTAATTAGGCTGCAGCTCGGCACATGGTTTGCAATCTGCAACAAAAATGTTTGGCAGGTTTAAAGCCTTATTTAATGAACTCACAGCAGCGTGGCTTCAGGCACGAGGCTGGCTCGAGCTCGTTGTATAGCGAAATGTCGTGTTTTCAAGCGGAGAAGCAGCGAAAAAAGCGTCAAATATACTGCAAGGCGCAACGATCGAGCTGTTTTAATTAAACTCTGTCCAATTTCACATCAAGCGTCTCAATCGGGGAATTTAATTGAGTTTGTTTAAGATCAGCACTGTATCAGTGACTCGACATCGCATCGTTCACTTAAGGAAAACTTTAAATTAAATATTTTCGAAGCAAATTAAAAAAGTTTGCCTTGCTAAGAGGAAATAATTCCGTATCGGATAATTTCACGGAACTATCTTTGTTCCATATATATATATATATATATATATATATATATATATATATATATATATATATATATATATATATATATATATATATATATATATATATATATATATATATATATATATATATATATATATATATATATATATATATAACTTATAACTATATATATATATATATATATATATATATATATATATATATATATAACTTTATATATATATATATATATATATATATTTATATATATATATATATATATATATATATATATATATATATATATATATATATATATATATATATATATATATATATATATAAACTTAGTTCTTCAGCCTTATGTCAATTCGGTCCAGAGCGGACCAGCATGGAGCTGGAGCAAAGCTTGATATTTATCTAGCCGTCAGTTGCAGCCACCCGTTATGTTGAGTTTTTTCCCTGCAATCCTCTTATGAAGAGGCGGTGCCGGCGATACGCTTGCGAATTCGCGAGTTCGTGTTTTATGGGTGTCCGTCGGCGACGTACAATTTCTGGTACGCTTATTTTCAGATTTCCGCATTTCGGATTTGTGGAATGGGAATGCGACCTGCAAGTGAATAGCAGAGCAATATCCTATCAGACTTCCCCTGGAACCGAGTTTTCACATCCACTTTTCGTATTCTTAAGATTTTATAAAAATGGTCGACTTGCTTTCAATGTTTCGAATTGCTCTAACTGGGTTTGTCATCTGACCACCTCACTAGACCCAATCATTCTATAAAAGACCAACGCAATTCAGACGAAAGAATCTCAATTGTAAGCAGCCAATTGGTCGTGCGATGGAAGGATTAATTGATGCTGAACTGGAGTGAGCCCCACCCCAAGTCCCAAACCCCCTTGTGACTTGAGAGTCGAGAGGATACAATATATTTTAGAGCATGATTGCTCTGTTTGACCTCAAAAGATACATCTTTTAGGGAATGATTGCACATGCTGACCCCAGACGCGCGACTGGCCTCGCTGACATGCGGTACCGTGATAATTTATGATCTTGGTCGGATCAGAAAGGGGGAGGGGTGGGGATAGTGGACGCTGTCATATTATTCATACGTTCAATCAGGAGCAGGACGAAACCCTAATCACTGACTGAGTAATCAGGAAGGGTACATTCGGCATTCTCTGATTAACAAGTTAGTATCTCATTCCTAACTTTTCATGGGTATTAACATTTTTCAAGAAACATTCCGTTTAATTCCCTAGCGAATATATCGCTGCTAGAGAGTTGAAAATTTAACTCACAGGAATGGGGTTCAGCTCCTTCGAGAGCAATTTGCGTCCGCGGTGAACTCACAGCAGACGCTGGCTTCCGCGCGAGATGTGCCGAGGAGGCTTCTTCGACATTAGCTCGTAATTAAGTGCGAATCACATGAAGACTGTGTGAGAGAATAGTGTCTCACTGCATTAAACAGCCGCTCCGTCTCGCCGCGTTTCGCCTCGTCTAGCCGCTAATTGGACTTTGACTTGCGTTTCATCCCGATTGACGGGTGAGAAAATCGGAACAGTGGCGGCCAGGGGTCTCAGCGTCCCCCCCCCCCCCTCCACTCATCCATCCCGCAATCGTTTACTGCACAGCTGCTGAACTAGTTATTAGCTAGATATATAACTAGATCTTGTAGAATAGGTGCATGTTACACATAGCCTAGGTGTTTCGGAAACGCAAGATATTTAAAACAATGCGTTTGCCACTTGCAGTTAGTATGAATAAAACAAACTCCCTAACAGGGCTTTTAGTAGCATAGGATATCTGCTTATATATCTTCAGCCTTTCTCATCCGTCAGTTAGATAAAATCTCTATGCTCATCGTTGAAGATCCGCCGCTGGTTTCTCAGTTTCCAGCACTAATCTTGCACGAGCCTATTCCTTTCCCTGCGACGCCAACACCAACGCCGACGCCAACACCAACGCCGACGCCAACGCCGACGCCAACGCCGACGCCGAACACTAAAGCAAGCTTGGCAGACCACGGAACTCGATGTAGATGCTTTCTGATCACGACACCAATAAGTGTCCGAATCTTCGAGGTTTGGAACATGGAGGCGTTGCGCTTTCCCACGAAGCCGCAAGCAGCGCCGGTGTAACGGAACATTATTACTCCCGGCAGATCTTTACTGGGGTAAACATAATCATCTTTACACCCCGGTAATGATATACCAGCTTATGCTTACCTGCCCACAGTAATGATACGACGTGGGATCTTTACTGGGGAGAGTACACATACACCGGCATACGATTACTCACCAGCACAGATTTGCTGGTATAACATTACTGGGGGAGTAAACACATACCGGCATACGATTACACCCCGTAAATATCTGCTGGCAAATGATAACCCCCCCCCCTCCCTCCCCCACCAAGTAATCTTATGTCCAGTAATAGTATGCCGTTACACCGGCCGGTACAATGTAGCAGGCTCTCCAAGCCAACGGTTCAATGCAAAACAATCAAATGATGTTCAAACAGATTTGGTATTTTGAAATCCGTCTTTAGAATCTGCACGAATTTTAAAATTGCTTTCATTCTCTTATCCTGACCCTTTGTAGAGGGTGTCCAAAAATGTGATCAATTTATAGGCATTTAAATTGTGTGACGATGTTTCTTGGTTATTGATGATCAGACATTGTTCTAAACGACAGAGAATAAAATACCTCTTCACGCTCGAGATACGAAAAACTGGAAGGGAAAGTTTTCTTCGCATTGCAGTGCGTCAATTTAAAACATTTAAGAGACAGATATAGATTTTCCAGCCCAATATATTGTTTGGAACAAAGTTGGCTGTCCGTACATGAAGCATATTGACGCTTTAACCCGATAGCGAGACAGGCCCGCCCTCATTTTATTAGGCTCGTCGTCAATAATCGTAGGAGCTGGAGACTTCTGAAGTACACATATCGTTCTCTTCGTGAAGAGTTCGGCGAAGTTTCGATATAGGCGAGACTTCTGTCCTCATCAACCCACGGCAAGCGAAGCACATGAGCATTGAAAAAGTGCCCCATCACATACTCTTCATAAAACACACTGAACCGATATATTCGCAGCAGTAATTAATGAACTTTCTTCAAAGATCTCATTAAATTAAAGCAGACTTTACAAAGGAGTGAGGAGCTACGCCTGTTAGTATATTTGCTTTATGAAGTTGTAGATGTAAGTCTATGTAAGACACTGGCGGAAAGATTCTTGACTTTAGTTGCTATATATAGGCCCGAATTTTCCAACTGAACGTCATGGCCAAGGTCATGGTTTAAAATTCCTGGTACCCTGCTATTCACAAATTCGCATAATTCTTGACGCTAGAACAAAAATTTCAGCTACGCTTTAATAATATTTAAAGATAAAATAATGCATGAGGGTTTCTACAGTGAGTGCTCAGCGCTAACTTTTTCCCTGCCACTGTGCTCCGGGGAGCGTGGAACGCGGGAGTCCGTTAACCAGATGGGATTGATTGGGTGTTTAACGACGCACTGTTTTGACATCTGGCCCAGTGGGCCTGTGGCACAGGTGAATGATAGACTGATGATGAGCATGATGATCAATCTCACCAGCCTAGAGGGGATATGGGAACTTGACGCCGGTACTTAGCCTATACTCTTGTCGAAAAGCACCAGTGGTCCACCACTGGCTATAAAATGTACTTTCCAGAGGACTGTGCAGCCAAAAGAAAGGGACTCCTCCACCACTCCATACTGTCGAGGGCCCTCCAAGAGCGACGCCATGCGTACCGAGCCAGGGCGCCAGGGCGCCAGGACGCAAGGACGCCAGGGCGCCAGGACCACAGCGCCTGGTCCACCGATTGTGGGCCATCCTTCTAGCCCATTTCAGGAAAAGCCAGAGGGATGCAATTTTTACAGTTTTCTAATGGGTTCTTTTTAACTCATAACTATATAATAGGTGGTAACTTTTATTGCGTCTTCCTCGAATAACTTCAGAATAATGAATCGAATGGCGAAAACAAAAACAATTATTTTATTTTCTAAATTTCTTTTATGATTTTTTTCTGAGATGCAAAGCCGAACAAAACGTGAAAGGAATTCCACTGATACTAAAATGGGATTGCCAATAGAAATGTCTTCGCTTCCACTTCATTTAAAATTAATTCCCCACAAAAATACCATCTTATTGGGACTTTCTTTCAGCATAAAATAAGCATTTTTACGGATTCTATCTACAAAATTTTTAAATTACAGACCCATTGGCATGAACAGGAAGCCTTTGTTACACGCACGCTTTTCAGCAATACTTTTATACCAGTGAATTGAACCTTATTTTCCCTGCAAATAAGTTGGCGAACTAGACGAACATTTTGGCACGTTTCCTACGACGATTGTCAGCGTATAACGCTATTTTATTATTATCCAGCAATAATATTATATTAGGAAGCATGTTGAACAAAGAGTGCGTCGATGCAAGGACCAATGAGTGACGCCGTCTCTATACCCCCGAAGGCACGGGGCGTCGACACGTCCTCCACTCCGTCACTCTCCGTTGCTCTCCATCGTTCTCCGTCGTTCTCCGTCGGCCGACGTCAAATAGTTGGCGTCACTTGGATGAGCTCGAATTCCATTCCTCCCTTTTGTTTCATGTCCCGGCCGCACGTGGTGCCAACTTAGCGACGAACACGAGCTATTCACACACAGGCTTTGTCGACGAGTGAAGACAATATACGGCAGTGTTTCGTCGCTGTCGCCGTCATAATTGATACTAATTAGCTGTTAGTTAAGTCCAAAAGAAAGGAGGTAGGTAGAAAGTACAGGGAAAATTAATCATGTGACGCCATTTTATAGACGTATTAAAATGTTTTACATGTTTCACCAGTTAACACTATCTAATTATATGTCGTATATGTGTGTGGGGATAGTTTATTGTGATTTTTTTCCCATAAAGAAGTGTTTTGTAAAGAAGAAGACCCTGCAGGCAGAGTATAAACCTTTTCGTCAAAATGTTACGTCATGATATGCTTTTCATTTTCCCTCTCTGAAAACCCAGTTCCACAACAAATCACAAAAGAATCCATTGAAGATCTCTTGACAGCACAAAGCATCTAAATGAACCAGCTCGGGAAACGCTAATGGTGTTATTTTCCCTGCTGTACCGCTCGCGATTCCAGCCCGCAACGTGTTTTCCAGTCGCCTTCCCGGGAAAATGTCCCTCCGTTTGCGAGAGACCCACTAAGTTTTAAAATAAAATGTTGCTCCGTTCACAGAATGCTTGTTGGACTCGATTGTCAATGTTCGCTTTCCTTTCTTATCTCCTTCCCGAATTCTCGCGTGTGCTCGCGAATTCGTACATTCTATTGTTGCGAGTCGCGAGAGGGATGCTTTCTCTTCTTAATATGAAACGTGGAACGCATGGCAAACGGCTGTTAGAAAAAAGGCGGCATAACTTCATATATCGCCTTCGCATTGGCAAGCTTTGCATCAGCATGCTTCGCAAGGGGCGGTAGAGCTGGTTACCATCAGAAGGGCCCGGAAGAGCTGGTTACCTTCCAAAGGGCCCTCAAGCCAGGATGCACCCCAGTGCTGGACATCTCTTCCCTCTTTTTCCCACTCGCTGCTGCTTCACTGTCATCATTTTTATACGCAAGTCGTTCGTGTTTTTAAACAAAACAGTAGCCATGCGTGTCTGAATAGACTCGCCGTAGAATAAATATAGCTGTCAGATTTGCAATATGCCAATCACAATAGCGCGTCAAATCCCCGTTCTAATGAGAGTCATGGGATATATGATATTTTTGATAACACACGCAATGGCTGCGTGTATTGTATTTACGCAAATTTGTGTATATTATCATACAACATAATATATTTATACACACAGTAGATTATAAAGCTGCAGATTCCATGCGAAAACCGTATTCAATATGCGAAAATAACGAATACAATTTCTGAATACCAAAAACAGGCTTATGTATACCAACAAAAAAACCACGTGACGCCAGCTACCCCTACGTTCATGGATTAGTTCGGAGCAGCAACCTACAGCAGCCGCGCAAAAATGATTACCATCTATTTGGGCCAACTTTATGCGGACCCATGATGGATGGTGATGAAAGCATGCCAAATTGCCAATATCGTTTTGCCAGCGATAAAACACGTTCCAACTCACCCCCTTCTTCGCGACACACTAGCTAGCGACAAGACTTACCCCTAAGCTATTTCTGATGACTATGCGGCATCCCTTAGTGCAGGTGAACACACCGACTAATGTACTTCGCTACTTAGTGCCTCCCACACATAACCCTATATAATATGCACACGGTTTTTAAGCTCCCTTCTATTTTGCATACGCTCATAATGCGCCCGTCTCTGTTACGGGCGCAAAATTCTCCCGCGGCGCGCGTTATTAGGACACATTCGGGCACATTCGGGCTTAACGTACGCCTAACGTACTTAACATCTATTATTTAATCATGTGCGTCTCTCGACCCCAAACATGTTTTGTCGCTGGATTTGATTTCCGTGTATATAGTCTCGCCTCCCTGAGGTCCCAAGTTCAGAGGATTTGCATATCGGCATGACTGCGAGATATAGTGCTACCCTGGGTGCTACCCTGGGTGCATCCAGCCGGTTGGTCTCAATTCAACCCACTGATTGGGTCGAAGGGGAGGAGGTGGAGGAACGCTGTTCGTGACTTTTTACCCGCCGGTTGTAGAAGCCAAGCCATGTCTTGGCAGGCGTAATTGGCCCTTTTTTGAAATGAACGTCAAACGTGGGACATCGAGATGTCTGTCGATTTTGACGTTTGTGGTTTGAATGCCAGGCCTGCGACATAGGTTCGATGCGTGGAAAATAGATTTTTGTTACAATGTTTTAAGCCAAGGGCCAGATTAATATGGAATGCGCGTTGGGTTTTCAGTTCCCTAACATAACAGCCTCAGCCCCTCTTGAGCGAATGCGCTTCCGCTTATATCTAGATCAAAATATCACAAACTTTCTTAATTTTCTTGCATGAAAGTCAGTCTTCTATTGTGTCACCACGAGGAGTTAGATTAAAAAAATGGGTTCCAATTACAAAACAATGCATGAAAATACATCTTTGTACGATACATCAAGTTGTTTTCTAGTGCATTAAATGTTGAGAATTGGGGAAGAAAACTTGCCTCTTTTACATTCGTCCCAAGGAGAATACTAGGCGGACAACGACTTTGTACATTACTACGAGTTTGAGGAACATTAAAGTTTGCAACCCTCCCTTTACCCTGGCACCATTTCCACGCCTTGGTCGCTTTGAAAAGAGCGAGCTTGGCCAAGTGTTGGACGCTGGCTCAACCGAGTGCTCGGCCGCTATCGCGAACCTAACCTAACCTAAGCATTCACATTTCAGTTGTAGAATACTTTGTCCGTTACGACATGGTGCTTGCCTCAGTTTGGATCTAAAATCTGTTCCAGTTTAAAGAAATTTTGTAATTCTATCTGTGGCACCTCTGAGTTCTCTGAGATTCTGGTTTCATAAATGTGTGTGCTTTAAAATGTACAATTCTAAACCGAGAGAATTTTTATTTAAATGTGTTGAATAATGAACAGAAAATTCATTAAAATTCTCAGAAACGTGTTTACACTAACAAAACAAGCACGAGAGATTTACTTCCCTCCGTGGATACAGCCAAGCCGTTCTATTGGGTAGCTTGCTGCAAAATTCTACATTTTCTCTGATGCTTAATTGCACTTCGTACAAAATGCAATCAAGCGAGGCAGAACAGAGAAAATAAGTATTCTACCGTCAAACACCGATTCTACCGATTCTACAGGTATACAGAGAGAGAGGGGAGGGAGAGAGAGAGAGAGAGGGGAGGGAGAGAGAGAGAGAGAGGGAGAGAGAGAGAGAGGGAGAGAGAGAGAGAGAGAGAGAGAGAGAGAGAGAGAGAGAGAGAGAGAGAGAGAGAGAGAGAGAGAGAGAGAGAGAGAGAGAGAGAGAGAGCAAAGTGGGAAATCATTTCCTTGCCAGCTGGATCGTGACTAAAGACACTTCAAGAGCTAAAATATTCTACAACTCAGTGTTCTACAATTCTACAGTTCTCAGTTCTACGCATGTTGTTTATGTTGCTTTCAACAAATGGTGTGTCTACTGATTTCGGGGTCGGGATTGCGTGAGTTTCTTGAAGCAATGGCATTCAGGTAATCTCATAGAAAATAGAGATCATACAATATAATACAGAATCATACAATACCTACTGAAATTATAATATGGAGTTTGATCGACAATCTTTATATCAGGGTGAGAATTTTCCTATTTGGTATATTTCCAGTGAAAATAAGAATTGCCTGAAATAACCGTTTTTCTTCGATCAGCTCATAGAAGCCTATATAGAATTATATATCTTCTTTTAAGAGAAAAGTGCTTCGATCAGATATCCATCCCCATGAAAGCTCCCTTCGTTTCTTAATTAAAATCGCACCCTTGCCACCCCGTGCCTTATCTCGCGATGGCTCAGCTCAAGCAGGAAGGAGCTGTCTTGCGGAAAATGCGGGATGAAATCTCGATGCACGGTGACTCGAGCGTGCAAATCAGACAAATTCCAGACCTAGCGTTTCCTGCAGGTATTCCAGGTTTCCAACGTCTCCAAAAACTCCAATCAATTCCCATACACAGAATTTTGCACTAGACGTCTAGTTTTCTCGATCGGATACGACTTAGTAAGCAAGATCGTGCAAACATTGTGCCACGTATCCTTGAGAGATGGTCCTGTCAATTATACATTGTTAACAAACGATTTATCATTTGTCAACTCTAGCCGGTGGCAAGTTTACACAGCGTTCAATGTAACTGGCCAACTCCTATATGCGAGTGGTGTTTGGAATTTAGTGTCTGGGATTTGGTTTTGGGTTTGTGTAGACTGTTGATTGACCGCAATCGATACGAAGTTCCTAATTAACTAAACTGTTAACAAGATAAATCAACGCAGAGTATCCAGTTTTGTTTGCTTTCCGACCATCAAACTAGCTCAGCGAATTCTGACTGATGGCTACTGAAAATAATCCACCTACTGTTCCATAAACCTTCATCTGATTGTTCACTGAGTTATAACAACCGAAATCCGATACGTTGCCTGCCGAGGCTTGGTTGACTGAACACAATCACATGGTGAGTGAAAGTAAAAATGTGGTGACAAGCGATAAAGGGACGGAAAATATGAAATTCATTTCATTGGTCTTCTAATAAAAGTCTTAAATTTATCACTAAAAGCCTAAGAATCAGTCAACACAGAACTCGTCGGCACAGTATGTACCGTCTGCAAGGTCGAATCGAGCAGCCGAATTCATCGACGGCAAATTAATCGATGCATTCATTTTACAACGCCATAAAAAATTGATGTACCACAAAGTGTTATGCGTATATCTACAAGCTATAAACGCCACCCCATTCTCATTTTACAGTGTTCTGTTTGTTTCTTAGGTAGTACACGTCATGAGTATAATCCATCATGAATTCCACCCCCAAGTAGCACCCCGTCGCCATCGTGTCTTGCGAGCCCGGCACACAATGGACCAATTCTCTATCGCCAAGAAAACAGCCTTGGTATTCCATCCCTTCTGCCCGTGATGATGCTAGGCCCTAATGGATTGTTACGACTCAGCCGCTCCATTAATTCCACACAATCCTGTGCCTCACCCACCCCCTCATTCCTTTCTGTACAACACTTTTACACGGGAGAGGTTGCGTCGCGACGCGCCGGTGTAGGCGTCGGTTACACTCTTTTGCTGGCGTCGCGACGCTGTTAATCTCGACGTGAAGGAAGCTGGAGCAATAACCTGTCCACAGTATTCTCGGCTCGGTCATCTTCGTCTTACGTCGCGTTGACTTTGTCTGCGTGGGAGAGACAGCCAGGGGTGCAGTAGTCCTGGGTATATACGGCCAGGGTATTTCACATTCTATTTTATAAATTAATGTGTACCCATAATTATGTTGAATAAATACGCTGGTATGCGCTGGCACGCTAATTTCTAGCTTCTTTACGAATAGCTTGTGCAAGATTTCAATGCTATTCATGGTTTCAGCACTAAATATTTCCGGACAATCTACGTGCAAACTTGAGATAAAAGGGGATGGATGCAAAAACGACATGGCGTGTAAGGAATCCAGAGAAATGTAGACGATTTCTGATGCTTTACATAAAAAATCACTACACCGCTGGATACACCGATATTAATTTTATCACTCTGATTTACAGTCGCACCCAAAATCAGACTCGTGAGGAGTTTTATCGCCGGCGGTGCATTACTTTTGCGCCATCAATACTTAAGCGTGGCAATTCGAGTGAATTAGTGCCGTGAGCTTTAGCGCCGAACGAAAAAACAATCGAATAGAGTAAATATTCAGATTTCAGTAGGCAGCTAGGCACATAACTTCAGGGCTTATTTATGTTCGCTGGCCTTTAAATTATTTTGTAGTATACCTATATCTGGAAAGGTAGAATGGGAAAATGAATGAAATGGAATTCGTTGCAAATACTACAAGCGGTATAAAAATGTGTAGGTATCGGTTTTTGAGAGTGTATATATTTCCCCAGTTTTACATTACTTTCAAATATAGTAAAACGTCAGAAATGTTGATATTGCTTTATTTTTGTAATGAAATTGCCGATAAACCACGGCTGCTTCTATTAAGTAGCAGTCTCATTTATCTATGAATTCGGTTCATCACTTTTGAAAAAGTCTAGTCAAAAGGTCGATAATATATAAAATGAAAAATGTTATCTCTCTGTCTTTCACATATAGCAAGGTATACCTAATTTATTTCAAAATTTCAATTATCTGTCCAAGAATAAACCATTGGAAGCGACTGTACGTGCAAAGGATAATCGTTTCCACTGGGGTTTAATTTTTTTTCAATCCTATACATGGACTAATCAAAAACTCAGTTTCAGTTGGTTGAGGTACTAAAAAATAATTGCAGCAAACCATTTTCAACGTGTAGAAACACTAGAATCTAAATAGGCCATGTTGCTGATTATACTGTACGCGCTGATACTTGAAAAATGGGTGTGCCTGTTCCCAGGTGATCACTCCGACGACGACGACGAGAGCTGCATCTACGTGAAGCCAGTGAAACCGATTCCAGACCCGCAACCAGAAACCCCCGCTACACGAGTGAGTGAAAAAAAGTTTCAAATCAAATCGCCATATTCCCTTGTTTAATCGTCGACTTGGGCTTGATCCGGTAGCTTGCACCATCCAGGACAATCAGATTTCCTCGCATCCTGGACCATTGGAGCAGCATCCCAGCTTTGTTCCAGCCTAGGAGTGTCATAGCAGTATTCACAGCGCCCCCATGGTTATACATCCCCCCCGGGAATTAATAGAATGCACATACATGCCTACTCGAGTTTACCCATTCCTCGCATTCGCTATATACGTGTAGCAAAGTTCGTAAGAGAAAAGGAGTTATCTTCCTGTATAGGAAACGAACTTTTTCCCAGTTCATTCGCCGGCTGCACCTTATCTGCGTACATGGGTGACGCGAGGGAGGGGGTGGGTGGGAGGGGAGGGCGGGGGTGGCTTTCGAACGGCACAGAAGCTGGAACGAGCGAGTTGGAACGTATAGCCTATCGCGCCGACTGAGTAGGGATCGTCTCTCACGGCTGTGAATTGATTTCACGGGGCACCTATTCAACACCTCCGAACGCAAGCAAGCAAGCAGGCAAGCCGCACGGTGTAAGGAAGACAGATCGCTCCCCAGGCCCGGATAGAGATGTACGACTGTCCCGCGAACCAGCCGCACGCTTGCCGAGAACACGCCGACATTGGGCGGTTCCTCATCGCGTAGCCCCGCCGAATGAGATGACGGGAACATGCGAGAGATGCGGATGCTGGTCGTGGGTAAACCTTCTGGCTGTTTCCAGGGGTACAACAAAGATAACTGCTTTGTGCTTTGCGTCGAGGAAGAAACAAGGCGTGAATCAACCAGTGAGATCGGCGCTTTTACATAAATCAGTATCTTTTTTTCCCCAAGGAGCATGCGTTGGATATTTTTAAATTACTTGATTGCCTGCAGCCAACTAAACCTTCATTTTCTGGAGCACTGATTGTTTCCGTATCTCTCTCTCCATACAATTTAATTGCGGTAAAACGTGGTCTTCAATCAAGCAGAAAATATTTGCTACCCCACGACATAAATAAAGCCTATTTCTGAGATTACTTCCATCCCAAGCCGGATCGCAGGGTTCGCGAGGCAGCGAAACTCTAAATAGATGCAGAGAGATGGAAACCAATCTTTTTAAAGAGATTAGCGTCTCCGCGTTTATACCCAGCTCATCTCGGCAGGATCGAGAGAGAGAGAGAGAGAGAGAGAGAGAGAGGGAGAGAAGAGTGCGGACAATCTCTCTCAAAAGCACCAACATTTCGGCAGCGAATCTCTGCGGAAAACACGCACTATCACATTTGGATTGGACGAAAAGCGTGCTTGTTTTTGGTACGCAGTGTACAAGACAAGCTATGAAGTAACCTGGCTCCCTCGTCTTGCGTTTTAATACATTTAAGTATTATCAATTTAGAAAATTCAGAAACTAAAATATTCAAATTGTTTTTACCATACGAAAATCCCAATCAGAGGCAGTCTTTGGTAATTGACTCCTCTGGTCGGTGGATCCCAGTTGCGTGAAACGGAAAGTCTTGAGTCAACTGAGTGAGAAGGCGTCGCGTCTTCGATGTCGACGGATTCGACGTCTCGTTCCGACCATGAATATTGTAGCGGGATTAAAGCGTGATGAGCCGGGAGGAAAGTCGGTTAGGATTCCGGTCACGGTTCACGACCCTCAGCCCTCGTTTTGCCGGGTATCAACGGAACTTTCAGGGGCGAACACTTGCTCGGCACCAGTCGGAACCAGTCGGCATTGACAAGCTGTAATTGATCAACCATTTCAACGCCTAGCCTCGACGCCGAGAGTATGCTCCAGTCCGGGTTCCGTTGCTGCTTCGTAAGACGCCACTTAGGAGATTGGCAACAAAAAAACAGTGCGGACACTAGCATGAAAGAGATGGATATGGCCAAGATTATTTCTCACAATGAATGCGAGGGAAACAAAACAATCTAGAAGTTTAACAGAATGTTTTTATATAGAATGAAATAGGTGGAAGATTGCGGATCTGTTGCCATTGCATGAATAATATTAAATAATGATTCTATTGTATCTCAAAAGAGTTTTCTCTAAAAAGTTGAGTTAATCTAACAACGAAAGAAAGATCGTTCAATCATAGTTCAATGCTATAAGCACTATAAGTACATTTCAATTCAATAACCTTCAAACTAGATTCATTGGCGTGCAAACAAAAGCTTGGTACGTATACACCATTAACTCGTAACCTTATTTTACCCGAGCTCATTATTAAGTTTCGTTGATGCCATTATGGGTAAGGTATAATTGGTTTGTAGGTTTGTTGACTCTACCTCTACTTGAGGTAAGCTCGTTGTCATCAGAGATCTTCAGTTTCGGGGTTCAACCGTTCCATAAAATCGACCACGCCAGCAGCCTCTGAGCCTCTCATTAATTATTGATTGAGGTTCAGCCTCCGAAATCAACCGTTCATATCATTGATATATAAAATATTAATATTATGACTTTGCAAGCAATTTTTTTATACAATAGATTGCAAATGACAATTCCGAAACAGTTTCCAAGATTTGATTTGATAGAAACATGTTTCCCGAGAAAGAACAGATTCTGAACGGATTGAGATTCACGCGAGAATACACCATACATTATTTGATGTGATATAAACTCGATCTGTTGATTCGATTGGCTCCTCCAATATTCAGCTGATTGAGTCACACAAACAGGTAACGTGAACCCGCGCCCCCGCATGCCAGGCCACCAGCCCTCCGATTTTTTTTATATTCTTTTCTCGCTTTTCTCCAAGAGACATAAGAATAAAAATCTGCCGTTATTTTCTTAGGGACCAAGCTCAGTTTTTCGACAGCTGAATCTGCCAAAAGAGTTTCAAAATACTATACGAGAAAGAGCAAAGTGTTGGAGGTTATCTCTATGCTGACCACAGAAATGCATCATGCGTAACGTGATATGAAAGGGATTATAGGTACCTATATATATACCGTTTCATCCCGCGCTGCCAGCGCTGGCAGTGCAATTGTCGCTTTGCCAGCGCTGGCGCTGGGCAGCCGCTCTCTGTGTGATGGTAATTGGTTCTAAATATGAAATTTAATCATTGCTGTAATCCCACACTCATATATTCAGCATGCTCCCTGTAGTCCCTGTTTCCACCATCACTAATTTGCACCATTTGCTAATTAAACCAGGAATTAAATTGAATAATATCAGTCGGATTCTGACCAGGTGGACCTTGGCGCAGACCTCAGTGCAGGCTTCAATATTTCTTGGCTCGCACGCTTCATTATAATATTAACATAGGTATATAGATATACCAGTGGCGCCCATGCATATATAGGTTTATTAGAGGGTCGGCCGCCCGCGGCGCTTGAGTCGAATTTCACTCGATCTTGGCGTCCGCGAGCTGTCTGATCTGGACGGCGACGGCGACGCCCGATTCCAGCATCAGCGTCGTCTGCAAATTCTTGAGCAAGTAATTTCACGCACGGCCTCGTGCCGTGGGTCCCGTGAGAGGGCGCCGCCCACGAGTCACGACGTCGGTGTGCCCGAGGGCCCATCCGGCCCCGTGCTCGGTTCTGCTCCATTGGACGCCTCCACTTCCAGATGCTTCTTCGGAAACTCGAACACTGACCTTCCTATATCTGGCTGTATTGATTTGTGGCCTTTCTTTCTTCATAGATACGCCACCCTTGATTGAAATATTTATTTAAAACGTAGTATTTTGTAAACTGTTGTGCCTAGCGACTCCTTTGGCGTGAACCTGTTCAGGAACGCGCAATTGAAGTTTGTTTAAAGCTTGTCTATACTTTAAATATAGCTCACGTTCTGTATGCTTGTTTTACATTTTTAAATTGTGCATATTTGCATGCATAATTGACCGGCTTCCAATTAGATCACCCCTGCCACATGTATCTCAGCGTGCCCTTTCTATAGTGTTTACGCAGGCTTTGCGAATCATGCTCCCGGCGTATCGTGCATTTTAATTATGGAAATGCTTTTCGTAAATGGACGAAGGAAAACTTTATCGAACGAGAAATACGATCTCAGGCGAGAATATCTTTCTCGTGGCCACGGAGTCGACGTGGCCGACTCGCTGGCCAGGAAGATTTGCAAAGAATGCGCCGTGCGGATTGTAGATGTCAGAGAATCAATTTCTCAAGACAAATATTGCCCTCCTACCCTCAAGCTACGACCAAAAGCAAAATGAAGGAACGAGATTGAGATGGCTGACCTGTCAACCAAAAGCACTGAGCAATCAGTCTCTTTCGATTATTTCGACAGATCCTTGCGTTTTAGTGCGAGCTCCGAGAACAACTGCACTCGGTTTATTTCGCGCGATGTCGTGAAAATATGAAAATCATGTTTCTTTCTTAGTACTCAGCTTTTGCGAGCTCTTTCATTAGCGTTTCTTAGTGCCGTGCTTACACGTAAAACGCCGTCGTCGCCGTGCACTTTACGACGTGGTCCAGGACGACGCTCCCCTCCTGCCCCCCCCCCTTCCCCTCTAAAGGCGTCGCGTGGTCACGTGAGCGAAACCTCGACGCTGGCTGAAACATTAAAAAGAATTGCGGTCGATCTTTCGCAAGCTTATTTACTCTTATACCTTAACAGCCAGATGCGGCGCTGAAAGTGCCAAGTGTTAAAGATTTAAGACTCGAAGAAATATACTGCGAGTCACGGCTCTCCCTGTAGGATACGGCGAAGGTACTCCAGACGTGTGGGTACTGTTTCGCGAGGAATTTCGTGTACACCAGTCGGGATCGGGACCGGGATAGACTCGGAAAGAGCGGAGCTGCTGTGGGGGAGAGAGGTTTTGTGGTAACGACTTCGTGAGATCTCTTATCCTTGAAGAAGGCGTGCTAAACGCCGCTCGGGGGAGCATGAACTAAGTCGGGCTCCTTGCTAACACAAACATTTCCGTACTTCTTCTTGAACAACTCGGCATATCGACGCTTCTATCAGAGCACCTATACCCAACTCTAATGAACGCCAATCTTCATTCTTCACGATTGTTCCTATATATTCCAACTGGGGTTCGTCCCAAACTGTAATGGTATTGTTGTACAGGTGAAAACACAGAGGAGGTTTGTGGGTTCACCATCACCCTTTTCCTTTAGTCGAGTCAGACTTGTAATAATTTCAGTTGATGAACTATACACTACTGTGTTCATCTGAATATTTCATTAATCTTCGTCTAAACTACGACATGCTTTATTTCCTGTTCTATTTTCTAAGTTGAACATCTTCTTTGATAAGCGATAAATGTACCACATACACTCTGAAGATATGCGACCCTATCTACTAACCAACCGTTGATTCGTACTAATTATCTATCAAGCAGTACCAAGGTCTTTAATTAATAATAACACATGGTTCGTGTTTGAACCACTCAAGAACGAGTTTCCCAGCTCCTCCTTGCAGCCCCGCCGAACTCCTCGACTGTTTGCGAAAGCATTCGGCTGCTGCTGAATGTAGCCGCGACGACTCGACCCAAATACCGCAACCAGCCAAATACCCCAACGCAAGCGAGGACGAGGACGACGTCGTCGAGGTCTCAGCAGAGAGTCAATGAGAGCCTTAGCCGCGCGGAGAGCACCTCGAGTGGAGGAAACTCGCGGGAACGTTCCTTTGATTGGCAGTGCATTAGCTAGCTCGATTTTGAGAGCGGGAAAGTCTTAAATTGTTTATGTGGCGAGTTATATTTGAATGTTTTGATATATTTCTTCGGCATCGCTTGAATGCCATATGACGAGACACCAATGTGTGCCTTGCTTGCAGAATACATCTATGTCTTCAGCGTTTCTTCAGCGACATGTCATTTGCAGTTCGAACGGGCACTTCATGCGACCGAAGTCGGACAGCCGACTGTCTTGCGAGCCACGAAGGCGAGTCAAAACATCCATGGACGTCCAGGCCCTGAGAGAGGAGCGACGCAGGAGCTGTCGCCAGACGTAAGGAAATCTGCTGAACGGGATGATTTAGCACGCGAGTCGTGTGCATAGTCACGGCGTGCGTGGAGCAAGGCATTCTGACGCGTACACGCGACGACGGCGACGACGTGTAACGTCGCGCGGTAAACGGCCGGTGGTGAAAATAGACGAACCGGAAACAGAATGACGTGGCTGTGGAAATTGGTTTCCACGACAACCGTTTATCATTGTGCAGTCACGGGCGCCGTGCGGCGGTCTAAGAGGCCGTTGTGTGTGGGTGGGGCGGGGGGGGGGGGGGGGGCGATATAAGAGTGAACATCTGGGACCTAACTCCACTCTCCCGTTCTCTTTCACCGGCGTGAATCACAAAGCCTGGCTTGATGGCGCCGTGCTTGCTTGTGGCGTCGGCCCGAAGAGCGAAAATATTTCCCCCAGGATTTTGTCATCGCGAGACTGCCGAAGCGAGGGGGAAATTTTTAAGTAGAGAGATCGACATGGTGGTGAAATGATAGGCGGCGACACTTTTGACTTGGATCTAATGATCAGGAGGCGGTGCATCTTCGGTCTGGCTGATATTGATTTATCTTTTAGAGAGGAAACGAAGTCTGCCGACGCAATGCTATTATCTTTTGAACCGTGGATGCCACGAATATGTCACACGTGGGTGTGATGTGGTTCGACGTGATCCTGTCGTATTCATGGCGGCGTTTGATGCTGACTGAGTCCTGTCTTGAATGATTCTCCGGGCCGGCCGACTGGGCGAACTTGCAACGACTGGCCTATCGTGTGTCGGACATGTCACCCCCAATGACAGCCTAACGCGAGCCGACACATGAACCTACCGGCCGCCGTGGCCACGAGGCGACCAGGTATCCCGACTCCCCGGAATGCTGCTCCCGACACTCAATTACAAGGCCCCGTATCGTGGGCCCGAACACCGGCTAACCGACAAACCCACCCTTTTTCTGTCTCGGGAACAGCGGGTTGAATAATAGCTGCTCTGCGGGCTGCGTTCAGGGGCTAGAATGGAAATATCATCTCGTTCAGCTTTAAATGCATCCATGAAAGTTCTTTACGTGAACCAACCACACCTTTCCCCAAATTTATTATCACGCTGCTCTTTTTATCGCAATAAATTACAAGTTTGTAATATTCAGCGTGTCTATTTCCCCAACGGGTTTACCGAATCAATTGAGCTCCCGCATACAACGACTAAGCTCGGTCACGGCACTGTCCAAAAAGACATCCGATCAATTAGGCAGACGTAATCCGACGACCAGCGCCGAGTAATCCACCGACCGGCTTGACGATCACGGCGTCGCGGCGCTCATTAACCGACGCTACTCGTCGAGTGCTTGCAGTGCACGTGCATTGCGTGATCGGGCTCGGCGCATTGAGAACGACGCCAAGACACGACGCTCGACGTCGCCGCAGCGCCGCGGTAATCCGTCCGAGGTAAGGACCAAAGACTGTTAGTGCGCGGAGCGCTTGGCCTGTAATGATTGGCGTAACTAGAGCAGCGCTAATCCGGTGAATGGCTGCTGGTATTACTGTTAAGATCGGCTCGGGGCGGGCACTTGATAATTATTTGCGTCGTTAGCTATTATTTCCTAGGTACTTACCTGACTTTGATGAGGGGATTATCGGGTATGACGGTGTGCCTATGTACTTATACATTTATTTAGTCTTGCAGAGGCATCCTTAATCACAGTAATCTTACTCGTTTTGCTTTCAAATGTGTTCTTCATCCTTCTGTTCAATGTCTTCTGTTTTCCATGCTGGTTTCCAACATCAAAACGAAGGGTCGTGACAAGTTGTGAAATGTTTGAGCGAGGTTCTTTGGAGATTTTTACTGGTCCAGAGCCGTTTCATTGGGCCATGGAACAGGCACTAAGTTCACGCACTGTTAAAATCACATAGCCCTGTTCGGAGTGTGAGCAAAGCTGGAAATTGATTTCTTTTCCCAATAAATTAGCAATAAACCTAATGTCCCTTATCGTCACACCGGGAGCCGGTGGCATTAGCGCCGCACCATTAAACCTCCCTTGGGCATGCGCACTGATGCTTAGGCGCCAACAAAAGACGCTGGAATCGGCAAACGCAGCAGCAGTAGCTGCTCACGGTTTTTTGCTGAATTTGCAATCCGGCAATCCGCAAGCACTCGATTGTTTATTGCAACTCGCGCGGTCTCGCAGCGAATGCAGTTTGCTAGGGTTTTTGTTGCTGCTAAAATATGAGTGAGAAAATCTCGTTTAGAACCAAGCGTCGGAATTAATTGCAAGGAGAAGTTTGCGAATTCAGATCTCAGCTAAGTCACGTGATAATCCCAGCAGCGTAGTTTGCATTTGCACGAGCTTAGAAACATGAGGTGCAATCCATTTTGACTTGATATGAATACACTGCACATCGCAGTCTCACCACATATTCTACATCGTGATTAACTATTTTATCGTCGACTCCTCTTGCAAACACGACTTAGTCTTTTGAAGTCGATGCTCTCATCTCAAGACTCAATGCCGCCCTTATAAACCCATACAGCGATCTAACGTCGGCTCTCGCATGTGACTTCATTAAAACGTAGCCGCTACTAAAAGTCGAAGCGCAGACAATCTATTTCCTCTAACCCTATCAGTTAGTATCGTAAACTCACATTCGACGCTGCTCCTTTGAAGAGCGCGATGCGAGCCGCCTCTTTCCTCCCCCTTCCAAGGAGTACTCGTTGCTAATGGGGACGCCATGCTCGAGGCAAAGACACCGTTCGGTGCTGGCAAAACTCTGCAACTCATTGAATCAGTGCGGCAATGGCTCCACGCTGCAATTATTAGTTTTGCATCACGGAACCGTGTGGAAACACCCAGATCTGCACTCATAGCTTCGGAACGCTTGGTGCTTAGTGGAATAAAGAGTTTAATGGATAAGCCAAACTTAACAGGTCAGTCTTTATTTAAATTGACTTAGAATTCTTGACCTAGGGCATATAGGTGGTCGCTATAAGAGCGTTTGTCTTAAACACTGCAATAGGGAGTTGACAACCTAGTTTGAAATTAAAGACAATCTCACGAACACTTGAACTAAAACTGGTGCCAGCAGTCGCTTGCTGTTAGCGAAACATTCGTGTTTGTCCATTTTCTTCGGTATCACATAAACAAGTTAACAGAGAAATGTCGACTAACGACTCCTTGATTGAGACGACTCGCTAAACTAAAGCCTATGTCTCTAACTAAGAACACATTAATAGTTTGTAGTGGCAATCTGTGCTGTAATTGTTTGCTAATCTCAGGCTTAGAGGAAGCAAGGTGGGCACACCGAGTTGAAATGTGATATAGGTGTAACTCCATGGCGTGATTCCTTATAAAGTCTCCTCTAACGATGATGGTTAATGTACGATCAGGCAAGGCGCGTACGTCTAGGAGCGAAGAGGACGTCTGAATTTTAGAGTGTGTCAGAAGGAAATCAGGCCGGGTGTCTTCTTGTGAGTCGACCCTCTTCGTACGGATCGCTGGGTCTAACTAAGTGGGCCGATATGAACCAATCCATTTGGCCCAGGGCCCCAGTAGTTGCAGCGCACGAGTTGCCAGCGAGACGTATTATCTGTGCACTCTACTTATACGGAGCGGAGCATCCACAATTGAATTATTCATTGTGAGTTACTTGCTCGTACGTTCACCCACGGTATAAGAAGACCGTTGTAACATTTCCGTTCAGAGTTAAACTTAGAAATTACTCTGCGCTGGAAATGTACGCGACAGTGCGCTCGAGGAAGATTCGCTCAAATGATCCTTTTGTAATTGCGTTTTCAAATGAGAACCTGTTTTCCGACAAGATGAGATTGCTGTTGGGAATGGAGAAAGATAACGGGACATAGACAGGCTTATAACTATACGTGGTGAAAAAGTAAAATTCCCGTTCGATGAAGTGGTTGACCTTGAAGAATGCGTTCTGATTGGCGGTTGGCTGTGGCGGGTGGAGCCTATTGAGAGCGCTCGTGGCCTTGAGGGGAAGACGCAGTTCCAGATTGTGACAGGTCCAGTCAAAGATTCAATTAGGTCCAGGTGTCCCTTTGGCGAAGGGCTGGGGGTAGTAAGAGCGTCCGGACGACGGACAATGCGTTGTCGAAGCCCATGTAGCGTCTCTAATAACGACCACCCGCGTTTATTCTCGCTGCCCAAACTCTTGACCCCTATTTCGTTTGTACCATCAGGCTGCTTTCACCACTCAGAGAAAGGTTAATTGGTTCATCATCACCTATCAAACCCACGCCAATATCTAATTTACCTCCTGTCACCACCATACACATCATCAATGAACACACAAATCAATCAATCAAAGAACTAACAATTTTTCAAACAGATTTCACGGTTGTACGTAATTCATCGCGTTATAATTGAAGAATTCGCCGCATTCCTTCGTCCATGACACCCGCGGGCCTGCAGTGCCGGCTGCCATCAATTTTCGCGAATTGAAAGCGCTGATTAGCGTGGATGAGGCACTCGTCCCTGCATTGTTGGGGCTGCAATCCCGGATCAAATGCCGCCCTTTGTTCGTGTATTTAATTACATGCTAGGGGCACGGGACATGCAGTGCGGCCCCGATGTCAAGGGTGGAAACATGGGCGCTTTCGTCGCAAGCTCGTGCATTTTTGTGTGCGCATGCAGGTTAAATAATTTCATAACACAAATCAAGCAAGCAAGTTCAGAATCGTGTGTTATTAGCTGGCTTGGGGAATGTAGCTTGATGACACATGCACTTGTTATTTTTTAGGATGCACAAATTATTTGAATTCACTTAGCAGCTTTGAAATAATTAACAACCAAATGAAAAGGCAATTGTTTACGGGAGTCGTAACGAATATTGTACTCTCGTGTACCTTTTACTTCGGTAACCGTGCGGGAATGACGGCATCAATATGAAGGCTTCAGTCTCGACCTTTTACCACTGGTTTTATACCGTTTTCCTGGAACGTACCATGGTATAAACACAATTTAATTGCTTACAACACATGAGGCCATATTATACTCATATCTCAACAGCAATTATTCCCTGCTGCTTTTGTTACATTAATCCACGTACACGTGTAACAAACGCGGTTCATAAAATGAACTACCTGCGGTTCACACAAGGCTTCGCCGGACAAAGCGCTAAACTCTTGGCCAGTGTTGCATGGCATCGATGGGAAGTGATGCCGAGACCGAACGTGTTTCCAGGACTGGGTGGGTCCCATCCCATTCCATCCCTATGCGATCGCCGCACGCCTCGCCTCAAATCTTCCCCAATCTATTCCACCGCCAGCCATCAGCCCGAGACAAGTTGGAGGAGGTGATTGATAGAGTTTTAAAAGATAGTCCTGAACGAGTCTCCCTGCTTCGGCGCATTTGCATCTAAATCCCTTCCCGTCGGGTGAAAATAGACATATAACTTCGGCAATCATACGGACTGGAAATATGCTGACTGCACCTTAGCACACATAAACGGACGTGTCTATAATGGTTCTCAATCAATCGATCACGTTCGATTATTGATAGGCTAGCAATCTCTGGGAATTAGATCGGCTCGCATACAATGCACGCAATTTCCGGCGAATCACGCGTCCCGTCCGCCGTGAACTGCTTCCGGTCCGGTTGATGCGAACTCGTCACGTCAGCGTCACTCGGGGGATAAACGTCTCGACGCCGACGCCGACGCCGACGTCGACCCGAGGCACAGTTCGGACGGGGCAAACAAAAGCTTCGTCTCTCGATAAACGAAATACACCCTAAACAATAGCCCAGTGAAGGCGAACTTGTTTTAGAACTAAATCAGCAATTTAAATTAAACGCGCGGATTTGGCGTCATTTCGGTGCATGGGGGTGTGAGGGGTGGGTGTAGGGCATGGCGAGAGAGCGGGCAAGTAAAGTTGAAACCAGTGGAAAAGTACGTTTGAAGTTTTCGTTAGCATTTTCTTTCGACGGAAAACTTTGCCTAATCTTTATTCTTTGTGCTGCTAGTAAAACCTGGAGAGCTTGGGAATTGATAGAAATTTAAAAGGTGTTTAACCACGTGTCTACGTAGTACCCCTATTTACCTCTCTCGTCACGAGCAAAGAACTTAGTTCCGTCCGTGGAAAGTGGTTTATAAATAGCAAGTGTCATCCGCCTACGCCAGTAGGAATTTGGTATCTAAGCGTTGTTGAAATTGAACTACTTTTGCTCGGTTCTACAATATTTAGAGCACAGAGCACAGAAATCATAAATTATTGCAACACAAAGGACGGATGGGGGAATATGCTCAAATTATTGAGTTATATCTGACAATAGGTTTTTCTAGGTGTATAGGGGTCGAAAAAAGGAGTTGGTTTTCTAAGCACCTTGGCCGAAAAGCGCGGACTTTGGGAACTTCCGTGGACTCGAGAAGTTTATTTTGCTGTCCAAAGGCCATTATTAAATTTTCATAACCGATGACAAAGTTAATTCCGAGAGGTAACTGGTCCTTTAAACTGGGCATGCTCTAGAACTGGCAACCCCCGCTTGGCCACGAGCAGCTCGATGAAGACACGGGAAGCGGTGCCGAAGTTCGGGTGCCGAGTCGCTGGTGTTGCGGGATTCGCGGGAGTTGCGGGATTCGCACCGAAGGCGGACAAACATCGCACCACCGCAACTCGTGCTGTGGTGGAACGAAGGAGGAATGTCGACGCCGACGTCGGCTCGACTTCCTTCGTCTCGGCGTCAACACGAGCGCTCGCGGTTCCGTGCGCACCTCCAAAAGACACGTCCTACGCATCGGTAGATGTTTTGTCTCATCTGTAGTATAGATACTTGAAATACAACATCTCTTGCCAGCGGCTATCTTGTCTTGTTATACGATTGCTCCGTGCCATCGCAAAGAGATTGGCAATAATGAAGAAACGCGCTGCCTTTATAAGCGGGTTATTTAGTCTAATTACTGTACTGGAATGTGTATACCGTTTCTTCTCTAATTAGGTATATGCTGGCGATGTATTCTCCCAAATCGAAACCCACGCCGTATTTACCCTTTCGAAGAACTTAAACACATATCCTCGAGAGTTCGAAGAGATGGAAGCGATATCTCCACAGGCAGTATTATATTCTATCCAGGAATCGTGGGGATCTATTTCCAAGATAATTAATGTATTACGCGATGTTCTTGATCGAGCAAATGTTGGTAGCAATTTGTAGCGCGGCAGCTTCGAGCAAAGCAGTGTGACGAGCGAGCGCCAACTTGAGCCGTCGTCCTCATAAATCTCTGTGCCCAGCACTAGACTAAATCTTAGCACTTTGATGAAGATTAAGTAAGTAATCTGCGTTTTAATTTTCACTTCTTAATTAAGGGCAACTCTCGTCACGCTTAATTGCTGGAAATTTCTTGACAAGATTTCGTCCGCTTGGCTCCCGCTCCTGGCGCGGGCTGAGGTTTCCTGCCTTCCAGGCACCGAGGAGCGATCTACTCTGCTTGTTTTCGTATACCTCCTCTCTAGCTAGTAAGTAGTAACACAGCATCGTTGTACGCACATCATTGTATTATCATCAGTCACGCATTTTCTATGAATATTCAGATATGGTGTTCTTCATTCGCATCTAATTAGATAAGAAAGCACAAGAATTATGGAAATTGTTGTTGCCGCCAGCAGAGTTGATGTAGGCGTTGGTTTGGTTGTTTTGGTATATACCTATAGGTTTAGGTATGTTTAACTAAGGCTCAACATTGCAAAAGATTATACTTAAATTGAATAATGCATAATTACAGATTAGCGTGTACAAAATGTGAAAAATGACTTGGGGGCTAATTTTATATTTACTGCATAAATGAGATGATTCAAAATAAGAACAATGTTCTTTGTTTCTCGAATTTGCCCTCACACTTTCTTTTACCCTCATAAAAATACACTCATTAAAAACTTATTTTATTTCCATGCTGCTTGCCGAGTCGCACTTGCTTATTTTTCAAGTACCACATAGCCTTCAACTCAACCAATGCAGCGGGCCAGTATTGACCACATAGCCTTCAACTCAACCAATGCAGCGGGCCAGTATTGACCACATAGCCTTCAACTCAACCAATGCAGCGGGCTAGTATTGACCACATAGCCTTCAACTCAACCAATGCAGCGGGCTAGTATTGACCACATAGCCTTCAACTCAACCAATGCAGCGGGCCAGTATTGACCACATAGCCTTCAACTCAACCAATGCAGCGGGCTAGTATTGACCACATAGCCTTCAACTCAACCAATGCAGCGGGCTAGTATTGACCACATAGCCTTCAACTCAACCAATGCAGCGGGCCAGTATTGACCACATAGCCTTCAACTCAACCAATGCAGCGGGCCAGTATTGACCACATAGCCTTCAACTCAACCAATGCAGCGGGCCAGTATTGACCACATAGCCTTCAACTCAACCAATGCAGCGGGCTAGTATTGACTATGCCTTATTAACGCAATTTTGAGCATCACGTTTGAGCTGTACTCCAGCATCTACTTTGACTATGCCTCATTAACGTATTGTAACGTAAAGTATTGACTATGCCTTATTAACGCAATTTTGAGCATCACGTTTGAGCTGTACTCCAGCATCTACTTTGAAGTCTGCCCGATTGGCCCAAGCGTCGAGACCTCGCAATCTCATGACAGATTGGAATTGAACTAATTCCCACCTCAATTGAATCTCCATACAAATTTCAATAAAATTTCTGTCGTGGCTTTCATAAGTGAGGCCTGGACGTCTCAAGGAATGAGAGCGTTGGTCAATTCACAGACAGGGGTTGAATTTAGCACCGGTCAGAGGGCAGCCAGTGTCGATTTCTTAATTAGATGTGGTTCTCCATATGCGTGGGTCAAATTCAAAAGTGACGTGGTAACTTTCTAACAATACACCTTCCTTTCTTGAAGTATCTTGAACACAAATATTTTTCCAATTTGTTAAACGAGGTTTATTTCACAGATGCGATTGATAGTCATTAAATGCCAGAAAATAATGAACACAGTTTGTAAAGTAATTCTATATATTCCACAAGTTACAAAGTTACGAGATTGTATGTGTTTCCATCATCGATGCATTTCGAGAACTGCAATTATTCAACGGAAAAAAATGTGAATGCATTTCCTCTTGAAAATAACATAAGATTTCGCTTGTGATGTGCTCGGGTCGCCGCTGCCCCCCCCCCCCCCTCCTTCATCTCAGCTGTCAAAGGGACGACGCCGAATCAACAAGTCTGGCGGCCAGGGTGGTGTCAGATCGCGCGACCGCGCCGCGTCAGACTTCGGCAGTCCGCACCCTCGTCGCCGTCGCCAAGACGTTTCGCTGACGCACACTACCGCCGCGTGCTCGAGTCGGGTTTCCCCGACAAACTGGTCTCAGGACACGGACCCGAGCTAAACCTTGGTATGCTGAAAGGACTACGCGAGCGCCGGTACCATCAGCACTTCGACGTGCTAATTTCAGGCACCATTATACCGCGCAGACCACGAATTGTCGAGTGCGGATTGGTGAGCGAAACTGTTCTAATCTTGCGGTGGAGATCTCAGCTTCCATGTATATGAATGGAAGCTGTAAGCAATCTAAGATTCGGCTGGCGACGGTCGAAGTGCTTGCTATTGGATTCAATTAGTTGGTGCGTTTGCAAGCTCCTCGTCCTCTCTCACTCCTCATTGACGTGGCTTTGTCATTTTGTCAAGCACCGTCTATGGGTGCCCAATCCAAGCATCGTCTTTCCCTTATAGATGCAGTCATATCTACATCACATTTGGTCTTGGAGATTCTCGCGCTGGTGTATCACTTTCGCATACTGTATTTTTCAATATTCTATTTTTTTCTCTATGCATGTTCCCGATACTATAAATGAAGCAGATGGGGAACCTATAAACATTTTTAATGTTGTCCAACGAGGCATCATCATCTTTGGAACTCAACTCCGGGTGTTCAAGATGCCTCTGCCCCGACAGTCTCTCTCCAAGCCAGCTGTCTCTGCGTCGTTTTCCCGCCTCCTATCCCACGCGGCGTCGGCGTCGGCGTCGGCGTCGGCGCCCCGGCGCTCGGACCACCGCGGCGTCAGTAGCGTCGTCGCCGTCACCGCGGCAGGTCACGTCGCACGCCACACGGGCCCGAGGACGCCGCGCGCCGAGCGCCGATCCGCGTTCGAACGTGTGCAAGTGACAAGGGGCGACAGTTGATCACGGCGTCGCTGCCGTGCGCGACACCCGAACTTGGATTTCAACGACTTTGCGCTCGAGCTCTAATGAAATTCGGGGAGGAATTCGCATTGTAATTATCATACGTTTGGCGTTTCAAGGTTAGCTTCGGCAAACGTGTGGAAATTTGGAGAATTTTCCCGGATGCAATATTTCCATCGAACCATTTCCTCTTGCTTTTTTTAACTTACTCGCTTGGAAATAAGTTCCGTTCTGTGAAACAGACAGTGCGCATTTACAAATCCGTATCCAGCAACTAATTTTATCTTCTCCTCCGCGTGTTTATTCATCTGTCTGCTCCAGGGCAGCCCCACGCGCCGACACACGCAGCGAAACAGCGCGAGCGTCGCGGTCTATTCGCGATCGGGACCCTCGCATCGAACATTTCGAACGCGTCGGTCGCAGTCCCTGGCCCGGCTCGGCCAGACCACGCCGTTATAAACTGGCCGGAAGCTTCATTCCAGACTCTTTGAACTTTATCATTCTATTTTTTAGATCAAATCAACAGGTGTCCATCAGCAATCCGCTATAGACACTTTTCTCCAAACTGCCATACTTCTTTCATCCACCTGTCCCACACGACTTGTACCGGCTACCGGTACACGAACCCGGCACCTGCACCGGCAATGACCGAAATTCCGGCACCCTAATCGCAGTGCCGGCACTAGCCGAGTCCAGCCGAGCCGAGCCGAGTGCCGTCGAACACGTGCCGCCGTGATGCTGACGTGCGTGTGCTCGCCGACAGACACGCGTCTCTTCGCGTCCCGTGCATCGCACGCGGGCAAGACGCCGCGCAATGCGACGCCGTCGACGCCGCCGGTCACGCGGCCGCCCGTCGCCGACAGCCTCTTGCCGGCTGTCGACGTCGTCGCGGCTTCGACGTCGCTCCCTCGAGCGTCGCAACAGGTAACTACCCTCGCTCGGCCCCGCGTGTCATAACACGCAGCCGGCTCTCGTGATCGTTACACGCGGCAATAACAGTATCGTCGGGCTTCTGCTCTGTGCTGGGTCGTGCAGTTACGGAGGTCTGTGGTTTCGGGAACAATGCAGGATGGCTTAACTTGCGCTTGAGACAAGGAGTTCGTGTTCTGCAAATTTGTACATGAAGTCGGCCTTAACCCTCAAGTTGAAGGGACTAATTGACTTTTGTTTTAAGGATGGTGCATGGTAGATATAAAGCGAAATGTCTCCTATATAAAGCTTAACGTTTCGAAAATGCGGATACCGTGTCACACACATACATTTAGTTTCAATTTGAGCACATGCCTTACGGGCGCGGAGCTCGGAAGGGACAAAGTCTCATTTCGGAAAATCGAACTTCATTCGCCCATAGTCCTGGCTAGATTTGATTCGCACGACTCGCTCCTTGCCGCGCGCCGTTGCAATCCAGCTGGGACGGCTTTTCCGGCTTTTCCGGCGACGCCGTCACACAAATCTGGCTCTATCTAGTCGCGCAGCTGGGGCGCCGGTTGGAGCGCGCTCGGCGTCGGCGTCGGCACACGGGCGATGTCGCCCGGCGGGCTTTTATTACGGGGCTCGCTTGATTAAAGCCACATATCTCGGACGGACGCCCGACGCCCCGCGACGCTCGTTCGTGGCGTCGGTTATTGGGGCTTAGGTGAATACACCTTATTTGTAGTAGCGCTCGTGACTGCCTTTCCATATCGATCTTGATCCGCTGGTGTGGCGCCGACGTCGGATGTGAGAAAAATGAAACTAATCCTAAGACGGTATATTACATGCATTCCAGCAGCGGCAGATTTTCCACGCTCATACTGTGTACGTTATTGCATTTTCTTCGGTGAAGAATGCTGAAATGTGGAACATGGTCGGGCTGAGCGGAAAACGCGCGCGTTTATAGGCTCGCTATATGTGTATGCCACGTGAGTTCCAATGTTGCCGAGTGCGATCGCGCTGAAGCCAATTTCCACAAACGCTTATAATTACAGCTTCATTGAAATGTGTTCTCGTTCGGAAAGTAATCCTCGCTGTGTAGTAATTGCTTTCATTTCACTGTGTCATCATTAAAACTGCGTGTGTCTGCGTGTGTTCACGCTCGACGCGTTCTTTTCACCCCGTTTTTGCGCAATTTTCGTCCCGACGTTTGCTCGAGCCAATTTGCCATGCCTCCAATTAAAGCCCACGGGGCATTGTCATGGCATGCGCAATTAGCCTCGGTCGGTACGCTAATTGCAAGGAGGCGCCCACCATGTCACGTCACCAGCTCGTCATCGAGAATCGAGATGCCAGGCCGCTAATCGATTCCTGCGTTCATTGGACGCTCCCGAGTCCCGATCGCGCCCAATTGTTTTGCGTTTCAATTTTCATATTAACCCTGTCAGGATGCGAGCCATGGAACTGTCATCCGCGCGTAATTGGACCCCTTTTTCCCCTGAGCGCACACCCATGCGTTTGGTGGTGCCATGTGGTCGCTCGCAGTCGTGCCGGGAGCTATAATTGGGCGCGGCGGTTGGCATCTGCACAGTTTAATTCGTCGCTAATCTTCCCTGATCATACGAAACTGTCAAGGGAAAAAAGGACTATAGTGTCGTGTCAAAAGGGCTCGACGGGAATGACGGAAGATGGAAACAGAACCGTAAACAAAACGAAGCCGCGCGCAGGAAAAACATAAACCGCTTGCGTCTTAATTTTATTATAACTGTAATCAGGACGAGCGCCGGCTGCCGTCGCACAGTTAATCCTCATCTTCTGCGCGCGAAGTGCGAAGTGCGAAGTGCGAGCGGACGTTCGCCTGATGACAATTGCCGACTCCACGGTCTGCCGCGATATTGCCGGCGACACGAAGAATGATTGCACCCTTCGCGTTCGTCGGCGACCTTCCCGCTCAGCATCGTCGCCGGAAGGGAGAGGGGCGGGGGGATCCGTTAATCTCCCGCGCTTTTGGGACGCTCAGTTCTCCAGGGAACGCAACGATACGAAGCAGGCAGCCGTTGGCAACAAACGCGAGGTGGAGTGTGGACTGCACTCTGCTGCAAAGTGGAAAGTGTGGTGGCAACTTTGAACTTTCACTCCAAGATGTCCATCACGTGCGGGATGGTTCAAAACCAGACTCCCTTGTGTATTACAAATGTATACGCAAGGAGTGCTGGAATTCATGTCGCCATGTAACGCCAGAAGAGCCGGGCTCGATCCAGGACGCGGGCGCCGCGACTTTTCAGCGGCTTTTCCTCGTCTGCTATTTCTCTAGTCAAGAGAGGACGTTATTAATTTCGCCGCCTTTCCGGTGGCTCTTCTGCAGCTGTCTGACTGCAAGGGTGACACTGTCAATGAAAGACTCCGGAGACAATGCGAACAGCATTCCGCTCTTGTTATATAGCAGCTTCGTTCGTTTGTTCGTTTGTTCGTTAGCAGAGCGCTCTGCAATGCAATTCGCGCCGGCCTTCCCCGAGCAAGGCGCGCATTCCGCTATGTATAAAACATGCTCTGTGCAAGAATTTTAATTTCAATCGCTTCGTTTTAGTTGCTCCTTTCTTCTCTGCCACGCCAAGATTGTCTGCGCAGTGTTTGCGCGGTGATGGCGACCCGGGCGCTTCGTCGACTCGCTTTTTGAATAAAGGCAATCAGCCTTAATTGAAATTGTATATAATATTTATTCCGAAGCGACGCGATGTATACGTGAGCCGAATTTCCCTGCCTTACTTGTTTTCCAAAAGGCACATTTGCATGAGTATTAAAATATTATCCTTTGAGTACACTTTTAAACCCGTTTTTACGTCACATTATTCTAATACTCTCGTCTCAATTATTCATGAATTCGCCTCGTCATTTTAGAAGACGCACATCTAAGAAATTTGGTTTTATAAATACGTGCTTCTAAATAAATTTCGACGTGCTGCTTCAAATACGACCCATAACTTATTCATCAATCAAAAAATTGATACCTTACCTTCATAAAATACACCTATATTCGTATACGATTTCTTGCTGAATAGCAAAGCTATAAGTCTCCGTTCGTGCTCCTTTATCAAAATATAGTAGTTTGCCTACACTGCCTTCGCACAGAAGTAGGCAAGCTTAAATATCAGCGCGCGCAGTGAGGAGTGAAAGCAGTGAAAGCGTGCTCGTCCCCGTCAGGACGACGTGGTTGGGGCGTCGTCTCAGAGAACGACGTTTCCGACGCTCTTTGCACGTCGTCTTATCGCGAGCATTACCATGTGGGGGGTCGTTGTCCCCCCCCCCCCCCCCCCTCCGCCATTACCAGCCGGTCCGAATGAAAGTAATCTCGTCGTCGTCTTCGGCGGCGTGATGTCGGTGCTAATGTTTCCCTGGGAACCGCCAGGGGCACCCATCGCTCGCAGAGCAATCACCTTAATGCCTCACCTTCGCCCAGCCAGACAGAGATCGTGCGCTGGAGCCGTCACTTACTCTTCGTTGCCAACCAAACCTCTATCACTCATGTCAAAGAAAAGATAAATATTCGATATATGGCTGCTTTCCACCCACCCTTTGCATAGCGGAGGTCTATATCTCTATCGTATATATTGATTGTGGAATATATATTGAAGCCCCTGACTGACGGGGACTGCGAAGTTATGCATTGCAAGGATTTCAACTTATTGAAACTGTGACATTTTACGCACTGTTTTTCAAGCGCGAATTTTTTCACATAAGCTAAATCATATATTGCTGGTCGCCGTTTCGAGAGGGGGTGGGGCGGATTGTGTAAATCCATTGTCCATTTTTCATCCTGACTGGCTTGAATGAACATGTATAGCATTTTGTTGGGGGAGAAAAAGATATTGCGGACCGGATGGTTTTGCGCCAACATGGTGATACGCCGTACAGCCTCTCGCAATGTGGATTTCTGGAGAGCAAATTTGTCGTGAAAAATTGTTGCCAAGGGAAAATTTCCATCGTAGCAATTAGAGACAAAAACACTATTCTCGCTAATGAGGCTCTATTATAGTAGCTTTTGCGACTTCATGTGAGTCGCTTTTAATGAGCCCCACCCTCTTCGTCACACTCGTCTTCGGACCGCATGCGCAGTGTAATCATTATCTAGGCAATCACGACACACTCGGCACTGTCAACATTTCACCACGATACGACACCCACGCCGGGCGTCGTGTCTTCAAAAACGTCAACTCTGCCAAAGAGCTTCTGATCCCAAAGAGCTTCTGAGAGTTCTTTCTCATCATTTACATTACCGGGAAGGAAAGTACCGCCGCGAAAACGAGGAAGTCTTGTGAGGGTTTCTACTTTCTTAGGGTTTGAGAGGAAACGGGTCGTCGCGTGAATGGCTTCATTTGATGCATAATTATATGCAATATGTGATATGCATCCTATGTTGGCTAGTTGTTCCGTTATAGAAAGTAAATTTGATATCCTACGAACACAAACATCACATTTATTTAATTAACCGAAATAAGCCAAATAATAGCGAAATTGAATAAAATTTTGCATAAAGTAAATTTATTAAATAATATAAACACAACTAAAAATCAATGTCATATATTGAACGTTCTAAACTCAAATACCAAACATTAATCAAATATTTTGTTAGTTGTTCCGAGGTTAGCTAGTATAAATTATGTTGGTCGCAGCATCGTTCGTGGTGTAGGGTTGTCATTTCTACTCCACACGAAGGTTTGCAGTTGTTGGTCTCACCATTGCTCGTTGTGTATATAGGTTCCATCCCGCAAGAAAGGTTTGTTTTGCAGCCGCAGTGTCGATCGTTTGAGGCTGTACAATTGATTTAATTCAATAAGTTATACGCCGATCTTTTCTAAAGACGCACAGGGTCTAAGTTAGAACTTAGCGAAGGACTTCTGCAAATTTTATCAAAATCGGTTCAGCCGTTTGGCCAGCAGACCGCGAAAAACACACACTCTGCAAAAAAAAATGTCACTCATTTGTGCTTTTTTTGGGGCTAGTGAAATAAAAGATTTCGCTCGCTACGTTCATCAAATAATATATTTCTAATCTTTTTTTTTGTACTTTTGCGATTTTCAAGCAAATTTATTCAAAATCGTTTTGAAATAAGAACATCCCTTAACTCTTTACTAACAATTAGTTATTTCACATAAATTGACCATCATGTTTTGGACTATTTGCCTCCACTGTTTTATCCGCTATAAACTGCTACGCTCATCTTCAACGCAACACAAATTGCGTTCGCGATAATGTTATCTGTCTGCGATAAACAAATGCTTTTCGGGATCATAAATCAAGACTGGACTGGGTACTTCATCTAATTGAAATATTACTCTATTTCATTTCGCTAGCAAGATTGGTATTGCATTTCATATGGATTAGGTATTGATTGTCTATAAATGTGCAGTCCAAAACCATTCCTTGTTTTGGCCCTGTGCAGGTACCGTAACTTTTTGAGCACCTGCTTAATCTAAAAACAACGGTCCTCTTGGAGAAGAATTCGAACACACTTCGAACTTCACTGAATATGGGGCCGATTGCATTTTAAAATTTAAAATTATTTATAATAGGGCTTCGCGAACGCAATTTGTGTAGCGTTGACGATGAGCGTAGCGGTTTGTATAGCAGATAAAAATGTGAAGGCAGAAGACCCGAAAACCACGGCGCACTATACCAAATCATTTCCTTCTCGAAAATTCCGATTACTCGAAAATTTTGATGATTCTGACTTTCCTTTGTTTCTCTCCGAGCTGTCAGATTGCGAAAACATACTAATTACTGATTAACTCATTGCGTGATGATAACGTAAATACATAAGACATAACAGATTGGAGATACATTTATGACGCGGATTTACTTTCAATTAGGTACTTCCATAAACGAAATTGACTAAACTTCTGATAACTGTCAAACTCAAATCTATGCCTTGCCTTGGCCACATTTGAAGTCAACAAAGCTGGTAACCTAGGAAACGAAGGAAACAGGACTCTTATTGAATCAGGCGTCAATCACGAAAAAAAACACTAAAAAATGCGAATAAAAACCAATCGGAAAGTCCTACCAACATAATATTTTCAGGCATAATAAAAATGTATAAGGTCGACATGCTTATAAGTTTAGGTGAAGATATGTAAATAACTTTGACATTTACAGAGCTCGAAAATTTTGAAAAAACCGAAAAATTTCGAAAAAATGTATTTATATAAAAAGTTTTAATCCGATCTTTTCCAAAAACCCACAGGGTCTTAGCTAGAACCTAGAGAGGACCTCGCAAATTTGATCAAAATCGGTTCAGCTGTTTGGCCAGCAGACCGCGAGCAAACAAACACACACACAAACAAAGAAACAAACAAAAATCCACACATAAGTGCCTTTTTTTAGGGCTAAATTGAAGATTCGCGCCGCTCTCTACGCTCATCAATAAATTGCTCTGAACGATGCTGAGTCTCACAAAGTGCATAGCACCAAAAATTTTCGGCTGAATTCGTTCTACAGACAGGTGTCTAGGAAAATAACTTCTGCATCACATTATCTATAAATAATATTATAGGATGTCAGTGATGTAGTGCCGCGTCAATCTTTCGATGGCACAGCATGGACGTATGGCTCCCTGGTCACAGATAGTTTCAAGCGGTGCTGGAGGTGTGTGAGAGGGGATGGGACCAGGTTGGCTAGCCGCTGGAAGTCGAACCAGTTTTTTATTCAGGACTTTTTTTTCGGTCTCCGTCTCATAGGGCATTTTGGTATGTTGGCAGACGAAAATTTTGCTAACTGAATGTGAAACCTGCAGTCACTATGAATGCGGGTATATCAATTCTTTTGGTCTTTGTGGGGTGCTGCAGCAATGTGTTTTTTCTAGAATTAATAATCAAGTAAGCAATCTAATCTAAATTGGTAATGCTAATGATTAGCCCACTGGAGTATTTTAGGTTAGGTATGGTTTTGCTGGACGGAATTACTGATATTTTGTTTTTTATAGTTAGTTACCTATTATAATATATTATGTCATTACCACGCAATGCTATTATTATTATTATTTTTTTTAGAGAGGATCCTAGTAGTGGAAACATCATAACATTTGCTCAATTTGCCTTTATCGCAACAGAAGGATTCATATTTACCTCAAAATGCGGGAAAATAAAACCTCGTATAGGGCTGAGGTATAAGTATTCCCAAATGTAGTATTTTAATTCAACCAAACATTTCTAAAAGATAAGTTGGCAGGTACCTAGTACCTACTTAGGTTACCTTTTGTACAGATAAAACCTACTTACTATCTGTGCTGAAGGTATAATATTTTCTTGATCGATCTCCTAGAAGGACACTAGTCTTGAAAAAAAATCGGCATTTTTCAGAATGGGATAGGTTCCGTGATGGGAACAGGAAAGTGCAAAGCATTGTTTACTGTAATTTTCCCTTGGTGACCGTTTCGGACTCACTTGGAATTTTAGCCTTTTTTTTTAAATCTGTGGCTTGTGTACTTTAGGGAGCAATCTGACTTAGGTACCTACTAGTACTAACAAAATATCAAATTGGGTCTTTAAAATGTAAACCTTAGGTACCTACATTTCCTAATTTGAACCATCAGTTTTATTAACCAAGGGTGTTTTTAATAATGAAATCCAGCGTTCACTGCGGCCATTCGGAGGCGCAGTCCTGGTTGAGGGTTTGTCGGAGTGCACGCGGTGAGCACGCTCGTCCATTGTCAAACGCTACAGAGCGCGCACGGTGGACGCTCTGGGAGATATCAAATGCACCCCATGTCAGGTGTTTGGCATTGGCTTGGTGTTTGGCATGTCAGGTGATGGCTTCCAAAAAAGACGCCTGTGTGTAAACCATACATTTGTTCCTGTAGAAGATAAGTATATAGGTACTCTACATATTCAGCCCCTTCTAGTAATAGCGCATTGTTCTACAGCCTCTTTTCAGTTCGATAACAGTGGAGACATCACAAATTGTATAATGCTCCCTTTGACGGGGACGTCAAATAAAGTGACTGCTTTCCCCTTAACAAAACAATTATTTTCATACCTTTCAGTTTTAACACATTGCTCAAATAAATTATATGGTATATTTAACTCTCTTTTGTATCATTTTGTCACTGTTTTTGTTTTAGGGATTATACTATTCTTGTTGCTATGTTCTTTACTACGAGCATTTGCAACAATTATGTATTTAATTTCAATATTCCGGTTCCTCTCCATATGATATTTCGTTCAGTAAGTGGATCTAAATACTCTTTAATTAGGTGTAGTTATTGATAGAAACATCTTCCTATTAAGACATCCTTACGATTAAGGCCTGGTTTTTCAGTGGCACGTTAAATATCTAATGGCTTCTTATTTGCTTAATGGAGCTTTCCGAATCGCTTTTAAAAGAACATAAAGTGTAGTGTACAGAATACAAACGAATTAAACATCCCGTTTCAGTTTTTTGAAAAAAAAATTTGCGTAGGAATAATTGCACATTTTTGTTTTGGCTAGCGCCAGCAGCGTGCGCTCGGCCGCGGTACGCAGTGTCTAGTATCAGGCCGATAGCTTTCGCGGTCGGGTCGCTTGTCGATTTGGAGTGGAAATGGCAGGACCTCCATGTAGTATGTGGATCCAAAGTTCTCTCAAACAGATGTTACTCAAATTATGTTAAACTAGCCGAAGTAAGGAGACGAGGAGAGTTATTTGAAGGCCGGATAGGAAATACCTTGTGGTGTCTGTTTTGTTTAGCACATCAATGTTTTTTGTAATTACATCGATAGAGCCGCGCTCAGTAATGCACTCGCCTTCCTGACACAACGCTCGGATTTGAGATGGCTCTTGTAACGATTGATTCATTTATTTATTAGTTTCTTCATTGCTTTGCGTAGTCCTACCCTTTTCGAGTTTACCTGTTCGACCCTGTGCGACCGTTGAGTCAGTCGTCCTGCAGCCACCACTTGTTACGGAGCTTGCCTCTATACTCTTGTTTTCATATCCGAGCCTATTGCATTAAACTGTCTTTGTTTATTAAACTAGTCAAGTGTTTGCCATTTAGTCTCCTTTGCCACACTCCCGAATATCGCTACACTCTTTACAACAATTCGATGTAATGTTGCTGTCCATTGAGATGCAATTGCCACTGCGTAGCGCGGCTGAGCGCATGCTGCTGGCGCTAGCCGTTCCCCAAGGATGCGTCACGAGGAGGTGCCACGCCAAAACGAAAATGTGGGATTATTCTATGCAAATTTTTTTTTTCAAAAAATTCAAACGGGATGTTTAATTAATTGGTATTCTGTACACTATATGTTCTTGTAAAAGCAATTCGGAGAGCTCCTTTAACGTCCAATCAGAGCAAAGCCCTTAATTTTCTTGCTTACTGACCGTTATTATCTTAACGGGCCACTGAAAAACCGGCACTTAATCGGCTTACAATGTAAATTTTTCAGGGTTCACTGATTGCAAATATGATCATGGGAGTACTTATCCTGAAGAAGAAATACACCACACCAAAAGTTATATCGGTGTTCATGATTACTGCGGGAATTGTATTGTGTACAATTGTTTCAGGGAAAGACGTGGTATGTACCTATTTTAATGCTGTCAAAATTCCAACATTTCTAGGGCACATTTGTTGCTGATAAAGTGCAAAAAACAAAAAGTTGATAATACTAAATTCGAGTCCAATCACAACCAGAGACGGCTTGTTTTCAGTTATCGCTGATGGGTTGTTCGGGCATCGGTTATCAGGTTCTTCGACGAAGTTTGCTCATTTCCATTCACATACCTACCCACAGTCATCGAATTACCACCGGACTCTATGTCTTTTACGTGCATGCTGGGAAAAATATGTCAGAGGCAAAGCCGGGTGAAACGAACAGTATATCGTAGGATCCGACTGTACATTGTTAATTTCCATTACAGAAAGCCACTCATTCTGCTGGCCATGTCGAGGTAGAGCCAACACCAGACGAACAGTGGGAGGTCTACTTCTGGTGGGTGGTGGGAATAATATTGCTCACCCTTGCACTTTTTTTATCTGCAAGAATGAGCGTCTACCAAGAGGAGTTGTACATGAGATACGGGAAGCACCCTTGGGAAGCCCTGTACTATACCGTAAGTTCTTGGATCCTAATAAATTATGATGCTTGCAATGAACGACTTCTGTTCCAGAATCAATCACTGATTTGCCGACATAAATGCAATGCTAACCTTATGGCTATTATTTGCCCACATAATTTTGACTCTGGAACTGTTGTCGTTCATTTTGCACTGAATGCTCACAGTTGCTCTCTTTTGCAGCACTTGCTCCCAATGCCAGGGTTTCTGCTGATCTACCAAAACATTAGTAGCCACATTGTCTCCATGGCTGCCAGTTCACCTATTTTAATTGCAATCATTGGAGTAACCATTCCAAAGATGTACCTGTATCTAGCAGGAAATGTGCTCTCACAGTATCCTTTGCAAAGCTTGCAATAATAGCCAACACCGGTGCCACAAGACCTAGGTAATGTTGCGCCAATAAACACGCAATCAATTCAGCTGCGGGTTTTCTTCAAGTCGTGATCTAGATTAGATATTATTGTTGGTTATTCCAAATACCGTAATATATAAGCTTCGCTATAATATATATATATATATATATATATATATATATATATATATATATATATATCCTATAATATAATATATAAGCGAAGCGAGCGAAGCTTATATATTACGGTACCTATTTGGTTATTCCAAAGCCACCATAAATATTTTACCAACCCTTTTTATTCCAACTCTCCAGGGGAATAACAAATAGTTTTAGAATGTAGGTAGAAATAGGAACATTTCAGGTTGAAGATAAATATTAAATAAGCTGAAAAATAGTTTACAATATTTGAAAAAGTCCAGTTAATGTATACAAATTCAATGCCAGAACTTTCACTAAAAGCTCCATCTCAGCAAGGTTTTCTAGTAAGCTACCAGGAATTTTCGTTCCTACTGCCACGATTCAATGACCGATAAAGAAAGTGATCCCGACTGGCTGTGCCTGATCTAAGTTTGTAACTAAATGTGATTTAATTATGATATGCTTTGATATTTTAACCTTACCTGTATATTTCTTAACTATTTCAAAGATACCTGTGCATTAGCTCTGTATACGTGCTGATGACAGAATGCTCCTCACTCACTTTTACGCTCGTGTTGACATTGCGCAAATTCATCAGCCTTCTATTTTCAATCGTAGTTTTCAAAAACGAATTCACTGCTGTGCATTGGATAGGGACATTACTGGTATTTTCAGGTACCATCGTATTCACTGAGATCGCCACTATGACGCGAAATTTCCTTCAAACTTCAAAAGCAAACTCGCCATTGCCTAAAACAGAACCTAAAAAAGAATTTGTAAATTTTGGGTTCTTTTATAAAATGGTCGCAACGCGAGCAAAATCCGTGTATAAGTAGAAATGTACTATCCTTTAATTCCATCACACCTACATGCCTATTCTCAGAGGATATCCAAAGACATAGGTACATCCATCTAGAGTAAGCACAATATCACCTGTGCACACACCAGCTTTTATTGATTGTTTGGATATTGTTATGTTTACAAAACCAATAAAAGTGTTTTACTTAATTTGCAGATATCTAAATAATATGTAATACTTCCTACACTGGCATGAACAGAGTATTAGTTAGTGAGTCTAGTGTTAAAAAAAAAAAGTCTAGTAATTAGTACTTATTACCTAATAGGTTCTATACTTCTTTACACTTGTTCCGAGACTAGCCGTGCGATATTCACTGGTAGGCAGAGTAGACTATCGCAAACGGGCACCAAGGTTCTGGGGTCGGTGGCCGGTGCTTATGGATATTTTTTTAAATTAGTTCATTTCTCTTTGAAACACACAAATTAATATACTTTAGAAAATGCCTGAACACTGAACATCAATGCGGTATTTAGAGAAGCAAAGGAACCCCCCATACATGGCGGTTCCAATTAGGCTGAAAATAAAAAAATATTGCCTACCCCGCATAAACATGAGGTCATCTTTTATAATTGATGAGCGTAGCGAGCGAAGCGAAATCTTCAATTTCACTACTGGTTAAAAAAGCACTTGTGTGTGTTTGTTTGTTGCCTGCTTCAATTGCAATGAAATTTTCAGGGTGTCTACTTATGTCCTCAACTCAAACCCCCAGCGTTTGTCAATAAATTCCTTTATGCCCCTCCCCTTCAAATCAGAAAAAAATAGCAATGTTCGGAATTGGGAAAATTTGGAAAAATACGGATATTTATCTAAAAGTACGTGCGTATTCTTTTACAAAATTTCCCAGAATTGTATTGTGACTTTGTGTGTGTAGAGCGCGCCATTATCTTTCACTATACAAACCGCTACGATCATCTTCAACGCAACATAAATTGAGTTTGCGAAGCCCTAGTTTACAAAATGTGTCCAACGATTTCCCAGACACTAAAATTTTTGAAATTTACAATCTTGTAGAGCTATAATGTAAGGTAACAATGTAACAAAATTTAAATGTAGTTCTTGATGAGCGTATTGCATTTTTCAAATGCGTGTTCTTGTCAATGGAGTTGAATGGAATGGACTAGAAACTCCCTAGCACTTATTTCACCACAAATGCATAAACATGCTCCAAAAATACCCTTGACATAGATTTTTTTTCTTGGTGCTTTGCTGCAAACCACCAAACTTTATGGAATTCCATGTTAAAATAGAGAAATTATTGACTTTTAAACGCGTTCATGAACGAATAAGAATGCAGGGACATATTATGTATGTATATAGACAGTAACCAGTGGTGTGAGGTTGTGTGGGAAATGGGTAAGATAAGGTGAATGGGTATGTAAAGTGTGAAATATAGAACAAGTATTGAACACTTGGAAACGTTTGGCATTTAAAAGCTAGAACTTCGCAAAGGTACCAGCGTATGCCAGCGTACCTATTTCTTTAAAACAGGGCCTTTCAACGCAATTTGTGTTGCGTTGAAGATGAGTAAAGGCAGAAGGCCTATGAAAACCATGGAGCACGAAGCCAGATCATTGCCTTCTCGAAAATTCTAATCGCTTCAAAATTGTGACGATTGTGCTGTGACCTTCATCTGTTTCTCTCGGTATTGTCACCAGTGTCGGACTGGTTCCACGAGTCCACCAGAACCAGTCCACCAGAACCAGACTGGTTCCACCAGAACCACCTGGTTCTGTCACCAGTGCCCCGGCGGCGATTGCCGTGGCGATTGCCGCGGCGATTGATCGCGAGGGCCCCAGACCTCGACCACGGGGCCCCTCCAAGGCGATGATCGTTTAAAATAGAGGCGATGACCCTTTTTTAGAGGATGGATCTTTTTAAGTAGGTGGGGCCTTTGAAGTTACACGCCACTGAGAATATGGTGATCCCCTACGGCCTCCTCCCCGCCAGGGCCCTAGGGAAACCAGTCCGACACTGTGTCACACAGCAAAATTATGCTCATTTTAAGCTCATGGAGCAATGTGAACGTACAATAATGCATAACTTATGCCCGAGGGTTCTTATTAGATTGGAGAAAAATTTCTGACGCGGATTTGCTTTCAATTACTTCCATAAGCTGAATTGACTTATCACTATTATAATATTATTATACTATTATCATAATATTATTATTAATATAATAATCAAATTATTATGTTGACTGTCAACATTTTTGCCTTGGACGAACTTGAAGTCGCCCAGCAACGCTGGTAACCCAGGAAACGAAAGAATCCGGAATTCATAATAATAAAATAATAACAATAAAATATTATTATACATAATAATAAAATCCGAAATTCTTGAATCAGGCGTCAAATCACGAAAAAAACTACAAAAATGCGAATAAAAACCAATCGGAAAGTCCTACCGACCTAATATTTTCGAGCGTAATAAATATGTGTAAGATCGACATGCTTATGCGTTTTGGTTAAGATGTGTAAAGAACTTTGACATTTACAGAGAATCAAATTTTTGAAAAAAATCGAAAAATTTAGTCAAAATAGATTTATTAAAAACTTTCTAAACCGATCTTTTCCAAAATCGCACAGGGTCTAAGTTACAGCCTAGCGAAGGGCCACTGCAAATTTTATCAAAATCGGTGAGCCGTTTATCCAGCAGACCGCGAACGTCGGTATACACATCAATGACGATGAGTAAATTTGTTAGTATACGTAGTATACCTGCCGATCTGCGTATTCCCTGGCCGCTGGACTACACTACCGCTAGTAACTGTTGTTGCATAATTGCTGTGGTTCAATGTCTGTTCTATGTTACTTACAGATAGTTCACTGACACTTCAAATAGCACTATCAAAACGTACTGCTATTGGCGAGTGAGTGAACCACACAAAGTTTTGTTTTTTATATCTGCGCTCGCGGCTGTGCGAGGCCCACATATTTCTCCTTCGTCTGTTTGCAGATGCACTTTATAGCCAATGTAGATGCATTCGGATTCAGCTGCGGACGGCACACCTCATTCACTCTTATTTCGATTCACTCGTGGCCCCATCATTTGGAGCAGATAAGATGAACGATAAGTGTAGGTTCGTTAGCGCCCAAGTGAGCATCTCACATCTCCTTACTTGATACCGTCGCGTGCTTGCTTGCGGAGGGTAAACCATGGAGTCGTTCACACATATGTTATCACAATAGTATTATTCGTGCTCGCTAACTTGTGTCCAATCGAAGGCGAGCAAGCCAGGAAAAGCCCCCCAGTCACGGCGCTGTCTTCGTTACCACCAACAAAACTACCCGATATCACGAGCTATTGCCAGGGGTGCTCTTGACGCTGGGCAGAGTTGGAAAAAACCCTCACCGAAGACGAGATCACAGCGTTGTGCAGGCTTCGAGAGCCATCGAAATTAGCAATGGCTCTTTCGGCATTGCCAAAACCCCTGAAGATGGACGCAGCAGTTCTGCAGGCCCCTATAGTTCGTCTCAGGTTCTGATGGCAGCAACAAACCGGTTTTCTACAATGTTATGGAATAGGCCCAATGCCCCGAGGCGCTGCCAAAAGAACATGAGACGTACTATATAGTTCGGATCAAGACGACTCTGACGACATCTACGGCAAGACGAACCAAGTCATCCTGTTTCCGCAACCGAGTGAGCCATTTTCAGCTAACTGATATAAGAACTGAAAATCACTTTGCAACACCTTTAAGGTTGAGAGTTTGAGAGGAAACGGAGGGTTGAGGGTTTCAACGGAGGGTTTGAGGTTACTATGAATATGAGGTTCTTTAATGAGCATCAATGTATTGATACTTTTTTTTCGTGCGGCAGCGCCACCGATCTGGAGCGACCATCTTGGACGCTTGTGGCATGTCCCCTCGGGAGTGAATGCAAAGTGTATATATTTCTCGTGACGTGAGAAGAGCCCTGTTCTCGATGACAGTTGACACAACTCCAAGAGCCGGCGTTTTCCATTCCAGTTTCGATATTACTCAGGACGTCATGACTGTCACTCGCTGACGCGGCAGCCAATGGAACCCGTCACAATGTATGCTAAACACGGAATTTGCATTTCCATCTTTTCACGCAGTACATCTACTTTGCAATTTTCTACGTTTTTGGCTTTGACGAATTTGTACGCGCGTGGTTAAAAAAAAAGAATGAGCGTTTTCCGTGGAAATGCGTTTCTTTGTGCGATGTGTGCCAGTAGCGTCCGGCGCGTCTGAAGTGAGTGTGGGGTCCTTGGTGGGACAGGTGGGACGGAGGGCAGCGCGTGTCGAGGCAATTAGAGCGCTGTCTGCGCCCCGTTTTGACGGGAACGCCCCACGCACGAACGCCGATGGACGCTGGAGTCGATGGCGAGCGATGACTGCAGCCAGCGCCGCCATCAGAGGACTGATACGGCTCACGTGTTGAACTTTCATTCGAACAAATTGTCTTGAACATAGGCGTGCGCAGGGGGGGGGGGGGGCGAGCGTACGCACTCGCCCCACCTAATGAATCCACGAGTTTAAAAAATCCATTGTGAACTGTTATGACTAACTAGCTAGCTCGCTCGCAAGCAGGGGCGGATCTAAGGTTCAAAAGGCAGTCAGCAAAATCATAAATGTTCTACATTACTAGAACCAATCCACTCAATACGTAGTATGTCTCTGTTCCATACTGACGCATTGCTTTGTCGGTGCTGACCGACAAAGGGTAGCGGCGCGACAAGCTAGTCGTCGGTACTTGGAGCACCATGGATATTCTAGAGAATCTACGAATACGCTGTTAGCCAAGCTAACATTACAAGTCGCAAGCTGTCGAGAAACGATACCACTTGCATGCATCCATGGACCTAGCGAGAAAATGAGTAGTAACTAGAAAGCACATTTTTATGATATATCAGTACAACTCCACGAGTCCTTCGGAACACACGTAGAGCAGGAAGAGCTAGACTATGAGTAAACGACAAAAAACCATGTTTGAGTTCGACTCATAGAAAAAAAAGGATAAAACAGTGCTAGTGACAGAAAACGAAATGGGCATCGAAAATGGTGCGGGGAATAGCAGCGACAGCGTCTGCGTTACGACAATAAGCACTGCCGCCGCCGACGCTTTCCGTTCTACATGTATATTATTATATTATTATTTAATTTGAAATTGGATTCTTATTGTGCCAAAAAATCATTGAAAGGCTGTTTATTTTGTAATAATTATTCTTTAATAATTGTTGAAGAATGTATAACGTGGTAGGTACCTACATTTTAACCAATGTCAATAATTAATTCCTTCATTACACCACGGAGAGATTGGTATACGCTTCCAAAATTCAAGTTTCATGTATTCCACGGAAATTTTTGGCTGAACACTTTCGCGAATTAAAAATTTCGTCCCTAACGATATGGGTGGGAAATCCCCCCCCGCCCCCCCGAGGTTACCATGCTGGCCCCACCTAATGTCAGACCCTGTGCACGCCTATGGTCTTGAACATTACGAATTTCATTTTTCACGAATACAATTTTAATATCTTAAATTGGTTGTGTTATTTCTTGCAGTGGTTACACTCTCATTTCATTTCTTATAAGCATATATAGCCAGTGGCGGCTCGTGAGATTTTTTGGTGCCCGTTCGAGAAGAAAATTTAGTCTAATTAAGAGGGCGATACTTGCAGAAGGGGGGGGGGGGGGGAAGTGTCTTTTACCAAAAATTATAAATTTAAACATTCCATATCTTTCCATTCTAAAATAGAAGCATTAAAATATTGAAAGAATGTCTCAAAAACTTTATTTCCATTATAAAGTTTACCCCAAAGTAATTCGAAGCACTTTGTACCCACAATGTATCAAACGATGGCTTCCAAAAATTCGTCTGCGTGTAGACCATGCGCTTGCTCTCGTAGAAGATGAGTACATGCCTACAACTCAATATATTGAGCCCTTCCTAGTATTCGCGCATTGTTCTACTACCTCTGTTCAGTTCGATAACAGAGGAGACATCACGAATGGTATAATGCTCCCTTTGACGACGACGTCAAATAAAGTGGCTTCTTCCTTTCCCTCGGACTAGGATGTAGCAAGGTGGTAACCCCTCGGAAACCCTTGGGGAACCCCCGGCGCCGACCCCGAAGGTCACGTGACAAGCCTCAGCAAGGTCGCAAATCACGGGGGACGATCGCAAAATCAGCGCCGCGCCGACCGGAGATGAAGGAAACGAAGCAGGATGCGACATTCTCTACCAAAGAGGAAAGCGGGATACCTTGGGCGCTGATGACCTTTCACTTCATTTGCCTGCATGAGGAAACGGTGCTTCCCTCGGCGTTAGACTAATGCGTTGCTCAGCTGTCGAGAATAAAGACAGATTACACCGCCACTTTGGGCGGTGGTACCTTTGTATATGTGTGGGTGGTACCTGGTAATTTATAATCTGCTGTGCGGAGCTCTCTTTGCTGCGGGATTTACTCGCGGTGTCGACACGCAGGCTGCTTAGCGGTGATAATCGCTTTCAGTTCTTCATTTGCGCGAAATTGTGGAACGGGAATTTCAAAGGAAACGGTTCGGGAATGGCCGCACGCTCTTTTGAAATTGGAATATGCGCCAAAGCGCGTTTTATGTAATGTCAACTTTTTCAATAGCGTATAGCCGAATTCATGTGTCTAATCGAGGCATGAAAAATATTTCCCGAGAATAAAATGTAGAATTTGACTGCATTGAAATGCAAATTTTCAAATAATAACTTTTAACTTGCTCGTTTCTATGACGGCCGCGCGAAGCCGTGAAGCTATGAAGCTATGAAGCTATGAAGCTATGAAGCTATGAAGCTGTTTGAGAGCGGGTGAAAAAGACGGGCGCATTAATATCGGGATCGGGATCACGGTAAAAGTGTGCGGCGAGCCATGATTGCTGCGGAGTGCAGACCACAAGGGACGCCCTTTGATTCGCCGCCGACTTCGACGTCGACGCCGACGCCGACGCTCTGCAAATGTGGCTTCAAACGCTCCGGATGGAAATCGGGACGTACTCTATGCTGATGATGACTGGAAGGGCAGGAGGGGATGGGGAGGTACTTGAAGCATACTGCCAAGTCTTCCGAATATTAACTAACTATAAGCGAAGTGACTGCACTAAGTGAAGGTTAGTGGTGACTGACGTGAGGCCTGTCTTGGCAATTGCTCGCAATTCGCATTTTAAATCCACTGTCACTAAATCACCAGAATACATTCCAACGGAAATCTCCAGTTCCTCAATTACGAGACAGATCATTTTGTGATTTGCTAAAGTATATACTTATACTGCTTATACCCTAAAAGTCCCCGCGTGGTGTACACTTTAACCTGTAGCCACTCAAACTAGCTGTGTACTGCATGGCGTAGTCACAATAATTGAATTACTACCTCTATGTGAGGTTCCCAACGCTGCATAATGTTGCTTGGTCGTCCTCTCGCAATATAAACCTTTCGCTTAAGTACCTATATACTACAGAGCACAGAATATAATTGCTCCAGTCAAAGCAGAGTTGTATTTTTTTTTGTCGGAGCAATAATTTTGTCGCAGTCCGTGCTTTCCTTGATGCCGTCCTTCCTTTCCATCTTGGCCGAAAGCAACCAGCCATGGGAAGAACACACAAAAAAGTAAAACACATCGTTGCCTTCATACATCCATTCCATAAAGATGCTAGGAAATGCAAAACAATTTAATTTCAAAATTGAGCACAATGTAGAATATACATATATACCATCCCTACACCAAGTGCATTCCACGAATTCAATTCGAGCCGCATACAACAATGTATTGCCGTCAAACGGTAGATGAAATGACAGTGATAGTCTACATCGTTTGATGGATCGACCACGCTTCGAAATGACCGCCCCGAAGATAATCATGTCACCGTATCCACAAGGGAAATGGGAATGATACTCCAACGTCGTCCCTGCACTGCCCACGGCCGGGGGTAGACCGGGGGTAGACCGTAGCTCGAATCTCGCCGAGAGTCGAGACCAGCGTCGCCTCCACGCGCCTCCACGCCGCAGTCTGCCCGTCCGCTCGCCGAGCCGGATTATTTGTTCAGCAAAACAATCTCGGCGAGCGGATATCCATTAAAACTCTCCGCCGCGTTCGTCCCTCTTTGTATTCCCGGCCGCCGCCACCTCCGCCGCTGCGACTCGAGCGCGGAATGCGTTCTGTGAAAAAGAATATTAAAAAAATACTTTTATAGCTATGTGGGAGTGTGCGTGAGTGAGTGTGTTCAGCCCTCTAGCCACTGTCCAAATATGAAACCAAAAAACACTTGCTATACGCTCTGCGTTGTGGATACCTCTTCCATATATGTGCAAAGGCGACCAACGCTTTTATTTTATTTGCACATTTTAATTGTATATACCTAATCTGAAATTCGGGTAGAATCCCCAGACTTTATTTCAACATTTGCCACTGCTTTCATTTGCATCCCACTTGTCTCGCTTGGCTAAATATATTACCTACCAACAAATATATAATCTAAAATCTATACCATCTCTTTTATGGGTGCAATGAAATGAATCCATAGCTAAAATCTTGTGCTGGAGTATAGATGCCAAGTAATTGGAAAGGCAAGCCGTGTTTCTAGATCTAAGCGCACGTCCTAAAAGCTGGGCAGTCGCGAATGCGGGGATAAAAGGCTGTATCCCTGATTCCGACCCGGCCCCCCTCCGCCGCACACGACAACGCGTCGGGGCCGGGCAGCCCAAAATAAGCCCCGGCATTGTGGTGTAGACTGTAGACTCCCGGCGAGAAATCGACAGCACCAGTCGGCAGTCACTGGTGTGAGCTACTTCTGATGTGGCACGTAAATCTGAGGTGTGCGAAATACGTGAACGCCTTTCTACAGCCAATGGGAGACCTCATGGGATCTGCACCCGTTGGTCTGACTGACACGACCTTTCGGCTCGTGTTGCCCTTTGCCATTGCATTACACTCAGAGAAAATATTATGTCCGCTGTCTGAAGTCCAAAACGTAGTCCAACCCAATTCAGTGTTTGCCACGAACAAATATTAAATAATATAAGGCAACCACATCAAAGCTATAGATAAAGCTGAAGCATTTGCATTTTAATTTTGCGCTTATTAAAAATTTCATCGGCATTTGCAACAAAACAGACCAATTCCAACCTTACACATAGATTCGGAATTCAATATCAGAACTTGTGTTATATATGATGGTATTTTACTTTGGTGTTACATTATCTGTCGCAGCTGGTTTGGCATCAGATATAGCTCCGAAACGTGTTTTTTTATCGCCCCCCCCCCCCCCCCCTTCCACTCCTGACGTATATACGTACTTTAATAATATACGACAAAGTTGATGACAGTGCAGATGCTCCTTTCATGTCAGCAGTGCACCATGAAATATCATCTCGTAAATGCATCTTGTTATCGGGCAACGGGATTCATTGAATGGGGAATGCTCATTTCCTTTCTCGCTTCACGCTTTGTCATGACGTACATCAAGCCAAAACCGTTCCAATAATATTAATATTATATTATGCTCACAAAAGAAAATCTTCGTATACACAAAACTCATAGGTATCGTTATTCAAGCGCACATCGCATCGACTTGATAGAAAATCTGCATGCTTATAAATCTGAAGCATCGGAGAAACTCAAAGTCGCTGCTTTGAGATGCGATGCAAAGCACGCGATGCCGGAGGCCCGGCCGATCAAAGGGCATACGACGCAACGCAATAACGTTGACGTCGCTGGACGCTGGGCGTTGGTCCTGCTCTTGACGGGAGACGCAAAGCGTCGTGGGTACCCGAACCTGGTCAACCGACCACTGCAGGTTAGACCGACTCCAGTGATTATACTGTCCGAGGTAATGGCAGCCGGCGGGGGTATCGACACCGTTGAGTTTCGGGTTTTGGATATATTGTGCCCTCTGACGAAGCCCCTATATAGAGTGGTTTATTTTTGCCGCACAGTAAACAACGCTGGCGAGATCACGGCGTTTGCCACGTTAGTGTGGGTATTAATGAAACGGTGATGGTGGGTCTTGCTGAGGCCTCTTGTGTTCTATAGCTGTTCGTGTGTAAACTGCTCGGCAAGTGCGAGAACTCTACGCTTGAATTAGTGAAATGACTTTGGTACTTATACCGGCTGCTATCAGTTTTATAGAAGCATATTAAAAGTAGGTACGTAGTACTTTCAATCAGTGGTTAATTTGTAACAAAATAGGTGGGTAAGCCCTCACAAATTTAAAAAAGATTTATCATTTCCAAAAACCACGGAAAATAATGTGAAATCAACGTCAAATATACACCGACGGACCGCAATACAAACAAACAACATTTATTAGCAGAAAATACACTAATCTTTAAGTCACTATGCATATAGTTGACATTGTTTATTACATTTATTATGTTTATTACGAGTGCCAAATACAAAAAATTTACTCAAGTCATGAATATTTATCTATAAATTTCGCTTTTTGATATGGGTCCCACCTTTGGGAAAGTATTTTCGTCAACTGAGGGAGTTTCGTGTTGCAACCAAAAAGCCGGGCTGGACTACGATTTTTTATTGCATGATTGGTACCAGAGGGCGTAATCAGCGTCTGTCTAGCAGTGCAAAATCATAAATGTTCTACATTTACCATGTCTCATTCATTGAGTAACTAGAAACAATCCACTCAATATCTAGAATGTATTTATTCCAATTACCTATTGTCGCATTGCTCTTTCTGCGCTGCCCGACAATAGGGTAGCGCGGGTTATGCGATAGACTTTGGTTGAGCAGATATTCCAGAGAATCTACGATTACGCTGTAAGCCAAGCTATCCTTACAGGTCACAACTCTTGCAGTTTGAGTTTTATTCAGAAATTTTTAAATAATTTTCTCAATCACCGATGCAAACCGTAGAAGAAGTTGCCAGACTGCAAAATGAGACATGCGTTTGGTACATAGACAAGAAGAGGTGCGTAAGCGCGCTTACCCACAGAAAATAGGTGGGTAAGCTGGCTTACGTGAGCTTACGCCCAAATTAACCACTGCTTTCAATGTATACACATAGCTAATGCAATTTGGTATTATTACGATGGCTACACCGGATCCACACTACATGTTCTGTTAAACAGCGTTCTGAAAGTCTAAATATAGGCTCCCACCAAAAGTGGACGTGTATGCATATACAGCGGATGCATTATTCCGTAAATGTTTCCTCAGCGAGTCCTGTAATGGAGCCTGCGCCGCCACAAGAATCCGCCCGTGGGGCGCAAGTTCCTCGACGGCGTCGTGGAAATTGGTACCTTGGCCGTGCCCATAGCATTACTTAAGTGGTGGCGGCACGTCGAGCGTCGCATGACGCTCAGGGTGGGTCCAGGGGTGGAGGGGGGGGGGGGCGGGGTGAGGCGTTGGGGTTCGACCCTGGGGAAGAGGACGCGGCCAAAATAAACGTGCACAGCCGACAACACAGAGGCGGGATGACAAAACTTATCTAGTTAGCGGATGGCAAAGAATGCCCTGCGACGACGACGACGACGACGACGACTTCTGCGCGGCGGCGACGTTTTATTTCCCGTGGCTAAGAAAACATTCCCCATGGCGGTACGCTCCACGACACTGGAACAATGCGAGCCGGACGCAGGTCAAACGGGGCGCGGTGTGTCGGAAAACCCCGAGCGTATTTTGATACTGCTTTCTTTGAGTGCACTTGGTCTTTTTGTTCTGTATAAAGGTTTGATCTGTAAATGGTATTGACTTTCTTACGGTCAGTCCAAAAGTTCCATTCCCTAGATCTCGTGTAGTAATCAGATTGTGCGAGGAAGAGTGAAATTTATTTGGCTACACTCAAGGCGTTATTTTTTTAAAGAATACGTTTTTCCTGGGGTTGTATTTCGTCCCGTCCTCTTGTGCGAGCTAGCTAAAACCCAATCGATCAATCAGTGGGGTGCGCGTGTAATCGGCAAGATGCATTAACCGTCGCCCGTTTCGGCTGTTTTCAGGCGAGCTCAGCTCGCGCTGGCGACGTCTTAACCCTGAGCGGACTGCAGGAGATGGCATCGCGGCAGCACCGCCAAATCCTGGCCCAGGAGAAGGCGCTGCTTGCCAAGGAGCGACGTCTGCAGCACCTGAAGGACGAGGACGCCCGCGCCCAACAGCTCGCCGAAGAGAACGCACGCCTGAGGGCACTCAAGGAATGCGTCGCCCGCCAGGAGGAAAAACTTGGCCAACTTCGCTCGCTCAAGGAACAAGTTGATCAAAACAAACTTAATAACGCCTCGATGGGTAAGTATCAGCAGCAGACGCGTCCTTGCCTCCTTGCCGGTAGTCTTGTGTCAATATCAAGCGATTTGACTGACGCTCCGTCCCTACCCATGTGCTCTCTAAACCCCGGGGTTTTCGAGTCGCAGCAGAACGGGTCAATTAGAAAAGTTTGGGATTCTTCGCCGATACTGCCATCATAGACAAGTCTCTTTGAGCGCGTTGAAACAGTTTTAAAGCTGAACACGCGCGTGGAGGTGCCAGGATTTCAGTGTCCACTGGTACTTTAGCATATGTTTAAATCCATGAATTAATTTATCTCTTAGTTCTTAGACAAATCGAGTTGCCATGGCTTTTGTAGATTAACTTGTTTTTCCTTCTTTCGCATAATGAGATTCATAAGCTGAAACTTAGTACTTCCTTTCCTTACCCCGGTCGCCGACTGCGTCCGTCGGCGGCGTCACACCCCCCCCCCCCCCCCCCCCCAACTAACCCCCGGGACGGCATTGGATCGTTGTAAAACTTTTAACCAGGCAAATATTACACGCCCTCGCTGCAACTAATAATGAATTATGATTTCTAACTTTATTTCGCTGACCACTGTGTTATCAAGCTGCCATCGAGATTTCCGAAGTTATGTGCAGTGCATAGTTTACTCTTTCTGATTACCATACTCCAGTTAGCCATTCAGCCGCCTTAACTGAAGCTTTTAGCTCACTTTACAACATAAAGCAATGAATGTTCTAAGCCTCCACGAAGGTGAATACGTTGAAGCCAATAGCCAGGCCAGCATGCCCATAATGTATCCCATTACAATGGTCCATAAAAGGGCCAGTAATTTACTGTATACACCCTTTCATGGATCAGAGAACAATCGGTATTGTCTTTTGATGCCGCCAGTTTAGCGCCAGCATTTAACCCTTCCGCAAAAAGTCAGGGAAGGAAACTGAGCCGTGAGGTGAGCTTTATGAGCAGACATTAACTCTTGATTTGAATATCGGGTTCAAGGGAGGCATGTCTTCCGATACGTCCAGGAAGAAGAGACTCAGAAACTGAGAATATTCCGGAATCCGGGATAGTTAGTGCGCGAAAGCGTGGGCTAAGTTGGCAAACTTCGTTTAAGATAACGGTATCATAACTCAAGACAGTAATTTGAATATAACTTCTCAGTTGTTCACGCGCGTAATATCGCTATTGGTTTTGCTTGGATTTCATTTGCGCTCTGAAGTCACGAAAATTGTACATCATAGCGAATTGTGTTTGCTCGAACCCTCTATAACTGTACATATTAAATTCGCATGTTACGTGCTTTTTATAGTTAATATTATACACAACCTCAAAGCTCTTTGAATGACAGAAAGTTTCAACCCTTTTCGTCAAAGCTTATACGCTATATTAATCTTGTTAAAAAATTTGTTGCGGATTTCCTATAAAAAAGGTGCAGAGCTGGGGCCGTGAGAAAGAGTCGCTGGCGAGCATGCGCAGTTCGCCTGTTAAATTAATTCGAGCAGGCAACGCAGGAACGTTCAAGGGTTGAAAGCGTGCAAACTTTTCTCCTGGCCTCGGCACGCGTAACTTTGCCCGCCGATTTGCATGGCAGTAGGACTAGGCATTAACGTGTAGGAGAGGAACAGAATGGGCGAGGCTTACGTTCTTACCTGGGGGCAGCATGTTCCAACTCGTGTGTTATATGTTGTAAAATATCACATTCCAACTGTTCCTCAACTGTACTCGTCAATAACAAGCTGGACTTTATTCCAGTCGCTTTTTTATGATAAAATATCAAATATATTTGTTTTTCTTTTGACTAATAAAATGCTCTCTTGTTATAAAGTTTGGGATATGACATAACAGCTCAATACCAACACTTATGGCTGCAAAAATGTCAAGGTCATGAAGTTGATTTGCTCACAAACCTGAATCAATTCAAGGGTCATATATATTCCGCGGATACGTCAGAACGGCCCTAAAAGCTTAAATACAATATACGATTCCAGACTTTTTGATCTGACAGCATTTTTTACTTGGCCATTAACATTGTTTCTATAACAGCCACCTTCACAAGTGAATGCCATGACTTGGTAGTTTCGCATCTGCACGAGCGATGACTTTGCCGAACTTCGAGCTTCAAGCACGCAAGTAAATCTACCCCCCCCCCGCCCCCCCCCCCACCTGTCTCGCGTCACCCCGGGGTTATTGCGTCACCCAAACCCCAAACCACCAGCCCCATCCACGAACCCTCACTGGGGGCGTGGGCTAACTTCACGCAAGTCCTGAATGTTTTTTACCTCTCTACGAATGATATAATTTGTAGCTCATAAAGCACAACTGGGACACCTTTTCGTGTAAATTTGAAATGGGATTTGGGGAATTCAAAGCAATTGCCTGGGAAAAGGTTTTGCTGTAGTATGATTCGTGTAAATTATAATAATGAAAGTTCCGTCGGCGTAAAATAAAATTTTCCCATTTCAGTGATTCACTTTATATAGTATTTTGCAAACGTTTGTTCCATTCGGTCCCGACGCGTTGCTGTCGGGGAGGTCCGGGTCGTGTTTTCTGCGGGCGCTCGGCGCTGTTCGACTCTGCCAGTCCCGGGGCACACGACCCCTTTGGGCGGAGGGGGGGGGGGGGGGGATATCTCCATGTCGGGGCCGGCGCTGTCATCCTCATGCAGGGGTTCTTGTCTTGCTGCCGACGCTAATAATTGGAGTCCGAGTTGCAATGACAAATATAAATCTTCGTATAGCTGAACTCTCACTGCGTAGGCGCCTATATTGAGCCTCTAATGACATTGATATTAGAGGAGCGTAAAGTCTTTTACGCCTGGTGGTTAAATATCTAGATCTGCAGTAAGCATTGCAAAAGGGAGTAAATGATGTATTGATTTTCCTGGAAATGGCAATATCCTTCTGTGTATATATACGACATTCTTATATATAAAGTATACTTTTTCTCATTAGTAAATTGAGATTGCAAGGGAGGGCCGAGCTCATTTGTGTTTTGTGTCTGAGTTATCGCCCGCTGCGTGGCTGCGCCAACTATTTATCAAAACAATAATCTCGAAGGAAAGAAAATGGGGAACGTGCATGCTGACATTCGGGAGCTGCCAAAAAAGGCGTGCCGAGCTTGGCGATTGCATTACTTTTCGACTGCGTGAAAGTGAACCAGCTAAAATAATGAACGTCCATAAGTCAACTACTAACTGTTATTATTCAAAGAATTCCCACGTTTTGGGGGGCGTTCGTTTTTGTAACAATTCGTTTCTGGGGGAAGTTTATGAGCTCTGCTGTTGGTTCTCTTGGTGGATCTTGAGTCGGATGACAATTATTATTTCCGAGCTCTAAAGTGAACTCCTTCTTTGAACTTCGTGAAAATGCAGTTGTTCGGCGAGGTATTTCGTAGTGTTTTTCAGGTTTTTCCTAAATCCTCAAAAAATCAACAGACACCGTTACAAATCGAATCAATTGGAACATGGCTGGTACTGCTGGTATTAGTTATGGGGGAGTGGCAGTGGCACACGATGTTGTTGATCTCGGAAATAATTTGGTGGCGCGCCACTAAAGATAGTGGTGACCCGCGGAAAAGCGTTCCTACTTCCTCGCTTACTTCGAGAACAACAAAGTATAACAGTGTAACCTATGGTATAACTGTGGTATAACTAATAAACATTACATGATAAAACTGCATATGGCGGTGCAACAGTAAAAACGAAAAATGGTCAAAAGGTTGACGCGCCAAAAGAATTTGTCGCACGAATCCTTGGTGCTCAACCCCTCAGAGGTCTTCTTTGCGGCTTGCCCCTCGGAAGGGCAGAAAGCAATAATTTCCGGGTTTCTTTTTTGTAGTGTAGAGGTAGTTTACAACGTGTAGAAAATACTCCCTTAAATTTTGGCTATAGTCGTAAAGACCTTTTTTATGAAATATAAAAAGTACAACTTTTTCGATCAGTTTCTGTATCGTTCGGGATACATAAATGTTCTTATATTTTTGGACCAGTTACGATCACCAGCCCTATAACAGTTAGCATCCAGTAAGGATGGAAATGACCATGGGCTTGGTATAGGCAAAGATAAATTCGAATGATAAATAGAGGCATGGACAGTTAGAACGAAGTACGACAGCACCGCCATTCGCCGTACTTATTTGCTATTTCTTTATTTTTTCCCTCTGGTTCCATTTGAACGAACGGGATGGTTGTATAATTGCCAATGCCACCCATTTTCAAAATTCACCGTCTGACATGACAAATACATGCGTAGAAATTTTTCAACGACAACAGCCAATGGGCATTTAGGCAAAGAAACCCATTCAATAAAGATCAAAGCCAAACAAGCTTGATGTAAACATTCAATGTCTTTAATTTGAGCAAATGTTCACATGCCAAGGACCCTAAACGTGTTGAGAGCCAGTTCCTTGCATACCTTGGGGCACTTGAAACTGGCAAAGGCGCTTTTGGGCTGGGGGCTCACAGCACGATTAGGACGCCGTGTTGCGTGTGTCTTCACTGCCTCATGTTATGTGTAGCGTGCCGTGACAAGATTTCTGTTTTCCAATAACATTACAGCCACCAATAACTTTCGAGTTTCCACGCATCACATGCCTTGGCAGCGATTAGCATAACTTTGTTGTGACCTCGTCGTGTCTGGGAGAGATGCTACTGAGAGAATAGTCCTAGGGGGGGGGGGGGGGGGGGGGGAGGGAGGGAGGGTACAGGGCTGTTGTGCGCGAAATTGTCCGAAATTACCGGTGCCTTTCTTGAACTTTGCACTTTACCGACACTAATTATTGTCCAAACTTTAATTAGGTGAGAATCAGTGCAATTTAATCGCAACGGGCTCCAGGTGCGTCTTCTCTAAGTGCTCGTACCTATATAATAGTTGTACTAACGGCTAATGAAGATGCATCTTGTACTAACCCTCATACCCCCCCACAAGTTATGTCCTACCTAAATTCCATACAACATGCTAACTTTCGCACCCCCCCCCCCCCCCCGCCACCCATAGTTAATAGTTGCACCTCCTAAACTACGGCCCAACTTCCATATCTGTATTTATATAGAGAAGATAGCTCGTGAATTTCAATTGGATGATAGCTTTGAATGAGCGTAAACGTGCAGTTTATATTCCTAAGCGCAGGTGGTGAAGTTTCAACCATAATATAACCCGATTTGTATATGCGACAGCAGCTGAAATTATTTCAGCCGTTATATTTAATATAACATATCTCTATGTACCTGAAGGAAGATCGAGCCCTCCAAAGACCAATATTGACGTTGGCTGAAGTCTCCAAGGATCTGCAAATACGCAAAGATGTTCCGAATTGCAAACTCCAATGTTCACACTCCTGCCTTGTGCTGACGCAGTCTTGTGACTAAATGGAACATGCAGATTTCAGACTACAACTTGCATGCATTTTCAGAGGCCGCTGCTTCCGTCGTGCGCAGCAAGACTCAGACGCAGTCGCAGGAGCTGTCCGCGGCATGCGCGCAGCTCGACTCGCTAGTACGCATGCTTCAGGAGCTGCGCGTGCAGCGGCGCAGCGGCGGCGTGGCTGCGATCGTCGCGGAGAGGGACCAATTGCGACGGGAACTCGCGGTACGTTGGGGCAGCTGGTGGAACCGCCAGGATTCTATCTCTCTCTCAAGGACAGGGCGTGCGTGCATGGGCATGTAGGAACTCATATGGTATCTGGGTGGGGACCGTTGATATCGTGCTTGCGACATTATTGCACAGGGACATCCGAGTTGTGTAGCGTTTTATGTAAAAAAAGGTAAGCAGAGAACTTCATCTATAGACATTGTCGATATTTGGGTAGAGCGTGCTAGAACTATATCGATTGTTATACTATACCTACAAAACCCAATGACCTTGAGCGTGACCTTGGGCCTGCGCAGTCGTGGTTGCGCGAGGGCAGCACGCAGGCGTGCCGCACTGCGCAGCTGCGTTCCGGCGTGGCGCAGCGGCTGTCCGTGCTGAGTGACGTCACCAGTCGGATTGCGCAGCTCGAGGAGCGGCTACAGCGCAGGCGCGCGCTCAACACCAAGAACATTGCGGACAACGACGCAAGGACGCGACAAAGGTAACCAACCATCCGGTACGGCCTTCCGGTACGGTCCATTTACTTCTTCAGTCATTAATTTGATTTTGGTGATTTTTGGAAAGGTTTCCAGAATTTTGTTTGGCATAAGTATCATAGGCGTAAATCGTTAGGTACGGAAAAGCCGAACTTTGGCGTATCCACTGTATGTCGGTTGTTGAACTTGTACTTTTTCAGAAAGTGCATGCCAAGGAAGGGGGCCCGGGGGCACAGCCCCCGAGAAAATTTGAAAATCAAGGTCATTTTCAAGCAAATCTACGCGTTTCAAAAAATGTTAGGGAACAATTGGACCCATCACATTTTTTGTCATTTTGAAGGCGTAAAAGAGGGAGCTTTTTTGTAAGCATTACTTGTTTTCTCTTTGAAAACAAATTGCTTGACTTTCCAGTTTGATACGCTAGAGGGAGCAGGGGCGTAGCGACCGCAACCGCAACCGCAGACCGCGGGGCAAATATCTCTTGGGAGGCGTTTGTTTTTTAGGACATTTCGGGAGACTTTTTTTAGGGATTGCCCTCGGAAAATTCCCAGATACTTTTTTTAGGGATTGCCCTCGGAAAATTTCCAGATACTTTTTTTAGGGATTGCCCTCGGATCATATTCACGCTACGCCATGAGTGGTAGTGACACCCATCCCTACTGCAACAAAGCAATCTAATTTAGTAAACGACTTGTGCTGAGCAAACCGGGCGATAGCAACATAACGTGCACGAATGCTTTGAAAAGCGTTCCACAGCTACGTAGTATTTATAGTTGTCAGTGGACGACGGGCACGATACGAGGCTTGCGGATTGGTGCGAGAATTGATTCCCACAGTTAAAATATACTCTCATAAGCAAAGATACTTGTGTAGGCCTCGAAGGACATTTTTTGTAAAAATACGGTTTATTATAATATTACACTTATCCCGATTCTTTGCCAGGCTCAGACTGGCGAATTTTGGGTGGCATTTTGCTTCCACTCGCGTGGACGTAGGTACTGACTCGAATTGCACGCATACTCCCCGCCTCGTGTGGTGTACAGAACACAAACAATAAAATTGCTTAGGTACCCAGAAATTAAGATATGTCTGTTGCATTAGCCGCTGCTCCGCGTCCCAGCACATCCCTTTGACTCTGACCCTCGCCGCCCGATATTGGCTATCGCAGACGCAGAGGCGCCAGGCAAGCCAATTTTCTGGGTGGGCAACACCAAAGAGTTGCATCCGGCGCCCCCCCCCCCCCCCCCCCCTATACGAGAAAGGGCAAAAAAATGAAAAGCAAGTGGTGCATGAATGGAGTGGACTTGGATCTCGACTGTGGCTTGGACAACGTTGAACTGACAACTTACGCATTTTGAATTAGGTACCTAAACATCATACCTACTTGCGTGGAATTGGATCTGGAATGAACAATCCTACTTATTAGCAATATTATCTATAGAAATGATGCAAAATCAATTCCCAAAGCATTTCTGCGAAATAATCCAACCCTTATCCGGCCCATTTAGCCCCAGATTCCTGTAATTCCGGTATTCACCTGCAGTTATAAGCTGTTGGCGACGCAACGGTTGATACAAATTTCCAACTAGATTATTTGCTTTAATCTCCCAGGTTTTTTGAGGTCCCAGTCAGCTCACATCTCAATCGGGGTGGATATTAGCTAAACCAAACGCAATTCAATCACAATCTTGTCTTCATTTCTTATTTTTATTTTTAACTTAAACACACAAAAAATCCCCTCGCGGTGACCAGGCGCCCTTTGTGGGGCCTTTTGGCGCACATCTGATAATTTCTGGGTGGGCAGGCGCCCACCCTGCCCACCCATAGCTGACGCCCCTGCGCAGACGGCCTGCGCTAAGTGAGTCATTATACTGTGATCACTGCTAGATTGCAGTTCCTCCGTACCTAATCACAGCTCAAAAATAAAATAAATTATCTTCTAGATCTGAAAATCACATCCTTTTCTGTACTTATAAATGGAAATGCTTAAATATACTTCAGAGTATTAAAACAATACATGTGGGGTGAAATCTTAGGTACGGCATGTGCCGTACCTGCCGCACCGCTGTGCACGCCTATGCATATTATACGATGCCCTCCAGTGACAAGCCAAACTTTATCAGAGACTCAAAGAGATGCCTGCCTCCTCCAGGCTCCAACTTCCAGCGAAAAAATGCATTCATTGCTGAAAAGTTTACCACTATGCCGCAGCTACAACGGCGTTTGCTGTCGAATATACAACACGCCAATTGAAGTCTTCATAAAGACAACTGCTGTGATGGGGCTCCAAATGAAAGGAAAAACTCTATGTCCTTAGTTGAGTGCTTGAAAACACAGCCCCTAATTCTAGGGCATTCATTTCTTCAGCTTTTCGCTGGCTTTAATGAACTTGGGGCGTGAGATTTGATTCCCCGCTAGTTGGTAGTACGCATTTCCCATTGACGCGACCGTCGAGGGCCGAGCCAAGAAGGACGTGATCAATCGGCGCGAACATTTTCTTGTTATCCAACTTATTCACTTGTTGAGTGATAAATGTGTCCCCTGAGTCAAGGGGATGAGACAAGAGAACTGATGATGCGTAAGAGTTGTGAGGGGGGGGGGGGGCACAAAATCCCAAGTCCCTATACTAGTTCGTGATGAAACAGCACGACAGGCCTAGTTTTTCTTATAAGTGAAGCCCACCCATAATCATTAACGGAGAGCCCCACTTTCCCAGCATTGTTTTGCGTGCCTGGTCCTTACGCGCTTGTGCCAGATACGACCATCTTCTTGCCTGTATTTAGCCTTGAGCAAACTTGGCAATGGCCCAGAGGGTAACAAATTTTCTGGGCGGCAGAGTCGTGGATTGAAAAATGCCCATTAGAATTCAGAACAGAACAGAACAAGAACCTGATGAGTTATGTCGGTATCATAACTCTCGGGTTCGGCGTATAGTATAGGTACCATTGTCCTGTATCTATAACCTATGCATAATTAAAGAAAAGTAAAATAACAGTCACTATAATATAGTGGGATACCGACTAAAACCATAGTTAGAACTTAGGTATAGCATATTGTTTTCACTTTCATGGTGGAAAGTAACCAGAAATTATAAATTCGACCAGACAGTCTTTCAAAACATTAATTGTTAAGTTTAGCCTATAAATATTGAAATCCTGACTGGCTGCGAAAACAATCTAGGAAAGAATATCCATCACCTTCAGCAATAAATAACATAATGTATCCCTCTATTCAATTTTCACACCCACAACCATTATAAGTTATAAATTACAATCCAGACTTAGAAAATTAAATACCTAAGTATATACATAGATAATTTCTAGTATGCATACATTTCCTATTCAACAAATTTGGTTGGTTTATATACTTATCTACACAAACAAATAATTTTTTATAAAATATATGAAATGGGCATGTAATTACAGGAAGCTGTACCTACAGACCAATATCAGTTGGCCAGTAAGAGGATTCAATTTAACCCAAGTTAGCCAAAAACCCTCCTTTAAAACTACGTTGAAACTGTTTCTTATTTTAGACTTGAATCTGCTCGTGTAACAAATCCAACCGGACCAAGACCAGACAAGAAGAGCGGACATTCGTACTGCCAGGTAGCCATCCAAGGCAGGCAGTGTTCGGTGCCGCAAGTTCAGCAGCAGATCCAGCTGCTGCAGCGCTCGAAAGCCAAACCACCGCAGCCGCAACCGCAAGAAGCGGCGTGGCACGCAGAACCAATCAACGATGCCTTCGCACCACCCGAGCCGCACCCCTTCAAGGCGAGGTCACATCAGAAGGCCACATCCTGCACATATCTCAAGGTATACCTGCCTAGCATTTGGCAGCTCTTTTTTTCTAACGCAATTCATGATTTTATCATTCTCAATGTAATTCGACTTCAATTCTAAAAAAAAGCTTATCTTTTCTTTCTTTCACGATATAATTTATTTTTCACACATAAGAAAGAGGGCCAATTAACATAGCGCTTGTGTTTGTGCTGTACCTACCTCTTTGTTTATATGTTACTATTTGTTTAGAATTCTGTTTATTCGGTTTTAGCCACCTGCTCCTACAAAGATATCATCAGATACAAAAATCCTTGCAATGACTGGAAATGGTCAGAAAAAAGGCAGCATTTGCAGCGTTCTTCTATCGTACGACGACGTCCCCAGCGGCAGAACGATTGTGGATTCGGCAGCCAAGCATGAGGATCACCCGACGAGGTTTTATCGCAGAAGGTCGGACGCCGAACACGGGAATGCAAAGTTAAAGAGCGGTCGACATGTGAATCTTGTGTCGAAGGGCAGCTGCAATTCAAAGCAACATCGTGTGGTGGATAGGACTTCTAGCCACTTGTCGGAAGAAACGAGGAAAAGTGTCACAATGAAAATTAAAAATATCAGAAATAATAACAATAGTTTGGGGTTTTCTCCTGACATCATGGCAAGAAAATGAAGACTTGTAATTCAATTCAAACGTCAGTGTTACAGGTACATAATCTTATACCATACATTATTGATCATAATGACTGTTTATTAATATTATATATCATTATTCTTCTGGCTCACTGTTTAAGATCACACGGAAGTGCTATTATAAAAACAAATATTATCAATTTTTACCGTAGTCTGACCAAAGGAAAAGATTTCGCATTGACTGTGAAATCATTGTAAATAAGTTATAAAAAAGTAGAACATAAATTATATTATACTGGTTGGTATTTTCATCCAAAATCGAATTCGAATTTTAAATGACGCAATTCCAGCAACTAACTTGCTAGATTACCTTTCCTGTCAAGTACAGGCCTTCAAGACCTGAAGTTTATTTAATAAAACAATTTAAACAAGAAGCTAATTTAAAGATGAAATCCACAGAACCCTACCCCGTAGGTACACACTACCCACTAAATGAAAAGATATCATAATGTTGTTTTTACACTTTCTTCACATGATGAACATCATATGGTTTCATATAAATGTAAGGAAACAAAATAATGGTGGGTAATGATTATGTAAATACTAAATACTAAAAGGTTTTATGGCTTTTTGTTTCAAACTCCATGGCAATTTACAATTTAACATAAATAAATACCCAAGTCAGTTATGCTTTTTAGTTTTCACCATAACAAAATATCACCCATTCGCGGGCACACGATTATTTGCTTCGTTTCTTTTTATTTTCAACTTCACTAACACTTTCATCTTCGTCCTCATCGTATATCTTACGGCTTACACCCCGTTTCTTTGACACAACATATTCACTGTCTGAGTCACTCAATTCAATTACGTCTTTGTCAACCAAGTCTTTCATTTTTCTCTGTTTTGATTTGTTTTCCACTGGAGATTCACTAACAACCGTCACTTCCATTTTTCGATCACGCTTGCTCGAGTCGCGAGACTTTCCAGCCGCTGGATGTTTCGTCACAGCGCCCCCGTTAGGACTTGGCAGACTTTTTCCTCGCGCGGGCATAAGAATTACGTGATCCTTCCGAGCTAACACAGCGGAAGACCTTGGACCTGTAATCAATCAAATCGCAAATATTTTCAAATCTGAACCAACATTCGCTGATGAGTGATGAAGAATTGTGAGGCCTGCTTCAATAGGAGGTAAAGGTTATCTATTTTAAAATTGCCATAATTCATTGCACGTAGGAATGCATTTGACAGCTTTCTTCCCAAATATTAGACATATTTTTACATAGCTTTAAAATTTTTTGACAAATTCTACATAAAATTTAAAAAAAAACATTCAGAACGCTTTGTATCGACAGATTGCAGGCCACAAGGAAAACAGGCTTTTGCGTTTTAGATGTTAGAACAGCCAACACACAAAAGCAACAGTATCGGTGTCCTTCTACAGCACATTGGTGAGTGACACACAGTGTGGACGTACCCAGCTTGATGTATGCGTACGTCCTGTACACGGTGATGTGGAAGTCTTCTTGGAGGTAGCCGCGTGCAAGCAGGAACGCCACAATGTCCTCGGCGGTCTTGCGCGAGATCGCGGGCTTGGTGGTGCCCGGCACGCGGAGCTCGACCGAACCCTTGTCAAACCACGTGTCCACCAGCATCACCACTGAAACGCAGGACAGGAGCAGTTTCAGCGCACCAACGTTATTGAACATCATCAGTAATAAGTTACACACTATCCCACGTGGTTAAGGTAGTGTGAACGTAACTTACCAGAGGCTGAAGCGGAAGTCACAATAAAGACTGTATTATTATTTTGGGAATGCCTTTTCCGTGAAAAGGTTTTCATGCACTTATGCACTAAGTGCATCTAAACAGCTTTCACGTGAACGAGGCTTGACGAAACGATAATACGGTCACCCGTTTCACCCTCTGGTATGTTGCATTTGTTCTTGCTCCCCTCTTGCATTTGCTCCCCTCTTTTTCTTAATAGAAAATCCATTGTGTGGAGCAAAGTTAGGTACGAAATCAAGCTAGAGGGTAAATTGCCACAATGAGAAAGGTAATATGCGAGGCAATTATAATCATAATAACACTTTGTGATTGATTGGTGTTTCTCTTTTTTACATTCTCATTAAGCGTAGCTTAAAGGTGAAGGGAATTCTAGATTGTTATTCTGAGTAGTCAAATTTAACAATCGTGGGATATCTAGGTGAGCTATATCTGTTATCCAACTCAAAATGAAATGTGAACAACGTGTCAATATTTATGAGTACACTCTAATGACAGACTTTGGTAAGACAGTAGGCAAGCAATCTACTAACCAGTGACTTTCTTTTTAACTGTGACAGATCTTTGTACGATGCCAAGCACGGTTCGGCAATGCTCCGTGATGTCGATTTGTTTCGGTTCCCGCGGATGGCGGCAGTGATCGCACATCTCGAGGCAGTCTACGCTCTCCCATTTCTCCTCAAACTGTGATGCAATCATCGATCGCCGACACCTGTAGAACACAGAAAATCATCGGTTATAATGAGGACTGGATGCTCAGACCTCTTTATCTCATCCTCTCTTCTCGATCCTTTTGATCACATTCACACTACTCATGATTTCACCTATCAAGCCGTCATCACGCAAGCTCTTACATTTGTCTCAACTCGCCTCGCTCACATATTTCTTCCATTAGACAATTGCGTTAACAGCTAACCCTGAAAGGCCAATCACAAGCCAAGAGACTATTCTTTACACCCCGAGTTACCTCGACTGATCGAGGCAGTAGTCTACGATGCGATAGAGCTTCTCGAGGGCTACTCGCTGGTCGTAGACCATGGTGCTGATCTTCATGACGTCCGTCAGCTGGTAGAACATGATGCAGTCGGCGTTCTCTCCGTCGCGGCCAGCACGCCCGCTCTCCTACAACCGCAAATATCGACCATAGAGTTAGAGCAACTGGATGTTAATATCACACTAGGCACAAACTTGGAGTGCAAGCAAGGCTTGAGAGAGTCTTTTCTTCCAGATCATACACAAATGCCTAACAAAGCAATAGGGTCAGAACAAGCCCAATCGACCAAAAGTGTGCTCGTGGATTTTTAATTTATTTAGGAAAATTCAGGGTTATTCCCCTACCTTTACTGAGTTCAGAACATTTAAAAAAAAATTTGCGACGAACCGTTCTCCAGATAGAGCCCCTCGAAGTTTGGAGACAAACGAATATTTGGCAGTTGCAGTGTGTCACAAAATCCAATGCCGATTCTAAACCATTAAAGATATCAAAAAACTTCAGGGAGATAATTTGTTTGGAAGAGTTTGTTTTACTATGAACGGTAGCTCAAAAGTCAGAATTTACTTTTAATAGGGTAATTAGAAGGTCAAAACGTAGGGTGAATTTTTTGAATTTTTGCAACTTCAGGGTGCATTCTGAACAGCAAGGGATGAAAAACGGGAAACGAAAAATTTTGTGTGTGTACCCTTCATGTAAACGAATTTACTTATTGGTTTCGATAAGGGTTTCTACCACCTTCATCCCTTAAAAAAATCATGAAATTCGAAAAAAACCGAAAATGGCTGTTCGTCAACTGGGAGTGAACTTAAAAAATTGAAAATGTATGGATTATGTGCTTTACTATTTGAACTAAAATCCCTGAAAGTCCCGATTCCCGTATTTTATTCGTTTAGAAGTTACAATTTTTTTTAAAGGGTCTACTACCTTCAAATTTCATGCACAATTGCATGGCGAGTCGGCGAGTGGCTTACGTGCAGACGCGGATTTAAGGTTCAAAAAGTGGTCAGAACACACTATCGCAAGGGCCTCGGGGCCCCTGGAGTTTCCGGGAGGGGGGGGGGGGGCATTTGCAAACAAATGAACTATGCAGCTAGGAAGTTTTACAACTTTTACAACATTAATTAGTCAACTCAAAATACAAGATACACACTATGCGAGGTCCACGGGCTCGCATGCAGTGCCCCATGGACGCGCGTTCGCAAGCTCAGGGGCCTCCGAGATACTCTCCAAAGGGTCCTAGTCCGCATTTGCGGGATTGCTGACCGTTAAATCAACCCCTGCTTACGTGGTGTTTTGTTTTCATGCATGCGCAAACAAATGATCTATTTAACTAATAAGTAAACTCAAAATACAAGATACACACTATGCGAGTTTCACGGGCTCGCATGCAGGGCCCCGCATCGATCAACTGCAGTTGATCGCTAAAGTTGAAAGAGTTTAAAGTTTTAACTTGCAGTTGAAAGTCAGGCTGAAAACAAAACACCACGTAAGCAGGGGTGGATTTAACGGTCAGCAATTTCGCAAATGCGGACAAGGACCCTTTGGAGAGTATCTCGGAGGCCCCTGAGCTTGCGAACGCGCGTCCATGGGGCACTGCATGCGAACCCGTGGACCTCGCATAGTGTGTATCTTGTATTTTGAGTTGACTAATTAATGTTGTAAAACTTGTAAAACTTCCTAGCTGCATAGTTCATTTGTTTAAGAATGCCCCCCCCCCCCTCCCCTCATCCGTAAACTTCAGGGGCCCCGAGGCCCTTGCGATAGTGTGTTCTGACCACTTTTTGAACCTTAAATCCGCGTCTGCACGTAAGCCACTCGCCGACTCGCCATGCAATTGTGCATGAAATTTGAAGGTAGTAGACCCTTTAAAAAAAAATTGTAACTTCTAAACGAATAAAATACGGGAATCGGGACTTTCAGGGATTTTAGTTCAAATAGTAAAGCACATAATCCATACATCTTCAATTTTTTAAGTTCACTCCCAGTTGACGAAAAACACCCCTGAAAACAGCCATATTCGGTTTTTTTCGAATTTCATGATTTTTTTAAGGGATGAAGGTGGTAGAAACCCTTATCGAAACCAATAAGTAAATTCGTTTACATGAAGGGTACACACACAAAATTTTTCGTTTCCCGTTTTTCATCCCTTGCTGTTCAGAATGCACCCTGAAGTTACAAAAATTCAAAAAATTCCCCCTACGTTTTGACCTTCTAATTACCCTATTAGAAGTAAAAATTCTGACTTTTGAGCTACCGTTCATAGTAAAACAAACTCTTCCGAACAAATTATCTCCCTGAAGTTTTTTGATATCTTAAACGGTTTAGAATCGGCATTGGATTTTGTGACACACTGCAACTGCCAAATATTCATTTGTGTCCGAACTTTGAGGGGCTCTATCTGGAGAACGGTTCGTCGCAAAAAAAAAAAAAAAGCGTCCTGAACTCAGTAAAGGTAGGGGAATAACCCTGAATTTTCCTAAAAAAATTAAAAATCCACGAGCACACTTTTGGTCGATTGGGCTTGTTCTGACCCCATACAGGGGCGGAACCACGATTCACGGGCCCGCCCGCAGATCTGGCTGAGAAGGCCCCCCCCCCCCCCTCAAGACAACAGGGTTTGGAGCCACCGAGAAAATTTTGACTCATGGTCATTTTTTCGAGTGAATCTATGCGTTTTAATATATTTCAAACTGCGACAGATTTGGAAAAGCAGCTCGATTATTTTCATTTTGCAATCAGCAGGCTAGACCTTTGCCTGGAAATTTTGATTCAGATCACAGCATACAATACTTTCAAAATGTAAATCACTAAAGGGTCCTGTCTTTTATAACTGCTCACATGGGTGCATTCTAATGATAAGTATTGACTATGTTTTTCTTTATAGCTTTGTTATTTTTTCTGTAATTTTTACCCTGCACTATCTATATCAAGAGGGGTCCTCTGGGTACGAAATTCGATGAGGCCTGATACGGGGCCCCCCGCGTACTTGGTCAGTCTGCCTCACACATTGTATATTTGCAGTGAAGTGGGAAACAAGGAAACTTTAAACTAAAAGTCTTGCATAAAAAAGTTCACGAGTTTCTGATTTAAGTTCGGCCAACGGGCCCCCAACGGAAGTGGACGGGCCTGGGCCCGCCCGCGGCCGCGGTCCCTGCGGGCGCCTAGTTCCGCCCCTGACCCCATACCTAACTAAAAATAGTACGTACCTACCTAAATAGGCCGTAGGCACCAACAAGCTTACAGAATGAATGAGAATGATTTCTTCTTCCATATCATATTATATAGGACTTGATTCACACATGTCACTATGTTATTATGGATCGCAAAAAATAAAATAAAATAAAATAACATACGATATCCTTATACTGTGGCAAATGGCATTCTCCACAAATGCGATTTACTAAAAACTTGCCTGGTAATATGTCTCCATAGATTTGGACATGGAGTGGTGAATAACAAACCGAACGTTTGGTTTGTCAATGCCAAGGCCGAAAGCCACCGTTGCCACGACTGCCTGAATGTCTCCCCGAAGCCACCGAAGATGTACTTTCGTGCGTTGATTCGCATCAAGCTGGGCATGATAACAGCTGACGTTAATTGCTCCTTTGCGCCAAGCGTTGAGCTCTCTTTCCAAATCCTCGCACTCCTTGATCGACGTCGTGTATATGATCCCCGTCTGGTTTGGGTACCGAGTTGTCAGCAGTTTCGCCAGCTCTTGCACGCATTCGCTTGACGTCGTCGGCTTTTCTCGGACCTGAAACGTTGGACCTTGATTGAGCCTGTCTCTCATTTACAATACGTATATGATCGACACAGTGTTTCATAGTGTACCTTTGTGGTAACTAAAATTACTGGTTTTTTGGTTTTGCTAAAGTTACATGTGCAAAAGAATAAGGAAGATTTAATTCATATCTACCTAGAATAAAATTTTACAAACAATATATTTAATATAATATAGTATAGTATAAGGTATAGTATATATAAATATAGTAATAATAATATACCTAGTATAGTTGAATATAGTTAAATAGAATAGATACAATAACATGTAAAATGTAAGTCAATGCCAGATGTAATTAAAAATTATCTGCATTTAGATTAAATTAGGAAAGTGTTTTTCTCTTAAAAGAATGACAGAGATCATAGGTCTATCTATAGGTATAGGTAGGTACTGCAAATATCGATACGTATGTGAGAGATATTGATAAAACTTAGCAATACTGACTACAATACTTATTTATAAGGCAATTAAAGCAATACTGATTGATATACCTCATAGTATAGATTTGGCCGGTTGAAATGCGCTTTTATGACGAGGCAACCTTGCATGGTGAGCATTTTCTGGACATCGAGGAGCACCGACGTCGTGGCAGTTGCAGTCACACCAAGGATCGGAACGTCGGGGAACATTGCCTTCAAGACGCCCAGGTACTTGTAGTCTGCAAATCAACACATCAAAGCCCATTAACATTTGTTGGAAGGTAAAGGTACCAATAACAGTCAATGAATATTATGTAAAAAATATACCTATCTACTTTTTGAACTTACCTGGTCGGAAGTCGTGACCCCACTGCGAACAGCAGTGGACTTCATCGATTGCTATCATGCTCAGAATTCCCTCTAGATAGGCTTTTTGTAACTTTGACATGAACATTTTACTCTTCGCTAACCGCTCAGGAGTAACGTACAGTAGTTTTAAGGACGTTTTCTTGTCAATCATCATCTAGGAACCAAAAAAACACATTTGCAACAGCTGGAAATTGCAAGAGTTGAAGTTGAAGAGTTGCAAGCTGGAACCACTTCATAATTATGTTTACTCATTTACTTGAAGTATTTCTTTGTTGTGCTCTTTTGCAGAGTTGGAGCTGAGAAGAGCAGCATTGATGTTCAAGGCTTTCAAAGCAATGATCTGATCCTCCATGAGAGCCAGAAGTGGAGAAATAACTAACGTCAGACCTAAAGATTTCAAATCAAATATCATCTTTTTGCACTTCAGCTCTAGTTTGAGAAATCGGTTCCCATTGCCAACTCACCGCTTTTGATAAGTGCAGGCAGCTGATAGCAAAGGCTTTTGCCTCCTCCCGTAGGCATCAGTAGAATCACATCTTCTTTTGACAGGATTGCATTTATGGTTGGCAATTGGTGTTGCCGAAATTCTGCGAGTTTGAAAACTGATTTCCGTACCTGAACCACTTTCTCGGACCAAGGAAAATCTAGAAAAAATCGAAGTAGGTAAATATAAGTATTTGCATTGGTGCCCATTTACATCAGGTATACATTTTATTATATTACTTTCTTGACCTATGATTGTTGATGTTTTGAGAAATAAATCAAAATATTAATTTTAACCACAGACTGACCAACCTGAATTTTCCCAGTTACGATTGGCAAGAGACTCTGCTTTTTGCAACAAGGCATCGTTTTTAAGCTTTTCTTTTCTTTTTAAAAGATATTTCTTTTTATCTTCAAGTTGTATTATCTTTGCTTCAATTTCTTGCACCTCTAAATCTATTGCAAACAGTTCATCCTCCTTGTCTAAAAGGAGAAAAAAACATTAGTAGGCATGGCTAACAAAATGTATCAGACTGAGAAATAAATTGACTTGCAACAAGCTCAATCCCTTCTCTTTATGCCAACCAATATGGAAATCTTCTTGATGAAAGAAACGTCCATCCAACTGATCCAACTTGCTTAAGGGAATAGTCAGCACTCTCAAGCCACTGAAATCTCTGTGCGCTTTAACCTATGCTTGCAATAAATGATTATCCTGTTAATGTGTCCCACTCTTTCTGCATTTGTAAAATTACGGTGCATGGTACCACTTGGCTTGCAATATGCAATTACTAACACAAATCATTTCTTGGTTTTATTGGAATTTTCAAAATAACAACTGCTCGTGATATAAATCAGTGTTACTCAACCTGAGGCACGGCCCTTCATTTTTTCGGTCCACCTTAAGGTGTATTGTTTCATTTTCAAATACCTACATACTAACTTTTGCTGTGCATTCATCTTTGAAAAATAAATTGATCTGAAAGTTTTGCAAGCACCTTCAAGTGTGAGCCAACCCTGTACATTCATCCTAAAATTTCCCTCAAATGCATCTACCTAGGTTTGCTCCAAAAATTACTCGGGGACTGCATATCCCCCCCCCCCCCCCACACCCCCCTCTATCTTCAAATTCCGTACATGGCTTTGTTAAAGAATTCTTCGCTTCACCTTCAAATCATGCGTTTTATGTCAAATTACCCTAGAGCAGCCCACCAAGGTCTCAATACTTATCTTAAGAATGGCCTGGTATAAAAAGGGTTGCTTTTGCTTCTTGAAACCGATAGTTGAAAAGCAACAAAATGTTGTATAAAATCATTCTCATTTTCCAACAGCCTGGTCCGCATAGAATCTGCGCACTATTTGTATCGCTCTGAGGCCAGTCACGTGTAGGTACTAGAGACATGGGGAAAATGTAAAAGCAGCCCGAAAGGCGACCTTAGGGCTGGGCCAGACCGATTGATAAAAAAATTGTCAGGCCTTGGACCGGGCTGTGTACCAGAGAGATGGGCCTGGCCAGACACGACCTGGTCTTTCTGACCTTTTGGACAGATTGGATGGATATGATTTTGGGAAAATACTTTGGGACACGACAATTTTATGACTGACGGGCCTCAGACCGGGCTGGACTCACAATTGGTCGGACAACTGGTCGAGCCAGGCCGTTGGAAAACATAGATATCCCACTAAGTGATGATGACGCACTGCCCATCTGCCTTTGCTGCCATAGTCTCATGGATACGTAAATTAGCAGCAAACACTAATACCCCGTTCACACTGGGGAAGTTAATCACTGTTAGCGGCTTAACTATGATCAAGAGGCCAGTGTGAACGGAACGCTGTTAGCGTTAACTCGGATTTGGCGTTAACAACGTTTCCAGAACGTGATTAAGAGCTAACTCAGTTAGTTTGCTCACCGCCCACCGGAACTGCGCTGCAGGAACGTTTTGTAGGATTGGGGAAGGCTGTACAGTGTTGATTTTGTTTTTTAAAATGGCATTAACGAGGGATATTGTGTGCGAAGCAAAAGATGGGAAAAGAAAGGGCAATTTACGGACTACGAGGTGTTAGTATTGATTCACGTGTGGGAGTCGCACGTGAACAGGCTCCAGGCCAACAAAAGAAACGGCCCGATTTATGAAGATATGGAGCTCGAATTATAAATCAAACTAAATACAAATTATGCATTTTATCAAGACACCTTTTACTTCTCATACGCTTCAAAATGTACTGGCTAATCAGCAGTAACAAAACTCGCAGCACATCTTCATTTTCCATGATTGAAACGGTCGAAATCGGAGTTTTAGAAGGTCATGTATGTGGACGTACAGATTTGGAAAACGATGGCCGCTACGGCGTTTCTAGCCCCGTTTCAGTGTGAACGCTCAATTCAAACTCGAACACAGTTAGCCCACAATGCACTGCGCATAGCTGATCATAGTTAAACCTAACAGTGATTAACTTCCCCAGTGTGAATGGGGTATAAAGGATAGCTTTAAGATGTATCAATCAACAGGTTGGCTACATATTGTACTATACCTATACCTACCTTGTCAGGAGTCCACAAATTTTTTGTATCACGAATGCTAAACTTTAAAATTTTATTCCTGTTATGGTGCTAAATTTATATCAGAATACAAAGTATCATAAATTTCCTCATAAACAGCAGCAAAATTATCAACTCTAACCTCCTCTATGAGCTACACAAGTTTGAAAGATGACTGAAACGGATAAAGCAATTTACATTATCGAAGACTCACCAGTAGACATGTTCTATTAAATTTCAGAATATCATAAATCACATAAAAATAGCATGTAGAATCTTTGCTTTGGAATTTATTTGGATCAAGCAAGGATCGAAATTTCACCCAACACAAGCACATGGGCTCTAGCTGTCAAAATCTCCCGTGCAAAGTAAAGTGCCAACAAAATAACATGAAAATGAAATGACAGCACTATTCACGAAGTGATGGTGATTGGATAGCAACAATCTGCAAAATTTCAAATGGCAAGGTTTTCCCTTAAAAGGATAGCAGAGTCTTATAAAATTTGGTGGCGCCCAAATCCTCCAAAACCCCCCTATAGTCACATTTGTCAGATAGGTGATCCCATATTACGATACGATGCATCGAAAGTGATTCCATCAGACATAGGAAGTCCAGATATTCAATATGTAAGTACGCTGGTAAAAATTACCTGCTATCATAGAGTAAGGAATCCTTACTCTATGCTGCTATCTACTGCAGCATGTCCAGAAATGAGCCACACAATTATTTGTAATTATTTCTTTTTTGGCAGGTTATTCAAATGTTGAAAAATGTGATGAGAAGATATGATGCCGTCGGATTAGCCGCACCGCAAATTGGGATACCACTTCAAATATTTGCTATTGAGTTTCCAGAATCAAAGCAAAAGGAATTTAGCTCGGAGGTGTACGCTAATCGTCAAATGCAGACCGTACCATTCAGGGTGCGTTTTATATATATGTTCAGAAAATAACTTCAAAGGAAAATAAATAGGTACCTAGCTAATTCCGAAATCTACGGCATTATCATAGATCATTTATCGATATATTACTAAATAAATTTTCAGGTGTTCATCAATCCAGTGCTTCAAGTTATCAATTATGACAAAGTCCAGTTCCCTGAGTCATGCGAAAGCGTGCGAGGATTCATGGCAGAAGTACCTCGGTACACTGAGGTCCGTGTAACAGGTAACTTGCATTGCTGCACACCTCAGTCAATGGGGATGTGGAACAAAATTATATTTTATGACAATGTACAACAGACCATTCGCATTCCCGCTGTCGGCAGGTTTGAACCACGCCGGTGAATCGGAATCGTGGCAAGTCAGCGGGTGGCCGGCGAGGATAATCCAGCACGAAATGGACCATCTCCGCGGAAGGATGTATACTGACATCATGCTGCGACAATCCTTGTCATGCTCGTGCTGGGAGAAAGTCAACCAGCTCTCCGGGAGAATCCAAATACCATTCGTCCCAAGATAATTAGTAGCCGATATGAATTGAACCACTAATGTAGCTAACTGCAAGAACTTGTTTATCCAATTTACATCAATAAAATAAATAAATAATCTATTAAGGCTGGCTGTATTTTCAGCTAGAGCGCCTGCAATTAACTAAAAATTACGATCAACCCCATGAGCTCTTTGCCAAACCCACACCCTTTCTCCCAAGACACAACTTTTAATGGTCTGCGGCTGCCCCAAAGATACTTTATAATATGTAGTAATAACCTTCGGTTATCCGTCCCGCTGACGCAACGGTGCTTCGGACCGACTGCTTGCCTGGAACTTTGTGGTAATTGGTAAACAACTAGCACAGGAGTAGACTGTCTATTAGCCAAGTTTGGAGGCCTGTCACCAGGATACTGTTAAGTCTGATGATGTTAATATTAAAACTGCATATTAATGGTTTACAGAGAAATGTAATAATATAATGGTAATATCTTTCAATCTTCAAAAAGATTTGATCATCAATGATTTGTTGGACTGGTTGGAGTTTAATGCAGAGCTAATAAGACTAACATTATAATAACAGCTCATGAAAATCCAAACAAATGGCACAAAGGGTTACTCTTCCTACTTGGATTTGTCTATTACTGCAACCACTCCATGCTATTTTCTTCCATGACCACATCAATGAAATAGAACCAATGGTATTGCTACTGCATTACATAGGTATTTGGTAACCTAGCCAGATGATTTTCATTTAATTGACACCCACTGGAAACTTGAACAGGCACCCACTGCATACGAAACAATGAAAGCCTATCTCTTGCCCACAGGCCGAGCCGAAAGACATCTTGTAACGACTTACTTTGGGGAATAAGGAAACGGACGGAACCTTGACAACTCATTACAAAATAGCTTGATCCAATTTCCAAAGACCAAGAGAAATTTATTGATAAACATATTCATTCAAATCGACAGAAATTGAAAGACGCCTGCCCATTGTCATAAATATAATCTATTCATCCTCGTCTTCATCATCGTCTTGGCTGTTAATTTGGAAGTATCTGAGCTCGTAGGAGTCTTTTCCGTTCGAGACGACCCTCAACCAATCACGAAGATTGTTCTTCTTCAAGTATTTCTTTGTGAGGTACTTCAGGTACCTCTTTGAGAAGGGCAGGTCTGATGTCACTGTCAGCTTCATCTTATTCCTCTCTAGCGTGACCACATTGCCAAAGTTGTTAGTCTTGCCATTGGTCTTAATACGCTCCTGAAGGAACTTCTCGAAGTTAGCGACATCCATAATGTTGTCCTCAACCGGATGAGTACAATCGACTGTGAATTTCAGCGTAATCTTCTTCTTTTTCAAGCCCTTTCCCTTGATGAACTGCTTCTTTGAAGGCTTGGCAGCGCCAGCTCCTTTCTTCGTAAGTTTAGCAGATGGGGGCTTTTTGACCTGAGTGGCTTTCTTAACGGACACCGGCTTGGCAGCTGCCGCAGTAGCGGGCTTGGCGACCGCTGGTTTAGCCGCAGCAGGTGCTGCTGGTTTCGCAGCGGCTGGAGCCTTGGCTGCCGCAGCAGGCTTTGCTGGAGCAGCCGCGGCCTTGGGAGCAGCGGCAGCCTTTGCAGGTGCGGGCTTCTTGGCGGCAGCGGGGGCGGCTGCGGGTTTGGCCGGTGCAGCAGCCTTTGGTGGGGCGGCAGCCTTGGTAGGGGCGGCAGCCTTGGCTGGCGCTGGCTTCTTGGCAGCAGCAGCTGGAGCCGAGGCTGGAGCTTTGGTGGCAGCAGGGGCAGCCTTCTTCGCAGCAGCAGGCGCAGCTGCAGGTTTCTTCCCCCCAGCAGACGCGGGTTTCTTGTCACCAGCCGCAGGGGCTGCGGCAGGTTTCTTCGCAGGTGGCATTGTGATACTGTAAGCAGGGAGATAATTTAGATATCAGTACACACAAATTGGTCAAATAATTTCAGAGTTAGGTTATAATCAACAGGTTATATAAATTTGCCATGTTAACTTAATCGAACACATCATCAACAACGGAAATAGACGGAGAAGCAAATCGGACAACGATAATTCCACTTCCAACAGCCATCAGTACACGAATCCTGAAGTCTCGCATTGCCATGAGGCCTACATCAAAATGGACTAGTATGCCTACAACACTTTCCATCGGGCACGAAAAGTAAGACTCAATCGCAATGTCCATCGCGTTAGTTGTGCAAAAGTAGACGCTGAATTGAGCTACGGTGAGACTAAAATCTTACCGTTTACTTGTTTTTCGAAATATAAACGAAATAAACTTGTGTGAAACACGTTTCTAGTTGGCGATCAACCCACAGCCTTCTCTCAACCGGAAGGAGACTCCGGCGACGGAACGGAAGCTATCAAACCTCGAACAGGGAATGATTCTGTTATTTACAAGGCTGTGCATAGGTCTGCATGAAGCCGGCGACTTTACAATCTCAGAAAGTAAACATTGGCGAGTTAAAATCGCCTCTCCCGGAAAAGATGACTAAGGGTAAGAATAAAGTAATCATAATATCAATTACTCTATTTTCCCCTGCTATTTTAAGTTAAGTTCGCCTGCTACTTGTTGGCAGTGCGGACAGATGAATCATGCCCCTTGTAGGTTAAGGTTGTTTTCAGCTCTTGTGTTTATTTACAATGTAAATTCTTTCTTTGACTGAACAATAAATTGGACTGTCATACCTCATGTAGTTTTTAATTAGGTCTCTGGAAATGTATTACGTTGATCATTTTCAGCCGGAAAGAGGTCTGTTGATGCGGACCAGGAGTCGGTGCTGCGAGGCAATGAAGGTGGTCCAGACCCAACTGCACCTGTTACCAGAAGGGGGGTGCTTACATCTCTACTGACAGGAAAATCAATTGAAATTCCAGACAGAGATGTGGTCAGTAATCTTCTAATTTTAAATATGCAAGAATTCCATACAAACATTACACCTAGGTATCTAATTTGATTTGGTTGTTCTGTGATTGTCAAATGGTCAGTAATTTAGTTACAACTTTCTAATTTTTAGCTTGGTCGCTGTCGTTTTGTATCGGAATTTGAGAAGCTGAACCGGATCGGGGAGGGAACTTACGGCATTGTATGTAAGTCAGCGCTGTTCAGTCTACCAAGATTTACCTAATTAGTACCTACCTAGTATTATGTTCATCATGTTCACAATTAGGTGTTAATCGTCTTTCTTTTGCAATCTAGATCGGGCTAGAGACACAAAGACGGAACGTGTAGTTGCACTAAAAAAAGTGCGTATGGAGAATGAGAAAGACGGCATTCCCATAAGTGGACTGCGAGAAATAAACGTGCTCCTGAGCTGTCGGCACGAGAACATCGTACTTCTGAAGGAAGTTGTCGTGGGACGTAGCCTAGAAAGGTAATGCCTAAAAAGTAAAAATGTAAATATGTTTGTGTTGTATGAGAACACTTCACTTAGAATTGAATGAATAGAAGAACTTGCAGGATTTGAGAACCTATGGCAGAAATATTGGTAATATTGACTAATGATATATTTTTTAAACGTATCTTAAGTAAAAATCACAGTGCACAGCTCTTTTCAGGCAAACCTTTCTGAGGACATAGCCTAAATTTATCTAATACAATCGTGACATTTGATGCAATGACAATTCAGTCGCTCTCCCAAGTAGCACAAAAACGTTCAGCGAACATTACTTCGAACGTTCGGTGGACGTCGAAAAGCTAACAGGGGATAACTTGAGTTCAACGTCCACATTTGCCAAATTTTCGATTTAGTTCTACCCTAACATTGAATGCAAGTTGTTCCCCGTTAGCTTTTCAATTTCCACCGAACGTTGGTTAACGGTTTTTGTGCTACTTGGGCTACAGCACTAAAAAACTGGAATAATATAATATGAAGAAGTGACAGGTACTCATATTAAAACTCAAGTTTCATGTATATAAAGCTCTGAGAACCCTTTGTGTTTATTTTATTAGAAGCCCTGGCCATGAGTCATCAAGATTCCTGGTTTACAATTCGCGACCTGATAAGCTGAAAACGTTCCGCATCCATAAGAACTCGATGTTGGATCTCTATTTTGACCAGTCTGCTGGACAAGAAGACCCGAGCCATGACAATGAAATCGACTGCTCCCTCTGCTTTCAGCATTTTCCTGGTGATGGAGTATTGCGAGCAGGACTTGGCCAGCCTCCTGGACAACATGCAGGCGCCGTTCACCGAGGCGCAGGTCAAGTGCATCATGCTGCAAGTCCTGCGCGGTCTGCGCTATCTGCACAGCAACTACATCGTGCACCGCGACCTCAAGGTCTCCAACCTGCTCATGACCGACAAGGGCTGCGTCAAAATCGGTATGGTGTCTCAATTGTTATTGTCAGGGGAAAATGGAACATGAAAAGCAAGACCCGGTTCATGTGCTCATGATATGAGCACATGAAACTGAAAAAAAGTTTAATTTTTTAAATTAAATTTTTAGCAATCTGGAGGATTTCTAGGTTGACTTTTGAGTGTGGTGACTAGCATTGAGAAAGGAGAGTATGCATTAGAATGTAGCTACTGGTAGCTGGTACAGTAAGCAGCGCCATCTAGAGATCCTCAAAAGCACTTGTGCGAGATGTAGGTTTGAGGAATATCCAACAAGTTAGGGCTCGCTGTTTTATTTGTCGGTTTTGTTTATGGTTAACGGTTCCCACTACTTCCTAGCAACAAATCAGCCATAAGACCCAATGGTAACAGCTCCAGATAAAAGGCTTCTTACTCAAAAAAATCTAGTTTACCGGGTAGTCTATAGAATTTAAAGGGCACACTTAAGAATGACTTTTAGGGGCCTAGTGAAATCGAAGATTTTGCTTCGCTCATCAGCAATCGCGACGAAATTAACCTCTGTTGGCCTGCCTTGCGTCTCTCTGGTCGTGACCTCTCTTGTCTGATTGCTCCTGCAGCGGACTTTGGATTGGCGCGCTGGTTCGGCGTGCCGCTCGGGTCGATGACGCCGCGCGTGGTCACGCTGTGGTACCGCGCGCCCGAGCTGCTGTTGCAGGCGCGCGTGCAGACCACCTCGGTCGACATGTGGGCGGCCGGGTGCATCCTCGGCGAGCTGCTTGGTACGAGGCACAGTTGCCCGGTCTTTCGTCGGCATTTGCAACCATGCACACTCCCAGCGTTTGTTTTTCTTAAAAAGTCGAATTTTTCCCCCCTTTTACACTCTCACCTAAAATTTCAAATAATTTTAATTTCATGTCATTGCGTCTGTGATTCTTTTGTCAATTATGCCATCTCTAGACATCTCTACTCTCTAGCCCTCCACAGTTAAACTCTTAGATCGTGAACAATGATGATTAAATCATCATCCGCAGTAAAAGCAAAATAATACATTATAATCACACTGTTGCGTGTAACATCGTACGAAGAGTGAAGGTCGTTTTAATTTTTCTTTGCCACTCTTTGCATAGTGACATATTACAACAAGAGAGCACATGCATATCTGGCATTTTAAGCAACCATTCAAAAGCTGGTAACTCTGCCTCAAATCACTCGCCGGAACCAGCACAGCCTTACGAGACCTAGCAATAATGCGACTGCCCGGCTCTCGCAGGCCACCGGCCGCTGCTGCCCGGACGTTCTGAGATCGGCCAGCTGGAGCTGATCGTGGACCTGCTGGGCACGCCGTCCGACTCGATCTGGCCCGAGTTCTCCACGCTGCCCGCGCTGCAGAACTTCACGCTCAAACACCAGCCGTACAACAACCTGAAGCAACGCTTCCCCTGGCTGTCGGCCGCCGGACTGCGTCTGCTCAACTTCCTCTTCATGTACGATCCGAAAAAGCGAGCCACGGCCGAGGAGTGCCTGCAGAGCTCGTACTTCAAGGAAGCACCATTGCGTGAGTCCCCCTCATTGCTCATTTGTCACATTGCTAAAATACGGGAAGTCTTTTTTCGGTCCTATCAATAAATTTGGCATCTTGTGGCCTGTTTACTTCAAAGAAGCTTCTTTGCATGAGCCTTTTTTTTATCAATCCATAGTTTCTTGATTCAATTAAACACTTACCATCATCCCAACCACCATCAACCCCCAACCATCATCAACTACCTACACACACCCCTTCCAATTTCTGGACAATCAGTGGGATTTACGTGTTATATATTTCCCCCCTCTTTCAAATCAATAATCCCTTCTATACTCCTACTTGTATGCCACTTTCATCAACTGGTGCTTCAAACACTCTTACATGAATAAGGTAGGTATTTACAATTTTGGCAAAATGTCCACTCGGTTTTTAGTTTTTGCATTTTCTTGCATTTCCAGCGTGCGACCCCAAGCTGATGCCGACGTTCCCCCAACACCGCAACATGAAGAACGCCGCCAAGCCTGAGGGAGCGGCGGCTGCCCCCGATTCCGCCGGTGCCGCCCCTGACCTCGGCCTCAATCTCCCTGCCATATCTGACCTGGTGAGTAATCTTTGCACAAGTATTTGATGCTCGCTAGCAGGGCCGTGTTCGACGTTTTAGGGACCCAGGGCCAGATCTGCATTAATGGTTGCATGATTTTATGGAATTTCTGCTGATCAGACACAAACATATTCCAGCTTTTTAAGTGTTTCATACCCAACCCTTGTCGCTCTGGCACGGACATAGCACTAGTTGCTTTACAGCCCTGCCTCTGTGTCCATACGGTATCAAAAATTTATTTGTGGTTCCAAATCAGTTCCTAATTTTGCTGTGGCTTGGAGGCAGGCTCTGAATAAATGAACATTGTTTCTTCTCTTTACAAACCGACATTTGGCATAGGACCTAGTTGGCTTATCCCCACTCACAGCTGTATCCACCTTTACATACCTAATACTAATACCACAAAATACCACAAAATACCTGACAATGTTGATTTTATCACAGACCTAGCTACACAGATAGGTAGTCATTTTAAGTTAAAATATGCCTCCGCAAAATCTTACGAGACAGACGCTTGAAAGAATTGCCCGTTTCCAACACTACGTGTTGATTTTAAGTGATTGATGAGTGATTACTGAGTATTGACTATTGCAAGCAGAAGGCAACTTGTTTTCCCACTCAACTAGCTGTACTAGAATCAATTTTTTGTGCTAGCCTTTGTCAGCCTTTGCTCTAGGTAGGTATATCTTTTGACCGTCTTAATGAGATACATCTGTGATACATGTCTATAGCTAGTTCCATGAATGAACGTGTATTTGTGTCGTTCCAGTACAAGTAGTCAGCTCTATTTCAATTATTACCAGGCTCTTCAGGTCCCTGAGAATGCTGTGCATGGGAAGTCCTTTCGGTTCCAACTCCCAAGATCTATTGGTTCAACCAAGAAATGAGCTTCACTCTTCACCTGTGTTTTGGGACAAATAACTTACAGGCATGAATGACCTCTTCCTCACGCAATAAGAAACATTGCACATGCACGTCTTGTCTTGGTGAAGGCAAACTTTGACTTCAAGGTTTGCTCTTTGGGCTTATTGGAATATCTATGTTTAAAAGAAATTACATATCTTTGTGGCAAACAGAATTATTTAGTAGGTATGCATGGGTGTTGGTGCAATGCTAGTGGTTGAATTAAGTTTCCTCTCCCCTACGCCCATACATGGTCTAAGTTACCTCGTGGATATTGGCTGGCACAGTTTTCATTTTCAAGATGGTTTAGTTGAGAATTTTGAGGAAATGCTTGAGTTGTGCAATTTGATATTTATATAATGAAGAGCGTTTGCGTAAAACTAGTGGCCGGGAGGGGAGCCGCATTGATAATTATGTGTTCTTGAACTAGAACTGCAATAAATATTAATATAAGTATAACCTAGTTGTTGGAAGTCAATGCCTAGCATGAGAGCTTTTGCTTTGGTGGCTAGATTTAGTTTACTATTAAGTGACTCAATTCAGTGACATGACTATGAGGCAAAAATAAGTTACAGGGCACTGAACTCAATACCTACTATTAAAATGAGCACCATTACAGGGTCACTAGAAAATTACAGATGCTATTTTTCAACGTAGACCCAGTTCCGGGGTATTTTTAGCGCATTCCGCAATACATTGCTGGGAAACAAAATGCGTAAGTTTTCTTTCAACCAACGGTATCAAACAGGCCATCTGACTGCAGACCATTGCCCTTTTATTTCATCAATTCAAAAAGTTCAACATTTTGTGCTTCTTTGGTTTTCGAATGGGGCAAGCGGCTTGCCCCATCTTTCTGGGTATCAAGACATCTGTTGTAAGAGTTGATCGTTTCTAATTTGCTTTTAACATTGCACAGATGATCAGTTTGGTCATGGCCACCATAACAAAAGATTTACCACTCTCTTTAACCCCTTGCAGTAGGTACCAGTGTTTTGAGCTGAGTCTGAGGCAAGTCTGAAAATAATTGGTTGATTGAACAAATGCCGTATATGTAGAAGACGTCAAAAGTAAAGCCAAATATTCAATTTTGGAGCAATTGATAGTACCTACTTGTAGTAGACAAGCAGGATAGCAATGTAACTAGCTTGTATTTTGTTTTTTGTAGCTTGGGTCGCTGGTGAAGAAACGACGGTTGGAATAGAGGTCGGTTTCGCTTAACTTCGCCGCCATTCTCATTCCACGTCAATTTGTAAGCTCTAGGTATATATTGGGCAGGGCAGTGGCTCTAAATTGAACCAAAATGTGAGCGTGTGTCAGATTTCAATTTAGTGGCTGCCCAATTCTGTAAATATAGTTCCTTTCTAGTGCACGTTCTGCCATATTTCAATGCTCGCTTGCAGTCACTTTTATCAAAGTATGTGTCAACCTACTATGCAGCCAAGAGGATCATGCTCCAGAGATTCTTTATGATATTATGCTTGCAGAAAAGTGACAGCCACTTTCTTGTAGAGGGGAATTGAAAACTGTGTCCCATGGGCCATGTCATATTATTTCAAATTTAGGTATTTGGTACCATTGTGAAAGAGTCAATAAGATAACAACTAAAAAAGGCAAGAAAAGCATTCTATTCTTTGTTCCGTTTGACCACATGACAATTTCAGTTACTATCTTCATCATGATTGCTGACTGTGTCTTGGATAGGTACCTAATTGTTTGTCAATTAAATAAAATAAAATAATAAAAATTATGCATTTTCTCCATATCTGTTTCAATCACTGTTTCAATGCATGTCTGTAAATTCGTTGCATGGTGTCTAGAGAATCATTAAATTCGGCAGCCACTGGTGAACCAAGATAAGGAATATTAATATTGAATTGTGACTGCTTAGTGTATACTAGATCTTACAAATTTTCTAAACACCTATTTAACTGTTTTTCATGTTAAGAATGCTAGCAGTGTTTAACTGTAAAGAGACTCCCCTGCTGTCAGGCAGGAGCCAGAGGTTTCAACATTCTGCTAAAGGGTTCGCAAGTAAGGGTCTCCGGTCCTGAACCGAGAAATCTATTGTTGCTACTTGTTATAATCTCTTATTTGCCTATTTATTGAATCGATTAATAATTAGTTGAATTTTACGTTATATACAAGACAGATTTGTGTATTTTCTTTGGCTTGTCACAAAACTTTTTTAATCGAGTTTTTTTGGACAAAAATAGGTGTCTTACATTTTTACCACGTTCACGATTAAATCATGTACTTAACCGATAGAATATAAAACATTTAAAATATTTATCCATAACCATAACCATTCATTGTTCATATCTTGTCATCAATGTTAGGTAGCAAATACCCCTTCATAAAATATTTAGCAAGCGAAACCCTTGTTATCTCCACACGACCCCGGTGAAATGGTATGAGTTGGTCTGAGCATCGAACGATCGACAGCGGACAGTCCCGAGCCTGCAGGACAATACCAGCGTTGTTAACGTGAAAAACAGTTTAGTTATCAATAGACTGATAAGTGCTAGTTGGTAATGGGATTTCAGAGGTATTAAAATGATAATAATACTAGATGTTCAATAACCATTTATAAGTTTATTTTTAATTGGTTCTAGAATTATGACTGTAAATTAGATAGGTTGGCACCAAAATGTGACCTTAGACATTCGGTTCATCAGTTGGTAACATCCCCTTGTAATCACCTCATGTACCTAGTAACCTTACAAGTACTCGCGGTCAGGTTTCACTGTTTGTTTGAACTTGTCTCTAGCTCTAGGAAACCATCTGTGTTTAGTCGTGTGTGTGATATTCATAAGCTCCTGTCTGACAACTTCGTCGGATTTCTTCCCAAATTCAGTGTAGGCAGTAGCAGAATTCGAATTTAGCACAGATTCCATTCGGGTTGGTTCTTCTGGTAAAGGGCGAGAGCACTCGTAGGGGAAGCTTGGTTCTGGATGCCAGCAGACGATTGTCGCACCGTCATTTGTTACAACCACGCGACTTGAGTTTGTGCACAGGTTGGCATGGCTCCAAAAACGGTGCGTACATTTAAGGATTTGGCGGCTTCCTACCAAGCTCTTTAGCCGCCAGACCTGTGAGGCCATTTCTTCCTCAGAAAGATATGAAAATCTAACCGACTGCTTCGAGAAAACGTCGGAATTTGTACTTCTTCTGCCGGTCCCTTCAGAATCGCAGACGCCCCATGTCCATTTTAACCTAACAATGCTACCAACCTACCTTAAATATGCCGCGAAATTTGTAATTTGTATTGCAGCCTACACTTTTATATTAAACGGTCGCTGGAATGTACAAAATACTTTATCGTTTCAGGAACCTGTTGTCTACAATGTACAGCTTGTCGGAGATAGTATGCTCCTGCGATTGAGCAAATTCATAGAGCGTTTTGCTATGAGCACACAACGACGCAGCTCTCGATGGGATTGCCGGTCTCCGAGAACTCCTTGCCGAAATCGGAGCTCATCCTCGCCAAGAAACAAAATAAATATTTCAGAACAAAGAAGAGCAGGTGGCTCTTTAAGTGACATCTTCAGCGATTCCACTGCGACAAGTACAGACTGTGAATCTCCAGTGTCCTCATCATCATTGACGCATTTGAAGTTCGGGTTGGGAAACAGGCACATTCGATTTGAAGATACCTCCGCTAACTCACCGATTATCAATTCTCCAGAGATGTTTTTGAATGAAACACCAAAAACTGAGGATAACAAACTTTCAACAATGTCGTCCAAGGACTCGCCTACCACTATACTGGAGAACATTGCACCAAAGGCGTCATCAAATACAATTAGAAATGCTCCCATGTTGCATTCTGTTGAATCACCTACTAATCAGATGAAGTCCCCAATGATGCATTTGTATAACACACCACCAAGTTTTTCAATGTATCATACTCTTGGGGTACTGGCAAGAAGTGCACCTCCGTTTCGAAATGAGGGTATGTAACAATGCTTGTAAGGTGGTCATGGTTATCATGCTAGTTAGTTAATTAATAAATGCACATTTTGCATTCAACCTAACCATTGTACTACGTATGTCTATGTACTATGTATGTATGTATTAATGCTTGCAGATTACCCAAAAGTCCCTGAAGTAATACGCTTGTGCATTTCTGGCCAGACGCTGTTTGAGCTCTACACACTTCTCGAATCTATTTCTACCAAACCTTTTGTTAATATGTCAGAAAACATATTGTTAATGTGCGGAACCAATGACGTAAAGGTAAGGGTTTAGGAAGCATTAACATAACAAACAAAAGTACCGAATATGTGACTCATGTTTATGTTGGGAAGCTTGGCATTTATTACACAATTTGAAATTTTATTTATTTTAAAGTAAGTAGTAGGTATTACTACTAAACTTACCTTGGGTATACCCTAGTGCCATGGTTATCCAAAGTTTAATTCATTTGTGTCAAAAATCTTGTCAGCTCATGTATGTTGCATTTTCAGAGAAGGAATAGTCTGGCATCAATGTCGAGGATGATGAGGAAGGTAATCCAGGTGCTGAAGTTGATCAAGGAGAACGCAACCATCACTGTGCTTACTTTGCCGCCAATACCTGCGTTGACCTCCGCCCAACAGACCAACACTCTGCTGCAGTACAACAAGTTTCTGCTGGAAGAGCTTGAAGGTAATTTATGCTTTTCCCAAATAATTGTGATTGGGGGATGAAAAACCAATGTACATCTTCTCATTTATTACCTGTTTCTCTAGGTGTTAAAACTGTGGACATATACCCCCTGTTCATGGCCCAAGAGAAGATCTCTACCATTCTGTTTGAAGAGTAAGTAGAAACTACCAAATTTGAGATTCTTACATTGTGTAACTAACTGGTTATTTAACGGAATGGATGGTAATTTTCAGTTTATTTTCTAGGTTTTTGGGAAACCGAATTAACGAAAAGAAAGATGGTGTTCATTGGAATGCGAAGGGAATGCACATTGTTCACCAACATCTCATTCAACGAGGAATCTTCCACGCTAAGTAAATAGCGACTGTTAGTTTTCTATTATTTTTTTTAACAGCCAAAATATTGGGGCCAAAATGACTGGGGAATTATCTTATTAATACTTTTGCCTATTTGGTAAAATGTATTTTTAATGCAATTTAAGTATTCGGGTTTCTTTTAATTTGCCCTGTATTCATGTGATGTGAATAAAAGTATTATTTATTACAATTAAATTGGTGTATTATCATGGTATTATGGACATGGTGTAGGACTTATGGCGAACTTCAATTTTATCCGCGATTGTGTTCATATGTTGGTACTCTTCCCTGTATCGATCTGTTTAGCAATACAGCAGCGACCCTAGCGGTCGAAATAGGCGTTGACCACATTAGGCCTTATTCGATTTTTGGGGTCGAAGTCGTTTGCAAGTGACAACGGTCGAAAGGTGTTGGTGTGTCGATTGTGGAAGTTATGTGAAAAGAAGAAGCTGCGAAACTACTTACAATGCAGAGAAGTGGTCAGTATTGGTTTACGTGATAGAAATTGGCCTCATTAACGCACTAAATGTTGAATTTTGTGCGCGTCAACATGCGTTTCTGTAGGCCTATCCCGTTTTGCATGGCGCCAAAACTGACGTTTAGTACCTACCCGGCACAGGGCCATTCACATGCAATAAACGTGTAAGGTGAACATAGGAACAATTTAATTCCTTCAAAATCTTTCAATTCCTTCTGACGTGAAGATGCTAGATTTTTGTAGCCATTGTCCGTGCGGCAGTGTTCTTGGGTTGTAATGATTGCAGGTGCTTATTAATCATTTTCTAAATACAAGGTCATCGTGACTACAGGGACTTGTAACAATATACCTTCCTACCTGCACAATTAATTACTATCTATTTAATGAGAGGAAAGACTAACACGAACGAAGACCACAGCTTGAGCTGCAACCTGCAATTAAAGCCATTTCTCGCATTTATGCATACGGCCTCACAAATTGCATTATTATGTGTATGCTTTCGCTAAAATTTTATGCCGGCAAGATGTTGTGTCAGGTTGTATTATTCCCCGAAATAGCACTGGTCTGGCTGTTAATATTGGCTGTTAATATTGGCATACTTATACTGCATACATTCGTAATTAGTTTTAGTTTTCCTATTGCATCCTTAAACCTACCTAAAATCTTCCGTCATTGAGATCGAATAACAAGTATTTAAAAAAAGATTGAGCTGGTTGAGTTTGATCATCCTTATACGGTGTTATACGATGGGATTGGCCATACTGGCAATGCATTCTTTAGATTGCTCCAGAAAATACCACGGGTATTCAACATGGGCCAATCAATGCAAATGTGATTTTCACCCTTTCAATTTACCTACCTACCAACTTTGAAGCCTTTCTACTCGACCTTTTTTTAATATCATGGCAGTGGGTGTCAGGACGTAAAATGTCATGCATTTTTGACATTTTACGCTCGGTAGGCGCGGGTCGCGAACATGTGCACGTGTGTGTTTGTGTGAAATGTGCGTGTCTGTTTGCTGCTTTGTTTGTACCTGGTCTGCCAAGGATAGATTAGGAAGACCAGACAAGCGCTCAAAGAGTTGAACGCGCTAGAATAATACCGATCTTATTTATTCAGTCGTTGTCCAGAGAATACGCTGCCGGCGATCGGGAGAGATTTTCTCGGGTGACCAATATGGTCAAAACAGGTCGGACAGGGCACAAAGAAGGCAAAGCCTGGCTGCAAGTTGCTGCCTCGTTTTGGAATAATAAGTTCTTGGTCGTGGCTGCATTCATAGAGACGTTCCTCACAACGCCAATGCTCTTTTCTTCGTTCCTTTTTTTTTTACGAAAGTCTAACCACTCCCTTCCCCACGCTTTCGAACAGTACATTTTAGCTGCACACTCTACAATGATGTTGTCTCTCTAGAATAAATAAACAGATGTTCATTAATTATTCCGAGTGGGCCAACATTACAATTTACGACACACAATTTGTTGTGATCTGGGGTGTGATCTCATCAAAACACATCTCATTTATCAATTTACGGGTTCGATTCGTTTAGACTAGCCATTATGGGAATGAGCGACATGCTTGCGATTTCATCTGGTCACATAACATAGCTTCAAGGTGATGTCATTGTCTTGTCTGCGAAGAAAACCTTCGATAAAGATCTCGTCCCTGCAAAAAATAAAATAAAAATGAAATACTCTTACATGAGCTCGTTCAAGATGCAGAATGGAGTTTAGAAATTGGTTGAAAAATTATTAAGGTAGAAATTGATTTGAAATTGGTCGGTAAGAATTCCATTTCGACTTGTTCCCGTGGCGTTGCCATTGGAAATATCGCTTTACAATCAAAACCCTATACCTACCCGGAGCACACGACAGTCCGCCTTGAAACATGTCCAGATTGACGTGATCCGTCGACCATGCCGAGCTGCTTGTTGACACTCGCGACAAGTTTGCTTGTTTTCTGGCGCGCCCGCGGCCGACGTTGTTGGTCTCAGAGGCGGGCGTGCGGCGCGGGACGGGGGGGGGGGGGGGCACAGATTGGGAACGGGAGGGAGGAGAGAAAGAGTTACTCTTGATTTGAGAATACCATCATCAGTGACTGCCGAGCCGGTCGGTAATGAATCACAGTGCGGCTTCGTAGCGCGACAGGGCGTTATTGTAGTACTGATTGTTCGTACGGTTTCACGTCCCCGAGTCATTGCGCGAATCCCGCGTACGCCGATAAACCGCCGGTTAGACAGGAAGAGTCTTTAGCTATACTCTGCTGTGTCCGGGAATGCATTCTGTCGACGATTTTTGAGTTTCATATTAATTAGCTTGTGTTTGTCTCGCTCGATTGTCGCGACGGCAGCGTCCTCTTCGCGCGTCTGATCGACAACCTTCTTCCTCTCGGCGAGACGTCGTCGTCGTCGTCCGTCCGACCGCTCCGTCGCGTGCCAATCTCAGTCCGAAACAGCGCGAACCCGGCACAAGCAACACACGACCCAGACACCACAACACACTAGTCGCGACCTCCACCCGCCATGTCGATTGATGGTAAGAGACAACACGCTGTACATTCACCTAGAGCTGTGCCCAGAGTCTGTAAATCTGCATCCGTGTGTTGTGATTGTGAATTGTGATGGACTTGGGCCGCGGCATTTGTGCTTGCATCGTCTCCGTAGGTACCCAGCGTCCCAGCTGCTCCTTTTCTACCTGTTTCAATAGTCGTAGCCGCGCCGGCCGGCCGCGTTACCTTGAACGGGCTGCTCTGAAATGCACGTGGTCGCGGTTGATTATGATTCACCTCTGTTGTGGTTTACTCCTATTTATAGGGAATCGGTGTTGCCAGATTCATCAGCTATCTTATCATAAGGACAGGATTTTCCTACGCAAGATAAATCATTGTCATTTTGCATCTGATTCATTTGTGGCCATTCTTAAATTAGCCTACCGGGGCCGAATTGCCAGCCAACTTCGGCGCCCGAACGCATTCACTTTCCCTCGGCGCTTGGGGTGGGTGGGTGTGGGTGTGCGTGTGTGTGTGTGTGTGTGTGTGTGTGTGTGTGTGTGTGTGTGTGTGTGTGTGTGTGTGTGTGTGTGTGTGTGTGTGTGTGTGTGTGTGTGTGTGTGTGTGTGCGTGCGTGCGTACGTACGTGGTTGCTTTGGGGCGGGAGCGCAGCTGTGGGCGGCTGGCGGCACGGTGGCCGGGGGTTGGAGGGGCAAGGTGCGTCGCGCGTCGCGGCGCGGCAGTCGGCATCGATCTTGATAGCGGCGAGCGTCGACGCCGGGACCGTGACCCGCGCTACGAACTCCGCCGACGCTGGTGTGTCCGTGTTGTGGTCCGCCGTGTGTTATGAATGGACGGCGCCGTCGACGCTAGTGACTCTGTCGTCGACGTCGCTGCCGTAGTGCGCTCCTCCTAGATTGGCTCGATGGATTTGAATCGCCTCCTCGATGAGTAACTCGATTTGTTGCTTCTGTAAGTGCGCCGGGCGAGAGATGGCGGATTGTGGCTGTATCTGTGTGTCTCTTGTCTTGTGTGTCTGTCGTGTTGCGCGACCAAGGTGTGACACTTTGGTCGTCTGCTCGGGGGTGCTGGGAGTGAGTTGTGCGATGTGGCCCCTGGGATTCGCGACCGACACGGGCGTATTTTTCTCGTGCCTTTGGCGTTTTTGCAAGTGACGAGACGCATGGGTATTTATGTCTGCGTTTAATCGATTGCCAGCGTCGCATGTGCGGCGTACCGACCGAACGTAGCGATATGCGACGCGGTGATCTTGCTATGGAAGTCATTTTGTACCCGCAGTTTAGTTCACCTGCCTGTATGTAGTTCCTTTTGCTATAGTTGTACATGTGTCCGTAGGCGCCTCTCACAATATCATATTACATTGTTTCGAGCACCACAGCCATTACTTAATCGAAGCCACAGCCTTAGCCATAGCGTCAGTACAGCCATAGAAATGAAGTAAACATTCAGAACGTTGGTACTTTTGGGACACAATGTATTAGCACACACTGTACATATTATGGAATGGCGAAGTGGTTCCAAGCCTTGATCAGTTGGTGGTGTTGATGAAGACGAAACCAAAAGTCCTTCGCAACAGAGTACAACCGTCATCTTTACCACCACTATTAAGTGACATGTGTATACTCATTAGTCACATATAGTCAGGACTCAGGATGAACCAAAACATAAGGACCAATAGTCAAAATTAGAATGCACGTACTCCTTTCTTGAAATGCACGTGACAGCGTCAGCGAAAAGAACTCTCCGTGCGTGTTGCATCGTGTGGATTGTCGATCCTTACAAGTCGTATGTTACAGGAGATGAAGTAGTGTGAGATGACGTAGTAAGTAAGCATAATTGACAAATCCGTACGGAATGCACACGAAGCGCAGAGCTGGACCAGACCACGGGACCAAACCGGACCACGGTGCGAAGTGCATCGACGTTGTGCACACCGCACACGCCACCGCGGTGTCTGGAACGAGCGCGACATGCCGGCACGAGCACGTTCGTGGCTGGTCGACCGACGACGTCTCGACGCAAACACCCTGCTGCCTCCTCGCTAGTCGCGGGTCGCCCGACACTTTGGGCGTAGTGCGCTCGTAAAGTGTGCACGCACAGCGCCCTGCCCGCGCGGCAGCGGTCGGTGCGTGGGATTTCGGCCGGCGGCGACCCGACACTCGGCGCCCTCCGACGGGCCGACGGGATCGCGAAGCTGCTCGGCGCGGATCACAACCCGCGCGCTGCCTGGTCGGGCACTTGCGAGAGGACTTGGTCATTGTTGTCCTGATAGGGACATTGCCATACTTGCGGTTGTGATTCGGGCTCGCCTTGTTTGTTGCGATTGGCGAAATCTGAAAGTTTGCTATCTTAGAGATATAAATGCAATGGTTTTATATATGAGCGCTTCTCCTTGTTTATACCTCATGATAGAGGAAGCTGAGCCATTGTAATGGTACCATGCCTTTTATATTATTGAGTTTCTAAGGGAAATCAGGTGGGTGGTATTGCATGCCGCATGGTATGTTGCTCTTGCAGATTACGGTCAACAATAGCGCAACCTAATATAAATTCCATGTCGCCTTGCATCTTGTCCCTTCATCATGTCCCTTGTTACCTACAGCAGCACCAAGGAACTGAAAGTAAACAATCCCTTGTCCATTGTTCGCGCCGTTGCCAACACTGACGCCGTCCTCCACGGGTGACATCCGCGAACACTCTTGAGCACTCGTCTCCACCGTCCTGCACCTCTGCGACATGGGGAGAGACCGAGTCTGAAATGCGCCGCTCTGTTATCTTGTTTCCGGTTCACTTCGATTGGTCGCCGCTTGCATCCTCGCTGCTCCTGTGGATGTGACGTCCTGCTCTCGGCGAACCCTCAGCAGTAAGTATAGACTGGATTTCTTATGACCGCATGTATTTGACCAATTAGTCAGCCTCTTAAATCGGAAGCCTTTGTGAATCGTCTCGCCAGCAACCATCAGTAGCTCTGGAGCAGTGATAGCGGGCTGGTCTCGTATACTATTAGGTGCACATGCGTGCACATATACCTAAGTCAGACAGCGCCCTTACTGATCACACTCATCTCTCATCGGAACGCCCACTAATTTGACTGCGTGTTGGCAGCAATTACGCGTAAACGACTTCCAAGTGTGCCATTAATTAGTCGCCGTGTCTATAAATTAGTGCGCGGACGGCGCGTGCCATAGCGGAACAATTCTATCTGATTCCGCTTCCGCCCCTACGCGTCCGAGCGTGATGCGTGATTGACAAGCCACTTCGATCGGAACGAACGCGCGTAATCGCATTTTCGCGCCGGCAGCAGACCTCGAGCCGGCTCGCGGTTTTAATTAAACCAGGCCATCGCACATGTGTCAAGTCTAATCCAGCTGAAAACAGAACTCATTCGCCAGATCGTCAGTCGTGTTTACACAGTTTTTCTGCCAGTTTCACTGTTGTCGGAGTGCGCGTTCAGCTTGTGCATAACAGCAGGAGCGGCGGAGGCCATAAAACGTCGACGACGGCGACCCTTGTTACTGGGTCGTCAGAGGAAGAGGTTAATCCTATCAGCAAGCGTGTGATAGCGACTACAAAGGCAATTACGTAGAGGCGCTTTTGCGGTCGAGTGGAGAGAGAGATATGCCGGTGGGACGGCTGCCCCCTTCCCGTTTCGTCATCAAGTCGCGGGCGTCGTCGTCGTCGTCCATTTCGTCTGCGAGTGGCACTGCAGCCACCGCGGATGCCGCGTCCCAGGTAAACGATGACGGACGTTTCCTGCTTCGCGTCGAGCACGCTTCAGTCAGACTTTCCTGCTGGATCCCTGCTAAGCCGAACTGTCACAAGCAACGCACGTGGGTGGTTTCTCCTGCAACAATCGTGGCGACGGATGCATTCTTAGTTCCTACCCCCCCAGCCCAAACGTTGCCCCTACGCTGACATGTCTATTTTCGGTCCGCGGGCCTTCAGTTTGGTCCGCCAATGTGTTTGCAGTCTGCATTCTCAGACACGACCGTGCCCAGTTGTCAAACGCAACTGAAAACAAATCGCGGTGCTGAGAACCTCGCGATTGACTGGCATCTCCAAAGCTGTCACGCAATTTCGCACTCATTCACGTAGTCACGTGGTTCTACTGCTCGGGGCTCTAAATGCTTGCTTGGGAATCGAATCGCATGCGAACCGATCGGGTGTCATCACAACGGCTCGGCCACGCAATTGTTTCGTTCGGGGATCGAAACCGGCCGGTGTCAAGTCGCGTTGGATCGAGAGGAGCGTAAGATGCGCATTGATTTTCGCTGCCGGTCCTGCTCTGCCTGCTCGCGTCCCAGCGGAGACGCACAGCGCACGGGAGCGATGCTGCTAAGATCCTTGTGTCGGGAGATCGGCATCCTGTTTTTTGCTCCCTTCGTGACGTCCGTACGCCTTGGCTTAGGTTGTTACTCCACACTTTTTGTCCGACAACTCGACGAAAATGATTAATGCTCGCAGGGTTGCTAAGGGATTTGTTTGTGGGGGAGGGAGTGGACGCTTTCTAATTAAAGTCATGGCCCCTATAAAACACGCGCTTTAATTTCTCCGTCACGGAGAACGAAATCAAAATTCCGAATGCACCCTCGCCCTTCGACAGCGCCTTATCCGATGGTGTAGTTCCCACCCCAAACGAGCGTCGCGGCAGTGCACGCGAGCGCCGATAGATGGCAAGCCAATGCAGGCCGCTCGGTCGATGGATCAGACTCGGTGCTGGCTTCACATGTGCGGCTCGGCTCGCCCTGCCCACGATCTGCGACGCCGTGCTGTCGGGGGAGGGGTACGGGGGGGGGGGCAGCGAACGAGTGTCTGCTCCGCGCCGCCAGATGTGCTTCGCGCGTTGTCAGGCAAGGGACGCAGGGCAGTGACAGTACGGATTAACCCGGGTTTAACACCGTGTTTCTTTCGCTAACCGGCGTCCGATCGGCTTGTCTCGTTACGTTCAGGATCTGTGCGTGCTCGCAGTGCGTTTGTGCGTGCCTGTCGCGTCTTCTCGCGAATAGGTGGGGTCAGGATCGAGAAAGTGTCTGCTCGAGTAGCGGCGGCGGCAGGCGAGAGGCTGAGTGTCATAACAACCACATGGCATTGGCAACTCCGATTGCTACCTGCTAATTGATCGCTGCAGACACAACTACTTCACCAGTCGTCAGTGCCAAGTGTGAATCATCATCGCTGGGAGCCGGTTTCTCTGTGTCGCTCCGGATGAGCGTTTTCTGAGAAGTGCAGTTCGAGTGCGGCGCGGCTGCGATGAGCGGCCTAGGCTCGACGAACGGGGGTGCGAACGGCGGCATCGGCGGCACCTCGCTGTCGTCTTCGCGGAACGGCAGTGCCGGTGCGCCGACGGGTGCCCCGATGGCCACCCCTGGCTCGTACATGTACACTAGCAGTTCGTCGCTGCTGCGGGGAGGCGACAAGCCGGTGCCGCGGGCCGTGCCACCGCCCACGCTGCCTAAATACACGAGCTCGACCAGCTCGTCGTTCCGACTGGCCAGTCTAGACAGGCTGGCGCACAAGCACCGACAGTTTGGCCAGGATCCGGCGGCGCCCGGCGTCGGTGTGCCCGCGCCCGCCGCCGGCACCGGCACCGGCACTGGCACACAGATCAACGGTTCGGCCGGTGGGGTGCACACGGCCAGCGATACCGCCATCAGTCCTGCTGGCGGGGTGAGTCTCGATTGTCTCGTCGTGCGTCATGCCACGAGCCGGCTGTCTTCGCTCGGGCTGGCGGGATCGCGACCCCTTTCCCTTTCCCTTTCAGGACTAGTTATTTCGTCACTTCCTTCCTTGTTGGAATTGGCCTCTCGACGACGACGTTGTAGTTCAATGCACATTCATTCGCCGTTCAATTGAAATGCTGTACGATCGTTTGAGCGTCGCGATTGGCAGTCTGTGCCAGTCTGTGCCAGTCTGTACTAGCTGTACTTATACTTCACGCTATGCGGGACTCGGGCTTGGATGTGTAGGTACCGAAAGTGCCGTAAATAGAGTGAGTCAACGCACTTGAGCTAAGCGAGTGATTTGTAGATATTTCCTCGCAGCTAACTATCGGGTCATAACTTAGGAATGCTACGCCTTGCCAAAATACAGGAAAACACCACACTGGTGCGTTTTCCCCCTCCACAGTCTGATTTGGTATGTAGCTGTGGTCGCAGGTCAGTGCAGCTGCATTTGGGCCACGAAGTAATCACCTCGTTAAAACACTCCCCTCGCGAAACCGGGCTGCAGACTACAATAATAAATAATATGCGATAGCAAATCATTTAGTTATCGATATCACGCTTTTGGTGCGATAAACGCTATCGCGAATAAGGAATGCCCTTGTCACACAATGATACTAATACCAAGCTGTCTCTTTGTGTGGCACATGGAGCACCTAGATTAGAATCGGGCTAGCCCAAAAGCACACATGCCAATATGTCATTTAATGGTGATTTGCGATTAGGCCACCCTTCCAAATTACACAAGTTATTTCTGAACATCCTCATACATTGTGTGCGGTGTGCAAGCCGGGCACATACTGACCATAATCCTATTGGGTTCCATTTACCATGTCTGTCCCTGAATCCTTGCAACGCCGCAAGCAAATAAATCACTCTTGCCGCCGACGTGTTGTTGGAGCTGGAGTGAACAAAAATATTCCCCTGAGACGCGTGCCTCTCCAATATGCCTTCAAAATATCGAACTTTGTTCGTAGATGACGCAAGCACTACAGTTTGTAAGTCGGTCTCGCCTCTCGGCCATACACAAACTACACAAGCGTATCAAACATAATATCTTGCTGTCTACATCAAAGCTAAACTGGAAACATACATGGAGTTGATCACTTTGGTCACTCTCATTAAAAGCACCGCCCGTAACGCACCGTGGTCCACTCCACTTTGTCGCGTCCCGTAATTAGCTTAGCAAAGACAAAGCCTCGGCGACGGCGTTCGCAGCCTTTTAAACTCGAGACGAAACGGTGGGTGGATCGGAACGGCGCGAGGTACAGGAAATTCGCTGCTCGACAAATTGCAAGAGCCTTTCGATGGAATCGGGTGGAGTGGTTGACGTCGAGGACGGGTGCTTGAGGAAGTGGACGTGTAACCGAGGGAAGCTACTCGACGGTGTGACCTGCCTCAACCGCAAAGAGAATGTTGCCGATCGATAGCGGCCGCCCAGTAGGTACCTGTTTGGTGGGGGCGACGCTCCCCATGCCCCGACGCGACGGAGCACACATGCCCCGGCTGAATGCGACTCCCTCCGTCGTGGACCTGCCGCGATGAGTGGGCAGCGGCGCGATTAGATTAGTGACGCCTCACGTCATGGACGTCAAAGCAACCAAGTCTGGATGAAATTCGCAAGGGTTACAATGGTGTTTTGAGTGTTTGTTTTCACTCCCAACTTGCCATGTGCACTACAGAATCCGTCACCGCTTGTATCTCAGCTTGTACATATTATTATGCTAATCGCGGAGGCGGACTAATCACAGAGGCGGGTCTGATTTTTAAGACCAATTATAGCTGTTCATATCAATCTTTCGGAAATCGCTGACCGCATAATCATTAAAGTCGCTCTCAACAAAGTACAAACAGCCCACCGAGATTTCTATCTGCCATTACTATCACTTTCTTCCGGCTCTCGCGAGCTGTAGTTTCTTTTTGTGATCACTGCACCAAATCTGAGCGTATAATTGACAAAAACTGACGAATCATCCGGTTTCGTTTTGTAAAAAGAGCACCACTTTTGTAATAAAAGCAAGTTTGGCATCTTTTTATTTTACGAGATGCTCGTGAACAGGACCACCATTATTTGCTAGCTGAAAGATTTCACGGCAGTGCTCTGTTAGTCAGTAAAGCTTGGATTCATAACCATTATTACTCGAGCTGCAGCCATGACCACTTGACACGGCGTGGTTATGACGACTTCCTTATTGGGACAAGAGATCTCATCTGCACGTTCGGTGGTTCGCTCATCGCCGTCACAGCGTTCCAAACGCGACGATCGTGTGGTACTATTCGAGGCTCCTCCGTCCGCAAGCCGATCAAAACAGCCGACGAAAGCTCGTCGATGCGCTGGCTTGCCCCTGAGTTGCCCCTGAGATTCGCTGCTTGTTCTGGTTTGTCCACTCGGCCTCGGCGAGCCAGACCATTGTCTTGTCACCGACGCTCCAGTCGCCGCCGACAGAACTGGAATCGCTTTCGGTCTCGATAGGCCTTGATTGGAACACGCCGGCGGCGGGCGACAATCGATAAGTGCATTGATTCCAGCCGCCGCCGGTGTGTTGACCGTCTGCTGTTCGACTGACCACTGTCTTTTCCTCCAAGGGGTAGAACAAAGCGTTGTGGACGGGTCAATCGCATGCAAATCATACCGCAGTCTGCAGTTGTTTTGGATGTCTTGCTAAGTTGCCTTTAAAGTTGCATACTGATATTGATTATTCAGAACGGGCTTGAAAAATAGGCGACTCGCGTGCTGCCAGCGGCTTATTGCTGGCACACAACAGCATTTCACTTACTTTGTGGAATCGCAATTGACTGATGACAGGCCGAGAAATTGGTGGATAATAATATCAGTTCGAATATAAACCACGAAAATAGCTGACCAGTAATAGTTATACTCGTGAAATTATGCATGCAATATATAATAAAAATAAAGCATTACGATATCCATTTGGAATCCCCGCTAAAGAATTTAGTCGACTTCGCAAACAGTGTTGGTATAGAGTTGCACACTTTGGACTGTTGACTCAGCTTGTCCCTTGAGTCATCTCGTCTCGCAGAAACGAATAGCAAACATTGAAAATCACTATAGATAGCAGTAGCAAGGAAAAATGTGCACTTGAATCTGAATCAGATGTTGCCATTCCCGTGTTGACCATCGAAGATGCAATGCAGCCAGCAAGGAATCCATGTCCCCTTCTGTGTGCCGAACGGGTTGGCTCTCGGGCGGACAGTCGCGTGCTCGCCCAGCGTTCCCGGTTCCCACGCCATCTCCGCCAGCTGCTAAAGTGATTGCACGTATGAAGTTGACCGACTACACGAACGCGATCACGTTTTGCCGCGACAATCCTTATCTTATCTCTCAGCCTCATCTTAGTCGGCTGCCTTGAGACCTTCTTCATCTGCAACATTATTGTCAACTTTCTTTGCTATCGAGTGGATATGGGATGCTGTTCGACCAGGCATCTGGCATATTTCACCCCTTTGTTATTACAGCATTCATTATCTAAATGGCCAGTTCGAGGTGTGTCTCTATGCCGCCGCTGGGCCTCGCCTGTTTTTACCATCTTTCATGGAGCCATGAAAAGCTAGGAACACATCCGCTGCCGGATGATTGAATGGCTTTTAAATGCGTTTCTTCGCCGCGTCTTGTCGATCTGAACGCGTGCTTACAGAAACCCTGGTATCTGCGACTGCGACTGGCCTGTGCGTACGGAACAGTAACATACGCGTGCACCCTATGCTCGGCGTGCCCGATTTATATTTCTGTCGCCAGATGTGTTTGTATATTTAGTTTAAAGAGTAAACCCGGCGGTGGCACGCTTCCTCCGTGGCTAAGGAGCCGATCCCGAACCCCAATTCGGCGTCATTGTTGGTGCGAGACGACGAGATGAGACATGAAGTGAAGGATGCTGCTGCATGCAAATAGGAGGAGGCGTTTTGACGAGAGACTGCTTATCTCATTGATATGCTTATCGTGTTGTGCACGTAGTAGATGATGTCTTCAGCCTTTCTAAAAATGTCAGACTGAAATTTAAAATCAGCATCCTTGCGGCCTTTTTATGGTCCCGGTTTTTTGTTCTTTCAATGACATGCAGGACGTCAGCAGAATATGCAGGGAAATCTCACATTCAACTTTCAAATATCCGAGATTCTTTTCTTTATTCTGAAGTTTTCAGTTAGTACCTTGCTATATGCTTGCTATTTGCTATCGTGACATACAGCTCTATAAGAATATTAATTTAATTTCCCCCATGCGTTTCATCCTCTCCAATCGCTTCGCTCTGCATTCGACTGCTATTACAACCTGGCTTCCCTTCTGTCCAGCTGCAGAGTAAGCGGGAGCTTTTTTTCAAGAATGAGCTTCCGTCCTCTGGCGGCACGGCGCCCGCTTCCGCGCCGCCCGCCTCTGCGCCGGGCCACGCCGCCCCTTCGACCACTTCGATCAAGGAGGCGCTGGCCAAACGGGCGGCCGAGAGCGGCGGTGGCGACGCCGACAACAACAAGGACCGCTACAACAAGCTGGAGCGCGACAAGGCGCCCGAACGTCGGACCAAGGAGCTGGACGGCTACGTCGGCTTTGCTAACCTGCCGAACCAGGTGTACCGCAAGGCTGTCAAGCGCGGGTTCGACTTCACGATGATGCTCGTTGGTGAGTGTGCTGGTTTCTCTGATCGGGGGGAATGGCATGCTCAATTTGTGTTAGCGCTTTATCTGAAACGAGAATACAGTTTGGTGGCATAATGGGAACTCGGATGGACATCCCCCTCCTGTTCGGGGATGCATTTGCGGGGGTCAAGCTCATATTTCTACGAGCATTTATGTACAGAATGAAATTGGTAAAAATGTTTGCTTTTTCAATTTTTAACATGACAAAAAGTGCTTTCTTATGAAAGTGGCATTAAAAATTTGACTGGCTACAGAAAAGAGATGTACCCCTCCTGTACCCCTATACCTAGTAACAGAATTGTGGGAGATTTGCAAGTTTAAAGCTGGAGAGTTTAGGTTACTCCATCTATGTGAAGGAATTAAAAACAAGTGTTTTAGACAAGAATTTGATCAATTCGAGGACTTGGTAGAATTTGCAGCAAAGCAAACCCCCAGGTTTTATCAGCTCCAGTGCCCTATTCATGGCCATAGAAGCTTTGCAGTGCTACACACACATGCTCTCACCTCGACTTTTATCATCACTCCCCCAACTGGGTTGAGAGGGGAACCCAGGAGAAGGGGTGGGGACCCTCCCTATGCATGCAACCACCAACATGTTTTTGGGGTGGCTGTAGAAAATGACTCACAATCATAAGGGAAGGTGATGTTATGGGGTCCCTTCTGAAAGTACCTACGCTTATCTCCCTCACTCTCACTTGGGGATAATTTCTTGTACATGCAGTGTGCCACTTTTTCTGCCACCTTCCTGCACAAGAACGTTTTCATCAAGATCCTTTGGCATGCTTACTGCAAATATTTGCAATTTATTCTGCTCATGCCAAGTACAGAGGAGTACTTTCAATTGGGAGAACTGAGTTGGCATGTGTGTAAATGAATAATGACAGCTGCACTTTGCCTGATGAATTGAAGAATGTGGTGCCTCTGCTCATAGTATAGTAAATCATTTCAATCTCAACCAGGCCAAATTATAGATAATATCTGCATGGCCATCTAAAGGCATGCCAGCAACCTTGTTGTGATTCTTCCTTATGAATGATGGATGAGGTGTTACAAACTAATATCCACTTCTTCTTTGGGAGAGCTGATTTTTAATGGAACACTGGTATGCAAAGAGTCATTTGTTGTTTAAAGTTTAAACTGGTAGGTATTGTTTTTGCCACAATGGCACCAGCCTGTTTTGGCACTGCCTATGAAAAATACCCCTGCAGCATGGAGCAGAAGCCTCCAAGTTTTATCCTGATTCCCACCTCATTAACTATTCTCATCCCCATTTTACTAATCTATTGTTGGAATTTCTTTCCTTTTTCAACTCCCATCCCCATCCAGGCATTCATTTCTTGGTAGTATAATTGAATACTTTTCTATTATTTTTCTGTAAAAAATGCAACAACTCAAAGAATCAAATGCAAATATTCTCACTGCTAAGCTAAACAGCTGTATTGCAAATCCGAGAGAATATTTTTGTGTACGTTGAACGGCTCTGGAATCTAAAAGCAAAGCAAGAATACAGTTTTAGAGGCTGAGGGATCGAAGAATCAGGCCATACCAGTCTCCTGTCAGGAAACCAGTGGTTTTTCACCGAGCCGGAAACCGATGTCAACGGCCTGGCGGCGTTTGCAGGCGAGTCCGGCCTGGGCAAGTCGACGCTGATCAACTCGATGTTCCTGGCCGACATCTACTCGGCCGAGTACCCCGGCCCGTCGCATCGCATCAAGAAGACCGTGGCTGTGGAGACCAGCAAAGTGCTGCTGAAGGAGAACGGCGTCAACCTGTCGCTCACCGTCGTCGACACGCCCGGCTTCGGCGACGCCGTCGACAACAGCAACTGGTGAGAGCTGGGCTGGGCTGGGTGCTGGGCTGGGTGCTAGGCTGAGTGCTGGGTGCTGGGCTGGGCACGGGATCCCAATCTCCCGTATCTCACGATTTCGGGGCCAATTTCAATGGGAAATACCACAGAACGCGCATGGACAAGAAGTCGGCAATACACCTGGCAACATGATATTTTGATTACGCCTGATACATCTGCCTGCTACGCAATGTTACAAGTGTGTTTGGACTGGAGCTTACCATGCTAATTAACAGTACCATGCTAAATACAGTAGGTACTCCGTACAACAGATTGTTTTAAATATTTAACACTTCCCACAGCCCTCTAACAATATAACGGCCCTAAGAGTCGATGTATTACTGCGCCAGCTAGAAAGCTGTGCAATGGTAAACTTAAAATATTCCTAGTGTAGGTATGGCAGTTGACTATTTCTTAGTTCATTCTGGTGCCAAAGCTTCAGGCACAAACAATTAAACTTCATTGTGGCACCTAATTCCAGCAGAACAGTCCTCCCACAGTAACTCCCGCTGAGACTCGAAACGAACGATCTCGTAACTCTGCGCCGCGTGTTCCGTAGCTGGCAGCCGGTGATCGAGAACATCGAGTCGAAGTACGAGGAGTACCTGAACGCCGAGTCGCGCGTGAACCGCAAGACGGTGACGGACAGCCGTGTGCACTGCTGTCTGTACTTCATCGCGCCGTCAGGCCACGGACTGAAGCCGCTCGACGTCGAGTTCATGCAGCGGCTACACGACAAGGTCAACATCATCCCGGTGCTCGCTAAGGCGGACACGATGACGCCGGAGGAGTGCGCACACTTCAAGAAGCAGGTGCGTTGCGAGATTTGCTTGGCCGCTCGGCGCATCCATTTCTTCTGCGCATCGTTTAGGAGCTGCTAAATTTCTAAGACTGATGTCTGATTGTCCTTTCTTTAGCAGTTGTTTTGAAGAAAAAACTTTTTCAAACTGGGTTTTAAATTCTAAACAAGGTCTCACTAATTTCCCATCAGTGTGGGAAATCAGCGAGACTTTATTTAGCCTCCGAAACCCAGTTTCAAATAGTTTTTGTCCAAGTTTAGGATCTGTTGCTGGGTCTACCTAGCATAGTTTAGCACCCGTTCTCAAGAAAAACATGCTTCCACTTGGCACCCTCAAGCAGCTTGCTGATTAATTCCTCCACTTAATATGTATTGGAAGTCCCAGCTACAAAGTAGATTCTCTAGAGCAAGTTCATTTGTTACACGATATCCTTTGTTTATTGCAATTTTAATGTCATTTCATCAAGATCAACAAGCTAAGCTACTTTTTCTACAAGGAAAATTATATTTAGGAATGCAGTTAGCTTTATTTTTTTCATTTTTAATTCAATTCCAATTCAATTCCAGGTAAAGAGTAGTAGTTAATCTTCTGTTTCAATAAATATGCTCTGTCCTCGAATTGTGATTAACTTATATTGATTGCTTCAAGCTATTTTATTAGATTACTCATTATTCATTAAAGTCCATCTACAAACAACATAGCCGTAAACATAACATTAACTTAGCAATAAGCGTAAAGTTTTACACATGCTTATGCTTATAGGTATTGCTTTTTTGCCAGGATATGATTGGCTAATCGTTAGACATTAACATTACATAAGACAATGTTCTGAACAGAACAACTTATGTTAGGATAACATTACGTTTATATTAGCATTACGTTAATGTTTACGGCTATGTTGGTCGTAGATGGACCTTAATGAATAATGAGTAATGACTAGGTAATCATTACTCATTAGTCATTATTCAATAATATTGTTTCTTTTATATTGTTTACTTTATTATTTCAATTTTCAACAGTCATTTTTAAAACAAAGAAACACGTGTGAACAGTTTCCAAATCTGCTAACAATCCAGCCCAAACATAATTTTGTCTCGTTTGTCCAGAACACTCCCGGTTGAACTTTGTCCATCGCTTTGCCCCCCAGATTCTCAACGAGATCTCTCAGCACAAGATCAAGATCTACGAGTTCCCCGAGACGGACGACGAGGAGGACAAGAAGGCGCACAAGGCGTTGCGCGACCGCGTGCCCTTCGCCGTCGTCGGCTCCAACACGGTCATCGAGGTAGACGGCAAGAAGATCCGCGGCCGGAAGTACCCCTGGGGCGTCGCAGAGGGTAAGACCGCTGCCCTGCCCCCCTGCCTCCTGCCCCCCTGCCATGCTGCTCTGCCCCCCTGCCCCCCTGCCATGCTGCCAGCGAGGCTTATCGTCCGCCTACTGCCATAGCTCACTAACCGCCATTGGTGTGGGTCGGAGAATCATATAATCGATTTTTAAACTTTGAAATGTGTTGTATTCTCATAGGAAATGGGAGTTAGTGAATGTTTAAAATGCTGATATAACTAAATAAATACCAATATTTCTTCGATTTACTGAACTTTTTTAGACTGCAGAGTAGACCTGTAGGGATTTATGGAAGTAAAAACCTTTTAATGAAAAATAGAGTTTGTGGCACACTGGCAGAGTATGTCTATGAAATGGGGTCTGTTGGAGATCAAGTCTGTCTCATGTTGATCTGAGAAGCTTAAATAAAAAACCCCATGTTTGCTTTCATTTTTGAGCCTCTATTTGGACATTAATTAGTCCACACTTCACGGTAATGAATTCGCCCTGAAATAATTTTTTCTTTGCCAATGTGTATGCTAGGAGTGTTCACCTCTGGACAAACCACTTCATAAATCAAAGTAACCAGAAGAGGCTATAAAAAAATGGGATCAAAAAGACATAGCTATGAGCCTATGGCATGCAGGTTTGAAAAATAATTTTCTCGAAATGTAGTGCTAATTCTGCTAGTTAAAATAAACTAAACCTTTCGAAGATCTTTAGTCGCTTAGGACACAATACCTTTGATATTGATTTTGAGCTGTTCTTGTAGCTCACTACTTGCAGAATCCTCGACATTATCAAGGTGAGAATCTAATGGGTTGGGTGCATTTGTGTTCAGTGGAGAACCTGGAGCACTGCGACTTCATCGCTCTGCGCAACATGCTGATCCGGACACACCTCCAAGACCTGATCGACGTCACTAACAACGTGCACTACGAGAACTTCCGCTGTCGGAAGCTTGCCGGCCTCGGCTCGGACGGCAAACCCTCGCGAGTCTCCAACAAGTGAGTGTGCCAATCCGTACTCGGACTGAGTGCTTACGCGGTGCGGCGCTTACCCGTTGGGGTGCTTACATCATTAAGTGCATGCTGCCCACAACATGGTTTTCAACGTTTTGCTGTCCAGGCAGCACACATTTATTAGCACATGGCCTTTTGTTGAAGATTAATGGAACTTCATTTAAATGTCTCTGTGAGCTATCATTATCATGGGACTGAGGACAGATAATAATGCTTTACAAAATGGTGACAGGTAGTACTTTAGTGATTGGGCAGGGAATGGGAGGGAGTAATGAGTATGTATTGATCAAATTGCTTCCTCTTTACGTAGTCACTCACTCGGCTATTTTTTTTTTACAAAACAACATGGTAATTTACTCTTTGGAGATTTTGTCGGTGACCTTTCAACGTTCAGTAAGTAATGACGTTATTTGATTCCCCTGTCCACCATATACTTATCGTGCAAGGCGGCAATAATAGATCATTTGTATGCAAAAATGGTTGTGTTCTCTTGAGCTATTTGCCGGAGAGTCGAGCGGGTGGAGCTAATGCGGTGCGTGTTGTTTGTCAGTGCGTGCCCACAAGGACTCATGAATAGTTTCATGACTGTTTGGTAAGTTCAGGCACCAGTTGATCCAAGCAAGTGTCGGCCGGCCGGACAACTGTTTTCAAAAACAATCACTCGTCATGAAATGCATTGTAAATAATTAAATATTCAATTGTAAATAATGAATACCATTTTTGTATGCAATTCTGGTATAGTAACAATCTCTTCACCCTTCATTTGGTTATTTTAGTTTAGCGATGTTTTGTTAGACGGTAATGTACCAATAAACTGTCCGTGTTACTGCAAATTATAAACTGGTACCTAATAAGTAATTAATTATGGTTACTTGGTAATTTAAAAGCTAGTACAGTCCATAACACATGAAGTTTCTTTTCTTCTTTGAAATTTGCTGTCACCCCTTCACTCCTGTTATCTAGCTTGATCACCCCTTCCTCTTTACTAGATTACTTACACGTTTGTGAATAATATAACGCACATGCACTAACTATATAATATCAACCGGAAATGCTTCATCAATGAATTATAAGTTATAACTTACATTGAAATTTTCTGGTTCTCAAGGAATCCTTTGGCACAAATGGAAGAAGAGAAGCGAGATCACGAAGCAAAGATGAAGAAAATGGAGACCGAAATGGAGCAGGTCTTCGAGATGAAAGTCCGAGAAAAAAAACAGAAACTCAAAGACTCCGAAGCAGATGTAAGTTGAGTCTACATTTTTGCATCGGCGATTGTTGAGCAGGATTAGAAAATTTCGTGTCTTTTAATGTTCATTCTCCAGGCAACGGCTTGTTCTTCTAAAAAACATCCTGTCGACGATGCTTTGAAGAGCAAATCATTAATCCAAATCACATTGATCACAAATTCTGTGTCAGGACTGTGGGATACATAACAGCTTATGACAAGGGAGGAAAGGGTTTTCTAGCCGACATCAGGCATGGTATTCGAGCTGGCTTTATGCCCGCCTTAAGCTGCCGCTGAACCAGTATTTTTCGCACAGTTGCAACGGCGGCACGAGCAGATGCGCAAGACACTGGAGCAGCAGATCAAGGAGCTGGAGGAGAAGAGGAGAGCGTACGACAAGGAGCGGCTCACATGGGAGCAGAACAACAACGTCACGCTGGAAGACCTACGAAGGCGGAGTCTAGAGGCCAACTCCAAAGAGTGAGTATGCGAGTCTTTGGCGAGTTGTTACCCTTTCAGGAGCTCTGCAAACTGGATAGACTTGTCGGCAGAGGGTGTTTCCAGCTGCAAGGCAAAAGCCAACTCAATCTAAAATGCCAAAAAGATATTAAACATTCGAGAGATGGCAGGAAACGTGTTTTTCAGTCATTTCAGGGTTTTTGGTTCTGCACACAAAAAATACAAATAAATTAAATTTTTGTTCTTATTTTCTCAGTGTCCTCTTTGGCCAGAAAATTCATGTATTTCTGACATGTATGATTCCAAGTTAACCCAAGTGTTTAGATCCCAAGTAAAATGCTGACATCTTTTATCCTTAGACCGTTCAACTATTGGCCAAGCCTGGATGAGTCGAGCAGTTCGGGGCACTCCGTTGAGTCTTCTGCTTCCATAGGATAACCCAATCTAACCTACTTGCAGCGAGGCCTAGTCATTGCGTGGAGGATTGTATTCCATAAGTCCTTCCTTACATTATTTATCAAACACCTAGTGCCTTCCTAGTTCCTAGCCTAGCCACAGGCAGTTGTCAGAAATGTAGAATAATGAAAGACACAAACTAAATCTCATTGTTCAATTCTAAATAAATAGTTGCATTGCTTAGATATGTTTAGAAAAACAATATGCTAAGTTATATTTGTATTGGTACAGGCCAGGTATTAATATAAATGAAGTATTAACTATACTGTACAGTAATCAGTAATCACTAATCAATTTTGTAGCAGGCAAGAGGTAGTGACAAATGTTGTAACTCATTTTGTGCATCATGCAAGCTTGTTAAATAAATTATAAAGCCAGAGAAATTAATAAATTAAAACAAATACAGTTTAGCAGAACCTTTTTTGAGAACTACCTTTGAGAATATCCTTGCAACTCTAATTATTGGCAGTGGCATTTTATTATTGTTGTTTTTGGCACAACACCCAATTTCAGATTCCCCAAAGTTCATTGGCATCAAAGAATTCCCAAGGGACTAATTTTTACCCCACGTGAGCAAAAGGTCATTCAACCAGTTTTTTTTTTTAATGTCAACGAAATTAATCAATTTTCAGATAACCTGGGCGCCTAGCTCTAGCGTGGCAGTCTCATTTAGAGTTGCTTGCAGGAGGTTCAAAACTTGCTTGTCTGTTACAGGATGGTCGATGGCAAAGAAAAGACGAAGAAGAAGAAGGGCTTATTTTAGGCGACCTTCTGGTCACTTTCCTCGAATCGCTCAATGTCAGTTTTAGTTGTTTCCGTGCGCAAGACGTCCGTCTACGGTTGATACCTAAACGCCATCGGGCAAGCGTGTTTAATATATACGTTGGCTCTTTACTAATTAGTTGACTGTGAAATGAACTTTTGTCCAATTTTGGGCAATTAGCAGTGGGTACAAGACATTCAGGTGTCATTTTTATCATTTAGTTTTAATCTCATACTCGTCTCCACCGTTCGAAAACGAGTTGGTCGTTGTAGAATACGTTGAAATTATTTAATAGACTAAAATCATCACACAAAATTGTATGCCATCGTTCCAAATGTGTGTATACCACTACCTACATAGTTTCAGCGTACCTACTAGATTAGTTATGTAGTAGACGTATGTATATTCCTTGACCTTTGTGTTTTGTGTGTGGTTGAAGTCTAGTAACTTTTGCTAATGTATTTCTAGTTTGATAAATCTGCATTGTATCTTCTGATTATGTATTGTATGGAAGTGCAGACAAGAAATTCCAAGTATATATGTAAATTTCCACAAAGAAATCCACAACATTTATAATTTTGTAAGCATTTAAAAACCATGAAAGTGGTATCAGGAGAAAAACAAACTTTTCTTGCTCCTCCAATAATCTCAAATTGGTAAGAAAATATACCCTACAGAAATATCTAGGCAGATGATATTATTATGGAGACAATGTTGATGTACTTTCATAATGTGCATTTGCATGCTTGGATCACTTCGATGAACATATTTCTCAACATAAATCTGAAAGGTGGGGTGGGCCATTGACGGCTTTCAGCCTCTTGTTCATCTTGCCGGCACCTTGTATCAACGAGTCCACCTCTGTACGACCGAAACATTGCTCGCTCTTCATGATTCTCAGTCAGGGTGGTTTTAAAACAAATTATTGGCATACAGTCGTGGTAGCCTTACTTTACCACAACCTGGTGGACTTCAAAGTAAAGTATCAATTTTGACTCTTTATCATTTGTAAAGAGAAAATTGGTAAATAATGGTAATAAGAATGCCATTTTTAATGGTAATTATGAAAACCTGATCACTCGACCTTTTGGTATGGTACTCTTTGGTATGAGATCCTCAGAAAGTGGCAAACTCTTAAGTAATTTTACTGTACCTATCTGCTGTGTCTTGTCTTTCTGTCACAATAATGCACATTTCTCTATGATATCAATTGTCTTGATGCCATCTGTAAAGCAAATTTAACTAAGAAACTTGGACTTGAGGCCTCCCACATTATTTTGTAGATTTCATGGCTAGGTGGCTTAGTTATATTTGAAATAGTTTATGAAAGTATTCCTCGGAATGTTTATTTTAACGTTCCGACTTGGAGTTACTGAAAACTTGTTTACAATCATTTAAAGTTAACAGATGAGATTACTAGAACTATAATTTATGGAAAATAAAATAATTATGGAAAAATTGATGAATGAATTACAATGTTCTTGTTTTTGTAAAGGGCATAAGCCAGTTTAATAACATATGAGTAGGTAGTTGGAAGAGAATAATTAATAAACCAGCAAATGGTAAAAACCGGAGCGGGTTGTAAACATTTTCAAAAAATCTGTGCACCAAAGTTTCCACTCCTTGGGTGCCCCATAGCATGGGTTATTTCAAATAGGAATGTGTATGACCTTGTCATAAGCAAATGAACTGTAGTTATTTTGTCGTGCACATTAATTGTTAATCCAAGGACAAACTTCGATCGGCACAGGTATGTTAGCCAGTAATTAACTATTTTGTGCTTGTAAAGTCGTATTTTATTTTTATCTATCTTGGGTGGGTAATTCATTTGCTGGCGTGCATGGCCGTTGGGTGCCCGTAGGACCCAATCTTTTCCCCGGATCAATTTTAAAAATTCTGTTATCCACGCAGTGTTTCCACCGTCCGAATCGGCGATTGCCCAGAGGAAGGGAATGTGAGGAACTTCCTTGTTAGGCAGAGATAAGCCTCCACCATGACTACGATGCACCGCGTATTGCCTAGCGGAGCATCGAAGGAGCTCGTGGTTGCGGTACACCCTTCATAAGGCATTGAGACAGTTGTTAGTTACAGAAATGATGAACATTCCTTTGTCTGACAGCCTGAGACGTCAACTATGTTACGTCAAAGCCACTGATTGGGGAAGGTCGAGACACCAAAGTATACTGCTGCGACAACCGAAATAATTGCCACACTCTGCCACCAGATATTTACTAAAAAAAATCGGCGATTGCATGTTTGTGGGAACTGGGAAAGGTTAACAACAAAATTCCACATTGATGCATAAATCATAATAGATCCTTTATTCTTTGGTTATTTTAGTTCCAATATCATAACATAATATGTCAGTTCAAAGTAAAAATGTGTCCAATATAAAATATCTCCCAGTGACCAAAAGAAATGCAAAAAATGCTAAAGAATCCTAGTGCAAGTCAGTAAAAAGCCAAGTCAGAGAGACGAGATAATATGAGTCTCCAAGCCCGATCCGGGGAAGTGAAAGTAGCACGCCGGCTCTATTTGCGCACGGGCTGCAGGATGTCGAGCACCTTGGTGATATTGCCGTTGTGAGTCTCGAGCAGCTGAGTCAGCCAGCCGCCCTCGTTGCTGAAGCCCATCGACATCATCTGCTGCACCGAAGCATTCACATTCGGCTCTGCGGACAAAGACAAAACACGTCAGCTCACCATTCTGCACTCTCTACGCCTGCTGTCATTGAGTTTTAGGAAATTTAGTTTTAAAAATATCAAGTCCTTAAAAACAGTTTGCAATAAATTAAGTATCATTTTCTTAAAATTAATTAATCAAAAATGTAAATTCTTCCAGTATTGTTAATGGTTATCTATATAAAAGATAGTTTGAAGTACTATAGTTTTAAATAAAGACTAGCGCTTACTGCTGCTGGTGAAAGAGTTGGGTTGCATCATCGGTGGGGGCAGACCCTGCGACGGCAGATGGAACTGCGGCATGAACTGCGCTCCCATAAACGGCACCGGCGGCATCATCGGCGCCTGCGCGTTCACCGGAGCCTGCGCCGGCAGATTGGGATAGATGGGCGCGAAGGTCTGAGCCACTCTTGCGTGTGCCTGTGCTTGTGCTTGAGCTGCCAGCGCGTGTCTCTGTGCCTCCTGCGCTGCCTGCGCGGCCTGTGCAGCTTCCTGCGCAAGATCGGTGCGCGGGATGGCGCCGTGCACGGTGGGATCAGCTTGCGGCGGAATCGAGTCGCCACTGTTGAGCACTGTCCAGCCTTCGGGGTCTGCGGGCGCGGACATTTCGGCATTTGCAGCCTCTGCGGGCGAAGACATCTCGACGTTGTCTGCGTGAATGTTGACGGCACTCATCTGCGCCGAGACTTCTTTGACGGTGGTCTCCGTGTCTTGGGCCGTTTTCGGGGCGGGCGTTGGAGTGGCCGGAGTGGCTGGAGCAGCAGGCTTGTCGGCATCCGTGCGGATTTGTACGTCGACGTCAATGCCTGGAGGAAGAGAACAAACCGTTGTACTCGGTGGCAAACCTAGCTTCATGAAGAATGATAAGATAATTGGGTAAAATTACTGAGCTTTATTGGCAAGTGGCCCATGCATGTGACATTTGCAAAGTTTGCATATAGCAGCTTGGCTGCAATAAGCAGGCCAAATTTTTAGCACACAAAGAGCATGTGACCAAACCTGACTGTGGAAGCTATGCAACAGTAGCAACATTACTGATTCTCAGGTGGTTGGTTCTGGGGTTTATGGGTCTAATGATTATTTTGCCTAATCAAGGAGTCGAGGATTAAGAAAAAATAAAAAACAAGCGATTCTGGTCTGGGCCAATTAATATTGCTTTAAAGTATGATTCCATACTTTTTCTTATCTTTGGTTAAAAATAAGCTTTATCAACAATATTATCTACAAATGCTTATCATGTCCTTCATGGTATTGCAATACAGAGAGGCCTATATTTTTAAACGTCAACAACAAATCAAAGCAAGAAATGCAACTGCTCGCTTGTCGATGGCACAGTGCTGTGCCGAGCGCTTACCAAACGGGTCTAGCAAGTTGGCTACTGTCTCGCCGATGGACTGCAGGTACTTGGTGTGCTGCTCGGCGCGGTACGCTTGCTGCTGTCGCGCCTGCTCGCTGGTAGGCTCGGCAGCGGGGGCGGCACCAGCAGCACGGCCAGCCTGGCACGGCGTGGCACCTTCCCCTGGCATGTTGGTCCATTCGCTCAGATACCTGTAAACGGTCGCTTTTCAGACGCTACGCAATTTTGATTGGAGGAACGTTTGGACTTGAGAAACTTGATTGATGTTTAGGAGAATGGCAAGTTTGTCGAAAAATAATTATTTACCTATAACAAAAGTTAGAGGCACTAGATTTAGGATTCTTAACAATCTTGAAGACTTTTTTTCCGGTTTTCTAGCACAGATGTAAGAGATGTCTTTATCGAAGTATATTTTCAAAAAGGCAATCTCAAGTTGATTGAAGGCTAGTTAAGTTTTTTTTGTGGCAATTCTTAAGCAGGTAGGTCCCTACCTACCTACCTACTTTTAAGTTAAAAAGTTTTTGAACCATCTCTATAGGAATAAAAAGACCGTACGTTACTAAAAAGCAGCTGTACCTAAAAAATAATTTATTCACAATACTTTTTTACAATCTGAGAGGTGCCAATTTGGTAGACTTACCCAGCCAGAGTGTCCAGCCAGTTGAATCCCCCGGCAGCAGCCCGTTCGCAGCGTGGCCCACCGTGCGGCCCACCGTGATGCCCACCGTGCGGCCCACCGTGATGCCCTCCGTGCGGCCCATCATGCGGCCCTCCGTGGTGCCCTCCGTGCGGCCCATCATGCGGCCCTCCGTGATGCCCTCCGTGGTGTCCACGGTGATGGCGGCCACGATGTGGTCCGACGCCCTCCTGGAATGCGGCCTTGGCGGCGCACTCTTCACCCCCGGCAAAAGCCGGGCATCCCTCAGACTTGCGCGCAGACTTGCTCAGGTGGTGAGACAGGCGGCGGCCAAACGACGGGCGCTGGAGAACAATCAGGGAATGTAAGACGTCAGGGACGTTGCAAGGGCAAACATGGTTTCGGATTCATCATGATTTTTATTAGGTAGGTACCTAATATTTTCACATAACTAGGGATGCACTATGTCAATTGACCGGTCAAATATTATTGGTCAATTGACCAGTCAATTAACCACCAAAATATACACTTGACATATTGTAATTATTTATGATGTTTTAATTGATGAAACATGTAATTTGGGGCAGCAATAATATAACTGCATCTTGCTGTCTTCCTGTAAGTTTACAATAGACTAGGGGATCTGCCCCTGAGGCCTACGGCCGCCAACTCCACACACTGTCCGTTGACTTCGCAAGAAACGTAGCTACCCGACGGTTTTGCCATGAAATTTGGGGAATGTGCCCCCTTAGCTACTGCGAGGGCTTTGCGATAAACTTGACTTCACGGTGATATTCTGAGGTCATTTCTTTCGAAACCCGTGTCCAAATAGCCACAGATTTGTGACCAGCCCTCCTACCCACACACAAAAAAGAACCTACGTAGGAGGGCTCCTCACATTCGTTCAGTAATTGCCATTTTTAATTGTATATCATAGTAATTTTTTCTGTATTTGTCAGTAAACTAATTACCGTAATACAGTCTTGTCAAAAATCACCCATTGTAGCCTACATCCATCAAGCCCCCTTTTTTTATGAAACCACATACCAAAATATACATTTTTGTTGAAATTTGAATTTGACCGGTCAATTCACATCCCTACATGTTACTAATTAAGAGTTATCATGATATTTTAACATGACAAAAAGAAGTTTGGGTTGATTTGTTAGTAATTATTCAATTTCGCAGTGACACCGATGAAATTTTTCTTAACATTGCATCATCGCAATCAAGACAGCCTGTGCCACAGCCCAAAATTAATTTGAATGATTTCATGTAGGTACCTAACTGAAAAGTTCAAAGTGCTGGCAGTTGCTTAGAAGACTCACCCAGTTGATCGGAATTGGCATTCGGACCATGAAATGATCACTATGAGTTCCAGCGCCCTCGCAGGCAGAACACAGATCGTAGTCGGGGCACATGAGACATTTGTATCGGAATCCTCGGACATCCATGTTGCAGCCGTCGCAGGTGACACCACTGTGCACAGATTGCGAACCGGATGGGAATGCCCCACCGTCTGATCCCTTCAGCGTGACATACAGCTTGCGCACGTCCATCTGCATCTCAGTCAACGCAATTATCAGCTCTTCGTCACTCGAGATGAGCACGTTGTCACCATCTGCGTCCTTCCAGTTGACAGCAAACGTTGCCGACTTCAGCGATGGGAAAACCATTTGAAGCTTCTCACGGAGATATGAGAAGTTGGAAACGACATCACGGTCGATGCCGAACCGTCGTACTTCAGGTTGGTCATTTGAGCCTTCCTTTGCAAGAAAGACTTTAAAAGACACTGAATTTTCTTGAGACATTGTCGAAGTTTTCTGCAAAAACGTTACGAAAACGTTACAAATAGGTTGCCTTTAAAGTCGAATCGTAGCTTGAAACAGGTGGTTGTATTGTAAAAATAACTTTTCTCAAGCACCCAAGTATAAAACAAACTTTATATTGTCGTTGTAAATAATAATTTTAATCGATGTAGAACTTTCTCACGTTTCGGTAACAGGCTGGTGTTAGCGGTACGGCGCTGAACGTAGAACTGGTAATGTTTCGGAAGCAGCTTCGCAATATATATACAAGGTGAAAACAAGGCCTATCGCGATGATTACACCACAATATTATCGTCAAAGGCCTAGTGTGAAGGCAGGTGACTGTGAATCATCACAAGCATGACATTGACTTATGCCATTGCTCTCACATTGCTGCAAACCTCAACAACAGAAATTCCCTCATGTGACCTCTTCTTATCTTCGTATGAAATCGTGATCGATAATTTTATCCTTTATAGAACGCAATAGAATCGTGTTATCTCGTTATTAGTACAGAATTTAGTAGGATAAAGTGACTCAGAGTTGATAAGAACGACAGTCGGTGAGAAGGGAATATTTTATGTGTTGGTACTTCCGAAGCCAGAGAAACACAAAGTCACGAGTGGTCACGAGGCTGGTGAATTAGGGCTGCAATGACGTCAGGCTCAGGCTCCTTCGAGGTCTTTCTAGAAACGTCTGGACTCGGGTCGGCAGATGTTGGCTCAATTTTTGCTTTCGTGTCATCAGCCTCTCTGCATGAAGAAGCCTGCTGTCTGCCATGCATGATATCATAATGACAATAATTACTGACAATAGCTGCAAGCTCTACTCTCAACCTGCTCAAACTTGCTAGAACAAGTTCACCTAAACCAAAATTGCTCTGCCGGAAAAGCTGGATGCCGCGTTTCATTTTCTCGATTCAGCAAAAAATTACGTACGGAAATAAAATTCAAGTTCTCGGAGCCGGAGAAGGCCATCCTTTTGGGCTGATGTCGAATGTACGGGTTCCCGCTTTGCTAGATAGGCAGGTAGGGATGTTAGTTTTTTATTCGAACAGTTGTTTTTTAACAAGTACAGAATCAAAACGACAATCAAACGGTAGGTAGGTAGTATGTTCAGCACGTAAAATTTTGAAATTTTGACCAAAAATTGGAATATCTGATGGTGAGCTTTTATTTCCACAGAAACGGCAAAAATTGATCGATATTATGTTCTTTGTTGGACAAAAGCACAATTCTCCCTCTTGACTTTCTGGGATCCTTCTCGCATGTTCTCGAATGTAGAGTGCGATTGACAGACTGTGGGGGGGGGGGGGGGGAGTTATCGGGTGGCAAGCTGGCGTTGGCTTGTGCAGAGGTATATTTGCTGAGCTGCTGAGGATTGATTGAACAAGGATAATTGGCGATTGAGCTGTTGAAGAGTTGACTGATCGCTAGTGTAAATAATTCCATAATCGCCCAGTCCAGTAAAGGCAAGTGAAAACAAAACAAGCAAAAGGAAACAATCGTCGCAATATCCCACGTTGCAGGACAGCCTCAATATCATACGTAGGTAATAACAGCACAATGCAAACATGCGTAATCTATAATCACAACCATGTCTAAAAAAAAGACTCGACAATATAAAGTAACCATACCTTATGGGCTTATGGCCTCATCTCATGCCTGCCTGAGGAAGGAAATGACATGCATTGGTAAAAATAGGACTCGAGTCTATTATTGAAAGAGTTTATTGCACAATAACAAACAAAAAATAAATCAACAAAATATCAAACAAAAATAGTGTAGGAAACAACTACAATTTACTAGCTTTGATACGCGCTCTTTCGATAATTGTTCGCTCTATAGAGTCTAGCTGGATTTTAGGCGAATTAAAAAATCTAGTGCCGTGACTTGTGTAACTATTGAGTATCATTGCAATGAGTGACTTTGGCGGATTTCGTGGGAACTCCCAGAACTCTCTAGAACTCCCACGTCTGCATCCATTTAATGTTGAAGTAGGTGCTGTTTTGCTGATCAGCCATCGGTCCGCTCATGCCATACGTCAGCGGCGAAAATAGGTAGAAGCTGCAAGCAAGAGATAAGACAACACTAGTCGAAATGAGTCAAAGTTACTGAAAAATCGATACCTACTGAATGCTACAGCCGCGCTACCAATCGGCTATACATCACTCTGGCTGGTAATTTAATATGGCGCCTATATCTCTGAGTTAGTCAACTCATTGACGTTTCAATAACTGCAAAAAAGTGACCTAGCCATTATGTTATCGGCAAAGAAAACTTAAAATACTCGGCCAGAGTCAAGATTGTATGCGAATACTATTTCAAGTCACCATACACATATTTATTCTACATATTGCATAACGAGTTTAATTGCATAAAAACGTGCAACCACAGAGTGTACTGCCGTCGAAGTGCTTGCCTATAGACTATCACCGAGAGGATGCCGCCGAGGCTCCAGTGGTACACGTTCTTCGCCATCTTGTCAGAGAAGAGCTGTGGCAGACTCTCGAGGAGGTAGTCGAGCATCACGCCTGTAAGGATGCAAGAAAGATCAGAGACGATCACGCAACCACATCACATCACATTGGGGTAAATCATAAATCGAAGATCGTAAGTCAGTGTACAATGCAGTGAATTTAATTGGAAATCACATGCAACATTTCTCCTAGAGGCTATTTATTATGGAATCCCACTAAGTGCATCCTTGCCTTGGATGATTTTGCACGTTTTGCACCACGCTTTCAGTTTTCTGAATTTTGAGCAGGCACCGTGTCAGACAGGCGTTGCTCATAACACTATTTGTCATCAATCTGAGAAAGAGCCTCTCTGCGAGGAGGTTTGCAACGAACAGTGTTGTGTAACTTGCCTGTGAGCATGGAGCTGAAGAGCAGTGCTGGAAAGTAGTGGTGATAGTAGAGGATGCGGCCCATGGTCCAGAAGGGTGCGTAGTGCAGCAGCCACCCCACGAACAGCCATCCACATGCGTTCGACATGCGGTCCTTGCGCGCTGCAACCAAACAAGAATGCAACTCAAATTGGGCCAGCTATTATGGCTGATCAGGAAAAGTTTTGCTGCGAAATAATATGGTTTGCACTTTGCATGCATGTTCAAATTTGTCGAATGAGTATTACAACACTCAGTAGCGTAACTACCGTAGGGGAGACCGGGGCGACCGCCCCGGGGCCCAGAGGAAAATTCTTGCCCTAGGGCCCAGGTATACCTAGTTACGCCACTGACAACACCGTTTTGTTGACATATTCAAATTTATGGATGGAAACACAGGTTGCGCTGCGATAGAATCAACCAGCTAATTGATGTCTATACCAAATAGGTACTGTTTTCTCATTCACATACTAATGTGATATCAACACCGATGAAATGTGCATAATTAAAAGTGGGCTCGTTTCAGGCTCCTTTAGTAAACGTTTTGACAGCTGAGGAGTAGAGTTCAAGGTAGAAAGTAACCAACCGCAGCGTGCAATAGTGGATAGGCAACGAACGCTCCATGCGAGCACTGCGGATACGAAGTGGACGCACCTTTGACGTGAGGTTCATCGGGATATCCGCGCTGATCGCGCACCCTGTTGGCCAAGTACGCGGCGAGGAAGACGAACAGCAATGCGATGTTGCCCCACCAGACGAGGGGGTTGCCGAGCAAGTAGATGCGGAAGTCGGTGTCGCCCGAGAAGAAGAGGCCCTTGTGGTTGAAGGGCCACTGCCACGGCCGCGAGAGCTCGTCCCCCGGCTTGGGTCTCAGACCAGCGTTGCTGCGCACCATCAGCAGGTGCTGCTCGATGAACTTGCCCACGAAGCCGGGCGCGAAGTCGGTCATCGACACGTTTTCCACTGCAGCACCGGGACAGGGGCATGGGGTCAAGTCAGGGAAACACCTCGCTCTTAGTCAGGCCGTGCACTTGTCCGTGTTAAGAAGAGTATCAGATTCAGCCGAGAGTCAATACGTTAAGCGACAATGCACTGAGTCGAGTAATAGTTATGTGGGGTGTGTTAGGGAGAAGTTGAAGAGATCTGTGGATTGGTGGAAGAATCCTAGGTTATTGACGTTTTTAGTTTTTACCCTTGGTGGGAAGGCCAGATAAGCGTCCAACTCTATCATCCTAAAGTATATTGCAAGAGCAAATGCTTACGCTTGGGGTTGACGTTGCCCTCGACGTGCCAGATGGCGTCGCCGTCGCGGATGTTGGGGTTGCATGACACCTCGTCCTGCGAGGAGCCCCTGAGACAAACCGAAGGATTCGTCGATGACCAAACAAACCCCAAAGCATCAAGACTTCCCTGTCGGAGACCCGTGAGTCGTGCAAGATGCACGATTAGGCTTGTTTATTTGGAACGCTCGCCGTCTCGAAGTGGACAATCGCGCAGACTCACCACTCGGGCAGCTTGGCGTCTTTGGTGGCGCAGAGCGCGCAGCCGAGGCTGTCGTGGATCAGACGGAAGCGGCGCGTGATGACGGAGAGCACCTCGCCCTCGTGGCCGTCGATCAGATGCACCCGCCACACGTCGTGCGAGTCCCCGGTGCCGTTCTGCAACAACGCCAGGTCGTGGAGGAACAAATCCGTTCGTCTCTTGTCGGCAACGGCCGCATCAGGGCAATGTCCTTCAACGGGCTCGGTATCAACAAACTACATTGTACACCATTGGCGTCATTTTTCAAAGGAACTTTTTCGACTGCCGACAGCTTTACTAGAGCAACTTTGGTACGTCTCATGTTCGGATTTCATGTCAATGGCAAAACGGAATTCTACAATATTATGTATTTATAGGTATACCCAACCCAATGCCTTGATGCTTTGACAAAAGAACCTGAGGCGTACTGTAGCACACCACGTACTCGCGATGAATCGAATCCGCCGGCTATACAGGCCATCCGGGGAATTGATAACCACCTCAGGAAAGCTTGATTCGTGAGCTGCACGCCAGGAAACTTTTGGCTTGCGCCTAGAGCAGGCAATTTCCGGGGGACACCTTGAGTTTGAGGGCCAGCTATAGATGCTAGCAGAATTTGAGCGCACGAAGCGCAACCCTCTCAAGACGCAATGGAGTGCGCTGCAGAATTCGTGGTCGTCTTACCTCGCCGTAAGCGGTGACCTGGAAGTGCTTCTTGGTGATGGGCGCATGCTCGCGGTGAGAGTGCAGATTCCTCCGAGTGGCCACGTGCTCCAGGCGGATGAGGTCGTTGTGTCGCACCAACTGCATCCCGTCTTCAGCCTCTGCGCCCTCCACTACGGCGTCGTCCATGCGCTTCACCAGGAAGTCGTTGTGATGGTCCTGATGTCCGTATGACGTCACCTGAGGGAATGGGGGTGGTATGTAGTGGAACTTCAACCTTGTGCCTTCAAACATCGCGACTATGAACTTTTCCTTCACCTGCTAATCATGGCGAGGGGTTGATAAGCGATTGAATGTCAAATGAAATCTTCAATATCGTATTTGAGTTTCAACAAAACCGGAGTTAATCATATTTTAATGATAAGTAATAAAGTTAATAAGTTAAAATATTGATGATTTCATCATAGACAATGAGAACTGTTTCCGAATGTCGCGACCAAATATGTTGTAGTCAATATCTTTGTGCAGTGCATTTCAATTTGCTGACACGCGTTCATGGGTTGGTTCGAGGGAACGAGCTCGTACTGCAGAAGGATACACAATATACTAGGGGTACCGGGTGTACCGGGAGTACCGGTTGGTGTACCTGTCAACGTACCTGTTGCTGCGGCGCTCCGACGCCTTCAGGATACACGTCCTTGTGCGAGTGCAGGAAAGCGCCCCCCGGCCGGTGGTTCTTGATGGTCACCACGGCCCCGTACGCGACGTCTGCGTGCCGGGAGCACAAGAGCATCGGTCAGTTAGTCAGCTCCGTCTCAGTGACAGACACAAGCACTAGCGCACTCACTCTTGGCCATCGTGAGGTTGGAGTTCCTGTTGCCGATCAGCTGCGATTGGAACTCCGAGCTGAGCAGCACGTCGCCGGGGCCACTGGGGACAAACAAACGAGGGTCGGAACTCGAAATTTAAACTCTCTTGACAATTTTCACTTCCGTTTCGTTGCGTCACAAGTTGGAAAATTGCTCGTACCTCCTGTTGAGCACGCTGAGGTGGACGTAGAAGATGAAGAGGTAGACGAAGAAGGGAACGACGATCAGACCGAAGGCGCGCGCCACGAAGTGCTTCAACGTCTCCGACTGGAATGCAACGCGCACTGTTACTACGTCGATTCAGATAATTCTTTCTCTAATATCTAAGCCATGGCGATGGATCATTTGGCAAGAAACTTTTTATATTCGAACATGTTCATTCGCCAACAATTTCTTTTCTAAGCCGTGCGGTCCGGATACATTCAGCTTTATACCTTGTTGCAAACATTCAATCGAGAGGGCAAGGTCGCCTTGGGCTCCTGGAGCCCTGTCCTAGGAGGAGGGCGTTACGCCGGCCTTGTCTGCTCACCACGGGCTTGGTGAGGTCGCCGTACATTTGCCAGAGGTCGGCGATGGTGGCAACGCCAACGTACAGCACGACGAACAGGCCGACGAACTTGACTCCTATCGAACACGCGAGCATCGAGCCGGTGAAGAACAGCCACGCCCACCAGCGCGCCGAGAAGGCGCTGGAAAGGGAAGGGTGGTTGCATTTCCCTCTTCATTATTGTGGAAAGTATGGCGGGAAACGTGGCAGAAATGGTGGCTTGTTGTGACTTACACGTCCTTGGCGGAGTTGAATTTCGCGAGGCCCATGATGGCAGCCATCATGAAGAAGAACATGATGGGGTCGAGCAGGATGTAGCGAGACAGCGTCAGGATGCCCACGTCTGCAACGCAGCACATATCAGGAGCCCGTCGGTGGGCATACTTAAAAGTTAATTCCCCCTTTCTTATTGTGTGGTATTTAACGACAAGTTGTTTTTGCAACTGGCCCTGTGGCAATGGTCTAGTAGCGTCGGTGAAATGAGGATGATGATAATGGCTAGCCTAGCCTAACCTAGAGGAGAGGAGGAAAACCCGGGGACAACAGTTCGGTTTACATAACATTAACTATTAACAGGATTCCTCCAGTAATCCATGCTGTCACGAGGTTAATAAGCAACGAAAGTGAATCTAATGTACTAACATTAATTCCCCCAACCTCTATCTCGAACCATGAGTAGGATGGTCACCCACCCAACACCTAACTCAAAGCAGTGTTGCTTAACTTAGGTGATCTCGGAGAATCCGTGTTTCCCTCATGCTTAGGCCAAGGGACGACACGATGGCGGAACCCTTACGCTCCCACATGGCTTTGTGTCTTTCCAAAATAAACACTTCAAAACAGAAACACAAAATTTGTCTTCGTATGTTTCTTTCGCACTTTTTTTCTGACCTAGTTTCAATCACACCAGTGCCACTCATGTATTGTATAAAACAACCAGCCTGTGCTATCGCCCCCTGCTTTACGTGGTTGAATTGCAAGTAGTGCGTAACTACTTACCGAGCAGAATGAGAGTGGAGGAGAGCGACGCCGCCACCAGCGACCTCGTCATCTCCCAGACGATGATGAACGAGAAGGGGACCACCATGGTGCCGAGGAGGGTGCAGAACTGCAAGGAAGTTCACACACCGACGTGTGTGTCAAGAGCATAGAACGGAAATACATTTGCTGTCAATGACAGCAGCCTTATTAATCACACTATTCCTTTGTAAGAACGTATATGTTATGTGGTGATATTAGTGATAGGTTCAATTTTGTTTGCTATATGCTTATTGGTTTTTGCGAATGTCTTGTTCGTTCTCGTGGCTTTTCGTATGAAAAGTTTTGTTTCGGTGAGTGGAGTTTTCCTGAAAGACTCATTCGAAGGCTATCCGTAAATCTCTACCGTCCCGGCTCGGGTAACGAACCCGAACCCTCCCGAAATACTGCGTGCTCTCTCGTCAGGGTCAACTGGTGTTTACTGTTTAGCATCATGTACGGGTGAAACAAACCGGTCTGTTGACCGAATTCGAACATATTTGGAACTTCGTAGTTTCGTCTTACCACTAAGTTCTTCGCCAAAGTGACAGATTTACCTGGTTTTACTCTTATCTGAGGTTGCCAGTGGACAGTGTTACCATTCCTCACATTTAACTGCATTGTACAATTCGCGAACATCAAAACATGAAATACAGTGTAAGTTGTAACTATATGGAAAACTATCAAAACATGAAGACTCAAGCATTCTTATACCTATATATGAGTACAGGTAAATGAAAAATTTGATCAGTTCCATTTTTATTTTACTCCGTGGATGAAGATGTTATTTATTAAACGAGAAACTTGAAATGTATGAGGAAATGGAAGACATTTTTTTAGCGTCTCCTGTGTTTTGCTTGCCGACTTCTTGCAAGGTGTTCATACCTTATACAAAGCAAAATGTGTAAACGCTTTCCTGGAGTTAGCACTCAAAGCGACACCCAATGCGCAAATGCCAAAGATCGGCTCGACTCGAAACGGTTATGGACAAAACCGCGTGCTTTCCGACTCACCAAGCGCATGCCCACGTAGTTGGCGTCTTCGAACTTCTCTCCCGGCTTCTCGAAGGGGAACTTGGCGTCGTAGCCCGTCAGGTAGCCCGCGTAGCCGATCAGCATCTGCCAAAAGCATGGAGCACGGGATACACAACAGCAATGTCGTCGATCCATACCTTGAGTGGGGCAAACCTAATGTGAGTCGGTTTACGTAATATAGATTGAGGGGACTGCACTCGGGAATTAAGAATTAAGGGAATAATTAAGAGAATTTAGAAAGGTGGTATTGCTATAGTCTAGCCTAAACGGTTCCCAAAGGTGATCAGGTGTCGGTACAAATTGTACAAGATCTCAAAGGGCCGGTATATATATATACGATTATTCCCGTTATGACAGATTGAGACCGGGATTTCGGGACAGTGATAACACGAAGGTTAGTGAAAGTTGTCTGACCTTCCCGAGCGGAGGATGCACATCAAAGAAGTACGTGCGGTTGATGTACCAGCCGCCCATCTTGCCGAAGTGAGTCTCATCCCAACTGGAACACCACGACATTGATCAGGAGCTGCAGAGATTACTCTAACACAAATCATGCAATCATGTTCGTGGCTTATTTTGCACGTGTACGAGTGAAAGAATTTGCTAAATTTTATTCCTCCCATGGACCTGGATTAGAGAAACGATCCAGGAAGTATTATCTTTTGTATCAAATCTAAGTGACAGCGTACAAAATGTACTGAATCACTGAAAGTACCATTATAACTGTCCACACAAATGAGCCGTTGCCGGAAGTTAAAGTTTAAACACCCCGAATCACACTCTTGAATTATGCACCATGATTTCCCGGTGATCTAATCATCGGTTTACCAATTTGTGGGCGGGAGGATAATATTGGGGCGAGTGAACGATCCCGTAGGAGAGGACGACATGCGAACGGGAGGGTACGAAGCCAACATACCAAACATGCGCGGGCTCCTCGACCTTGTAGAAACGCGTCGCGAACGCCACCAGGGTGATCACGCCGAACACCACCCACCATTCCATTTCGCTGCTGTCTCTGGAACAACGCAGACAGGGCTAGAACCAACAAATTCCCAAAACAAAGCGGAAAGGAGGAGAAAGGAACCACGCTTAAAGTAGAACCTCTGCACTTCTGCTGGCCAATGAGCTAAAAGTACTTGTGTCAGTTTGCCCATATCATTTAGCACTATAGGTTTAAAAAAATATATCAAAATAGGGTTTGATTGCTGAATGAAGTCTAGCTGATTTCCTGAAGTTTCGTAACCTTACATTTACTTCCTCAAGGGTGATAACTCGAATCACAATTATGTTAGAGCCCATTCCAATTGGGAATGAATCTCCCAGGAGATTCTGAGGCAACGCAGCCTATGAAAAGCTGCAAACAAGATCGCGTCGCGGGATCACCTGTCTTTCGGCGTTGTGACTTCCACACGTGGCTGCTTGCCTCGTGCCTGCGTGTCGCCTCCCATGTCGCCTGTTCAGTGCCGACTGATCGCCTCCGTCTCTGAGCGTCGGGCCCGGGCCAGGAGCCCGTCCTCGGACCGGGCGACCTTCCTCGGTCAACGGTCCGGCATACCGCCAAACTGGCCGAGCCATCGGCTCTCTCGCGTGGACTGATGAACTTGCAGAGATGGACCACTCGGACCCAGCAGCCCGGACCAATTATAAATCGGTCGCATCTTAGAGGAGTGAGACGGCTCGTATTTGTTTCACTTTCAGTTTAAAGGTACACCAGGCTGCAAAGTAGAAAGCGGAGAAGGAGGGCTGCATACGTCCAAGTCGTTTACACACGGAGGCGCAATGCGAATGGCACTAAGTTCCAATTATACACTGACAATTTTCAATAGCGTTTGACGGTTTGAATATGAGCGCTGTGCAGTATAGACAAAAAGTCCTGAATCTGCTCAGAAGAACAAGGCGCGAAAAGCGTCTCCTTGGAAGGCGGCAAACATTTTCGCTTCTGTCGTGACGGAGTCACTGTGTCGCTCCATCGCCAGAAGCAAAGCCAAATGTGAGAAGCCAAATGGGACCAAGGACAGTCATCTCTGCTAATTACTCTGTTGATTTCGCTAATCGCTTCGGAATGCATTGAATCATTCTTCCCTGTGTAAAACATTACAGCGAAGTTTGTACCAAATGCCTTAATCCCTCTAGTACACCTAACTATATACAAAGGAAATCCACAAAGTCCGTGGCGGAAATAAAGTAAAAGACCCAAGTTAATGTTTCATAAATACATTTATTCATCATTTATGCGCAACAAATTAACACGGAACGTAACACGCTAAACATCAAAGAGATCGCGTCAACATCAACACAACAAATTCACAGCTCAACAATTAACATCCTCGCATCGTCGCGTCTCGTGCCGACGCCCGACCCTGCCGCGAGGGGCGAAGGTGTCGCCGGCACGCGGCTTTGTACACTCCTGTCTTTAGTAGTTGTAGTCCTCGTGGACGTCGTAGCCGTCGCTTGGGACGTCGTAGCTGCCCGAGTCGCTGGAGTAGTCGTCTCCATGTCCACCTCCCCCGTGTCCGCCGCCACCGCCTCCGTGTCCGCCGCCTCCGTGTCCACCGCCTCCGTGTCCACCGCCATCGCCTCCGTGTCCGCCGCCCCCGTGTCCGCCGCCACCGCCTCCATGTCCACCGCCTCCGTGTCCGCCGCCACCGCCTCCATGTCCACCTCCTCCATGTCCACCGCCACCGCCGCCTCCATGTCCACCGCCCCCGTGTCCGCCGCCACCGCCTCCATGTCCACCGCCTCCGTGTCCGCCGCCACCGCCTCCATGTCCACCTCCTCCATGTCCCCCGCCGCTACCGCCGCCCCCATGTCCGCCTCCTCCACCCCCATGTTCGCCGCCGCCTCCTCCGCCTCCGTGCCCGCCGCCGCCTCCGCCCCCATGTCCGCCTCCGCCGCCCCCGTGTCCCGCGCCCGAGTGGTCGTTGCCTCCCGAGTTGTGCACGACGGCCTGGAAGCCGTGCTTGCCGGCCTTGTAGGTGACCGTGCGCACGTTGCCGCCCGGCTCCTTGAGGCTGTACTCGCCCTGCACGCCGTGACCGTCGTGGGACTCCTTGGCGGAGTGCGAGTCACCGGTCTTGTGGTCGGTCACGCCGTACGCGAAGTGGTAGTTCGGCTTGCCCTGCAACGCACAAACAGGGGGTGTTACTCATTTATAATCGGAAACCAAGACTTTTATTTAGCATTCAAATCTCAACTTGAGATTGTTCCTTTCAAATGGGGTGTTGTATCGCAAGCTTTTCTATTTCATGGGAGAATTTGATTCCACGCTGAGCCTCAAACGATCTGTTCCCTCGAGGAAAGTGGAGTGAAACACTGCTTCACTTCTCGATTTACCCAGTCTGGACACATGGACAAACCTAATGAAAAATTAGCATGTGCGTAACTGTGTGCACGGCATTTCAATTGGGATAGCACAGGAGAGCCTTTTATAAAAGTTATTTTAACTTTTTGATGTTATAATTGAAGCAATTTACAGCTAGATGAGCATTGCTTTTGTTTGTCCATTGATTGAATGTTATCCAGATTCCCTTCGATGTGTGTCTTTGGAATCATTAGCCATTCTACCAAAAATGATAGTAAATGAATAAGAAATGATGTGTCCCTTTGGATCAGTGTTTGCTTTGCACCAACCAGGAGAACACGGAAGGAATGCACTGCCGAGGATGGACATCGAGAGAAACTCGTGTAGGTACCACAACATTACTTCGAAACCAGAGTATTGCAACTGATGCCGAGCGATCAGGGGGAGGGCAGAGTTAATGTTTCTGAGCCCTCTCTTTAGGAAGAGATGCCGATGCCCGATTTTCCTCAGATGCCATTTCCCGGTTGCCCATCCACGCCTCGAAATCTCCGATGACCGAACGATTTGTCGCGAGTGTTATGCCAATCAAGCCCGATCGGCCACGCTTAAGACCGACCGTTGCACAAACTGCAGCTCTTGCTCGGTGCAACGACAAATTGCACACTGCACCGGAGAAACCCGTCCCTAATCGGCAGGAAACGCAACAGTTCTGTTACGTCGTCTGATCAGTTTGCAGATGCAATTCTTGTCATGGGAAAAAAACGCGGTAAATAAGTGTAGAGTTTTTGATATTTTAATATGTTGGGTCCAATTCGGCTCGACACTCCTTCGCATTCTATATTATCAAAGCCCCTCAGATTCAGATTATTCTGCGCCCACATCTGACTTTTCTTCCGAACTGGAGAGTCTAATTTTCAACCCAACAGACCGGACCTGGTATGTAGCCGTGGAAACTGCAAAAAGAAAACTCACCACAAAGTCGAATGTCTTGCCGATAACTCTTCCGCCGCCACCTCCGCCGCCTCCGCCATGGCCTCCACCGCCACCGCCGCCCCCATGGTCGCCCCCACCACCTCCATGACCGCCTCCGCCGCCTCCACTCTTGCCGCCTCCGCCGCCTCCACTCTTGCCGCCTCCACCACCACCGCCTCCGGACTTGCCGGCCGGCGCTGGGGCGACCTCGTCGACTTCGATCTTCTCGTCTGGTCCATCAACCGGACCACTGAAGTGGGCGTACGAATGCGCATGTCCGCCGCCTCCGTGGCCTCCGCCACCTCCACCCCCATGTCCGCCACCCCCATGTCCACCGCCCCCGCCGCCGCCCCCGTGGCCTCCGGACACGGCATAGTGGGAGAGGGTCACCAGCATACAGCTGATGGCCAGAATCTGAAAAAAATCGGTGAACTCGTTAAAACAAGCCTCTGGAACATATAGTTGTCCTGGAATACTTCATGTTCAGATCAGATGTTCATTTCACAAGCAAGCCTCTGGGAGAATTCAGAACGAAATGTTCTTAGTTCAAATGGCCTGTAACACTTCATGTTGAGTTGTTCATTTCGCAAACAAGTCTCTTCTACAAGACACACTATGCACGCCCTTGAAGATTCAACATTTTGATTTTTGATTGGCCTGTATGCTTTTGGAAGTGATTTTGTAATGCTTCACGCAGAAGATGAGATGAGAGCTCAATGCTTTTTTTTCACTTTTATCGTTATTGACACATGCTGCATTTCAAATCACTATGAGAAATCAACCACTATGAGAGACCACCGTAGTCTCCGAATCTTTCGTTGACTTATTTCAAAATATTGAGACACACTATTGCAGATGTCACAACACGCAAATTGTGACAGCACTTCGGGGATGTCTCGCAAGACATCGTAATCTCGCCAGGTGAAACTGATAGAAAACAACGGCGTTTGGTAACAGCCAACCTACCCTAGTAATCGACACAAAGCCGGCTCTGCTCCTTGCTCTGCACATGTTGGTGGCAGAGATGCAAATTAATAACTGATTATTCCGATAACGGTCCGGTCCTTTTATACTCGAAGTCTCCCAGTCGGACTAATACTTTCTTTGCATGTCGACTCCAATCTTGCACCGGGCGATTCGGCACACTCCGCCGCAACCCGGTCGACGCCGACCCCACGGTTTAACGCGGCACAACAAAGCGCGCCTCTTTTTTCCTTTGCGCTCCAACAGTTTAAGCCGATTCATCACGATCGGATTACATACAATGCGCGGTGAAAAACACTTGCCATTATTTCAAAACTATTTTAGAAATTACGGCATTAATTAAACAGTCAATGAGACGCAAAGGCGAGTGCTCTTGATTGTGTCAGTTCCACGCCGGAAGACGCGAAAACGATCTGTTGATTTCTTGACTCGCACAATGAGGGACTTTCATGGTACTGACAGGCATGCTGTCATTCGTAGATATCTCTGATATTATTCTTCATTACAACGGAATCAATTACCAACTACCGGCACCTGCAGTTGCTTCGTAGAGGAACCGCAGCAAGGGTCCAATTGTTTAGCTTCAAAATTCGGAGTCCGGCCACGTGACTTCGAAGAGACAATCGGAATGCTTGGTGAGTTTCTCAGTGCAGTTTTGTTTTATATGGGAAGTCACAGAAAGTTAGTAATCAGTTAAATAAGTATTGTTTAATAGAGCGATATTACAGAGATTGTGAGTATGGTGCCTCTTTGAACGAGGGACTGTCCGCAGTATTCGATTGGAAATGGTAACTACAATGGATTGCCGGCCGCAGCATCGATCCTGGTGCTTTTCAAAGGGAATGTTGACACTGGGCCACAGTTCGCATGTCGGTGACATGGATGAGAATTTTCTGTTGTGTTGAAATCTTGTGTTATATTATAAATGTAAATATAGTGTGTCGCAACCCAAAGTTCTTCACCCCTAGGTCAGATTGAAGCTACAGAAACATTTAGGGAAATTTCTTGCAGCCATGCATGAACATGATATCCATATTTTATAACCAGTTACCTGTGAATGAATTGTACAAGGGCTGGCTTGCTATTTTCATTGGGATGGTCCCGCACATTCCTTGGTAATCCGTACTTTAATTTACATAATAATAAATTAACTTCACTCATTTTCCGCAAAATTATTTATTTATCGCTCATACGAACATGAGAGCAGAGAAGACTTGGAATTCATGTTAGATTCACAAAAAATTAGCACAATAGGTATTATTCGTATACTATATGTTTGTTTTATGTAATAGCATCATCAATATCTCGTCCTGCCACCCCACCAATCTCTTATCAGAATAATTGGTTTTATAATTGAATGCTATAATCGTGACACGTAAAGGCAGACAGTGTATAACTGCATATAACATAGTTTGCATAACATAGTTTAAACTGCATGACATAGTTTAAACTGCATGACATCGGGGAAATGCAGGCAGTCGAACATTCCCTGGTTCTTCTTGCAGGCAATTGGTCCATCCCCATGAAAGCGGCTGGAGTTCTTGGCGAGGATGACCCTTCACTGGGGTATGTCTCGACGTTGACGCCCTTGCTCTGACATCAGCATGGGACGCCCTGCGAGTTTCGGTGCGTCCTCGACGACGTCTCATCGCCCTCATCTCACTGCTGAATGCTGGCATCACAGGTAACTGCAGGGTGGGTGGCAAAGAATGTACACTGCAGTTCAACGTGTAACACGGGTCACAAGTTTGAATCACGCATGGTAATTTTAGTGTGTTTGGTTGTCGAGTTCGTAGCAGGGAACTGGATTTATATTTAGGCAGACATGTTGTGAAAGAAATTTATCTTGGACAAACAAAGGCAAGAAATCAATTTACCCTTTGGATTTCATGGACAACCAAACAAACCTATACTGTCTCATCTGCGCTTTGAGCTGGCGTTGAGCGACGCTTTGACCTGTAATTTGCACTGTATCTTTCATCAGCCGTTGTATTGTCGGGAATTAACAGAGGTTTACCATACCAAAGAGATGCAGGGTGTTCTAGAGACATACTCAATTTAGATTGAGAGACTTCTTACTTATCTAAGTCCCCCTATCATCTTGTCGCAAGTTGTGCTCGGATAACTCGGATCTTGGCACAAACGTTAAGATGAGAGATAACGCTCGTGTTTAGGCTGCAGTGTGATACTCAAAAATCCTGATGCTATGTCTCCCGTTAAGCCAATCCCTCATTTAGACAGGTGGTCGGCACCAGCTGAACAGTGTGGACTGAATATTTATAATAGTATACAACATGTATTTTTGTCTGAAATCCTCCTCCTAAAATTCGGGATTGAGGAGCAGGTTTGAGGATGTTATTTTGAAAGAGGAATGCTGAGGATATTGAGCACACGAGTGGTTCGATCACATTTGTTTGCTTTATTACACTATTCAAAGAGCGAAGCATGTCAGTGCGATTGCGCATTGCTAGCTGCAATATCCATTATCGTCTAGTATCAATAATCAACAATAAGGTGTCTAAACTACATAATATTATGATAACATCAACATTTAACACATTGTCTACCTCCAACATTAACACGGTGAACAGATTTTTGGGAAAGTTTTACCGAATTACCAAATGAAACTCGAGGTTTGTGTTTCTCTAAAGGAAATTAGTAAGTTTTAGCATGGCGAAGGGTAGCCATGCAAATTGCAAATTAGGCTAGGTACTTTTCTTCAAAGAAACAGGATGCTCAGAGGACACTGATTGCGTTACAGCTCGGTCGCTTTCGGGGCCGCCCCGCTCAGTAACAAGGCAAATTCCATCATCTTAGTTTGCAACTCCTGCAGGCGGCAAAGGGGCTACTCAGTGGTAATAATTGAATGTCCTGAAACAAGCGTGGACGTGGACTCTATTAATATAAGTTAATTTTAATAGCTAGAAAGTAGCCGAAAACTTTTGAATAAACATAATTTAAAATGTGGGCACGATTTTGTGTTTTGCATGAAAAAATTGGTGTACCGATTGAGAAATTTTGCGAAACCTGCTCTAGATATTTTTTCATGTTTTAAATAATGAGATGCCAAAGTACATTTTGATCGTTCGCTTTCCGATCTTCATTAAACTTTATACTAACTTGTTTGCAATACTGAGAAGCAGTCAAACGAAAGTTGTGATGATTAAATTTTGGACGCATATGTTAGCAAACACAAGGCTGACAGTCCCAAAAAAATTAAAATACCCCAAAAGTTGAGCCCAGAGACAGTAGCGATGAAGCGGTGAAGCCTCAAGTCGCGAACGTCTAAAATAGAAGCCCTGCCGTGTTAACAAGCGTCGCAGTCCCCAAAGCACTTGGCCTCGATGTCGACGCCGACGTCTAGTAGTCGTTGTAGCCTCCGTTGTAGGCACCGTTGTTGTGGTTGTTGTTGTTGTTGTTGTTGTTGTACTGGCGACGGGGCTGGTAGTGCACAGTGCCAGGGGGCGACGCGAATTGCTGCTGCTTAATGGTGGGGGCGGTGTTGTGCACCGTAGCCTAAGGGGGAGAACCAGACAACCGGGTTAGTAGGGGAAAACCGGGGCAAACCGGGACAAACCGGGGGAAACCGATGCACATCCAGGCAAACTTGGTCGAGCATGCCCAAACCAGCGCGAACTGGCGAGAAACCAGAGCGAACCATGGATCAACAAACCCCAAGCCAAGAGAGCGTTGTCGGCAAGGCAATTAGTTGGAAGTTTAGTCATAGCAATACTTGCAAATGGGCAATGAGTCTACAAGAATCTTGATTATTGTAGATACTAAATACTCTTTCAGTTTTAAATCGAACATCTGATTCCGGCTGGCCTAAAGAGCCATAAATATTGCGATACTCATGCGGAGGAGAATATATATTTTTAATTTTGAGCAAGGTGTCGAACACAGTCAGGATAAGAGTCATAGAGAGAGTCATGTCTGCCTCGCGTCGTACCTGGAATCCGTTCTTGCTGTCAGCGGTGTAGGTGACGGTGCGCACCGAGCCGTCGGGTTGCAGAAGGTTGTACTGTCCTCGGGTCACGTCTCCGTCGCGCGTCTCCTTGTGGTTCTGCGTGGTGCCCGAGTGCGGGTCCTCGACGCCGTACGCGAACACGTAGTCGGGCTTGGCCTGCACAGGGAACACACGACGGAGGCGTTTAGCACGCTCGATGAGTCTCTCCCGTTGCCCGAATCTCTGATGCGTTCGATCCTGCGTGCTTGCGCTCCCAAAAATAGCAACTCGTGGGAAGCGCGTTGTGGGATCGCAGTTTTCAACTGTCCAACACCTGAATTCTAATTCAAATAGGTTACTATCGACATTCCAAACTCTTGGTTTAAAAAAAAAGAGTGCTAAATGAACTTCTACACTCCATTTCACGTTAAGAAGGAGAGTAGATTTGCATCTTCCTCGAGGATCCACTGCTGCTAGACACGAGCTAAGAGTTTCAAAACTCACAAGCCATGTCTTGAGTCGGACAAAAGGCTCCATGGATAGTTTTGAGCTCTTGGCTCGTGTATAGCAGCAGTGGGTCCTCGAGGAAGATGCAAATCCACTCTCCTTCTTAACATGAAATGGAGATATAAGGCTAAGCAAAAGATTGTAAAATTATAAAGTCACGGGAAACTCCCACAGTTATGCATGTCGAATTGGCAGCGCCGGAAAATCTAAAAAATGTCGTGTCCCACTTCTGGGCGCTCCTAGTTTGTTCCCAGACGAGCGTCGGCGTCCCCACACCAGGGCGACGTCGATCCGGGACGACGTCGTCGGACGTCGCAAGGGGCAGCCGCGCGCAGCGGCGCAGCGCGGCGTCTGACAGTTTGTGCAGCGCGCAGTGAAAGCCGGCGTCGCCAGCCAATGAGCTGCGACCACGCGTAACGCGTTTACATAAACGAATTAGCGGCGATCGGAGCGTGGCGCAAAAACCGAGCGCAAAAACCGCACGGCGCGATTGCGCAATCGGCAAAAGCACGTGAGCAATTTGGGTCACCTCTTTACCTAGAAGTATAACTAGAGGAAGATTCACTACGGCCAAGAAGGGGTCACAGCTCTTTCGACTGGCCCCTATCCTGTGTGAGATTTTGACATGTAAAAGCGGAAAAGTTCTGTCAACGTCTTGCCAACGTCTCAGTAATGAGCGTCTTAAGCCTGCCATACGAACGCCGCGACAGTTCGCGGCTTATTCGAGTCTTTTTTTTCCATGGATTAATTAAGATCGCAGAAGTCAAAGAATAGGACTCATTAGGTCCCTGTTGCAGCTCTAAATAGTGCAATGGTGACAATTAATGTCTTTGCTGGGGAATGGATGGATGGGGGGTGGATTCCGTTTCTTTGGGTCGATTTTTTAAAATGTGCTGCCGGAAAGTTGCATGACCGGCACCGGACCCTTAGACCTTGGTGCCTTAAGCTCGGATTTTCCCAGTTTTTCAACTCCTAGTCTCCTAGATGAGCCAACTGGAAGGTTCAACACTGCATTTGCTGTGTGCGATTGGCTAAATTCAGCTGCAGTGTCGGACTGGCCAGGGGGCTAGGCAGCGATTGCCGCCGGGGCCCCGGGCTAATTTGGCTGAGGGGGCCCCCAGTGTTCGACCTCGGGGGCCCCTCCGAGGCGATTACAATTTTTTAAGGAATGGATTTCTAGAAAAGTTAATCCGAAACAGATGCGACGACTTTTTTTAAGGGAGCCCCTGCGATAGTGTGTGCTGGCCACTTTTTGACCCTTGGGTAGCCAGTCCGACACTGTTCAGCTGTAACTCATTGGAATCTCTGAATTCAGTCGTAACTCCTAGTTGGGATCTCAACTAGGAGTTGGAAAACTTGGTACAAGCGAGCTATGCGTTTGAAAATGCAGCCCTGTGTCCAGGGCCAGCCCACACATGACGCACCTCGTAGTCGACGGTGGACTCCTGGGTGTACGCCTGCGAGTGCGGTCGATGCAGGTGCTGGTGGTGCGGGTCCACGGGCAGCTGGAGGTTCTGGTAGTGCGGATGGGCGGGTGCAACCCCCACGGGCACCTGCACCTGACGGATCTGGCCCGACACGGGCCCCGTGAAGCTGTTGTAGTGGTAGCCGTGCTGGGCCGACGAGAGCGCCGCCAGCGCCGTCAGCATCAACGTCTGCAACGGAATGGTTCCGAGATCAATTAAAATGAAAGGATTTGGGACTTTGTTGCTCGTGATAAAATTTTTAACGCCTCATATTTAGGACCAAATCTACGTTCTAAAGAATCACAACACCGGTTACGAGACCGTTGTGAAGGTGATCGATCTTTGATTATAGGTATTTTAATAGAGAGGGGTATAGCTGGCTATGAGAAGAGGGTAGAAGAGGGTAGAGGGTAGAAGAATTGGTTTTCAGTTGATAAAACCATAAGTGACCTTGACATGTATGTTGATAGCTGCATTTTCACATAATATAAACAACTAAAAACGGTTTATGCACCAGAAGCTTGTAGGAGGTACCAACTGTAATGGCAGATGCAAGTGAATGATTGTCAACAATTTGTGTTTATTTGAAACCTCATCGACCCTCCAAGTGGTTTTGGGGTTTTGGTGAATAGTGCGTCTGCTTTACAGGGTGAATGTTCTACTTGCTTGCTGGGTAGCAGGGTAAATAAATATATGTAGGTGAAGATACGTTCGGCTAGACAAATTTTTAAGTCCATGTGTGACAAAACAGGTAGAACATTGTTGACTCGCGGTGCTTTCTTATTTCTGTGCATATTACGAGTTGCGAAAGGTCATCTCTACGATAACGAAAGAAAGTCATTTTAGCCGAGTCATACATGAGACTTGATCAATTAAAATTCCACGTCATTTGAACCGTTAGAAAATAATGCTAGACGTCCAAGTATTTTTACAAATTGCTTCGATTGCTGAAATTGCAGCAGAGTGAAAACGCAATGCACATGGAAACAATGGCAAACATTAATGCTACAACTTTTAACAAGAACACTTCTATGGAATTATAAGACGCGAGCTAGATATTTTTTAGCCCAGCGTTAAAATCTGGGTGCTCTTAAGTTTTGAAGGGCTGATTTAGCGTTGCGGTAATGAGACATGGAGAAAAAACCGTACTCTTAGTTCTCTATGTACTTTACATAATATAAGATTTTCATGGTGGAGGTTGCTATCTTACCTTGGATTTACTAGCTTTTGCTCGTACTCCTGTAGACAGGAGGTATAGGTTTATCTCCAGCTACACACAACCCAGCCCCTCGGCTAGGGGGTTGCAGAGTTGAACCCCTAGCCGCCAAATATACACTGATTGTTCTAGAGCCAGTGGTCCACTTACCTTGTAGATAAATGCCATGTTTGAGTCTGCACTGCTCTGTTTCTATCGGTGCTGGGCTGATGAGGGCTGATGGTTGATTGTGCCGATAATTCGCACCTCCGCGTTTATATACCTGGGCCGCACTGGCAAACGTGTGATATAACCGCCATTGTCCAATCGGGCCGTGGTAGAAATTGGCCGGTGCGACTCCGAGGAAACCGAAATGCGGCGCCCGCCGCGGCGCGCGGAGTCGCGTGGAAAGTGCATGCATAATGGCAGCGCGACCGACAAAAACCGCAGCCGTTTTTACTTTTCCACGGCACGCGACGCACTGCGCTGCACTTGTTTCGACACCTTAGCCATGGCAATTACACCTCTACATGCTTGACTAGTGGCACGCCAGAATTCGACCGATGTGGACTGCGTTGTGTTCTCAATTGCAACTAACATTCGGTATGTTCTGAAATCTAAAATAACGACTTGCCAATATTGTCAGTCTCGACGAGGAATCGAGCCCCGGATCTATAGGATGGTGTTCTGGTGTCATACCCATAGAAATTCCGTGCCTTTTGGAGCCATCGTGACTTCTTAGGAAGTGTATGAAGAGTAGGAAGACCTTCGTTGGTTCGATAGTATCTGTATTGCAATCAAACTTGTGTCTTCGAAATTTACCTGGGTGGATGTGCGAAAGATATTTGCTATACGTACCCGGGCCGGGGGTTGACCAACTACTTCTATTCTTTTCAGGCTAGACCATCTGTATCTTTAGCTTCCCAGTTTACAGAGATCGTGGGTGCCGCTTGCTGTCATTGCGCCTTGAACCAGTCACGTTCCACGGCCTGCGAGATCTGCGTCCTATATATGAGGACCCCGTCGGCACAAACCCAGACTGCCTGGCTGATCGGTGACAATCTCGCAGATTCATTGACGTGTTTGGCACAGTTTGCTGTCAATATATACGTAAACCTAAAAGGTCGATGGAAATGTTCAAACAGACTTTCATTGATTAACTATGTATAAGTACATTTTTGGGGCCAGTTCATGACAACTTCTGCCTAGATCAGTGGTACTCAACCTGCCGCCCGGCGCATAGATTTTTCGGCCCACCTCCAAATATATTATTATATTTCAAATGCTAACTACGCATGTAATTCTCACTGAAAAATATATTGATTTGAAATTTCCATAACCTTCTTTACAAGTGCATATTTCCAAGGTATTTTTACTGTCAAATCTCCCTAAAACGCATAGGATTTGCACCAAAAAATTCTCGAAATTAAATTATTTCTTGGGGATTGAATTGAACCCACAACGCCCAATTTTCCGTAAGCTGGATCAATTTTCATCTCGTTTCAAGTGCAAGTCACGAAAATGCGTTCAATACCCACAAGTAACACAATGCTATATCTTGCAAATCGCGAGTTTTGTGCCAAATTACCCTTTGCGGCCCGCTGAGGTCACACATTTCCTTTCAATGTCCCGGTGAAAAAGAAGGTTGAGTACCACCTGAGTATACCACCTGAGTATACCACTGGCTAGCGCCTAGAGATGGTCCAAGGGGTTGAAGTGAGCGTGCGCGTCGGGATTCAAACCGCGCGTCGCCAGTTCCACCTCTCTCCACTAGGGGCGTCGCGACGCCGCGATCGATGCGTCGGCGTCGGCGTCGCAGGCGTCGTGACGCCAGCTGATCGCAGCAGCCGAGCGAGAGACTCCTGTCATCCGCTTCGACAATTTTTTCGCTCTTTTAATACTTGTTTCACGATTAGTAACCGATTAAACCGTCGAGATCGTGGTTTCAGTGGTGGTTTGGTCCGTCGGCTTCGTGGTGTGAGGCGTGGGCGCCAGGGAGGAGGTTGTGGCGTTCGACAGGTCGCGTATGACAGGTCACATCTAAGCCCCCTGGATTGATTCTTACCAGGTACACCTGTGTCAACTGGCAGTTCCAGAGGCTCTTGCATCACTGCGTAATGTGTATGTCGTGTAACGAGTTGCTATCGGACTTCCATATTCAAGTGACATCAATTGGCAAATCCCTGCAAAGCGTCGAGAGACGTGTTCGCAAACTGAAAGAGTACAGATAATCCAGATCACTGGTCCAATGCAACCTACTGGGCTAGAAGACCCAACGGATCACACGCATGGGCTACTGAACTGTATCACTTTTCACTCCTTTTTCGAACCACCTGAAATAGAGGACCTCATGAGCGTTGCGTTCCCTTTGGGTCGGATGGTGCGTGGCGTGGCGTGAACGTGAAGGGACGCTCGTTCGACGCTCGGCAGCCCCTGAACGAGCATGAAACGGCAGAACGTGAGGACGCTCTCTCTGGTGGTGTGCACCTTCACCTACCTGCTGATCGGGGCGGCCGTGTTTGACGCCCTCGAGTCCGAGAACGAACACCGACGGTACGAGTTCCTCACCGGTAGGTAGTGCCACAGGTTCTTCTGGTAACCCCCTGACTTGATTGCGTGCTGACTGCGTGGCTGCGTTTGGAAGAGACGCATGCTATTGCTGCTCTTTTCCGATTTAAAAAAGGGAATGCAGAAGGGAGAAAGGTATAAAAAACATTCACGGTCATCTTAAACATTATGATATACATTCATATTCCAGACTTGGAACCCATGTACACATTTTACTATGCATTCATATTATAGAAATACAACAACACAGAATACACAGTAAGGGGGAAAACAATCACAGAATTGATATAACAAAACAATCCGTTGTGCCCATCCGTGGGCAAGCCTGTCAGAAGCAGCCTATGTGACCACTACTTCGACTTGAGTAGGTTTTCGATCAGGAACATATCGTCCCGGTGCTTGATCGTCTTCCTCGGCTTGGCCGTCGACCGGAGGCCAGCCGCGTCCGCTTCTTCCGATGCTCGAGCGACCCTTGGCCCTCCGACAGCCTCGACCAAGGTCTCGACTTGCCCCAGCTCGACCAAGGGTTCCTTGAAACCACCCTCCTCCTCGGGGAGGAGATTGCGGAGGTGCCTCGGCTTGGGCAACGCCCCACAAGCCAGGGCACCGATCAGACTGACAGCCACCACTGCGTGCAGAGTGTTCATTTCGAAACGATGTGTCCGCTTATTCACGAAATACTTGGGTTCCTAGGGACGTGAGACCGCCACGGAGATGTGTTGCTTATTCACGAAATACTTGGGTTCCTAGGGACGTGAGACCGCCACGGAGATGTGTTGCTTATTCACGAAATACTTGGGTTCCTAGGGACGTGAGACCGCCACGGAGATGTGTTGCTTATTGAACTTCAGCTTGACGGTACTCCCATCTCCATGGACGCAAGCCGATAAAGAGCTGTCCAATGAGAGCGTGCCAGATCAGAGAACAATCGAGAACGCTGACTTGAGACTATGTCGAGAAAACGCGTCACTAGCCGTGATATTTTCATTAATTGAATGAATTACTCGATTTATTATTTCAGTTTGCGAAGGCACGCCGATTTCGGTGGATATAAATATTATACAACTGGGGAATAACATACCGGGTTGTTTTCTAATGCGTTTTAATTAGCTATTGTAACGGAACGAGGTTCAGATTCAACATATGATAACAGAATTGATTCAATTCATTCATGCAATGCTAAGTATACATCAAAACTTAACAACATATCAATGCTATTTCGTTAAAGTACGCTTTTTAGTATGTATTTATTTGTACATGCAAATATTAATTTCTGTTCAAAGGGTTTTTATTCTATTTGCCATTTTAGGTTTCCAGTTTCTACAAATTGGCATTTTTTTTTGTTCCTTGGCTTCCCTGCTGAAAATTCTTACCACGATCTTGCAAGATCATCTCAGATCTTGCAGGATCTAGTTAGATCGTGACAAAAGATCTTGCAAGATCTTGTCACGATCTTGCAATATATTACAAGATTTGTCACAATCTTGATACAAGATCTTGTGGAAAATCTTGTAATATTTTGCAAGATTTTGCAAGATCCTGCAAGATCTTGACACTAGATCTTGGTAAGAATTTTCAGCGGGGTTATGTTATCATTGTTACAAATACATGCCATGCCACTTTGCTCAACAGCTTCAAAATCATATACCCCATGGCCATGCTCCAGGGAAAGGAACTGCCTCGCCATATCGTCCCTCTTGAAGACGAGATGCCTGTTGTTGCAGAGGCCAAGCAGAACCTGCTGAAGCGGTACAACATCAGCACTGAAGACTACCGCATGATCGAGCTGGTGATCATCGAAAACAAGCCACACAAGGCCGGACCGCAGTGGAAGTTCGCGGGTGCCTTCTATTTCGCCACCGTCGTGCTTGCCATGATCGGTAAGGCCTGTCCAGCCGCACCCATCCCTAATTATCTATGCGTAACTGACAGCGTTCATGCTGCATGCATAGTCATAGAGCTATAGTTGCTCTTTTATTTTGGCTCATTATGCTGTAGGTTCTTTTAAAGTGATTCTTCCACAGTCCATGCCACTTCGTTTTCGGTGACAAACGGTGGAAAATTTAAAATTATTCGCACTATATAATTTATGTCCAGGGATTTCCAATTTAAAAATGTGCGCTACAATTGGTGCCGAGCGGTGGGTTCGTTACAAATATATTCGCTATAATTGGTGGTCACGGATGGAAACTTTATAAATATTCGCCCAACAATTCGCGCCCACAGACGCAGCATTTAAAATTATTTGTTGTACAATTGGTGACCAGGGGTGGGATTGAAAAAAAAGCTCACTACAATTGGTTGCATAGGGTGGGATCTCAATAAAATAATGTCTTTTGCCTACGGCAGGTTCTAGTTTCGTCCCATCTGCTTCCCCAGTAGGGATGTCATCAAATTGACACACTCTTATCGAGTTGCAGATAAAAATGTCACTATATTGCCTCTAGGCGTCAAGTTCTAATCGGTCCCCTCTGTTTGTGTATCCTAGGGTACGGCCACTCCACACCGGTCACCGTCGGAGGGAAGGCGTTCTGCATGGCCTACGCTATGGTGGGCATCCCCCTCGGTCTGGTCATGTTCCAAAGCATCGGCGAGCGACTCAACAAGTTCGCCTCTGTGGTCATCTGTCGCGCCAAGCGCTACTTGCGCTGTGCCAAGACGGAGGCGACGGAGATGAACCTGATGCTGGCCACGGGGCTGCTCTCGTCGGTGATCATCACCACTGGAGCAGCCGTCTTCTCGCGCTACGAGGGATGGAGCTACTTCGACAGCTTCTACTACTGCTTCGTCACGCTCACCACCATTGGATTTGGGGACTACGTGGCGTTGCAGGTATGAGGGTGGGGTCCTATAGGGTGGGGTATCTTAGGGTGGGGTATCTTAGGGCGGGGTATCTTAGGGCGGGGTCCCATAGGGCGGGATCCCATAGGGCTGGGGCTCAGGCTGCGTGAGAAACCATCAAAAGTAGAACGAGTTGATCAAAGTTTAATTTAGGCGGATGATAGTCTTAAACTGCATTGTGTTTCGAACTTCGTCGGCCTAGAACTAAAAGTGTTAAAGTGCATGCAAACATTGTTTTGAGCTAGACGCATTTTAAAGTCTGGACCCGATCACTTGGGGGTACCAACATTTAAAATGTATTTATAAAAGTGGTCCGTTGACATTGGCAATCTTTCCGCCAGATGGAGCTAGTCGGCCTGAACAGCCCACAATAAATTAGGGTTTCAAATAAGGATTTCAGACAAATCTAGAGATATTTAGATCGCCGTGCTTGAATTTTTTATAGATGCAGAAGCTGGAACCAACATTACTGAATTGGTTGCATTAGCCCTGCAATTTTAGCTTCACTGACCTATCGTCTGCACATTGCTTTCTGTTTTACGCGATGAAAAGCTTGCTCGAAAGTAACTTTGCAGATACCCGATGCAGTCGCAGCTAGCGGGCGCTGCTGCGACACGTACTACATTTGTTTTCAATCCACACAAAAAGTTGGCCATTCCGTTCTGCCAGTTAGCTCCCAGCTCGTCACGGCGCATTAATGCACTGCGTGGTTATCTTGCCACACAACTTCGCTATGCAAAACTAAAAGAATTCCGAATTAATAAAAAGCCATGTAGGAGCTGTAACTAACTCGGAACAGAAAGCCAAGTCATAAACTTATAAATGTTTTAGTTTGGTACTTGCAAGTGCTTGTGGTTTTTATTGACATAACATCGTTCATAACGAAGCGAAACTCCAACGGCCGGCTCGGTGGGAGTAGGTCATATTTCACTGCGAGGAGGGTAGCTGTCAGATAAGTAGGACAGCGTGGGGGCTACGAAAAGCAGGGGTGTGGGAGGTGGCCCCCAACTTTTCGGCGCAAGCACTTTGTCTGCGAATCAAAGTGGCAAAATACTGAATCGCGATATCACAGCATCACAATCCACATCGGACACCCATCAAAAACGCTTTCCTCCATCTACAGAACGACCATGCGTTGATCAACAAGCCGGGCTACGTCGCACTCAGCCTCGTCTTCATCCTCTTCGGGCTCGCCGTCGTCGCCGCCAGCATCAACTTGCTAGTTTTGCGCTTCATGACCATGTGAGTGACTCTTCTTCGACATGACGGCTACATCGACGTCTTAAACCTTAATTTCTTAATTAGTTTGCCAGGAAGCGTTCAAAGACCGCATGAAATGGTAAAACAGTTAGCCTACAATTATAGTTAACGTTTTTTCACTGGACTAACGACTAAACGTAGACAATATTTTAATCGAGTGGAGTATGGACTACAAATTGTTAGTCACTAATCCACTGGACTATCGACTAACAGAAGTTTGTCGCAGCCGCACATAGTTGCAAGATGTATTAGTCGCTATTCCATTAGTCGTTATATTCAGTGTCCCCGGAATAGGCACGCCCTTCTTGTAAACAATCTAGGTAATGCAGCTCGCGTGCGAAGCCACAGAGATGCATTCCATCTTCCTGAAACTAAGCCAGGTATAAGCGATATCACGTCGTCTCTTCGCTGGTTGACCTTTCCGGCATTCTCGGTGTGCAGGCGCAGTTTCTATCAAACGCCACTAGAGTTATGGAATAGCACTCGGCTATGATCTTCCCTTTGAGTCTATAATGTTTAAACTTTCTAGTAAATCTATGTCTGAGTGAATTGCAGGCATTTCCTGTCTACACAGGATAATAACTGATCAATTTGTACCACAAACGAAACGTCAGCGAAACAACTTGAAACAATGCGACATTTTGGTTTTCCGAGTTGGTTCCAGTTGTGAAGTTTCATTTCTGGATGGTTTAAATAACTAAGGCAAGCAGACTGAAGTAGCATGACGCCTACAAAAAGTACAAATAATGCTTGGCCATAAGTAACATAGGTTGTTGGGTATGAAATATACGCCACATAGCGGGAAACTTTAAGTGTGCGAATTACCGAGCTAGTTCTGGGGGTGGAGCGTTCGTCACCAAAGTTCGCGTGAATGTATGAGAGGAGCAACACCACGGTCTTCCCAAGCCTCCCAAAGCTCAGCATTTAAAATATTGCCTGTCAGAACTTCAGAATCATACGCTCAAATCCTCAAGTCCAATGAGCGAAGATGGCAACGTGAAAATCATCCGCACGTTTGTCCTGGTTCTAATCGTGAAAACGTTGTGACCGTCGGACGTTTCGTGGTTGTCCAGGAACGCCGAGGACGTGCGTCGCGAGGACAACGAGTTGCAGTCGGCGTCGCACCACGTGCTCACCCTCGACGGGGAGGCGTTGGCCGCCAACGGCAAGCTGCTGGCCGGACACGTCATCTTCGGCGGCAACCAGCAGGACGACCAGCTCTCCGTGTGCTCCTGCACCTGTCTGGGGACCTCCAGGTGCGGACTTGAGCCTTAAGGACGTTAGATTTGGTGACACTTTATACTTTGGCGAAGTAATGAAGAAGTGAGTATCCACTGACGACTGTGGGTTGCCATTGGCGATTGAATTGTGGTGTAACGACGCCCTGTTTTGATAGCCCTATGTGGCACTGGTCTAATGGCGTCCGTGTATGATATGGTGAGGTTGAGGAGGGTCATGAACCTAACCGAGCAGAGAAGGGAGGATGGGTAGCCTAATTCTGTCAAAATCAATAAGTCGATCACCGGCTTTACGTCCATTCTTATAGGAAGGTACATTTTTAACAACAGGATTCCGAGGAATGCAGGATTCCGAGGAATGCAGGATACCGCGGATTCTGAGGATACTGTCGAGAGGTTGACAAGTATAAGGACAGTGGAGCTGTTGTTCAAACTTCAATCCCTCCAAGTTCCAACAAATCAATTGTCGAATGGATATATAGAACATGATGCAAAATAAGTTTCCTTTGCATTTGTTGTGTCTCTGACTACGATCAACATAAATTACATTATGTCACATTGCGATTCATTAATGTAAAGAGTTATCGAAGAAAGCCCTGAAGCGTTCTTGTTCTTTGAACTACCGAATTGGCTATACAGTCTATAAAGCTCATTTGGAGTAGGAGGGAGCTAAGATGTATGGAACCAGTGCCTGAACAATGATCTGAAATATTCCGGACTTCAAAGTTCAAACTGCACAATTGACGCGCTACATGTGTTGACTGAATGAGGCAGACCATGTTGATTTATGATCATATTCGTGATTTACGTTCAATGTGTTGAGGGTAAGGCTATGAGAAAGGTCCCAACCTGCAGTTTCTTTCTGTTCGAAAGCATCAAGAGAAGACCCCGGAGAGACCGTTCCCCTCTGATATTACCTTATATTACACAATCTTGTATCGCCGCCGTGTTCTCGCAGGAGTCACCAGCCGCAGCCGCACGTGGAGGAGCCCGTCTACCAGCCGGTCGAAGACACGACACTCCGCTGCGGCGTCGGCGTCGACGTCGGCGTCGGTCTCGGTTTCGGCGGCAAGCGAGCGTCCATATGACGTCAGAGCTGCATGCCGGCCTGCGGGCTCGTCTATGCGCCCGAGCAGCGTCGCGCCTCCGTCTGATTCCACGACGCCGTCTAACTCCACGCGACCCCTGCTACAAAGCCACGACACCCTCGAAAAGCAGAGACAGGGAAGAGTCCAGGTCAGGCCATCTTCGTTCATTCGCCGTGCGTCTCGGGATGTTGTGAATAAGTAATGCCAATCCCGCACAACGCGCGTTGACTAGAGATGCCATAATATACATCGTACTTTGTGCTGAAAAGGAATAAGGTCGCTGCGTTCGTTTGAAGGGAATTGTGATTAACGTGCTGCTTGTGCGGTGTCTCCACAGTCTCCGTATTTCTCTGTGCCAATGAAAACATGTGCTGAAAACCAAAAAACTGCTTCTTCCCCCCCCCCCAAGTTGAAACCCTTGCGCGTGAGTGTCATGGTTTTGGTGCGATCTGGGCAAACAGGCGTGACCTCAAGCGTAGAGGTCGTGTGCGGGAGTAGTTCTCTGCCCAATCTTCCCCCGAGAATTCGATTACGTTTTCCGGGGCCGACAAACGTCTTCAGTGCGTGACACTTCGGATGCGGTGACGTCGATGTCGCAGTACCGCGCTTATCAAATCATCTGACATGACACTTCTTGATAATTAAAGGAGATAATTTCCACCACAGTTCTGTGCTTTCTTGATAAATGAAAATACACGAACGTCTCGCGTTTTCCGCTAAGAGCTTCCATGACGAGAGTCGTCCGAAACGAAGGGAGAGTATAATTTCTTTTGTTGAGCTACACGTCACACAACTTAGGTAAGTTGGACAAAGTTAAGATTGGACCGACGTTATGGCAGTGCCCGAGGGATGAGAAGACTCGCGACTTCCTCACGGGAGTAAAGTCCAAGATTGCAATTCCAGACGAGCCGCGGAAAAGGCCGCTTGACTGGCAAGCGATCTAAACCAGACCGCGATTGATTGCAATGTGCGCTGACCCAGAAGAGCTGACCAAGTTGGCAAGCTGACATCACTTGTTGCTGAACGCTGAACGGCACTCCAGCAACAAGCCTCGTTTGAGGCCTGCTTTTAGAACGAGGTTACAGAAAAACTGAACTCCAATAATGTAATACTTAGAATTTCTTTACTTGGCAATTTGATAATATTTGTCTCTGCTATAATATGATGGTACTTTCTACTACCCACGACCGTGCTGTTATCCATGTACAGTTATCCCAAAGTTTACTTAAGTGACGGAAGTGAGTTTGTTAAAAACTTGCCTCATTTATTATTATGAAAATGTACAGCAATAAAGTTAAAAACGAGTCGAACATTGCGTTCGCCTGAGTCTCGTTTCCTGTACATTTCAGCTTCCCCGCAATTCTCCCAGGTACACCCAGAGGCCTTGTCTTCTCTAACCCCCGCTATTGGCACCGTGCAATTAACCGGCAACTGTCGTCCTGCTCATGCTGGTGACGTCGGAGCACCGCGGCGTGGGCGGTTCAATTTCCAGTGAGCTTCCCCTGGGCGTCGGCGTCGGCGTCGGCGTTGGCGTCGGCGTCGGCGTCGGCGGGCCCAGCTGCGGCTGCCACGGGACTCAATTGTCTTGACATGGCCGGGCGCTTTCTTTACCCCGTCAGCAGCCGGTAGAAGGAGCACTCATTTGCTCGAGCTCGGCCGCAAGAGATGCCAAATGGGGACACAGACAATTAAGTGTAAATTGTATAATCTAATAGTTTTAATACCCCGTGCCCGTTCAAGTATAAAATGGCGCTACGAATTTCTAATTAGATTTCTGTTTCGACGACAAATTGCAATTAAATTAAAGGACAAGCAAACGTTACTTTTAATTCGTTTTATTTGAATGTTTTATGTCAGAATTAACATGGGCAATTACACATTTGGCAACATGTTAGTTTTATTATTATTCACAAATTGGCGACTAGATCCGATTGAAACATTGAGCGCGAGGCAGATCTAGGAATAGCAGTGCCCAACGGCAGTTCACAATCACAGTTTTGCGAGTTCCCGACATCTACATCACTTTTCTTCCACGCCCTCATTCTTGTCAGTCTCTCCGAACGCACCACCGGTCGTAGCTCCACATAAATGCATAATGGCAATCTCGTTTCAATTCAACAACGCTCTTTTTATATCTGGCTCTATTAGCGGCGCAGTAAGGCCAAAAAACAACAGTTAATGATTTGCATCATGAGCAACTTGCCAAAATCTGTGCAATAAACACTGAAAGGATTGCTTTGCAGTATGTTCTCGCTATCCTGTTATCCGAAAGAAAACTGTCATTGAAAGTTATCGCAAGAACCGCTCCATTTTTGAGAGTGGTCGCGTCTGATCGAGGCACGACCCGTCGACGAACGTTCACGTGACAGACAGTCGCACCAGCGTTTCTCTGGGTGAGAGCGCCGTTTCCGCTGCGCCGACTGCGCCGACTGCGCCGACTGCGCCGACTGCGCCGACTGCGCCCGCCTCTGCGCGCGCAGGCAGCAGCACCAGCGTGGTGCGGTTGGTGGAGACGGCGCACAAGTGCAGGTGCGACGCGCAGCTGGTGTGCGCAGCGAAGTCGTCGTGCGCAGCGCGTCGAGCATCGGGGCAGCCGACGAGGGTTTCAAGGACGCGCAGCACGCAGCCGGACAGCTGCAAAGGGGCAGTGATGAATGAGTCGAGGCTGTGTGTCTTTGATTTTGATTGGTGCATTGGTTTCTAATCTCCAATTTGCTGGCCATTCACACGATTCCTTTCATAAAACCAGGGGGGATTGTAGATGTTGTAACCCATGGAAAATCGACCATATCGCCAGGTTGTTTTACTATAGCCACCTTTATTCAAATATATTTTTTAATAAAAAAGAGGGATGCAACTTCCCACAAATTTCTGTATTTCCAGGTATTCTCAATGGAAACCACTAAGCCCACGAAAATGAGAAAAAAGCAATGAGAAACAGCGGTCTTTTAAGGGGCTGATTTTCAACAATTTTAAAAGGTAGTCGCAGATATTTTTGCGCAATGAAGTGAACTTCAGAAGTCTCCTCACAGAAAAGACGAAATAATATTTGATTAATTCCCGAGTGACATGAAACAACATGCGCTGTATTTTTAGAAAGAGTATCCTTTCGTATCTCGCTCGGAATCCGCTCGAGGTCGTTTTACTAGCGCGGATCTACTTTTTTTTAATGAGAAGCTGGCTCTGAAATAATAAGGTCTGCGTATCATTTTGAGGAGAAACAAGACGCTGGCAACGACAGTATCGGGTTTGTCGAGGGTCGGTATGCGCCCCCCGAGGATGATCCTAAGGACGGGACCCGGCGCTGATTCCAGACATCAAACGCCGCGAGATTCCCGAAATACCCGGCGATCTTCGCGTCCCTTTCCCTGCCTCCTCGAGGCGCGGATAGGCACGCGAGGGCGATGCCCAAAGGAGCCCTCCAGCCCACGCCACGCCGTCGTTTGTTTCGCTAGCCCGTGCGAAAGAGCACTTCGAATCACCGTTATAAAATTCAGTGACACTGTATTTATACTCCATTCGGCAAGATTGGCATACATAAAAATCGATTGTTGTGAAGCCCCTGGGCACGCAGCCAACGGGATATATATATCTCTTTACCGAATATTGTAGGTATACACGATATACAATTAAATAAAATAGACCGCCTGGTCCGAAGGGCTATTATAGCGACTAAAAGTATACCTTACCCTAAACTTAATATTATATATTATACAGTAGCTTGTTAAGAGTTGCAAGGGCTATTATGCCATTAGTGTGAGAAGAATTAACTTGACTCCAAATTTGAGTGATATTTAGCGAGATCTGTAAGTTCCCTCTTGCATAAAGATAACACAGTTGTGAAAGAAACTAATTCAAACTGGGATTTGAATGCTAAATCAAAAGTCTCTCTGGTTTCCCGACGTTTCGTAACAAACGCTAGTTACTTTATCAAGGGTAATAGCTCGTCTGACGTTAACAACGTGATACATAGGAATTAACGAGATACGTGATACGGAGGATACGGAGGAAAATGGCTGGGCAGGTAGATAGAGGAATAGAGTATCAAAGGTATTGTTTTGTGGTTCTTTTGGAAGGTTAAATTTTAATGCTTTGAATAGTGGGTTTACATTCCTTGAGACAGCATACATTATGCACTAGGAATTCACTATTTTTTCACATCACATTGGATGAGATTAGTTAGTATAAAGAGACGATCACGAATAATTGCTTTTTTCATAAAATTAAATGTTGATTTTTAAAAAACCAATTTTTCGAGGTCGTCTTTCATCGGGATTTTGGAAGGTTTTTAAAATATAGGTAGGTAAAAATTCATTCTTTTGGAATATTATTGGACTTTGCCCGGATCATTAGAATTATGGAAGCCTAGATTAAAAAACAAGTATTGGTTCTTTTGTTCACGTTTTTAACGTCAGTCGAGCTATTACCCTTGATAAAGTAACTAGCATTATCTTTGTAGCATATGTTACGAATCCCTTGATAAAGTAACTAGCATTATCTTTGTAGCATATGTTACGAATCCCTTGATAAAGTAACTAGCATTATCTTTGTAGCATATGTTACGAATCCCTTGATAAAGTAACTAGCATTATCTTTGTAGCATATGTTACGAAACGTCGGGAAACCAGTGAGACTTTTGATTTAGCATTCAAATCCCAGTTTGAAATTGTTTTTTTCAAAACTAGTGCTAAAGATAGGAGATAGTTGACATGGGTCTAAGAAATTTAATAACATAGTTGTAAACAGTTAAGTAGGTAATTGCTAGTTACAATTTTTGCTAATTGATCAGGTAAAAATATCGAGTTGGCCAACTAACTTTAAAACTACAGTAAACGAGAAAATGATTATAGAGGCCATTGCCCGGTCTTTTGAACAAGCTGAGCGTATAGTCTTAAAACCCGCTTCCAAAGTTCGACTGCACGTTATACTGTTTAAAAATGATAAAATCACAACAAAACAAACAGCAAAATGCAAACATTACAAACAAACTACAAAGAGAATGCAGTGATCACACGGTTGGCACCTCTGTGTTGCGTAAGCCGTACATCCAGGGGTTGGCTGCACTGGTAGCGAACACGGGCAGGGCTGCCAACACCGCCGTCCAGCCGCGCAGATGGCGAGTGCCCCTCAACGCGTCACCCAGCATCAACGTCTGCAACATCAACGCCATGTCATTCAGCGCGACTAACCCATTACGCAGCAAGGCTGCAATGTCCATTTATTCAATGACGCCAACATTATCTCCACGCGTCGCCGGGAATCAGCTTCTGCTTTATCAACGGCATGTCCTTCAACGCGGCTAACCTCCAACGATCAATGCCTCGAACGTCCGAAATTGGGCACAAAAATATCTACTCAGCCTCGTGTTACGTGATTTGTATAGGATCCAGGAACTTCGTTGAATCAGTGACCTTGGAATCGACATCGATAGTTTCGTAACTTCCTCTCGATGTATGTGTCTGGCCTTCGCTTTTCAACAGCAATTTCAGCGCCGTCACAGTCGAGGTTGACAACGTCTAGCGCCAACATCAGATCTAGCTTCCCATCATTTAGGACGCCCGATCTGATCTAACATTGCTGTCGCAACGTCTCATCCCATTAGTATGAACGCCGTCCTAAGGCATGCATGTAGCTTTCAGCTTTAAACGACACTGGTAGCTGGGAAATGCCGTTCGAGCATTGAGCGATCGTAACGTGTACAAAGCACGACGGCAGCGACGAAACAGATTGCAGTGGTTATTAATGGTTATTGCTTGCACCGAGCTCCAGAGGAAACTGCTGATTCACCGAATGCAATGCGATGCTGTGAGCTGCACATGCCCGTGCATACGGGGGGCGATTTAAAATCTGTGCCAATGCCATTGTCGTTCTGTGCAAGCTGCTAGCCATGGCGGTGTCTACTTGTTATGCGGGCGGGATATCTCGCAACAAATCGAATCAAAATGTTTATCATACACGCTCAGCGCTCGCAGTCGCAACTCGCTTCGAGTGCTGTACCTATTTATGAGAGGACACATGAACATGACGAGTTGTTATTGTAGTGGAAGTTTCATGGCCATGGAATATGGATGCTATCGATCCGCACGTGGGGAGCCGCATCTCTCTTGCCGCTCAAGTAACTTCGGACAAGAGTTTCTTCTTTTCGGACATAAAGCAGTTTGATTGGTCGGCCGCCGTGAAGGAGATGGCCTTGAACGCGTGCTCAGCCAATGACGGAAATAACTTTGTTCAACTTTGATACGTCAAGTTGTTAATGAGAAGAGTATAGTATTATAGTCGGCGGTAATAAGATTTGACCGTACGCTAGCTTGCTAAAAGCTCTCTAAACGGTTTGCTCGCGGTGGAAGGGGAGGGGGGGGGGGGAGGGGAGGGGTGGAATATTCTTGGTTTTGGTGATAAGTTATAAATAGGAAAAACGTTAGCCGGTCTTTTATGACTCGCAAGGCAAGTATTCCATGCTCCATGTGTATGAAGCCATTGGGTAGCAGTCACGTTTTTATAATAAGAAATAAATAATGCAATAGAAAACAGCGAAGCAATGTCTTATGCAGGTTTAACAATGTTCTGTTAAAAACTTTACTGCATACCCACATGGTCAAGGTGATTGCCAAACAGATTTGCTGATTTCTGTACTTAACTGGCAGTCAAGTTTTGAACTGGACGCAGCGACGGAGGACGAAAGACGCGAGTGCCACACACGGTGACACACCAGATCATGTTGGTGTTTGGTGGCACGGAGTGTGATTCAAAATCGCGTGTCTCTTGTGAGAAGTGTCCCGAAAAGAAGATGCTTCAGCTACCTCAATGCAAGACAGTTAAGTATACCAATTCGGCTGCGTTGCTGGATCTAATGTTTACAAAATATGTTTACTTGCAGATAAAGTAAAGCGTGTTCGACTTGAATCTTATTTCACAGCATGCAAATTAAGTTCCCTCCCCCGCACGTACTGGAGCATCATAATATTGTCGTTCCAGTTGACTTCACTCCAGCGGCGACAGCGATGGGATTCACCTCAAAACGGGTTTCCATCACCAGTCTATATTTGGATTCAAAATTACCGCTTATGTTTGCCAATTTTAGACCTAACCTAATCTAGCCCCAAGTTTATACAGCGCTTTGTATAAGTCAGTTATCGAACGTTATTCACAGGGATCGGAACCTGATGACGCTATTTAAGCTGAACGAAACTTCAGTGAATATTATAAGTGCAGGTGTAAAACAAATCTGCTTTTGTGGTTTAATTCGTCGCTCATAGTAGTGATTTCACGTGAAGACCAGCCCCTAAACGTACTCACCAAGAACGGCGCCCACGCGCCCACGAAGAGGCCGACAGTGAACGCCAGGGTGCAGCCATACCGCGTCGCGCTGCCCGGCTGCGCGCGCAGCGCCTGCTCCACGTGAATGGCGCGTGCGTGTCGACGTGCAATCACGTAGATGTAGCCGTAGCAGGCGAGCAGCGCAAGCGCAGCAGGCGCGTACGCTGCGCACGCTAGCGCAGCGGCTACGGCAGGCGCGCGAACCACGGCAGACGACCACGAGCAACGGGGCCACGGCTGCGCGCGCACACAAATGCATGGTGAGTGCAGTACGTCTTGCTTTGATCATAGATGAATAAAGTACTCCTTTGATGCTTTTGTATTGACCTATGCATCTGGTAACTTTGCCAACATTGATATAAATAAATATTATCCTCACAGACGAATTAGTTTGCAATTCACCATGTGAATATCTCTTATCCCTTCAACCCTAGCTTCAACTCGCGGAGTTTAGTGCGACCTGTGAAAACTGAACAATTGGAATAGGTCAAACCCTCGCGGCGCGGGATGTTATACAGTACATGTCATTACAAGTTACAATAAAACCAAAAGAATACAATTTAGCTTTGTCCCCGTCCCTGTCTTCTCTAAGCAATGAGACTCCAAAGTGTCTCCATGATGTCACTTTTGTAGGCCTGTTCAATAAGAAACCAGCGCTTTTTAGCGGTAAGGAGAAGATAGGTCCTACAGACAGCCCCGTTCACCACTGAAGTGGATTACGCATGTCTCCGCGATGGGCTGCAGGAACGCGACCTGCACGTTGTTGCTTGGCCAAAATAAGTACGATACCAAACAACAAGGCGCTGAGAAACGCGAATCGATGCAATTGTGGACTGTGCTACGAGATTTCCCTTCTCGGATAAGTACTGCTCTAAACTACCGGGAACCCTCTCAATTTAACCTCCCAGCCGACATGGTCCGGGTATGCTATGGTCCGAGCTTTGGAGCCCATCAGGCCTGGAACCGTCCCCTTTGGCATGCTAATAGGGTAAGTGTTCACGCACCTCTTCGCGGCCCCCGGAAGTGGCCAAGGTCGCCGCCAAGGGCGCTGCGCCCACGAGCATTGCGTACACCCATAGCGCAGCCACGTAGCGCTCCATGGAGCGGTGCGTGATGATGTTGTTGTAGCGCAGCGGCTGCGCGAGCGACGTGAACCGGTCGACGGCGATGGCTGCCATCGCCAGCACGGACGCCGCGCCGAGCGCCACGACTGCGCCGAAGGGCAGCAGACAGACGGCGCTGCGGGCGCACACATGGGACGCCGACGCCTCTAGGTACATGGCGGCGGGCGCCGCTACGCCCAGTCCGAGGTCCGACGCGGCTAGAGACGCCACGAGGTAGTTGCTGGGCGTGCGCAGCTTCTTGAAGCGGCGCAGCGCGCAGAGGATCAGGCCGTTGGTGACGACGATCGCCGGGGTGAGGAGGGCGATGGCTAGGGTGCCGAGACTGGCGGCGAGGAGGTCGTCGTCGTCGGCCCGGATGGTGGCCATCGCCACGTGCGTTGTGTTGGCGTCGACGGCGTCGTCGTGGGACATCGTGGCCGCGGGTGCACAGCTAGCCGATGCCGAACTTGATGGCCGTGAAGCGTTTGGTCGCCAAGTGGTTAGGCATTGCCGCCGACTAGGACGTCGTCCACCGCGCTGGTTGAGCTCGGATGATAGTCTTTGTTCGAAGCACTGGGGTGGAAAAATCAATATGGAATGGCAATGCAGTTTTGCTGATTAGTTTTTTTCAATTTAAAACAAACATCGGCATCGGACACAACAACAGCGTTCTATTAAAGCCAGGAAACACGAGCGCGGATGAACGTGCAGCCGTTGTCGCGGAGTTTTTAAATTAGTCGTCGTGTCCCTGCATGTGGTCGTGGTTTCGCGCGGGGGGCGCTATCCCGGCGGCGATCGTCGCCTCCATTTGTCCGCGTCAGAGTGTCAAAGCTCGCCGATCGCGGTCGCCGATGTGGATGAATCCATTAGTATCTGAAAGCGAAAAGGCAATTCTGTCGAGGGTGGGCGCCTATCGTGATTGTGTGCACTCCACTCTGCGCGGGACGGCGGCGTCGTCCGCTCGGTCGGTCGGCGATCGGGAACCGGGACACGTTTGCCCCCACGCGGCAGGCAAATCAATGCAAGCCGCCGACGCCGAATACCCGAAAGAGCAAAGATATTTTATTCATTTTGCCGGCGTCTGAGGCGGGCAGAAAGTTGCGACGCCCGCGACGCCCGCGATACCCGCGACGCCCGCGACGCCGGCCACGCCCGGGTGGCTCCGTTGTGTCGCCGCAAGATTAACCGACGGCGCGCTAGTGTAAGCTATTTTGTCAGACGCGCTGGCGGCCCGGGCTCCCACTATTTCGGCGTCGATTTGGAAAAGTGGACATGGGTAAACTGTGCGCCCCGGGACGAGCAACATGGTCGGTGGGGTTCGGGGCCAGTGTTTACTATACTTTCTTACTATAAATGTATACGGATAAAGAAAGTTCTGCTTATCTCCTTTGCAACTGACATTCACCAAGTTTGGTTTAAAAAAATTATTCACGTATAGAAATAGAACACACCCAAAATTTCGCTCATGCGCTGCACGCAGCATTTACGCCAAACTAATTCAGAATTGTGCCAGTCGTTGCATGTACGTTTCCTATCCTGGTACTCCATCCTTGGGGTATAGTGGCCAAAGGGCAAATAGGTGCCCCACGAAAAATTACAATCTCACCGCACTTGCATTCTCAAACAACAAAATTGTTACCTATCTTTAATTTTCCACCATTTTATATACTTTCTGAAATCTGAAATCTGAAATCAGAATCTGAATGTTATTGATATTATATATTGACAGTTCTCACACACCTTTGGCAATATCTTTAGCAATATCGTATAGCGAATTTTGATTTCGGCAAATGCATTTTTAAATAACCCATGCTGGATAACGTGTGGATGAATCCGAAATCGATGAACCACCCACGCACATTAGGACCTTACTAAACCTCCCCGAAGGGAATTTCGACCAGCGCCATCCCTGTTTATGCTGCACATTATTTGGATCTACTCGCGCCAGCCTCACCCTATCTAGAGTCGTGACAGAGCGAAGCGGATGGCGACAGGAAGAGACGGGAGCCGACGGAAGCCGACGGGAGCAGACAGGAGCAGACGGGAGCAGTCCGTTAGCAGTGATTGCCTGCGTTCCGCTGATGCAACCGTACCAATCTATTCCCATGCCGCCTCCACAGGGAATGCAAGTTCAATTTCACCCCATGCACCTACAATTTTTTCCACCTGCAATCCGCGGGACGCTCGACACACTTTTGCTTGATTGCCATCGTCGCCGCCGGCGCCAACGGCTAGACATTGGCCTAGACCGCCCATGCGGGCGACGTCGGGCGTGATTTAGCGGGCCCCGAATGTTGAGGGTCATTTAGCGGGGCGCAATGATTTCGCGGGTCATTTCGCGCCGTCGGTCGTAGTCGCGGGGAGGACCCCGAATTCGAGTTTGGTGGATGGAGCGTTTTGCGAGCTTTGGGCGTCGTGAGATTCATTCGCGACTGATAAAACAAAAAGTTTGGTGCGCTGGCATTTGACGTGAAATCGTTATTCTTTGTGGGGATGTTTCGACCGAAAAGTGCTCATACGTTAGGCGGAACAAACCCGAGCCGCTATGTTTAATTAAAGGTACGCCGACGGCTACAGTCCAGAGAGCGAATATGATCATAGAAAAGCTGTGTGTAACATTTGGCCGAAGTTTCGCAAGAGAAAATCGTTCTGTGGCGTGTGTTCGTTAGACTTATACCTTGAGAGAATTTCATGTGCAGGTCACCTTAAAACTAACATGCGGAAAATTCGACTGCTTTAACTCGACTTATATACTTTCAGCTTATCGGTAATTGTGTTCACCGTTACATATAAAGTCGGCATTAAAACTCTATAACTGGCCTTCGTCCCCTTTAAAGTTTATAATCACTAGCATCCACAGCACATATAGACGGACCACAATAAAACAAAACAAAAACGGAGAGAAAACAATGTACATTTTAGAGCAATAAATTGGAAGATACTTCTTTGAAGCACAAAATAATTAGAACGCATATTATTATATGCTTTACAGTTTTCACTTTTCACTTTTCTTAATTGTTACGAGCATGCTTACATGTGAAAGAAAAGAAAACTGTCCCGCGAACCTCCTGATGATACGACTTGAGCCAAAGAAGTTCGCTAACAATCCCACGGAAGAAAATATAGCTCCTACACTAATTTTCAGACCATCCAGTGACCAAAGCCAGCATAAAACCCCTACAAATGTGCGTCGTAAGCCGCCAAGAAACCAACCAAACAGCACACAGCATCCCAAGACGCAAAACCTAACGAAGCGATCACCAAAAGACTCGCGCGGCGAGCTACGTACCGTCGCGGCGCCGTTAAAACTGCAGCGTCCGTCGCACGCTGACGCCGGCTCACTACAAGTCGGCGCCCGGCGTCGCGACGCTCGCCCTTGAAACGCCCCTCCCCCCTGGCCCCCCACGCGCGCGCGCAGCTATGCAGTGGGGTGCACCACCAACACACTTCCTTGGCCGTCAGTCAAAGCGCATCACTTTGTTTACACTTTCCGCGTGCGGGCAGCGAAAGGATGTCAATTTATGCTCGCGAGCTGGAGAAAACAGTGACAGAGACTCGGCTCCAGGCGCACAAAGCATCGCGGGGAAATGCAATACACATGCAGGGGCGAAGCGTGGGTATTTTCACGGGGGAGACACACGTAATATTACGTACATTTGGCAGTGGCACGTGCGTAGGGGTACCAAATTATCTCTCTGGAGCACGGTTAATGAAATTAATGTCAGTCTTAGTGCCTTCAAAAAATTTGTATAGAAGTTCGATCATACGGTCATGTTCATTCAGTTCATGCTGGCTGGAAATATGAAACTTATCGTTACTAAATTACCTAATATTTAGGACGAAATAAGCTTGCATGTGCTGTGGTTTACGTTGAGCAGGAAAGCAATGCTAATCGCTTTCAACGCTGGGTAAGCGCCTTATACCACTGGCGCTACTACTAAACCTGAAAAAATCTCGCGCCACGGAGCGCGCTTGTGCTACGGAAACGCGGTTCCCGAAGCACATATTTTCAGGACGGCACGGAGTCACAGAGCCGAGACGCGTCTCAAACGCAGCGATTTTATTGCAGCGGTGACTCGGAAATCAAGCATCGGGCGGCGGGCGGCGGGGGCCAGTGTATAAGACCCTATGCGAGGAGACAATCTCCAACTATGTCTCTCGCTCGGTGCTCGAATAGTAAATCGCTCGTAGCTCTTCGGTTGCGCTCGCGTTACAGCCGAGCTTGGCGCGCGAGTGTGAATGCATATGCAGCTCGCACCGAGCTCGTTCAAGCCACTCGCTAAATAAACTTAAAAGATCCGTAAAAAAAAGCTTCATCACGTAATTTTAAGGGCAAACACTGTCTCAATGTCTCATAGAACGCTTCGCCCCTGTAACACATGCAGTTCCATTTGAAACTGGGGCGGGATTTTGTCTGCGGATACAATTTCTTGCGACGCATGGCACGGGCTCAATTATAAACACAGACAATACTCTGAACTGTAAACTTTGAACTCTTTAGCATTCTCGGGGACGTGGTCGATGGATTGGAACGGGGGCATCTGCGGAAGGCGGCCGCTTGGAAACTACCGAAGCCGCACTGCTCCCTAGAATCCAGCGTTCCAGACCGCGTGTTCAGGAGAAAAAATGTGACATGTTGAATGGATGTGCATGGATGTGCATCCGTTGAAGGTTATAATTACGTTTATCGGCCAAGGTAAAACAGACGGCGTATCTCCACAACGGTCCGCTCGACGCTGACGCCGCCCACGTCCCGACCACGGCACACAAACACCATAACTTTGGGGGTCCCACGGCCCGTTGTTTGCACATGGCATCGGCACGTACCGGCCGTGTGCGTCGTCCGCTGTTTCGGCCGAGCTGCTCGGGGGCAGGCGTGTTTTGGCTCGCAGGGATTTGACTGCTATGCCGAGTCGACCGATATACCTGGGGTCGCCGTCGTTCCCAGGGATCGCCGTCGTCCGCCGAAACCATTGGTAGAGAGGTCATCCCTCACGGAGGCGTTGGCACGGCCATTTGCTGCAGCGTGCGTGACCAATGCTACAGCGTGACTCTGTAAGTGGCTCTCCTCTGCGCTCCCTTTGAGACCACACCAGGTCTTCGGATCCACAGATCCACGGGTTTATCAAATCGTCGGATCCAAGGAACAGCCGGGGTATTCAACGCAAGCTGGAACCCTTGCGATTTGCCCTTGAACTCAGAACTGCGTTTCATTCAAGGCCATTCACTCATTTTGACTCTTAAGGGATGAGTGTCGATACAAGCTGTAAGTATGGGAAATAACACCATTGAGTCATCGCATTTTCTTGGAATTCAAATAATGTTCAAAGACTATGAGATTCGTGTGGTGCGTGAAACACCCCATTATGTGTACCCAAAGACGCAGGCACATATATGTGTATCTGTCCTTTCATCTCGGGGAGTCGTATGCCGCTAATGGGACAGGCACCCCGGGTCAGTCACCTGCTCGCTGCACATGGGGTGGGGGGGGGGGGGAGATGTTCGGCCGCGCTGCGTGGGCGTAATGACCTGGCTGGCTGGCGCCGTTCACTCGCGAGATTACGCGACACGTGACGAGCGTGCCGGGCTCGAACCTGGATCAGTCTAATTCGCTTCGGAAATCTAATTAAAAGCATCCCTTTGGCCGCGGGAAGCGATCTCGCACGAGCCGCGCGTCGTGAACGCTCGGCGAATAAATTGGTTCCGTCGAAGACAGTGAGACTGCACTGAGCCACGGAAGGAGATAACGTTTCCTGCGGGGGTTTGGGGGTGCGGATGGGGGTAGGAACTTTGAAGATCAAAGGCTTGGGACGTCCGATCGCACGGCTACGATCGCTCGTCTCCCGCGCGACGGATGGCGATGAAATTAATAATGCTCTTCTTGTCGCAGTGCTGCCGGAGACAATGCGCCCAGATATAATGGGCGGGGAAACAGATTGCCGGGCAGGAAGTTCGAGAGGATCGGAACGGGCTTCCCCGTAATTCCCGTCTCCGGTCCGTTCGCGTCCAGAGGCGTTATACACACTACATGGACACCACTCGCGATGGCCGCGTTGGAATTCGACGGGATGGATGTGGATGGAGGCAGTCATGCGGGAACAGCTCAACTGTGTCACGGAAGCCTTTCTTGGAAGATTTGAGGACGGCGAAGCAGCGTCACTAACTCGTCGCTCTTGTTACTAACACCTTCTCCATCCTCCGTTTGCGTGGCTAAGTCGGGGAGTTTGCAATGTCTGTACCAGGATAACTCATTATACATAGATACCTGAGTATAACCATAATCCATAATCCAGGTCCTTCACCTATGATCGTATACCTGTCATAATATAATATCCAACAGAGTATTGCACGTGAGAGTCCTCTAACTGGAGATTATTGTCAGCTATAGGATGCTGAGGTCCACAGCAATGCAGAAAAATACCGTTAAATAATTGTAATTTGTAATTTGAAACTTGAAATATCCAGTGGTCTAAGGAAGAGAATATCTACAGGAACCTTCAAATCTCGAAGTTGAAAGTTCAATATTCTTAGACGGTGCGAATTAGATGGAGCATATTAGTGTTAAGGTGATGCATCATGGTAAAACGCAAACTATTCCGCTCCAGTTGATGGCGCTGGTGTCTAAAATTCGCCTCAAATAGTGTAGCAGTTTGCAGTCAGATGGCGATATTGAGTATACTTATCCGATTGGCTGCATTCGGCTCTGATTTCTTTTCGGATTGTCGTTTGATCATGAGCGCGAATAATTTACATCTACTCGTCATTATAGGAGGTGGAATACTAGTCAATCCAGTCAGGTAAACCGGACCCGTATAATTGTGCTTTTGGGTTTAGTCCTAATGGGGCTTTGATAGCTGCAATTCAAAAATACAATTCGATAAGTAGTGGTATAATTCATTATTTAGCCAGTCACACATTTTATAATACACTCATATTATTGAATTATTATAATATATAAACTGCATGATCATAATAAAAAAGTTAGTTGAACAATATCGATGGTAGCACTCTTCGGATATACATTCTTGATCTTCGGTTACATGGGTTCATAATTTTTTTATTTCAATGAAATGCATTTCTCGTAGGTCGACCCTGATGGAAATTCCAGATTCGGCTTTCACATAATATCATGAAAAAAACAAGAGTTACAATGTAATATGTGAAAACCAGAAAACTTGCTGTTTATAGATAATCATATCCGTACATGCGATACGCATAAAGAATATATTGAAATTATAAAACTTCTCACCCAGATTTACATATCACACCTATGGTTTACTTGAGTTGGCAGTTAGTATAAAGCCCCACGCCTCTCCACGGCCCCAGCCCATGTGTGAGGCCTTTGATATTTTTACCGTAGTGCCAAAGGTGTAACGCACTCTTCCCTAATCTTTCACATGGCAGAGGAAAACCATGGGGGCCACCATTTAGAGTGCAGGCCCCGGTACACTCTTCTTTTCGATCTTTACCGTGGCCAAAGGGCGACTTGGATCGTGCTGTTCTTTTTCTTGGTCTTTTTTTGCCAGTAAATATTTTTGAAGGTGCCATTGCAAAGAATATTACAAAAAACTGGACAGCGTAATACCACCTACTATAGTCACAGACTGAGAGTCGATCGCGCACTGCACTATAAACTCTGCCAAACCGATTCAAAGTACACTATATCGGAATGAAATGACAGGTAGATAGATAATTAGCGGCACTAGCCATTAAAAAAAACTGCTCTCGGTGAGTGACGCAACGAGACCGGCGGGAGATCACTGTTTTACGGTCCGTTCCAAACCCCGTGAGGTAGGCAATCACTTCAATAAAATACACCAAAAATCGAATTTGCAGGCCTCCACGTGGCGGTGGACATCGTCGCCCACGCGCCTGATAATGGCACAAATTAAAAAGATATTCGTTCCTGAAGGTTCAATGCATTGAGTGGTATACTTTTCAATGTGACAAGTATCTTATTTCACCTTGAAACACACCATCGAAAACTGTGCATTTATTTGGTGCAGTTTTGACAATTAAAATAAAAAAAACTGTGCTAGTTATGGGAAAAAAAACAATGTCATTAAATGCGTTAGTGTTTTATCTATAAACATATAAAAAATGAATACTAAGTTATGAAAGATGCTTGAGATAACCACCGACGGCTAATTTTGGTATATAAGCTATCTTTTCCTGGCTTTCCCGGAAAAGTGGAACAGCTGTATGTTAAAAAGCATTGCTAACCACATCTATTCAAGTGCATAAATGAGTGGAATTCATAAAAACACCAGTGATGCTCCACCTTAAATGTTGTGGTAGCTATCACATAGACCATTTATGATGGTCTATGGTTATCATAAGCGGCTTAAGACAGGCCTCTTTGAGGTCTCTTGAAATATTTCCGTCAGGATTAAAGCTTTTGGTTGGACAATAGGGCACGTGACTCATTATATAGCCAGCTGAATCCCACGAGGTACTGCGAAATCCACGGGGCCGTCGAGTTTGGATGCCTTCCTTTTACGACTAGGACAGGGTCGTTTGTTTACTAGAGCGTCGGCAGACCACCGCAGCTAATAAACAACTGCTTAATCTTCATCTTTGGCCCCCAAGATTTTTGGGCCCCGGGCCTTCCAGTCTTCAGTAGCGTCGAGTGCTGGCCTCGCCACGTGGCATCGGAACACCCATAGGACCCAGGGGAACGACGCCCTGTCTTCGACGCGAACTAGGGCGTCGCGGAGGTGTGAGCTGCTCATGCAGATTGAATTGTGAAAGCACTTCGCAAATACAGCTTGGTAGCGCTATCGACGACGTAGGACGTATTACTGTATATTGTATACTATGCGATACCTTTATTTATCAAATTCAATAAGACACTTTTCCGATATTGGATGTAATAATATACTCTTGGCTTCATGCTAATGTATGAATCAAATTTATATGAGTGCTGGCAATGATTTTCTCTGAGAAAATAAATATGCTTGTTTTTTTAGAGAGTTTTGTGAGCAATGCATTGAGACTCTCCGCTCTACTAATTCTGCGCATGGGGTTCACAAAAATTGGACATGTCAGAAATTCGATATTATCTGAAATAAATAGTGTGGAAATCAGATGCAACACATGGCGCAAACTCGGCGTCTCCTGTCAAATTCCATAAATGTCCGATGCACATGTATTTTAAGAACATTGCAATGTGCAATGTTACCTATTTCACTTGGTACTTTGTCAGCTCCGAATGACGCCGAAAGGTTGCTTGATGCCGATTAAGGTGGGGAGCGAGGTGGTTGCCTTCTCGTCACGAAAAGGACGCCCAAGGAAGCAGACACTTGGGATCCCAGTTTCACATTTAATGCAAAGTATGTTCAAATACCAATATCCCCAGCACTTTCGTCCTGGCTTACCTTCGGCCACTTTACTATACCTAATTTACTAGAAGCCAAATGGGACTGCTTTACATTTTCATTTTACAGAATTTGGATTCAAAGAAATTAAATAGAGATAAACATTACTTACCCATACCTACCTATACGTATCAAGAACTAAATTCAAACTAAAATTCCTAAAATCAAGAACTAAATTGAAACATTTATCCTCCCACGGCCCACGCAGGCAAAATACGGTAATACCGGGGTTCGATGGTGATTCGAAGACTGAGCATTGATGGAAATTAGCAGTCGAGATTAATAGAATCTGATAACCGATGTCCAAACGACCTGTTAGCGTTACGTAACTGAATACTGAGATCATTGTTCATCTCAGGTTTGTACTTACTGTAGGAACCTATTTGATCTGGTAATTGTGACCGTCGGGAATAGATGGCGTGAACGATGCGTAATTTAGCGCCGCTGGTGTTAAAATGCCGAACTCTGCTGGCTGTCAGTTTCGATTTTGACTTGACAGAACAATAAATGTCGTCCGATTCGCACGTGTATGTTGGTGAGGACGAGGATATTGTAATTTCTGCCAATTCTTTCGACTGCATGAAGAATGCCATTTCGAAGGTGATATATTATTTCCTTTTATAGGTATTATACGTTTGCACATTTCATTACACATCCTTTAATTCGGCGGCCTTTATTCTTCACAGGCTGGATTCCGAGAAGGTGCAATCGCAGGAAATGAAAGTAATGTCCAAACTGGCTTCGATGTAGGATATGAAGAAGGTTTTACTGCCGGAAAATCGATAGGCTACATGAATGGTCTTCATTTGTAAGCTACAGATATTTTACAGCTTTTCCATGTGGATTGGTTTGAGGTTATGGGTGCCACAATATTAACGTCTTCGGTTCATTTAATAAAATTTCTGAGCCAAGCAACAACTACAGCCGATCCACTCACGGCGTTGATTAATATTGATTACTCAATGCTTTGTGTTGAAATGTGTCTGTGTGTGTCACCGATCTGGGTAGGTATTGACAACCATGACGTCTTGGCAAAACTATGGTTCGGTTGGGCGACGTGTCTAGCAATTTTTACGGCAACTAATCATTGAGCAATAATTTATTAATTTTCCAAAGAAAGGAATCCTTTTTTTTAAGATAGAACATTTTTCTAATGGAACTGGAATCGAAACTGTCGTTAATTATTTTCCAAGAACCAGAACCCTAACTCGATACCAAAATATCGGGTGGTACTTTTCGGTTCCTGAATGGTACCATAGAGGTTCCATGTACCTGGATTTTTTTGGTTTTCTTATTCTGGTTGGCTTTTACCAGGAATCCAATCCAGAACCAGTTATTTGTGATTTTTTCAGAACTGGAATCATAACAGGAACCTGTATTTAAAAAATATAAGTTCCAGGATTCGGAACCGTAATTGATGAGCGAAGCGAAATCATCAATTTCACTACTGCTAAAAAAAACACTTGGTGTGTGTTTGTTTTTTTGTATGTGTGTTTGCGCGCGCTCTACTGGCCAAACGCCTGCTTCGATTGGGATGAAATTTTCAGGGTGTCTACTTTTGTTCTCAACTTAGACCCCCTGCGTTTTCTAAGAAAATCCTCCACACCCTTCACTTTCAAAGCAGAAAAAAGAGCAAAATTCGACAATTGGGCATGTTTGGAAAAGTACGGAAATTTATTTAAAAGTGCGTATTTTTTTCAAATGTTCCCAATTTCGATTTTCCTTTAGAAACCATCGAAACCAAATCGAAACATCACACCAGATTTTTTCCAATAAAAACCAACCCAATAAAACCCAATACAAACCCTTGGGCATGAGTTTAATCTATGTATTAACATGCAGATTGCTCAATGATCTCAAAATGAGCATATTTCCGCTACCCGACAGCTCGGACAGAAACAAAGAAAGGTCAGAATGGTTTACAATTTCAAGTGATCAGTATTTTGGAGAAAGCAATGGTCCGGCCAGTTGCTCCATGACTTTCAAATGCCTTTGCCTCAATATTTTTTTGCGCAAAATACAAACCGCTACGCTCATCTTCAACGCAACACAAATTGCGTTCGCCCTAGTTAAAACATTTAAGGACCTGTCATTTCATAAAGGGTTTGATGCATTTTACAGTGCGACACAAGCCCTTAAGCTGAACGGAGCGGACTTACAACAGCAGACGGATATCTCATGCCCAGGCGCACGTGCCATCCTGCAAAACTCGTCGAAAGGGGTCTGCCAGCTTTGTGTAGATGATAACAGCACAGCACAGCTTGAAGATGAAACTGAGTCAATAAATGTGGAATCGCTGAAAGAAATAATAGAAAAGCAAGCCTCTGCATTGGGAAAGGCATTAACATTAGTGCACAATGCATATAAATTTCCATTTAAAAATGGTGGAAGAATTGAAAGAGAAGAAAGTGTATTGAAATAGATGGTTGTGTAGTACCAGGTGAACACATGTACTAAACGTTCCGTTAGTTTGTATAATCTGAAGAGAAGTCTAGAAATCCGTGCGTGTCACGCTAGAGAGTACAAGCTGGAAACCCACATTTATCTTAAGTTCGGTTTTGAAATTTCTAAGTTCATGTTACCGGGGCGAAAAATTGAAGGGGCACCCGGGCAGGGGTCAAGGCACCCCTGTGCTTAACTGCTAGAATCTTGAATATGCGTCTGATTTCAAAATTAATTTTTCCAATCCTAGTAACATTTAAGGCTACCACATTTTATTTCTGGTCGAGTGAATCTGCATTCCGCATTGTATTCATTTTCATTACGTTCATAATATTCATTTTTAAGTTTTCATTACGCGATTTTTGGTACATCACTCTAAATTAAGTATTTTTTAAGTAAATCGACTGAGAATGTAGTTTCTTTACTGTCGATTATCGGCCAATGAATAAAGAGCCGGCAGCTTTTCACTTCATGCAATGCGTAGTTTGTGGCCCAGGCTCATTGCTAGCTTATAGAAAGAGTTGCTCGTGATTTTAATCTTGCAATATCATTTACTCGTCCAACAATAGTTGCATCAACAATGCGTAGCTTGCAGCTGCAATCCCGATCGACCCGGGCTCGTTGTAGGCTAGCAGGACAAATAAAAATAATGAAAACTATTAATTAGTTTTTCTTATTTTGTTAACAAAATGGTAAGGTTCCTTTATCAAAAATGCAAAACAAGTATAAAAATGTCAAGTAGAGTGACCACCTAGCCTACCTTCTACCAAATACCTTAATATATAAGCTTCGCTTATAATGCGGTAAACTCCCACCGAATAGCATGGGCTGGATTTTCGACACTAGCGTCAGCGCTACCTAGGCGGCTGGGAATGAACTTTTTGGCACCACTTCATAAAAACAGCTTCCTAAAGTGATGAAAATTAATATATGTTGATCCATGAAAATGTATCTTTAAAAAAAATTATCTTCGACTATAAGCATAATAAATTCAAGCTTAGGGAATACCTGGGTTTTCTGTACAATAAGAAAGACTCACTCTTAGCTTTGTTAGTTTCATTTTTATTAATAGACCAAGCATAATCAAAATCAAGCTGTGAACAAGTGCATTATCTTTTCGGCTTTTCGGTTTTTCTTACCCAATGCTGCCCGCTTCAGGATTGTATTTTCTGCTTTCACAAATGCACTAACATTTACATTGAAGCTCTTCTCAGTGAAAATAGGTAAACACTCCATGCAAATGGGAAAATCTTTTGGTAACAGCTAACACATCTGATTTATGTCGAGTTTTGACATTCTCTGCTAGTAGCTAAATAATTTAATATATTTTTTCTTTGACACTGAGAATTGTGTCTATCTATTTGTTAGCATGTTGGTTAGGGTATAACATTTTTGAGTGTGGTACATATTATTTTAGCAGGATATGAATTTGAGTTGCATCGTATGTTTCCCCATAGGAGGCAATCTTTTCCCTACAAATTTGATGCAGGATACTGGAACACACCCACCCAGTGATGTATGAAAACTGGAAAGGCATTCTTATCCGCCATGTCTTTACTTTCAGAATCAGCTCCTGATGACAGGTCATCACCATTGTCCGTTACCTCCACGCTTGATGGGTCAACATTGAGAACAAACTTATTTAAACAGAAAGCTGTCCATGTCGACTTCACAGTTGCCATTCTCCCCTGGGGATAATATTCGATTCGCTATTGCTCACCTAATCGCAGACCTGAATGATGCACAATCAGGCGTGATGTTGCAGCTTCCTTTCCCTAGAAGAATTGAAAATAAATTTTCAATACAATCTTGCGTGCGGCGACGGGTGAGCAGATATTGAAATCCGTAATTGGCCTCTCAATTGGCGCATAGGTGTCTTACGGCATTGATGTTAGCTACCCAACCGACGAAAAAAGGTGGAGACTTTCGGTTTTTAAATTACTTTCATTGTCTCGAATTTTTGCTCTATTTCGTCCAGAAATGGCCAATGGTGAGATTCTAAACCAATGGTGAGATGATATACAGCGTGACAGTACCTACCATATCATGGTTTCTGACGATCACTGAATTTTAAAGATTTCGAACCTTCTTTGGCCTAAGTGGTAGTTGACCACCATGAACGCGATGGGCTACTCAGATTCGACTAAACTTGAATACTTTAACGGCCATAGGTCGATTTCTAGCTTTAAATCGTGCATAACTCCGAAAGTTTTGTTTTTACGAGTGAACAGATAGGGGTGCATTGGACTCCTCATAAAATTCTACACTATTTACAGGAATGCAAGGAGAAGCAAAGGCTACGGCAAAGGCATATGAGCTGTTAGACGAGAAAGCCGTGGCTGGAGGGTGATAGCAGTGATGGGAGAGAAGGCTGTATAGAGTGGATCAAAAGAACGAGTGAACTAGCAATTAGCGCTTTCCCCCAATCTGTGATAATCACCCAATCGGTGATTATTGAGGGGCTCCCCTCACCGAAAGATTTTGCGTAATGCCGTTAACACTGATGGACAATATTGGTTACATGTCGACCTGTGGTGTTACGGATTCTGCTTGCGGTGGACATTGTTGCGGTGGACCCCGTGACATTGTTGCTGCTGTTGTACACTTTGTAAGTTTCTTGTATGGACAATAAAATAATACATTTTGATTACAGTAAAATAAAACTATATTTTAACTAACAATTAAAAACTAATACAATAACTAATACAGTGATATAAAACATTAAATTCTGGTAGCCATTAGTCGTTGCATGTTTTTAACTTATTTAGTACTCAAATAATCACATCTTTTTCTCAAAAAGATAGAGTATTTTACAACACTTTTGCCACGGCTAAAAGAAACGCCTTCACCGGGGATCGAACCTAGGACCGTCGCATCGCAACCCCGAGTCCCTCCTTGGAGCCACGGCGCACGTGGAAATGCTAGGTACGAAATACCAAACGTGGGCTTGCCACTAGCGACTCAGGTAGGATATTTACCCACATTCATTCATTCATCGCTACGTAGCAAGTGCGTAGCGAGCTGGCCTCGGCATGCAGAGGTCTCGAGATCAGATCCGGCCGTGTCCACTCTTAGTTTTGTGTTTTTGTCATTGTAAAGTCTTATTAAAATGACAAAAACATCTGCCCGGATTCTGCTCAAGTGTCTGGGAATGGGTCTTCACAAAGCGGAAGTCAGGCTGCGTCCGTCACCACCCACCAAGGCTCCCCCGTAGGGCTTTGGTGGAATTAGAGTGAACAACACGGCAAGCACTGAGGGACGAGACTCTCATGAGTCTGTCAAAAATCTTCGCGTGAGCCGGGATTCGAACCCCAGGTACCTCGGTCGCGCTACCGATTCGCTTCCGAGATGCACACTTTCCACTAAGCCACCCGTGCAGATGTGTTTACTAAAAAAAATCTTCCCTATGAATGGAATAAACCAGTAACAATTTCCTCTCTTCCCTATGAATTATATAGGAGTTTATCGCTTGACTACTAGAGTGCGCTACGAGCAGAGTAAGTTCATCGCAATGCTGATAGGGTGCGCTGAAAGCCATACAGGGACATAGAGGCGAAATTCAAATTGTATACTCATTTCACTAATGGCTGTGTATAGCAGGAGGGGTGCCGTGTCGGTGGAGGTGCCGACCACGAAGTGTTCTTCGGTCACGTCTCGCTGCGTTGCAGGCGGCGAATGTGTCTGTTGTACTCAACTGCTGGAGTCTCGATTCCCTGAAGACTAATAGCTAGCTAATAACTAGGTAATAGCTAAAAGCTAGGTGTCCAATGCACACCCTTGTTTCATTCCCAAGTGATAACTTTGAGTTATATATATGTAAAAACATAAAATTCAGTCTAACGGCTAAACTATTAAAGTTGCGTCAAATCTGAGTATCCCGTCGTGTTCAGAGTGGTCAACTACACCTTAGGTCAAAGTATGAGCGAATCTTCATTCTTCATTTCTTTCGATGTGAAGACCGAATATTCGAATTTCGAGCAACTCTTTTCGTCGCGCGAGGGGTGTTTTTAGCGGTGGAATTTAAATGGGAGTCCAAAGCACACAACTGTTTCCAGCTCATTGCAAATTTTTGCGAGTTATTCGCGATTTAAAGTTAGAAATCAATCGTGCGGCCAAAGTAGTAAAGTTGAGTCAAATCTAAGTAGCCCATCGTGTTAAAGGTGCACGACTACCCCTTAGGCCAGAGTATAAGCGAATCTTTAACAATCGCAAAAAACCGTGCATCACGGTTTTTTTCGATATTTCAATGTCAAATTTCTCGACTTGTTAGTTGCACCCCATGAGGGGTGTCATTGGGGGTAGAATTTCACGGGGAGTCCAATGCATCCATCCGTTTCCTTCGAAAGCCAAAACTTTGGAAGATATTCACGATTCGAAGTTAAAAAAGTTGGAATTTCGAACTTCTATTTTTGGCCATCAAGGGATTAAAATAGGGATAGAATTTCATGGGGAGTCCAATGAACACATTGGTTTTATTGTCAACGCAAAACTGTGAAAGTTATTCACGATTTAAAGTTAAAAATCGATCTAGCAGCTCAAGTATTTGAGTTGCGGAAAATCTGATTTGCCCATTGGATTGAGGTTTGCCAACTACCCCTTCCAAAAAGGTTTTGTCCATTTTTAAAAAGGTCAGGTCAAAATTTTCTACCAAGTCATTTTGCACAAAAAAAGGGTTTTTAAAGGGATAGTAGCTTAATAGAAGTTCAAAAACCACCACTGTTTCTTTGTCAAGTCAAAACTAAGATTGTTAAGCACCTCTTAGCAATCTTTAGAAAAGCATAGCATATAGGAACCCTATGCAACGTAGCTGCACTGCGGGACAGTCCGTCTCACAGGGATGAGGCCAATAGATTTACGAAGTGGGGTTACCATTACCCTGGTGGTAGTTTCGGTGAAAACTGCATTGAATCTGACTGGTTAAAAATATCCATTCCCGAATTTAGCCCGCTTCGTGAATCTTGGCACTGGTCATCTAATCAAATTTTTACTCTACAAATTTTTATTTTTTTTCGATCTCATGTCAAATAGTTTTACAGTACAACACGAGCACAGATATACTACAGTAAGGAACGATTCCTTGGAATTAACACCATTCAGGAACAAGCAAATCACAGCATCAATATCACAGCCTACGACGCGGCAACGTAAATTCCCCGCCGTTTTCCGCCGGTCGAAGAACCGACGTATAACAGGGAAACTGCCTCGGGAATGCACTACAATTGCGACCAAACAAATTCATCCGATCGTTGATAGAAGCAACTTCTCAAATAATTCAAGAATCAATTAACGCACAGCATTACCTCATAGAATTTTACCCGCATTCCAGTAGGAGACCCAGACCCACATTCCTTTGCTTCTCAACGCAAACCAGTTCATATTACGTCTTACATCGTACGTATTATAACGTACTAAAACATATTTTTTATCATTAATAACAACAATAGTTCATTAATTTCTGCAAGAGAGATCTACACAAGTGCAGAAGACCTCGCTGACAGAATCCCACCCAAAGCACAGAGAGTTGCCAATCCACTAGCGGCTAGAGCACCGATCGAAGTCCGTTCACGATGCAGGATTCGGAACCGCTGGCCCAGCCCGAATCCCAAGTGTGGTTTTGTGACTTTTTGGAACTTGGACAATCTTTTGGACCTAGGTCTTGGGCGTCCCAAGGACCCGAAGTGTTGTTTCACCGTCGAAGTCTTCAACGTAAATCTTCAAAGTCGCGTTAGTGCGTTTTTCACGTATAGCTCCGATGAATTGCGACTTGTGTCCGCTGTTGAAGCAACACTGCTACCCAGTGGCTGACGACTTTCTCAGATCGTTGTTGGTCGCATATCATTGTTGACAGACGTTGTTAGATATAAGATATAAGATGGGTTGACATTTAAAATTCAATCTAACCTAACACAGAGCCAGATCTGTGCTGACGCCTCCACGGTTAGTTCCACGTCAAGAGTTCGACGATGAACGCCAGCAGACTCGCGAGGAGCCCGCCGGCCAGCAGGAAGAAGCCGGTCTGCAGATGAGCGAGGCTGAGCGGCGTAGCGCTGCCCTGCGTCAACGACGCCGACGCCAGCAGCCGACGCAGCGTGGCGTCGTGCAGCGTGTCTCGCGTCCACTTATCCGGCAGTCTGGGTGCAGGGCGTTCACACCAGAGTAAGGCACTTTAAGATATAGATAATGCTTGATCCAAGTACTGCAAAGGTGTATTCAATTATTTCTAAAGAGAGAACTAACGGTTGTCGTTTTGGTCGATTTTCGCATACATTTAACATTAAAACAAATGTTAATGTGACATTTTGAAAAAAAATACACGCGTTGGTAAAGAGTTGCAAAATGGCGGATACTATATTTTTCGTTGTATTTTGAAAACTAACAGCGGAGGGAATTGTCAAAATAACGTGCCATATTTGGTACTTTTAGGCACGTTTAATAATTTCTCTCCACCGAAAGTTTTCAAAATACGACAAAAAAATATCGTATCCACCATTCAGCAACTCTTAAAAAACACGTGTACTTTTCCAAAATTTAAGTTCACATTTGTAGCCAAGAAACGTTCCGTTTTAATGTCAAATTTATGCGAAAATCGAGCATAACGACAATCGATTACTTCTCTCTTAACGTTTATTATGGCCATTTAAAAAAATCTTGAATCATCAATCACAATCGGTTATCACCAGCGGTCCCTGCACAAATCTAGCCGCCTTGCTGTCAATTTATGTTAGACATACAAACATGCATACCTATAGGTACCCCATTATTTAATCTAAGCCTAAACTATTCTAAGACCATCCAGCCCTATGTTATGGTGCTGCTAGCAGTAACACCACCCCACTTGCCGCCTTAATTCATTCGCTTTCATTCTTCTGAACCTTGATTCATGATGTACATATTTTTTTATTTTAATTTAAATAGTAAGTGTCGAAAAGATCAATACATGATATTAGGACAGCCATTCTCTCCCGCCATTCTGTCTCCCGTCATTCTGTCTCCCGTCATTCTGTCTCCCGTCATTCTATCTCCCGTCATTCTGTCTCCCGTCATTCTGTCTCCCGCCATTCTTTCTCCCGCCATTCTATCTCCCGTCATTCTGTCTCCCGTCATTCTGTCTCCCGTCATTCTGTCTCCCGCCATTCTTTCTCCCGCCATTCTATCTCCCGTCATTCTGTCTCCCGTCATTCTGTCTCCCGTCATTCTGTCTCCCGTCATTCTGTCTCCCGTCATTCTGTCTCCCGTCATTCTGTCTCCCGTCATTCTGTCTCCCGTCATTCTGTCTCCCGTCATTCTGTCTCCCGTCATTCTGTCTCCCGCCATTCTTTCTCCCGCCATTCTATCTCCCGTCATTCTGTCTCCCGTCATTCTGTCTCCCGTCATTCTGTCTCCCGCCATTCTATCTCCCGTCATTCTATCTCCCGTCATTCTGTCTCCCGTCATTCTGTCTCCCGTCATTCTGTCTCCCGTCATTCTGTCTCCCGTCATTCTGTCTCCCGTCATTCTGTCTCCCGTCATTCTGTCTCCCGTCATTCTGTCTCCCGCCATTCTTTCTCCCGCCATTCTATCTCCCGTCATTCTGTCTCCCGTCATTCTGTCTCCCGTCATTCTGTCTCCCGCCATTCTATCTCCCGTCATTCTATCTCCCGTCATTCTGTCTCCCGTCATTCTGTCTCCCGTCATTCTGTCTCCCGTCATTCTGTCTCCCGTCATTCTGTCTCCCGTCATTCTGTCTCCCGCCATTCTATCTCCCGTCATTCTGTCTCCCGTAATTTTGCCTCCCGTCGTTTTGTCTCCCGTCATTCTGTCTCCCTCATCTCCTTATACGCACCCGGCCTGCATCAGACGTTGCATGAGAGCGTCGAGCCGCGGCGCCAGCGGCGAGTCATTCGGCACCGCGTACGTGACGAACATGACGCGGAAGCGTTGCTTGATCACGTGCAACAGAGGCACGCCGTCCACGTTGAAGGCGGCCTTGCGCACGGCGTACTGCGCGTAGTACTCGTTGCACGCCATCGTCGTGTTGCGGTGCACGGCGATCTCCGCGCATGTCCCGTCCTGGCTTGTCGTCGAGGTGAACCTGTGCATCGCGATGCCGGCGACGCCCTCTGCCGGCAACGACTTTGCGAGGTCACCGTACATGGTGACGGTCAGGCCCGATGTCCGGACGTCCTCCAGCGTCTCCATTTCCGGCAGGAATTTGGGCAGCGCGAGGTAGCCGATCAGCGACCCCTGGAAGGCGTTGGCCATCACCAGGCAAAACAGCAGCCAGACTCCGAGGAAGGCGCGAACCCAAGTTGACGAGGGTGGAGGCGAGAATCCGCCGGTCAGCAAGGAGCGGTACGTTTGGAACGCGGAGGCTCCGACCAGACTGGCGAAGGTCAGGCTCTCATGGCGGAGCAGGCGGTGTTTGAACACGAGGAACCAGCAGGCTGCCACTGCGCAGACGCAGACGGCAAACCCCATCCAAGTGGCCGGTGCGAAGGGCAGAAACAGCTTCTTGTACTGCGGGACGCTCAGCGATTTGGGCACGATCACGACCATGTCGTCCTGGTTGTGTGGATACAAATTGATGGAGACGTTGGATTCCCTGAGAAAGCGGCTGTTGATGGATATGTCCACGTTTCCATCGGTCACTTCGCCCAGAGTGCCAGTGAACCTCTTATTGGAGGCGTCGTAAAAGCCGTACCAATTCCCGTCGGCTGGAATAGAAATCTCGGCAGCAGCGTTCAAGTGTTTTACTATCGCGTTGAAGATGTTCCCGTCGCTGCCACCGACCGTCAGCCGTCCGTCCTCCTGCGTGTTGATCTGCAGTCGGGGAAACAGGGGAAATACTGTAGCACGAATAGGATGCTTGTTCAGATCGAGGAATTTGTTCGGGAAAAAGTTGCAGACTTTTTGTTCGTCAACGTTTCTAACGGACAGTTTTGCTTTGAACGGGTCGAAGCTGGCCACTCTCAAACGGCCCCCCTCAAAAGGGTACACGACAACCACGTTGAACACTTTGAACGTCTGAAACCCCTCAAACATCTTCAATACGCCATCAGGGGCAGCAGGCAACACGATAATGTATCTAGCTCGCGGGTTCCAGGAAATCTCGTCCTGAACGTCATCCTTGCCGTTGGTGATCAGAACGAAGAAGTCGCTGGCGGCGTTCGTGTGCATCAGGATCGGCGCGACGCTTTGGGCGTGTAGCTGTCGCAGCAGGATCGTTGCGTCGGATGGCAGGTTCGGTCCCAGGACGACGGTCAGGCTGTGGGCAGGTTTGTCCTGGACGCAGCGTGCGATGGCTTCGGCCGCCTCTGGAGGGAACGTCTTCTCCGACTCAGCGGTCAAGGTCAACGCAGTGGCGAGGGCCATGGAGAGGTACAGGAGCACAAGACGCATTTCACTGTGTGAATCTCTAGATAGGTGCGACGTGCTTTGCCCTGCAATGCTGACTACCACGGAATCGTTACCAGAATGTGACCTACAGACAATTTATAATCTCACGAAAACAGAGTTTCCTTGTTTACTGTTTGCAGACACGCGTTACCTTTGTTGCTAAAGTAAATCGCACATGTTCTGATTAAATTGCATGTTTTTATTGTTTATATCGCATGCGAACCATTTGATGATGCAAAATGTATAATGCATTATGCAAATGTATAATGCGGTAAAGCGAGAGCAAGCGAAGAAATCAATAAATACGAATGAGCATTCACTTGAGATTTGCTTTTAGCCTGAAAGGAAAATTAATCTCTGTTTGTTGAATAGGTTAGTATATATGCTGTTATACTGACTTTTGGACTTCGACTAATGGAAAGTCTCAACGTCCTTAACTACTGTTTCAGCCTGAAGGTAGCTGTCAACCTCAATGTGCACTATGAAATTTGCTGAAATGAAAATAAGGACCTAGCTCGATCTTTCAGTGAAATTCGTTCTGAATTAGTTTGAATGAAAGTATCGGTACATAGGCACTCCATGGCTTTCAAATTGTATTTTCGCAATCATTCAAATTGTATGGGTGTTTGAGTGTATGTGTGTGCGTTTGCGTTTGCGCGTGCTCATATAGCCCAAACGCCTAATCCGATTTCAATGAAACGTTTAGTGGATCTCGTCTCCATTTGCTCCCAGCTTAGACCCCCAGCGATTTCGGAAAAGGAGATTTTTTAGTAAATACATTTTTCGAATTTTTTTTATTTTTTTATAATTTTGGATTCTATGGAAATGTAAAAGCATCAGAGTCCCACCGCTAATGCTAGGGTGTCTGCGTAGCCACTGAGGCAGCAACCCGAGGTGTCGGTTTCTCTCGCCAGACGGCGCCAGCAGCTCTTCCGTGCGCTTGTTTTCGAACGTGGCTTGAAGCGGCGATTGCTATGACGTAGTGGCGCTGTTGGGTTAAATAGGGAAAATCTTGCCTTGGGGGTGCCCCCCACAGACAATCAAATCTGCAATCAACTGATCTGCTACAAACAGCTACGCTCATCTTCAACGCAAACACATTAACAGCGTTTTGAAACTCACTGCTGAGTTGACATTTAAAATTCAATCTAACCTAACACAGAGCCTGATCTTTGCTGACGCCTCCACGGTTAGTTCCACGTCAAGAGTTCGACGATGAACGCCAGCAGACTCGCGAGGAGCCCGCCGGCCAGCAGGAAGAAGCCCGTCTGCAGATGAGCGAGGCTGAGCGGCGTAGCGCTGCCCTGCGTCGACGACGCCGACGCCAGCAGCCGACGCAGCGTGGCGTCGTGCAGCGTGTCTCGCGTCCACTTATCCGGCAGTCTGGGTGCAGAGCGTTCACACCAGGGTCAGTATACGTACAGAAAAATACAATTCCAATGTGTTCATCATCCTTTGTGTCTTCAATGAATTAGATAATCGATCAATTCAGCGGTTAAACAAAGCACATGATCCCTCTGGTGTCGCTATTCAGATCTAAGCTCCTAACTTAATTGCTCATTGACCTATTCAATTCCATCCCTCTGGAATATTCAAAGATAAATGTATTTTTGAAATATGTTCTCAGTGCACTAAACATATACTTGGTCATATCTGCAAGTTTTAGCCCCGCTTGCTCTATGGCAGATGAAGGAACTAACAGTGTGTTTACTTGCCGTCAAGGCAACTGATTATCTATAAACTGACTTCACAAACGGTTAATTCTTGAGCAAGCGGGGCTTAGTATTCTTTCCAGTAAATACAAACCATGCCACTCACCCGGCCTGCAGCAGACGTTGCATGAGGGCGTCGAGCCGCGGCGCTAGCGGCGAGTCATTCGGTACCGCGTACGTGACGAACATGACGCGGAAGCGCTGCTTGATCACGTGCAACAGAGGCACGCCGTCAACATTGAAGGCTGTCTGGCGCACGACGTACCGGGAATAGTACTCGTCCATCGCCAACGTCGTGTTGCGGTGCACAGCGATCTGCGTACACGTATCTTCCATTTGCTGCGACGAGTAGAATCTATGGGGAGTGCTGTGGTTAGACATGGAATAATGGAGCTTAGGGAGGAATAGTTTTCCAGAGTAGAAATATGGGGTGTGAATACATTGTTCATGCCTAATTTAAAGAAATTGGCTTTGATCCGTAAGGTAAGCAAGATACAAGGGGGCACAATGTAACTAGAAATTCGTCCTTGCCTATTTATAGGGATGCCAGCGACACCGTCTGCCGGCAAGTTCTTGACGAGGTCACCGTACATGGTGACGGTCAGGCCCGATGTCCGGACGTCCTCCAGCGTCTCCATTTCCGGCAGGAACTTGGGCAGCGCGAGGTAGCCGATCAGCGACCCCTGGAAGGCGTTGGCCATCACCAGGCAAAACAGCAGCCAGACTCCGAGGAAGGCGCGAACCCAAGTTGACGAGGGTGGAGGCGAGAATCCGCCGGTCAGCAAGGAGCGGTACGTTTGAAACGCGGAGGCTCCGACCAGACTGGCGAAGGACAGGCTCTCATGGCGGAGCAGGCGGTGTTTGAACACGAGGAACCAGCAGGCTGCCACTGCGCAGACGCAGACGGCGCATCCCAGCCAAGTGGCCGGTGCGAAGGGCAGAAACAGCTTCTTGTACTGCGGGACGCTCAGGGATTTGGGAACGATCATGATCAAGTCATCCTGATCGTGCGGGTACAAGTACCGACAGAAGTTTGCCGCTTTGAGGAAGCAGCTGTTGACGGCGATGTCCGCTTTTCCGTGTATCACGTCGCCTACTGCTCCGGTGTGTATTTTGCGGGTGGCGTCGTAAAAGCCGTACCATTCACCGTCGGCCGGGATAGAGACCACGGCTGTGGCGTTCAAGTGTTTCACCATCGTATTGAAGATGTTGCCGTCGCTGGCGCCGAGCGTCATCCTCCCGTCTTTTTGCGTCTTCATCTCCAGGCGTGGAAACAGGGGAAATGCAGTCGCGCGAATCAGGTGCTTGTTCATGTCGAGGAATTTTTCTGGGAAAAACCTGCAGCCGTTCTGCAGACTAACAATTTCTTCGGATATCGTTGCTTTGAACGGGTCGTAGGTGGCCACCCTCAAACGGCCACACTCAGAAGGGTACAAGATAACCACGTTGAATACTCTAAACTCCTGTAAACCTCGAAAAATCCTTAAGACGCCCTCAGGGGCATAAGGCAACACGACAACGTATCGTGCTCGCGGGTTCCACGACGCAGTATTTTTCAGCGTTGACATTGTTTTGAGGACGTCGCCATTGCCGTTGGTGATCAGGACGAAGAAGTCACTGGCGGTGTTCGCGTTCATCAGGATCGGTGCGGCGCTCTGTGCGTGAAGCTGTCGTAGCAGGCTCGTTGCGTTGGACGGCAGGTTCGATCCCAGGACGACGGTCAGGCTGTGGGCAGGCTCGTCCTGGACGCAGAGTGCGATGGCTTTGGCCGCCTCTGGAGGGTAAGTGGGCTCCGGTCCGACATTTACTGTCGACGCCATGGCGCGGGCCAGGAGTACGATCAGGAGCGAAAATTCCATTTGACAGCCTGGCAGTGGCGACTGTCGATACGATTAGTCCCGAGAAGTTTAAGGATAGCTTAATCGTGTATAGATTGTTGCTTTCATTAATCATACTCAGGAGATCTTTTTCCTTTTGCCAAAAGCTCTGGGTTTGCCATTAAAGGGACAGCTCTTAATTTGCTTAACGTTCGACGTGACATTTAATGTAATTATTATAACATTGCTTTAGTTTGAGTTCTCTACATTAATACACTATAACTAGAAGTTAAGTTATTCTCATATAATTGAAAACTAAATGCGTGATTTCGTTTCATAATCAATATATTTTAGTGGCCTTTGTCTGACTTATTCTAAGTGTGACAAGAAAATTAATCTTCGTGTGTTGAATTGAAAAGTAATCTGGGGGATCGCACTAATGGTCAGCAACACAACACGATGCTTCTGCCATCGTGTGGCCGAAAACGATTACCGTTAATCATGAACGCGCGCGAAAAGTATCACGCTACAATATATTATGCCAATTTAGTGCTCGATTAGTGCGTGCGTATTGACGCTGTCAGCCATGCAATAGTGCAACCTCACTCTAGTTGACCTGTCACAGCTCTATAAATGAAAAGTTAAGTTATAGCGGCCTAAAGTGACGTAAATCACGCAACCATTTAAACATTTATACACAGTAATTCAGCTTTCATTGCGGACAGTCGAGTATTCCAGAGGCCAGCATGACTTTGTGCATCAACGTTCGACGGAGTGATCCGTTGGGGGTCGCTCACGTGCCACGTCCGCCGCGAAGTGTCACCCCGGAAGATCTGCAAGCGAGCGGAGGGAGACATTGGCCCAATAGCCTTGCGCTGCGCAAAAGCAATTGCGTCTTTGAGACGTCTGGGTGAGAAGCATTTCGGCACAGCGGCCTACATGGCCAGTGACCCTTGAAGGATATCAATGCCAATGGCAAGTCCTCCGAAGACGCTCATGCCTTAAGCTATGGGTTTCAACTTTCAAGCCAGTAAAGTAAGTGACACGATGCTAGGAACATTAGCCCTGGTAAAATCATAGCAATGTGCATGACTTCACTCGGTGCTCTGCCCCGGGTGTCTCTACTCTCTGATTGGTTCGGAGCCAATGCACGTTTGAAATCGTGTCACTGACATTGCTTATATCTTTAAACCTATTAAGACAACGCGCACGTGCTCGTTTGGATAGGTAAATGGTATTGTGACGTTTGAAGCTCCTAGAATCCTCGTACGGAAAGGTGATTAAAAAGCTCCGTTAGTTTAGTAGATTTTTGAGTAGCGTTTCGGCAAACAGCATGATGCCTATACTTGGCTTACATTCTTTGATAGCCAATATGCATTTTCAAGTTCACCCGCAGGAAAACACTCTAATAGTACAGGGAGGTGAGTCTGACCTTGCCGACGTCTCCACGGTTAGTTTCTCGTCAAGAGTTCGGCGGCAAACGCCAGCAGACTCGCGAGGAGCCCACCGGCCAACATGAAGAAGCCGGTCTGCAGATGAGCGAGGCTGAGCGGCGTAGCGCTGCCCTGCGTCGAAGACGTTGACGCCAGCAGCCGACGGAGCGTGGCGTCGTGGAGGATGTCTCGTTTCCATTTGCCCGGCAGTCTGAGGAGTAGGGCGTTCACAATGAGGTCAGAACAGTTTCAGGAAGGAACACATGTAGCCGGAAGCCAGAAGGAAGTTTCGTCCGTCTTCATTTTACAATATCAATGATCACAAAATCAAGAGTAACAAAATAAACGACGTCGCTGATAGGACCAATACTCTTTTCACCTTGCGACAGTCTCGCTATTTCATGACATTATCATCAACCTCTCCTAGTTTATGGATCCTGAACTATTATACCACAAAAGTACGTTTACAAAGGTGCTGTATAAGAATAATTGCAGGACTGCAATTTAAAAGAGGTGACACAATATCGCCGTGTTAGTGAAATTTCGTATTGAGCCCAAGGCTTTCTGCAATTTCCCATTATGATTCCCGTACAAAGTCTGTCATATTGAATGGATGAAATGCAACCCCCTGGCCTGGCACCAACCCGGCCTGCAGTATACGTTGCATGAGGGCGTCGAGCCGCGGCGCTAGCGGCGAGTCGGTCGGTACAGCGAAAGTCTCGAACATGACGCGGAAGCGTTGCTTGATCACGTGCAGCAGGGGCACCCCGTCCACGTTGAAGGCTGTCTTGCGCTTTGTGTAGCGCGCAAACACCTCGTTGCATGCCAGCGTCGTGTTGCGCTGGAATGCGATCTCTGCGCATGTGTTGTCCATGCGCTCCGTCTTGTAGAACCTGTGCGCAGATGCGGTTGGTTTTATACTTCAAGCATGTACTAACAAAGCCAATAAGTGATGCAACATTGGCCATGGGTCTTCAGTGTTTTCTATTGCTACTGTGCAGGGCGTTAGATAAAGGAAAACTTAACAAGTCTATAGAAAATTTGCTACGTACGAGGACTGTGGGTACATTTAATGTCAACACTTGATATGGTACTCGTCTACTTATTATATAGAAGTAAAAGAAGTGCGGAGAGGACAGTAAATATACTTAATCCAATTACAGATACTGAAAATGCTGCCGTGCCTTTGCATCGCGATGCCAGCGACACCGTCTGCCGGCAAGTTCTTGACTAGATCACCGTACATGGCGACGGTCAGGCCTGACGCACGAAGGTCCTCCAGCGTCTCCATTTCCGGCAGGAACTTGGGCAGCGCGAGGTAGCCGATCAGCGAGCCCTGGAAGGCGTTGGTCATCACCAGGCAAAACAGCAGCCAGACTCCGAGGAAGGCGCGAACCCAAGTTGACGAGGGTGGAGGCGAGAATCCGCCGGTCAGCAGAGAGCGGTACGTTTGGAACGCGGAGGCTCCGACCAGACTGGCGATGGACAGGCTCTCATGGCGGAGCAGGCGGTGTTTGAACACGAGGAACCAGCAGGCTGCCACGGCGCAGACGCAGACGGCGCACCCCAGCCAAGTGGCCGGTGCGAAGGGCAGAAACAGCTTCTTGTACTGCGGGACGCTCAGCGATTTGGGAACGACCACGACCAAGTCGTCTTGGCCGTGAGGGTATAAATACCGACAGAAGTTCGAAGGCTTGATTAAGCGGCTGTTGACGGCAATGTCTGCGTTGCCATGGACCACGTCGCCCAGGGCGCCGGTGTATCTGTTCCTGGAAGCGTCGAAAAAGCCGTACACGTTGCCGTCGGCAGGGATGGACACCTCGGCGACGGCGTTCAGGTGATGCACCATCGTGTTGAAGATGTTGCCGTCCCAGCCGCCGAGGGTCATTCGTCCGTCGTCGTGTGTCTTGAGGTCCATTGAGGGGTACAGGGGAAATACACTTGCACGGATTAGGGTTTGGTTTAGGTCAAGAAATTTGTTCGGGAAAAAGTCGCAGACACTCTGTTCGTTCACGTTCTTAACGGACAACTTTGCTTTGAACGGGTCGAAGCTGGCCACCCTCAAACGGCCACCCTCAGAAGGGTACACGACAACCACGTTGAACACTTTGAACATCTGTAACCCCTCAAACATCTTCAAGATGCCACCAGAGGCAGCAGGCAACACGACAACGTATCGTGCTCGCGGGTCCCACGACGACGTATTTTTCAGTGTCGACATCGCTTTTACGACGTCGTCATTACCGCTGGTGATCAGGACGAAGAAGTCGCTGGCGGCGTCCACGTGCATCAGGATCGGTGAGACGCTCTGGGCGTGAAGCTGTCGCAGCAGGATCGTTGCGTCGGACGGAAGGTTCGGTCCCAGGACGACGGTCAGGCTGTGGGCAGGCTTGTCCTGGACGCAGAGTGCGATGGCTTTGGCCGCCTCTGGAGGGTAAGTGGGCTCCTGCCCGACAGTTAATGCCGACGCCGTGGCGCGGGCCAGGAAGAGGATCAGGAGCGTAAGGTCCATTCGACAGTCTGACACTAGGAGAGTGTGCCAAAGTAATGCGTGGCCCGGATAATTTTTGGAAATGCGTTATCGAATGATTTGCTTTTTTCGAACATTAATCACTCACTAAACAGTATGTCTCGTGCTCAAGGTTTCTTGCTTACGGTAGGGCTCTCACGAAGGTGCTATTGTGCGCGAACCTTCGCGTTAAGCAACCAAAAAGTCGAACCGGTCCTATGTTCCCCCCTTCGCCCAAGCTTAGCCCTACCTGAGCTCAGGGTTTGCTTGAAACAGAATCTGGTCTTGTGATTGGCTGAAAGCGGCGCGAAGCCTAGCCCAACCTTCGCTTCGCCTAGCACTAAGCGTAGCATTAGATTACATTTTAATATTACCTCACATCATAATTTACGAACCATTAGAATTTTGACAGTTTGAAAGGCATTCGAAAAAATCAATACTTCCAGATGTCTACATCTCGATTAGAATTAATCTTCGTGTGCCGCATTATTGCAGTCGTACAATGTAATTTGTACTACTATCATGGAAAAAAACACTGGAAAATGATAATATACTAATAATGACAGTGGTGTATAAAAATTGACTTTATAATGGACAGCCATAAAAGTCTGCTGGGAAAGTTAGCACATGCGAGGTTCAATATAGAAATGCTCTTTGATCGCTAAGCGTAAATATCAGACGGTTACGAGATCATTTGCCATTTTTCCGGTGTCGGCTACCAACAGAAAATAAGTAATAATTTCATTACTCTGGTCGTGGACCACAGACGTTGGATCTAGGTACAAGTTTTAATGTGAAAGAGGTTCGTTATCTTCTCTGTGAAGTGAATATCGGATAGTTAAGACGTAACAAGGCATTGTGACAACATTTAAATTCGGTTACGACGCGTACACAGATGAGACGCGCCATGGAATGTTTGTCATCGCATTTCCTCTCAAATTCTCGCCGTGTCGAAACGGCAGACGAGTTTAAATTATTAGACTCTTTCATTGTTATTGCTTCGCCAGAACATTGCCGCCGAGTACTTTCACGGCCCCGCGCGGCCGGTGGCGCAAATTATCATTTTTATCTAGTGTGAAACCGCCCCCTCTCCCCCACCTCCACTCCCCCCCCCCCCCCTGCGCCCGCACCCATTTAAAGATGAACTGCGAGGCTTATTCGGTGCGCCGCGTCGCCCAGCGAGCGTGGTGATCCGGCGTCGTCAATAGATAGCAGCATGATGGATGGAAGCTGCGCAAGAGAGACGCGGAAAACCCTTCGATTTGCTTTCGAATTAACATCGGGTGCATGAATTTTATTACAGCCTGGGTTCCGGTTCCACATGGAAAGAGGACAAAACTTATCCATTCAACGGTCATAAAAAAGCGATGGCTGCAGTCAAACGGTCCTAACTAAGGGGTTAAAAAAACAAAGGAAAAATTGTTTCCGATCCCGTTTCCACTTGCGTCACATATGCGATAAAAGAGCGTTAAGTTCAATATCTGCAGTAATATTTTCAACATTTCAAAAACATATTCCTGACCTCTTTTAAAAATGGGTCGGATTATGCCAGGGCGGCTACATGCACGCTAGGGATGTGTTATACCTAATTCCTATTTTGCCAACGTTTTCCCTCCGACAGCGATGGTTTGGAAAGTCGAAAGATTTGAGATACTCGGGCTCCCTGGGGTTTCCACTATCCAGCTATAGGGCAGCTCGCTCGAAAGCTAATAGCCTCTTCACATCCAACACCATCGCAATCAAATGCACATAGTTTTACTCCTTATAGGTACATCACGTATAAAAGACTAACATATGTTTCTATTAGCAATTGCAAGCCTATATTTCCATAGTCGAATCATCACTCAGCTTTCCGAGTTGTTTTGTGTAGATTGCTGTATGTTTTCTCTGCGAACCGATTGCAAAATAATTCAGCCCCAACGCAATGGACTCTTGCCAACGGCGGGATCGTCCCCACGCCGCCATCGCTGCTTCACGCAGGACCTGGCAGGCCAGGGCAGGGCAGGGCAGGACAGGACTACTGGCTAACACAGCGCCCTTTGAACCCTGATTAATATAAACTCGCAACATTGCAATAAATTGAGTGTTTATGGCGCTAGCGCGGACGTTTCCTTCCGTCGACTGCCGGCACATTTTCCGCGGGGATTCGAGCGTCGATCCCCGGCCCCCGCCCGGTTTCAGCCCGCGCGAGGTGGGATTTTCTTATCCGACAAAGGCAATCAATATTGTTCTGTTATCGGAGGGGTTATTAGTGCCGAATGGACCGAGACAATGAATCGGTTTTAAGTGGACTTCCTACCGGCGGGTTTTGCTGAGTGAAATTTAGAGCAATCTTTGCGATTGTTTAGGGCGATTATTCGTACGCAAATTGTTTAGAGTTTCAGTGCTACGGCCATGGTTCAACTATTTCTATGTGCGGGTCTTGGTACAACAGATTTGACGCTAATGAGTTTGAACGCGTTTATTTCTTATACATGGGATGAATAATGATTTTTATGGCATCAATCTTCATCTCCATTGCATAAAACTTGGTACACAAAATGGTTATAATATACTCTGTGTCTGCTTTTCTATTGAATTGTTGGGAGCAGAGATACGAACATATTAAGGGAATAATCACAGTAAATTTTAAAATGTATGGTAAGTATATGGAATTAAAAATTGCACTCGCCTCATGCAACCTACCAATGCGTTTTTTGTAAAATAATAATATGCCAAATAAAGATAAGTCAGTGAGTTATCATTTGTTTTCAGAGAGGTCTAGAACGAAATTTAGGAATCGTGGCAATTCGAAACCAAAACATGTATTTCTAAAAAGTATCTACAGTGCAGTGTGCTTATTCCCCAAGTCTCTGGCGAACTCTCATCGACTTCCGACATACGGGCCGGGGCGAACCCGGTGGTCCCTCGCCCCCGTCGTCAAATCCGGGCCAATCCGCCGAAGAAAACGCGAGACGGAGGCTGTAATAGAGATACGGCTGCAGCCGCCGGATCAATCTCACTTAGATCCGTCTGCTGGTGAACGCGACTAATGTCACCTCGATGCAAAACGGCGTGTCTCTGTCGACCGGCCCGTGTTCCCGCCTCGTTCTTTGTTTTCCCGCGAAGGCGTGCGCCCGGGCACGGCGCGGAAGTCGCGCTTGATATTTATGTCTCACACCATTTCCTTGTTCGTTCTGTCAATGTCAGGAGCACGCCGTTTAGCTGAGTTGTTCGCTGCTTGCTGCTTCTCTGCAGTGTGACTATACACAATAAAGTAGATAGAAATGTGATTTCTTCAATTTCGACGATTTCTCTTTATGAAATATGCGATTTAACTTTTATTTTTATAAAATCCGAAGCGGAATTTCATGTATGGAGATTGGTACAGTGATAAGTTGATAGGTTTGCATGAAGGCACTGGAGAGGAAAATTATATTACATTGTCATAAAACGCGAGAAGTTTGACAATTCACAAAATTGGGAAACTATAAAAATCAGTATAGCATATTGTGATTTACGTCAAAGCATATTATTTAGATGAAAATGTAATGAAGTTTCTGCTTGCAAGTTATGGAGAACGAGTTTTCTGTACCTCGGTTACTGGCAGAAGACAGAAGGCAAAGGAAATCAAACGGTAATTTGCATTCGTGACTTCTGTCTACAATAGAACCCAGAACCCCGCACACCGACGTCCAAACCTTTCTTCACCAAATTAGTGCGAATAGTAATGGATCCATTATGGCACAAAGTCAATGAAAGGCAACACACTTTCTATGCCGTTTGATCTATTATTACACACACCATCAGTCCCTGAATCACAGGACGACGACATGCATTAACAATACCTATCTACGCGGGTCGGGTATCTAATTTCGTAGCCGCATGCCGCAGCCACTATTATTCGGCGCCGAGATTGCCAATCTAGCGGCCGAAGACCTTTGAACTTCGCCGCCGGCAGGTGTAAGTGTATCACCATGTGCAAATGCAGTCCTCCCCTTCCCTCCGTACGTGCATTAGCAATTAGCAGTCAGCCACATACTGCTGTTGGATGGGAGCATTCCCGAAAAGGTGTTTAACCGGCAATTCGGCTAGCAACCACAAAAATCACTGTTTCACACGTTCTGGAAGCTATATACTACATTCGATTCTATATTTTACTCTACATTCTCATCCCGACAATGTAATTTAATTTTCCCGACCAGCGCTTTCGTTTAAACCTCTCAACTTTTCTCCCATTTCCACACAGGACAGGTTACGAAATTTTGCGAAACAGTTGAACTTCACTTATTGAATTCAACGCATAGAAATCGTATTTTGAGATTCACGGTGGAATGATCACCTTGGACTATACGAATATCTATACCAAACATTTTTTTACAGGCAAACTATTAGTGACAGCACCACCAAAAATAGCTAATCTCCTGGGTAATATAATATAATGCTTTCAAATTACGTGAGAGTAATTTTTGTGCCAGGATAAGTTTGGCTAATTAACGTCCGTAACTATATGGATAATTAAAGTTGCTGTGGAAACTAAAACTTCCCGTAGTTATATATACGGACGTTGATTTGCCAAACGATTCATATCACAAAAATTGTTTTTATTTAATTTAACAGCCTTATAGATTACCTAGGAGGTGGGCTATTTTGGTGGGGTTGTCACTAATAGTTTGCCTGTAAACAATTGTTTGGCAGAAAATCGTTGGTCAAGGTGATCAATTGAAGCTGTTGTATTATATTTATTTCAGTACAAATCGGTAGCGTTTATGCAAATGACAGCCCTTTCGGCGGTCGTATACCCATGTCCCATTGACTTATACGAATCTCCTTGAACTCTATATTCCTATAGTGGCTGATCAAAGAGGGCCTGCTGCACCCAGTTTGTCTGCTAGCCCTTGGGGTAGCAATAACTACGCTGCTGCCACCCGCCCGCTGCAGTTGCAACAGAATTACGCGCGCCACTGCCCCCACACTGGCTCCAGGCACACAGGGTGGCGCTAGCTCGCGAACTGATAACATGGAGCTGCAGGGATGATGAATAATTGCACAGATGAACTGACTAGTGCAACGCGGTGCTTTCTCTCAATATTGTGTCGGTTGTTCGAGCTGTGAGCTGTGTGTGTGATTTGGGTTATTAATCCTGTTCATGGCGAACGCTTGGCCGCGTATGACTCTGTTCTCCATGGCGTGGAGTCTCTAGACGACGAAATAATCACTAGCTACGTTTACTTTCCTATGCATGCGTGATAGGCTGTGCACAAATGTGGACAATGCTGATTAGGTAAGGAGTTGAAGCAAGTGTCTGGTGTTTGAAGTTTGAACGTTAAGCACTGAAAAGATGATGTACTACATTTTGGCGTTGCAGCTTGGACTGGATTTTTAATAACAAGCGAAAAAGGAAGGTGCATTGTTAAGGATCATTGAGAGTGTTCACGGAAAAAAATACCCAAAGATATCTTCATGATGGCTGGAAAATTCTTACAACCATTGGATGTAATTCGTTATCTTCTTTCCGTTGTCTGGCCTGTCAGTAGCAATCCTTCTTGCCGAAGATTTGGACCGTACACGTGACCGTCGCACCTGTCCAGTTGGCCATGTCCCCTGCGACCGAGACCATGTTCCACTAGTCCCCCTGGCAACCATGAAAACTAGGTCAGCGGAAGGAACAGAGCGCCGAGAAATCGGCCAACGGATTCGAACACGGGCGCAGTTACCGCTAGTGCACGTCTGTCGATATGTGCATGGGTAATTTCGGACCGACCCGATTTCACCGAGAGTTTCAGATCTCATCTCGACTTAAATTCTCTGTACGTAAGTAGAATCATTCGAATTCCTTTCTTTTCCTATTGCTAGGGGTTGTGGTTGTCAGCTGGCATGGGTTTATACGTGCATAAGCGGCAAGAAAATCAGGTAAATAGCTTATTTAGGGCATCCTCAAATGAAGCATGGTTTACAAGCGACATAGTGACTAAATGTTCTGTACACGTATTTAGGTATAGGTATATAAGACTAAGACAACTTAAAATGCACCCCAGAAATTGCGGGCTTTAAAAAAATTTACCTTGCGCCGTGCGCGGTAAGTTTCTGAACTCGCCTATGCGAAGCGATCTGTCACGTGTCCTAAAACGAGAGAAAACCTCGCATTTTCCAGGTGGAAACTCGGCTTTGTGTGGCCATACACTCTAAAACACACTAAGGCCCGTAATGCAGGACTTTATTACTTCTTTATGACAGGGTGTGCATAGCAGCCTTCGGGTGAATACACATTAGTATGTGTGGCAGTGGGTATGTGTACCAAAGTATAATGCACTGAACACTCACACATGAACACGAGGCTAGAGGGCAGAGTTATAAAACATTTGCTCCACGGCACGTTGGCAATAACGACACTCTCCTAGCAATAACCGGTCGTACAGAAAAAGTACGCTACTCATTACTTATTAGCTGAAATCGGTGGCCGTTTGTTTAAATAAGGGTGAGGCATATTTTCAAGAATGAAGTGCGCGTTCTGTGTATACATTGTCGCGAATATTCGCCGACGTGTATACCTATATACTCACGCCCATTAAATATACTCGCGCCCATTAAACTTTAGTTATCTGATGTCCTCCATCGTGTACAAGAATATTTTCACGTGTTTTTATTTGTGAGGCGTGTTTTTATTTTCTGCTTTTTCAGCGTATTCGCAAATGAATTGCCACAAATACCTTGACAATAAACAGGCTGCATTTAATTGCAAAGTAATTCACCTCACGTAATTCCCTTAATGAAATAAAATAACATTTCATAACTTCATTAAACCCTTGGACCAGCCGTGGTTGCATTAGCCGAGTCATGGCAATGACATTAAGTGCCCGTGAAAGAGTCTCCTGCAAGCCCCATGCGCCCCGGCCCCCCCCCCCCCCCAGCCCCCCCCCCCCCCCCCCCTGCCCCACGCCACGCATTGCAATTCAATTATTGTCACCCGAGCGGTCGCCACGAACCTTTCAGACCGGATGTGTGTGTCCTCGTGTGTGGCCAAAGGGGTAGTCTCTGTGGCACACTCTCTCATTGATCAACATGCATATCATACTCTCGTGTACTTTGCAAGATTAGTAAAATCGAGGGCTGCTTGCATCTGTCCGCCGAAAGAGGGCCGTCGCTTTGAGGGACGCCTCATATTTTACGGAGTGGTGCGCTCTAAAGGGCCGGTGGAAATCAAGACCGCCACCGTGCATAGTAATTTTCTTGTGCATAACGGACAGTTGCGAGTTTCGACGACAAAATAATTGATGCGGTCGCGTTAATGAACGCACAAGTTAAGTACCACGTGAGTATAAAACTTTGAAATATCGACTGCAGAGAGAATTGTTTGTTCAATGGTAGCTGGAAAGAGCATATTAACAGCTCTCGGGAAATAATATTTTTAAGTGTTTATTTAGAGACTTGTTCCCTTGCTTACCAATTTGTTAAGAATTCCTTCATCCAGAGATGAAAAAAGCTAGGTACACACGACAGACGCCCAATTGTCCACGTCGATGTAGTACTTGTCATCAAGAGTTTCATATTAAAAAAAGGGTTGGCTTGGCTTTCGTTGATATTTTAAAACGATTCTGGCCACAGTGAGTTTCGCTGACAAAGAACGGATTTTGAAAAAAAACTATTTTAAACTGGGATTTGAATGCTAAATAAAAGTCTCACTGGTTTCCCGACGTCCCGTAACATAATATACTAGTTATACTTTTTCAAGTGTCTATCACCCAAGAGTATATGTTCCGAAATGTCGGGAAACCAGCGAGACTTTTATTTAGCATTAAATCCCAGTTTGAAATAGTTATTTTCAAAACTAGTGATAAAGATAGGTCATTAACACGAGCCTAAGAAATTTAAAAATGCAATGGATGCCCAGCGTCATGATTTACACGAATGTGGCACTATCGAACCTTAACGTCATACTTATTCAGGCTCGGACCTGAGAAAACCACCCTGCTAGCCAAGGATTATTAATTTTTAATTTAAACAAAGGAAGATCCATACTTTTAGCTTCGTCCCGATGAAAAACGACCCGCGGAGTTTTTCCGCCACGGGAGTTTTATCTGGCCTCTGCTCGATGAGAAGGCAAACGCAGGCTTTTTAACGAAGTTTGTTGGTATTATTTTCACGACGATGCCTGTTTAGCATCGGAAATAATGAGAGTAATTATCTCTAAAGTAATTGCATGGTCTTGTAATTATACTCGTCATTCTCGTTACAGTATCTCATCTCTTCTCATCAGCTCCGTCCACCTTTGATAGTTGTTCTCTCTCCCTCTAATACATCTCGCTCTCTCACTCGCTCTCTCGACGTGAGGCGCAATGTCAGATAATTATTGCATTATTTCGCAAAACTGAGTGAACGAGGGATCGAGGAAAAAATGTCCCGAGAGAAAAACGACCGGTCGTATTCCTGCTAGATTAGTTCTTGTTTATTAAGCTCTACATTCATAATTGGGTCCCCTTTTGCTATTAGACCGGAGAAAATTGAAACGAAACTTTTAAATAAAAGGTAATATCGCCATAAAAGGATAAAGGTATGCTGATGGACGACATCAAAGTAGGCCCAAACAAAATTGTAAATAAAAAATGTCATGTTCGGCACAAAAGCAATGCGATAATTCTTGTACTTAAATTGGGAATGGAGCTTGCTACTTCGCACGGCGCTTGATCAATGAAACGCTGTGGCGCTCAAAAAGAAAATCACAAAATAAATGAACATCGAAAAAGGCAGGTAATCTCACTACGTGTTTCGGCGATCGGTGGACCACAACGCAATGATTTCCGAGGGTCCCCCAGTCCCTACATAGCACGCGGACATTGGCATGAAAATGGTGGTCAAGTTAGCTCATGGGGCGCAGGGTAATTAAGACAGGATTAAGTGGAAGCTCCACTGTCACAACATGGTCGAAGCTGGATCTGCACAGAATTAATGCGAGTCGTTGTATGAAATTGTTTATTCCCATTCACAGTCACATGGAAAACGGTGCTTGCTTGAGATGTGGCTGACATCAACTCATCGCAAAAAATGGCACAACACCTAAGATACACACATTGCATTCATTTCTACACAACATCGTTCACTTTCTTTGCTGCAAACAATTAATTTCGCAAAGAAAGATCTACGAAAATATGCTGTGTATATTGCGTCTGAAATGTGAATTAAATAAATACCATAGTTAATGCTAAGACACTACAGGCACCAGAACAGCGTCTGGGGTATTTCGCTCCTAATAATTAACAGTGTTGCAATTTCTCCCAAATAAATCTTCACTAGCTCACTCTTTCGGGTATATTTCATGGTTGCTCTGTGGAAAACAGATGCCCATTATAAATACAGCCATGTTTTTCCTCTTTTACACAAGTATTCCTCAAGAATATGCACTTAGATAAATATAAATAATATAAATCATGGATAATAAAGGGCTTTCTCTCGGGCAACAGAGGGGGTTGATATTGATTACAGTAGCCCGCTTCTCTGACAGAGCTATTTGCCAACAATAGATGCCGCGCAGAGAGTTTTCAGAGCGCATTTTGTGCTTAATGCATTCATATCGAGACGATACAATGGAGCTATTAGCGTCAAATTGACAGCAATTACTCAACATTTGACGGCAATTTTCGATAACTGGATTCTAGACTAGCCGCATGAGCTGCTAGAAAGTAGAACTGTATTCTGATTCTGAATATTATTATAAAGGTTCATACATTCATAGATTTTACATTAATCTGGCCATAACAGCAACTGTGGCAAATCAATACCAATTTACTTAACTTATTATCATAAAACGCATGTCAAATTATACACATGTGCACATGTGTTTCGGTATTTCATTATGTTATTTATGTACGTGAACAGTTAAAAACTACTTGATTTATTTGCATCTCGAATAAACGTTTAATTAGTGTAAAACGTCACTCTTGACAAAAATGATCTGTATCACTATTGGTCCTAACATTTATAGAAACATTCAAACAAACAAGGATTTTCACATTACTTTATACAACTTTTATTACATGTTGTTGAACACTTCTTTACCAGGCAGGTATGTGGCCGATTTCTCAGTAACGCGTTGTAAAACTCCATAACCCTTTATCAAATTTAGCCTACCTACATCTACAAAATATCGGTTAAAACTCAGTCTATCGAAATCGCAGAATTGACGGGATCGCATATTCCTTAACAGATCACTAAGCGTCCGTCGATGCCAGACCACGCAGGGTCTGACCCCTTCTCGCCCTGCTTGCGGGGCCATCCTCACCCGGCACAGTCTCGCTTCCCACGGGCGTCGAAGTGCACCCCGGCAACACCGCGATCTCCTCTGAAACCGGCCGAATTTCCACCGACAGCGTGCGACCCTCCACAGAGAGTTGCCCTCGCACATGTCTCCCGTGTCCCGATCACCGATACACCGCTAAACACGACGACGCGCGGCAGCAGTGAGGACGCCGAGGACGTTCGGAAATCGATGGCTTGCTCACGTCCCGGTCGGTCCAGCACTTTTCCGACGACCCGACCACTTCCAGACGCCCGGCAATCGGCGTCGGTAATTGCCGGCCAAACGACCCGCGCCAGCGATTCGACACTTCACCCGTCCGAGAGCCAAATTATTTTCCCAAGTGCACTCGAACAGCGTTGATAAAAAGCACAAACTCGTCGTCAAACATTGTGACCAACAAACCTCGCGTCTGAGATTTCCACTCGTAGATATGATTTTTAATTGTAGTTCCTAAAAAAGCACAAGTATCTATCAACACTTGCTCTATGGAAGGTGCTATTTCCTCATCTCCTGCATGTCCAACTGGTCGACGTCGTGGAGGCTGTGCTTAAAGCGTCGGTCGCCCAAGACAGTGCCGTTGGCGCGCGGGGGCGGCGGGGGCGGGATGTTGAGGTGACCGTAGGGGCAAGGGTGGCCGTAGACGCGCTGCAGCGTCTGCAGACTGTTGGAGGACACCGTGCGCTCCAAGATCTCACCCCAGTACTTCTCGCTGAAGTCGGCGCGCCCCGCCGGCGTCGACGGCATCTGCGGGGGCGGCGGAGGCGGCGGAGGCGGCGGCGGTGGCATCATGCTGCTAGAGTTGCTGCAGCAGTGCGGTTTTGAGCCATTGGGTTGCTGTTGACGCCGACACAACACCTATGCAAGTCAGGAGCACCAATTCAACAGAGACGCTAGACGGTTTCTTGTATAGTAAGTTTACATTCCGCTCCTTGCTTTAAGTGCTGCCCGAAGCGTTACCCTTCACAGATACGATACACAGTAAAGGAAGTCTATCACGATCAAAGGAAATCATTTGGCGAAGTGCTCGCGCCTGGAGTCGCGGCGAATTCACCATCGTAGATCCACAAGATCCCTATCAAAGTATCTAATTACGCGGAAGTTGAACCGTTTGTGCAATTAACCCTCAATTCCAGATGCCGGCTCCTCGTCGACGGTCGCCCAAGTTTGCATCCCGTGACAAGTTCGCGGAGCGAGTCCCGTTCGCTCCCCGCGCCAATACACACATCGGACCAGTAATTAGTTATGGCTGTCAGTCTATGTTTGCTGCTATAAACACGACGGCACGCAAAGTTTTGAAGATAATTCTGTTTGCCCACATCCGGAACAAGATCTATTCAAATATTGTCAATTTAATATAAATTTATATGTGTGAGCTTTTATCATTCTGGCAAATTCCTGATATGAAGACCCGCGTGTATAAAGATTTAATATTTATTTTGTTTACTGCGTCGGCCGAGTCACGCTTCAAAGGTTTTTCTGCATATTAAACTCAACATGTATTGTTTGAAATGAAATTTGTACTCGTTCATTGAGGCCGGAGTGCCGTGCATGAAACGTAAGCCAGCTCAATGTGACTTAAAAACGCAATACACCATATTCTACCTCTACAAATAATTGTGGCGTTCGCTTGCTTTGATAGTTTTCTACTTGGATCTAGTTTTAATTAACTGGGAGCAGAGCAGTTTAATATTCATTTTACGAGAGGGATTTTGCACCGAAGGTTATAATATATAGTATCTTTGGATTTTGCCATCGCTAGGATCTAAATACAGTGAACAGAATATTATTCCATTCCAATTATAAACTGCACTGTCGTTTTCCATTTTCCAATAGGAAAATTGTTGGTTCGTACTCCACACTGTGGATTATCGGAACACTTGAAAAGCATCCTATGGCACATTGCCTCACCAAAATGAAGCCATACTGCTGGAATTACAGAATTCAAACAATGTTGGCTCAGTACTTCGCAACTCACTTCGGAATAAACAGCGAGAGAACATTGCTTTCAATTGCTGGCTAAAGTAAAGTAGCTAAAATGTTGATCTTACCTTCGAGAAGAAGAGCTCTTTGCTGATGCGCCGGAAGTGGCTGTTGAGCACCCAGTAGAGAAACGGGTTCCAGAAACTGTTGCTGATCGCAAGCCAAGTGACCAAGAAATCCAGGAGCGGAGGAATCTGGAAAAGTTGTGCATTTTGTTTGAAAACATACTCAAATTTAAAAAATAGTTCTTAATGACAAGAACAGTGGTTTATGACACTGTGTTGGGTGGACACTGGTACAAGTTTCGATTCATAGTTCTTATTTATGTAGATGCACACATTAAACGATGAAAATGTCCTGAATTCTCCAGAATAGCAAAAAAACTTCACATAATGCCTATAAACTCAATTTCACGTTAAGAAGGATAGATTAGATTTTCATCTTCGCTAATTTCTCTCGAAATAGACGTGAAACACAAACGATAAAGTTTCAAAACGTACAAGCCATGTCTTGAGCCGAAGAAAAGGCTATACGGGCAGTTTTGAAACTCTTTAACTCATTTCTGGCGGCAATCGGTCTTTGAGGAAGCTGAAAATCCTGTCCCCTTAACATGAAATGGAGTATAGTGTAATGTGTTTTCTAGCAGCGCAACACAATTATTATAAAATAAAGAGATATATGAATTTTAAGATAATGAAACACTTCAATATATGATTGTTCTGGAAAAAACTTGAAACCGATCCCGACGTGGTGTAAGAGGAGAGTGCTTACAATGGATCCCGTGCAGGCCGCGACGACCTCCTGAATGGTCCACGGCGTGACCATGACGATGAAGCCCAGCGACATGGACGCCATGGTCCGTGATGCCGTGATGCTCAGCCGGCGCTCGTGGGCAAACGACTGAGAACGAGACAGCGCAGACTTAGGCTCGGTTTACAGCTGGCTATGTCAGTGACACGATGTCATGGACGTTGGCTCTGGACCAATCAGAGACTCCATGGCAGAGTCGCGAACATGACGTCATGTAAATTCAGAGTCTCCGATTGGTCCCGAGCTAATGTTTATGACATAGTGTCACTTACATAACTAGCTGTAAACTCAGCTTTAGCTTGTACTTCGCTGCGTTTTAGACGGCCTTTAAATATAGACCCACAAGCGGTGAAAGCATCCTAATGTTATAGTCCTTGTCAACTGTCGAATGCTTGGGTGGAAAATCATAATGTGGCTTTATGTTTACGAGTACATCAACAGAGTTTTACTTTTAAGCATATCAAATGTAAATTAATTACATTTCAAAATGGCCATCCGTTTTGAACGTACTCTCATAAATGTAAAATCCAATTCGCTGAACGGTTTAAGCATCGACCACGAAAACCGGGGGATAGGAGCTCTATTCACCGACCTTTCGCAGAGAGTTTCAGTCCAATGTTAAGTTACTAAGGTTTCGGAAAATATTTATAATATTCAGCAGCGTTTATTACCTACTGTACTCAGACTCTTAATAATAATTGATTGGCAGTTGTGAAATATTCTTTGGTTACCCATGGATGGCATAGCGCGGCTTATAATTGCAATGATTCCAAAACAAGCAGAGGAATTTCCTTTCAAATTGTGTTAATTTTTCTTCTTCACAAACATGAGTCAACCATAAGCTATTAATTGCCTCATGTACAACAACGGCACTGGCATCGTGACACACTGTGACAAAAGTTACATTGAAGCTGCCGCAAAAACCTTCTTCGGCACTATTTGCAGAAAAAGCTAACTGTGTAAAAAGACCGATTGCTACACCAACTCGTGCACACAGCGCAGTAATTTACCTTTAAACCAGCCTTCGCAAGTGAATAGCATCTGGTACGATGGTTACAGAGCGGTGGTTACAACTGGTTCTATTGGCTATTGACGACCAGGAGCGGTGTAATTGCTTTTCTGGGGTTTGCTAGACGAGAGAAGCGTGAAAGGAAACCGGGGATTTTTTACTTCATCCCTTACGAGTGCGGCGAACGTTAATTACACTGCACATTAAATGCATTTGTTCGACGAAGTTCCTCTTCTCGATTCGTGCTCTTCAATACAGGGCGTAGCGAGAGTCCGAGCGAAAGAGTGGAATTGCCAACGGATTATTCTTTGAAAATTGATCGTACGACTGACTTCAATAGCAATGGTGGCAAAAAAGTAAATGCAACAACTTATTTCAGAACGTCTTCATATAAAATGTAACAACTCCAAATGACAACATCGATTCGGAATCGAAGCGGATAAAACAAAAATTACATTATGATTTCACTGCGAGCGAAAAAGAAGCAAAAGCACAAAAGGAAAGCGTCCATAAAATTTAAGTGGGATAAAAATTGCATATTCGCTTACTGCAAAGCGATAGAAAATTAAATTGCAACCTTAATGCGAGAAAAAAATGGTATTTCTCCATCCGGTAATAATCATCGGCGAACTCGCGAACTAAAAATTTGCAATCGTTCACCAATTATTCAGTGTAACGTCATCATTTAGAGGAATCGGACAACAGTCAACCACCGCACGCGCATATTTGTTGTCGGCCGAATTCTGTGTCAAAGTGCGGAAGCCAGCGCCGCGACGTGAAGAGCTTAGCGCCATTGCCGATGCCAGGCGGGTCGCGGCGGAAACCTCGGGATTCGATTGTCGCGGCTGTTCCTTCATTTCCTGACAACGTTTTAGCGCGACTCGCGCAGCGGCGCGGAGAAGTCCCCGCCGCACAAATTCGTGTATCGAGAGTCGCGGAGAAATCTTTTATTGAAAGCAATCACGCGATCTTTGTTCGAACCTTTCGCCGAGGATGTAGTTTCCTCGGGAAAAGTGGAGTCGGCAAAATGGAACCACTCTTCTCTGTCACATCGCATTTTTCACAATTCCCGTGAAGCTTTGGGTTCTATCATGTGTTTCAATTGTCATTTCCTATTGTGGATATTCGAAAGAATAATGAAAACCGATTAATAAATTACAAATTCCCCCAAATATATGGAATAATTTTTAAATTTTTAAACAAACCTTCTTTAGAGAAATTTTACACATTCCGAAAAAATGAACCCCAAATATTTTGAAACATTCCAAAATATGATAAAAATAACTCATTACTGCCAAATTAGCTGCGAAGTTTCGCTTCCGAGACGAAAGATCCCTGAACGCAACCCGCAAAGCAATTGCGGCTCCTCCACCCCCAGTAAACACAAACTGTCGGCAACATGATGACATTATTCTGGCTTGACGCATCCACTGTTGGCAAAGTGCTGCCTGGCGGCAACCTATCGTCCATTAGTATCGGGTCAATGCTGGCGGCATGAAACTCTGCCGACGTCCCTCGACCGTTGGCCTGCCACTGCTATTCCAGTGCTGGCCCAACAGTGGCAGGCCAACACATTGCCAGCGGCGCCGGCAAGGCATTGGCAAAGTGTTGGCTGGCCAGCGCGTCGGCGAGGTGCAGGCCAGCGTGTGCTGGCATAACAGTGGCAGGCCATCACATTGCCAACGGCGCCGGCAAGGCATTGGCAAAGTGTTGGCTGGCCAGCGCGTCGGCGAGGTGCAGGCCAGCGTGTGCTGGCATAACAGTGGCAGGCCATCACATTGCCAACGGCGCCGGCAAGGCATTGGCAAAGTGTTGGCTGGCCAGCGCGTCGGCGAGGTGCAGGCCAGCGTGTGCTGGCATAACAGTGGCAGGCCATCACATTGCCAACGGCGCCGGCAAGGCATTGGCAAAGTGTTGGCTGGCCAGCGCGTCGGCGAGGTGCAGGCCAGCGTGTGCTGGCATAACAGTGGCAGGCCATCACATTGCCAACGGCGCCGGCAAGGCATTGGCAAAGTGTTGGCTGGCCAGCGCGTCGGCGAGGTGCAGGCCAGTGTGTGCTGGCCCAATGCCGCTTGTACGTAGCTTGGCCAGCATACTCGAGGCCACTAGAGCCATCACTTTGCCAGTACCGACCCGACATTGGCTGACTTGCACACGGCCGACGTAAATTTACGTGTCGTCATCAGTGCAGGGCCCGTATCGGCGGCATATGGTTTTTGCGGCACTGTCAGCCTGCCATTCCCTACCGATATATTTCGAGCGAATCAGGTCCAGGATGCACATGTCATATGTTGTATTAACATCGAATTATACAAGTACTGGCATTTTATTCATTTTATTCATTTTTAAGACTAGCATTAGATGGTTTTATCCTACGCGTGAACCTAAAGTTCAAAACATAACTGGGGGGATGGTATGCATTAAAATCGCAACCTCATATCACAGGTGTCAGCAGCGCAATCTTCAAGTCTTCAGCCTACGGATCGAGGGGTACCCAGTTCATATCCTGCCAGCTCCAAACATGAATTCGGTTTTCGCAACGATGAAAAATTAGAGTGATTAATTTTCTTCCACCATATGCAGCGCGAAATGGTCTACATAAAAATCCCGTCCCTGTATAATTATTTTCATTTTCCCGAATCATAATTTTGTCCGTGGACGATGGTCACTGTTTGTATGGCAACGGCATAGTGCAGGCAAAGTAATGGCAAGATGTAGGACAACCGCGGCGGCACGGTGAAGGCTTGCTGCTGGCCTGGTGTCGGCATCTTACTGGCTCTGTGCAGCCAGTCCTTCACCGAGCCGACATGCTGGCCAGCCAGCACCGGGCCGATGAAGGCAGGTGTGACACATTTTTACTGGCGCGATGCTGGACATTTGCTATTGGCCAACGCTGCGCCGATGCTGGATAATACTTTCTGCCGACATTGGCACGACGTCGGCCAGCCGTTTTGTGTTTACTGGGCCTCCACTCAACCAAATTTTGCATAGGAAAACCTAGACTCTTTGATTGAAACATAAACCTTGAATAACCGTAATAATAGATTTCCAATTTTCTGTTCCGTTTAGCTCCTACAAGCAGCCCGCAGAGCAAACACGGCTCCTCCACCAAAACAGTGAAATATGATACGATAACGTACTGAAGAAAATATAATAAAATCCGACTTTCAGAGCCTAGTAGGGCTAGTTTTCCTCCGGTTTCCCGTGAAACTATAAATTCAATTGACTGCTAACTGTTGCTTTTTGAGTACTCCTAGATGCAGCCCGCAGAGCAAACGCGGCTCATCCACCACGTGTACTTAGTCTAATTTTGCTTTTTTATTTCTGGTCAATGGAACATTGAGACAGAGATTTACATAACTTTTTGATTTTTATAAAGTAGCGAGCAAGTTCAAACGAAGGAGAAGAACTTTGCATTAATCTTTGTGTAGCCTTCAAAGGCTAGTATTTTCTTAACTTAACATTAATATTAGAAGTTCACTCTAGATTATGGCAAGTTGGCAACGTATTTGCTGTAGCAATGGAAATAAAAGGCAATTAAATTAACAAGTTTTTAGGAAACTGGGCTCAACATAATTGTTTTTTTCTTCATTGGGATGGCATTGGGCCTTGCTCGCCTGTCTAGGTACGGCAAAAGTTGGCACGCTTCGTAAAAATTCGAACATCACAACCAGCCAAAGGCGACGTTCTAATACCAAAAGGGGTTTTAGGAAATTCAATTATATATTTAAAAAAACGCATGTGTCGTGTATTTTGTATCTAGTTTTTTGCGGTTTGTTGACGGTAGACGCTAGAGGGGAAGGGATTTTAAAGCTCGACGTGGTTTCTTTGTGATAAGCTGGGTAAAATATAAAGAGCGCCATTTGAGGTCGACCCTATCACCAATATCCAAGTTCATTTTCATGGGACACGAATTTTTTCCTATAAACTAGCACAGGTAATGGGTTTACCGACCCTAGCTGCTCAGAAATAGAAAGGTATGAAAGAAAATTCTTATGAAACCCTGGCTTAATACTTGGTAACGTTTGAAAAATTTCGTAAGGAAAGAAATTTTATCTGAGGGACGCAGTGGTTCAAATACACGAACTAAAAACGTTTTGAAAACCAGATAATTATAACACGATTTTTACTAAATGGTGTTCTATAAAAAAAGAAAGCTCATTGCTGTAGTATTTGTCTGACCTATAACGAATTTGTGCGACGAGCCCTCTCGATTTACACAAAAAGTGAACGTCTGCTGTTTCATCGATCTCAAACCACTAGTTCCTGAGTAGTCTCTGATTGTCACCATCCTCTCGAACGGCGGCGGAAGCCAAATTCCATCTTTGATTTGACAGTCAAAGCCAATTGCAAAAGCCCGAGGCCTCGGCAAAGTTACAGACGAGAACAGAATTGTGTACTTGTCAATTTATTCAAAAGTAAAAAAGTAGTCCCCTGGATTCACAACGATGTCGACGTCGAATTCGATTCCAGCACAATCTTCCGCAATACAGATTAATATCGCTTCGCTTTGAAGCGTATACCCGTCGCAATATTGTGATGCTGCGAAACACGATATCTTGCCTGTCATGTGCTATGGATACTCAACTTAATTTTGTGTTATTTCATGTATCGAATGTTCCTTCTGAACGTCATTTCATGTCCAAACCCCCGATCGAGAACGACTCTGATGTCTGGACGCCTTACCTTATCAACGTCATGCGATCAGTGATGGCTTCATACATCGACTATACCATTCGCTTCTACAGCTTTTTCCCAGCTCTCGTATCATTTGAAAGATAAAAAATATAACCAAAATAGACTTTCACAATCCATTCGATGTGCAAAATATAAATATCTGGGCAGCTTCGATGAAGTTTCAGGACGTAGCTGGCTTTGAGCCAGGTCAGTTACTCGGCGAGGCGCGTTGCCCCCCCGAAGTCATGACCCTACTTACAACCCCCTGCGCCCGACCCGCCCCGCCCCGCGCCCATTAAAGGGGTGGGCGCGCACATAACTTAGCACTCGCTATGTGCGCCATGCTGCATTAAAACCCGGGAATACTGGTGGAAATAAGATAGATCCATAAAATGCAGCCCAAACAGTTTCGCAAAGTTTTTGTTGAAAAATAAAGTGAAAACTTTGTAATGGGAGCTGGCTGCTTGCAATCTACAAACAAATGTGGAATCCCTACTCCACTCCTTAGAGCTACTGGAAAATGTCAGAACTGTCGCGATGTAATTCCATAAACATACATGCAACTGAATTTGATCCCTCGCATCTCGTGACTGAAAACATCGCACTATTTCACCGCGTTTGTTTATGTTTCAATTTCTGTCACGTTATAGCGGGAGCCCCTGGTTTATGTCCTACTCTGCCGTTGCCAGTTTGTACGTGGCTGCCAGAGCGCAAAGCAAGCAGCAGTAATGCAATCGTGATGACATTCCGCGGCCGTTATTTCGTTTTTACGCCAACAAAACCCAGCCTGATGCATATGGCCGATGAACAACGCCACGGAATCTCTTGCTGCAGTTTGAATCCTGCAGAGAGTTCACTGTATATTCTCGTTGCTTGTTCAAAAAGTAAGTAGTGCATGATGTCACTAAAGCTTGAGAGAGCTGTGTGGGTAATAAAAACAAAATAATACTTAAACTTTACATTATAAACTTTTCGCCCTTCCATCTTCGCCTTTTTCATACACCCTTACAAAACCGTTTTCTTACATTTCACTCCCAGGAGAGCGAAAGAGAGTCGCTACTCCGCGCTCAAGACACATCTATTCGACGTATACTCAGGGGATAGCAAATCACGTTTTTGAGCAACAGCTCGAGCTCGTGAACACCCGGTAATAAATAATCAACACGAGAAAAAGTCGCGGGCGAATGTCTTGCGTTGCCGCTACGGGCCGTTACCAAACTGATTGCCCGTCAACAGAGACCTGTAACGGCGCCGAAAGGGGCGTCGGCGTCGGCGTCGGCGTCGGCGTCGGCGTCGTCTCTTATACTCTACACCCAAGCCGCATTTGCCTGCTTTTAGCGCGCATTACTTTGTGTCGACGCCGGCACCTCGCCGAGCACGACAGCTCGTAATGCATAAAGATAGCTGATCTCACAGAATCAGATTCTTGCGCGATACCAGGCCATAAAGTGATGAGTTGGTCTCGGAATCGACTTCTTTATCGCTAAAACTTGCCGAGGCTGGGACGCAGTTCAGCGCGGAGGGTTTGGCTTGGATGTGCTGCGATTTACCGACGCCCATCTGGAGTTTACTCTCCTTCGACCAGGAACAGTGTGGAAACGATGGGATTAAAATATAAATAACATATGCGAGGGCGAAAGAGTGTATACGAAAGCAGAATTTTACAAATTTGGTTGATGACGTTGGCAATATATTGTAACTGCACGTAGACATTCGTGCGAGCTCTCACATTATTTGTCCAATAATGTGCCAAAAATGAATAAATCCGGCCTGTTTTTTTTCTCTAGACGCACAGTGCAGCGTTCTGCGCGCGCAGATAAAGGAGAAATATGTGCGACGAGAAGCGACGCTGGCCACGGGCCGTTACTGCATCTTGCGCACTATAGATCGTGGTTTTCGCAAAACCTAAATTCATTACTGCGTCCAAAGGTTATGTCTGGGTGAAATTCCCGCGTAGGTCATTTCGTTCTATGTGCTCTTTAATAATGTAATGTGACACAACATTTTAAATATTTCCACTCGGAAGTTTTTCCAAACGATAAAATCACCGCGTTATGCGTCAGCAGTCGAGAAGATGGATATGACTCATCAGCACAGAATGAAAAGTTACTTCAAATTTCAGAACTTTCCGGAGTTTTGTCACAAAGCAATTTGCGGGGAAAAGGATCCTATTATCTTAAGAAATTCTTTGACATGAACCATTAGTTGGCACAACCTTCTTATTGGTCAAACGCACAATACGCGCGTCCTCGCTTCGCGGAGGGAAGTTGTAGCCGCGACCGCCGAAAGAAGACGGAGACAATGATCTCTTCGGCGAGGCCTTTCTTCGCTCGCACTAGGCGCCGCCGAAAATTGGACGCTAAATAATAGCAACGTCTTGATTGGCTGGGCTGGCGGCCAGGTGAGTGGAAATTCCGCTCAATCGAATTGCTTCTTTGTTTCATTATCTCGTGTTTCGGCAAACCCTGCAGCAGCGGGGCACGCCGATATTCTCGACCCGTTCAAAAGCGAACTATTTTTGAGGCAGATAGCTCCGAACCAACCACCCCGAAATGTCAATAGAGTCGTTTGTCGTTTGATTTATATCAAGAACGAGTCACATATATACATATATAAACGCGATACGAAATCGCTTAAATACATAGTTTACAATTTATTACGTGCTGCATAATTTATCCGAATTTAACGTTCGCTGCTTTAGCAACGCGTAGCTGCTTCTAGATCGTCTCGAACGACACGGCAGGAGCTCGTTCGGCGATTAGGGGGCGCTGTTTAGCCCGCCGGGCTCTAGTGCCCCCCCCCCCCCCAACCGCCCTTGACGGCGTCGAACACTGCACAAGATTGAGACGCGATAATTTGAGGTTTGCAACATTTACTCAACTCTCTGGCTTCGGATCGGCGCGCCCGCGCACAACAGCCACTTGTGAAATTAATTATTTTGCATTAACGACTCACGGCTAATGTCTTAATGAGCTTTATCTGAGAGCACGGAGCCTCACTCGATTCGGAAAGCAGACTGATGCGGCGAAGGGCGCAGGGGGCCCGCTCGATTATATGTATATATATGTATATAAGTATATATAACTGATATAACGATATAACGATATTATACGGCTCACCACTTGGCAATTACCGACCTACCACTCTCTTGCAGATTTAGAGGCACATAAAACGGATAAATTTCCCGTTACTTCGTATGCGGACTAATAAGATTTTTCGCGCCAATTTATTTCAAAGCAGTAAATTTGTTTCGTAAGAAATCCGGGGCGGGCAGTACCATGCATTTCAACAAGCTGGCGAAACAATGGTAGTGCAATTTTCTGAAAATTAGTGAAAACCCTTTCGCGAAAGTCACCGGGCTCGCGATTGATGTAGAAACCACTCTTAAGTTAAGACCCCAATTCCAAGGGGTTTACTGCATAATTATCTAGTGGTAATATATTTTGCAAGATGTTGAGTATTTGATACGCCAGAAACGTTGAAAACACAACTTGCTTGCAGCTATAATTATCAAGGTATCATTTCCGAGGACAATCTATATTGACACAACTTCGCGCTAACTCATGAATGAAACGGTAAATGGAGTTTTCCATTTAACGTTGAGTTAACGCTTGACCGTCATGGGTGAAAATATGAACGGCCAGCCACAGACTAGGTTTATTGCAGATTCTGGCCGTAAACAAACTTGGCCCGGAGACGAGGATAACCCTTCTTTCTGGGTGTTTCTGGGTCTGGTTGATGTCTGCCATACGCAAAATAAACGAAATGCCCATCATTGGTTATTATTATCGATCTAAACGTTATCAAGTTGATTATCACTTATCAAGAGTTACCGTGAAAATTGTCCAAGCAGATTCCAGTACCTTCTCTGCGGCAGCGTCCTCGACGGCATCGGCTTCTTCCGGGTGCTTGAGCCCGAGCTTGTTGACGTGGAACGCCGAGCCGTAGCAGTACATGAGCATCATCGTCGTGGGGAAGTAGAAGAGACACGAGGCCAAGATGCGCAGCGAGGGCCGGAAGAAGAACGGCTCGCAAGCCACGAGACCCGACGCGTTGAAGTAGTAGCCGCCACGCGGCAGCACCAGCACGGCGAACACGGACACCGAGCCGATCCAGAACAGGCTGATGATGGCCACACAACCCTGGGAACACAGCGAGGCGTGGGGCGTTGAGAGCGAATCACTCTTCGGTCCGCTAGGGGTTGGTTTCTGGAGAAGGAACTTCTGTCACCAGGTTACCAGGAACAGAAACAACCATATCATTACATAATTAACTTACAAACTTCAAACCGTATAGCGTAACCAACCAATGCCGTAATCCCCTGTTTTATAGCTTTGCTTATAGCTTTAACACATCTTACCTAATAAGTTAATAACCTTTCCTCCTTTCTGTTGATTTTAATTTGCCAGGTTGAATAGTTAGCTGTCAGTTTGAATATTATATCCTAGTTTACAGTCAATCAAATTCTCTTATTTTCATTTAACCTGCAGTCATTTTTTACCTGGGCATTGTAAAACTGGCCATAACTAACATAACCTGCTCAAGTCAATAACCTTCCTGGATAAGCAATCAGTCCTTGATTAAGAATAAGCCATTTATTCAAAATGGCCTTGAATAAGTGTACATGAATAAGTTGCGAGTCAACACGCGATCCTCGCACCGTGACTTCAAGGTCGCGTATACTTGAGCCATCACAATACAACTGGGTTTAGCTTTAGCAACTGGGCTTTGTTTGGTACAAGATGGTGCAGGCAAAGGAAGTGTACAGCCACCTCGAATACGCAGAGGGATTTCAGGCGGCGGTTGCTAAAATTGATTCGAAGTGTTGCAATACTTGCGCCGAGTTAGTCCAATGGTCCACTGCAATGATTGATTTTCGTAGTCAGATAAAGTATTCCCTCAAAATTGTCGACACATTATTAATTGGATATTTGGATTAACGTTTGATTCGGGGAGCTCTCATGGTTTAACTGTGTTACAAGTTAATTTATTTATTTGTAAAGCATTTAGATGTTCGATTTGTTAGCATTATTTTATAGAGTTTCAAACACAATATCACGGTATTTCGATGTATTTGCATAGCGTCCAGATAGTGCCGGTGTTTATGGTAAACGGTGCAACATTCGAATGCATTCTGGGTCAACTGTACACTACAGCAATGGCCTATTATATCGGATTACCATAGATAATAATATGGATTCTATATAAACCATACTAGCAGGGAGATAATAATAAGGATAACTATTTCCTATTTGCATAGGAGAACACACTATTATCAAACACAATATTATCTACGGCACAGCGTGGGTGAAAATTCATGTGATACATGTTCATGGGGGTGGGGAACGTACGAACGCGCCGGGAGCAAGAACGTCTCGCGTCTTTTGTTAACAAATCAACAATTACCATCGCGAGGTAGTAATTGAACGGCGAACGTTACAGAACAATGCGAAGCAAGCGTCGTTACATTTATCTGTCGGTTTAGCTCGACGCCGTTTCTTGCGCGAAGACTTTGCCGACTTTAATTGTTGCATGGCGGTGGCGTCCCATTCGAGGCGGTGTAGTCCGTTTAGGCGGCCGCCAAACGTATATCCACACCGCCCAACTGCAGGGAACTGCAGGTCGTTAGGTTCGTTTCACGTTCGGGCGAAATGTTCGTTCGCGGCACTAGCTCGGGTATACGGACGGGCCATGACTTGGTGCACGCCCAAATCATATCTTATACGGTGCTTTTTGTTTTTAGTCAGTAACCAGTCTACTATATAAATGTGTGGAAGTTTGGTAGAAGTGCGGAAAACAACCAGAATAGTTATCTAGTTATAATTTAGTTGTACGGGAATGGAAAGAGAAATTTTGTGTTGCAGCGCCAGTTAACAAAGAAAACTTTAAAGGGGACTGAGGGGGTATAAGATTTAGAAAATAAAGTTCAAGCGACAAGACAAAAATTAATAAATACAGACGTTCAATAAAGAATTTTTCATATAGAATGTTTCACATGTATCGCATGGCATTGCTTGCTTATCATCCCTCGAAATCAATATTTCTCTGTGGCAAGGCCACGACAGCGAAACCAACTCCACGCCGCGACGAGAGTTCTAGCGATCTTGAAAGGTTGTCATCGCCGACGTGGCCGCCGCTAGGCGAGGCGTCAAAAACAATCGGGAACAACTTGAAACCGATCGGCAGACGATGTTGACCGCCACGTCAACCAGCCGGCGCTGACGGACAGGCAACTTAGGAGCGCAAACATCGCTAGACTTGACCTCTAGCAACGGGAGTAGGCGGACTGCGCCGGGTGGGTGCGAGTTCGGCGGAGAAGGAAGGGGGTTTTGGCTGGCGGCGGCCCTCATAATGACGCGCCCGTCGGGAAGGGAACATTGCCAGGGCGTTTGGCAACCACTCTTTCGCGTAGCAGCGATTAGATAAGAGAGAGACGCGGCCGTTTCTTCGCTGGGCGCCGACCGAATTCGCCCGCCACCTTTTCGCGGTGGTTCGTTCGCTTCCGCGAGTGACGGCTGAGCGGACACTGGATGAGATCCTTGACGTCCGCAGGCTACGACGTGCCAACCCATTCTTTCGGGGGAGGAGAGAAATGTTTTCGTGGAGAGCCAAAAAAATGATTACATTAGTTTGGAATAAATGCAAAACTCGCCTTCTATGTAAATTACTACGGCACGATAAAAAAAGTTATTTGAATTTTCCAAAAATTGTTATTCATTTTCTCTGCAGTCTGCAAATTTGTTCAGAGTGTTTAACGCAATTAGTTCCAATTAGTACGTTGCTTCTTATTTATAAGCAATCAAGATAAGTTTGTTATATGCTCTCTTTATCTTTTATCATGCCGTTCGCTGTCGCCGTATAGTGAACTCCCACTCACGAAATAAGCTGATGGGAGTACAAACTCCTATAATGGTGTTTGTTTGGCCTGCAAAGAGCCCCAGCAGACATTCCCATCAGGCTATCGGAGAAAATTCGATTACGGCAATATTTTTTGTCTTTGATTTCATCCATCGCCTTCACGGCGTTCTTCTCCTTGCGATCGCCTGCCCGCGGCTGATGGGGTGTCGACCGGGCGAGCAGCTCGATGCTCGTTCTTGCGCAAGCCACAATTGCGTTGAGCGCGCCAGCGAATAGACTTCGAAAATCACCCATAAAGTTCGGAAAGAACCGCAGCGGATGGGAACATGTATAAAACTCGGTGTGAGGACATTGAAAAATAAGGAGCGTGCATTCTTTCGAGTATAAATCTAATAAAATAAAGTCGCAAGCTGGTCACAATGGCGACGAGTGGCATTGCAGTTCGGGAGGGGCGCTGTTTTATGTGTGTTTGCGGCGATGTTGACTTGCTCCGGCACTTACAGGACAAGCGGACTCCTCGAGAACTGAGGGCATGGCATCGGGGGCGATGGTATCTCTAACGTTTAGACGCTGCCCGAACACGTGATGGTATTTTGTGCATTTCACGTAAAACCTTTATCACTGAGGGGAAATAGCCGTGAGGTCCAGACGGTCACATCGTACTAAAAATGACGCTGGATGATACGAAAAAGGTATAATACTTTGAAATTATTATCTTGAACATTGCTCACTATATAAAACCTCTATAATATGAAGTTCAAAATTTAAACAGTCATAATATGTTATATCCATTTCGTTTACTTTTCAAAATATAATTATATTTAACATGTAAAATATTATAAAAGTTAATTTTTTCCTTATATTAATTACGGTGATCTACAGCTGTGATGATCTAGGCTGATGATTGATTTAGCAAATAAAGGTACATAAAAGTATTACCCAAGAACGTAGCGCATTGGGTTACATTTCAAAAAACCCTGAACAAAATTAGGGAAGGATACTGGGATATAGCCTGGATTACGTTCAGCAAATACTTACGACGACCATGTTTTTTTATCAGCATCGGAAGCTGTTACCCACAGATAGCGACGCAAGCGTGCTAGAAGAGGTATTAGCCGGATCGGATCTGTTTTCCTGGCCTGCGCAGAGATTTTCATCTCCTATTCGAGGGATGCTGGTAGACACTTGCCTTGCCTTACCTTGCCTTGCCTTGGCATGAGACGATAAGATTCGCTCGAGCGTTATGTGGTGTATCTCTTGAATACTTGCTCCATATAAAGGTGAATATAGGTAGGGTACTTTGCTGTAGACCATACTCACAATGATACTTTAAACTTTTGAGTATAATCTATGGGAAAAACAGCCGTTGCAGTAAATAAACCTAGTCTATGTCTAGTATGATTGGCCGCGTTTACGGCGTGCAGTATTACTTGAATGGGTAATTCATAACGAAAATATGTATTTTTAGGATTGGTGGGCGGGACACGTGACTTTATGAGAGAATATGCTGGAATTGATGTAGTACTCCGTTTTAAAGCTGAACTCTGCTTATGTTATAAACATCACAAAAATCCTCTATTGACAAAAAATCGCCCAAAATTATGACAATGCACGAAAGAAAAAAACATGGGACGCCATCCCTACTTGGGCGAATGATGATAACACTCGTAGACAAGATTTGATTTCATATCTCAAAGTGTGAGAGGTCATTTATAAAATTTCAGCGATGTCAACTGTCGGGGCGGATCGGTTGCTATTTGTCAACATGACGTCCGCTAACTGGTCCATGCGTACACAACGGCGAATTCTTGCCAGTGGGGGGGGGGGGAGGGGGGATTGCGCTCCGAATGGTCCACGAATGGAGGCTTGTATGTAATGGCATGATCGAGCATCGAGCTGGGGGGCTCCAGCACAATCAGACTCGCGATCAGAAACGAAATTGAATTTTTCCTAAAATTTGCTGCAGCAAATTGTGTTTGATTGGGTTCTGGACGATGGCAAGTAAATATAGGTTAGTCCATGACACGGAACAAATAAAACAGTTCAGCACGTAATGCGGAACGGATACACAGAACACCGTGTGTATTAGGTGCGTCGAATCGCTTTTTGATTCGCAATATTTTAATATCAAAAGTTCATCCGGACAGTTGGAGTTAAATTAAACTAATTACTCTACGGTAGATTCAGCTTTGGTCGGCGGGTACCAATTTACAACTCAGTAATACATCGCTGCTGCCAAACGAACTCGAAGTTATAAACGGAACATAGTGTGTTTCCATATCGGCATCGGCGTTCGGTTGGGAGGTCGCGGTCTTTTTTTTCAGCGCTTTCCCAACGATCTTGACGCTGCGGCGAGGCAAGGCGGCGAAGAATCGCACCGCAAGACGATGGGACCCGAGTATAGTGAATCAACTTTTCGGAATTACTCGCGCTTTCCCGAAGACTCGACAGACAAACACAGGCGGATGTTTTCAGTGCAGTTCAAACTTAATTAACTTTCTGAAACTGACATGACATCTGTTTAGCAGAATCCGTTGAAACATCATCGCAACAAAATGAATCGATCATGTTGGATTCTGTTTTGCGGTCCTCTATGACTTTCCAATTCTTGACAAGGCTCTAGCATCTTAATCGCATTAACTAACTTTCTGTTTCTAGCGCTTCGAATTAGAAAGAAGACGTTGCGATTTGAGCTGGCTTCCTTTCCTGTCTGTGACCCTAAAATTCTCAAGTCGTTGTGCTATAGTGCGTCGCAAATTGGGAAGTCCTAGCAAACCGGTATTTTACAATGTTAAAGTGTATGCCCGGTGCCCCTAAGCGCTAACTTCCGAACCTGAAACGTACTATAGTCTACATTGCAAGTTAACATTTTTAACCTAAGTACAACCAAATTTATATAAAAGTATGCGACTCCCGTTTTGCACTTTCACGTTTTTTTACTAACTAACTGGTGAAATTTTTCGAGCATGCAGACTAGTGCGTTATTAGAATTGACTCTCAAAGGTTCCAAAGGAAGGTTTTGGCTGGCCATGTAAAGTTGGTTACTAATAATATCCCTAATTCGAAGCCGTACTCCGCCAGAACTTTTACCGCGTTCAAATATAGTAGCCGTACGGTCAATTAAATGCACCGGGGAGCGTAATCGCCAGGTCTCTCTGTACTTCGGCCGCAAATTGACAAATGAATGCCTAGTACTCACTTTGCCCGTGCGAGCGCAGTAATCATGCGCAATTATGTATTGCCAAGTTGACGTATAATACTTAATTAAGTATGCAATTTTAAGTGGAAAAATAAAATAGTTTCGCCAAAAGAATATAATGTCCACCTTCAGTGTTACCGCTCTGCTGTTTTATTTCGCCTAGTAGGTTTGGAAAATAATGATGCAAGTATAGGTGGGCGTGGGAGTACCTTGATATCTAATTTCCACTAATTAAAAAAGAATTCGATCTTTTTGTTTTAATTGAGCGTGATAATTTAATTGTAAAGAAGTGATGAAGTTGCCATAGTAGTATTGAAATTCGCGAATTCTTTCAACCCTCGTATCCTAGAAAAGCGTTCCCCTAAAGCGTGCTCTAACGCGTGTTTCTGACTATGGTGGAGGTGCCATACTGACTCGAGACCCGGCTCCTCCACCCACCAGATGATCTCTCGCTATCCCTTTCCGTCTAAACTGCGTTGCTACCCTTCTCAAAATGCTACCCTTCTCATAACACTGTCCCAAGCAGACCATAAGCTTATAAGATACATTGGTATCAATACATGGTATCATATATCAATACATGAATACAATTACTTAATAATGCCCAAAAACTTAGCCAATTTCTTACACATGAACAGAAAATTTCCGAAAATCCCGCAAATTTGGTCGAAAGAATTGATTCGAGAAAGTTTTATATTAGTGCTGATTTCCAAAATAACTCGAAATTAACGGATACAATATTAGCACCCGTCGCAAAAAATGTATTCCGTCCGTTTGTTTAATTTCCTTCTAAAAGGCTGCTTTATTATATATGTGCCAAGGTAATTGAGTGGGTCTCTAATTACAGTCTCATGCTTCGCACGTAAAAACTATCAATTTTCAAAGTTCAAACTGGCTGATACCTGGGGCAGTTAGGTACTGAAAACAGTTACAATAAGATTTTCTGCTTAAATTTGCATGGTGGGGGGATATAAAATGTCAACACTTCCATCATTTTGTCTTCGTATTTCCCAAGACTCAACTGCAGCAATAGTTGAACGCACACATTCGAAACATCACTTCGCGTAAGTTTGCCATTTCATCTTGATGTCGGCTCAACCGACCACCCCTTTCGGTTCCACCAACGGCCCAAGACTCCAGACTTAGTTGGCGAATTAATTAACATCCGGCGAGCACGTGATTGATTGAGACTGGTGGACGCAATCACAGCAGCGCGAGATTTACCTTCGATCGAAGGCTCGAATTGCGCCCTTCGGCTGCGTTTGTCTAAGGCGCCGGGTCACTCGAAGCAAGCACCGGGTTCACGCCTCGATCGCTCTCTGCGTCGTTAGGAGATCGAACCACACAGCCGTAAATTTAATGAATCTTGCCAAGTTTTAATGAACTAATTATTTTGTTTATTCATTGGTTTTGTCGGTTGTACACTCAACTGAACAAGTGCGAAGCGCAGGGGTTCGTTCTTTAAGCATTTGCAAGAAGGAGGAAAGAAAATATACTTTTCCTGTTCAGAATTCAGATTGGTTTGGAAAATCAACTTCGATTGTACATTCGAATGAATCCAACCCTCTATCGTGGGCTGTACAACGTTTATGCCTGATAAAGAGAAAGAAAATTTCATCGCAGAAAAACTTGAGAATCGAATCATAAATCAATTCCACATTCCATCAACAAGTAATATATTAAGACTCGCTTCAGAAGCAACCATGAATAACTATCTCATTTACAAATTGTCAGACTGAATATTCATAGATCTCATCACGTTCCACCATATAGGCTATAGCTACACTATTAAATAATATTGTAGAGCATCTATAGCGAAGGAACATAATCATTTTCAGTAGAGCTACCAGATTGAGCAAACATGTGTACTGTTTGTCGAGCTCCAATCTAAGTTAACCCGGGCAAGCAACGTGATTTCGTCAAGCCAGCCATCAGAGATGCGAGGCATGATGTGACTAGCAACATGATAATCCCACTTCCCTCCCACTGCGCTCGACGTCTAGACACTAGGTTACACACCTAGGTTATACACTAGGTTATACACCTGGCTTGTTTTCAGACGAAACTGTTGCACTATGTTCGACTCCACACAATATTACACTCGTCTCCTGGTCTAGGCGGAAAACTGACTTAATCTGTTGATGCGGGAAGTCTTGTTCACTCAGCCAAACGAGGTTTACTTTTCATAAAAATATGCAACCCAGATTCACCCTTAACTGCCACTTGTCACTGAATGAACCAAATAATTCATCAACAACGTTGAAAGGAACAAAACGAATGTTTTTAGTAATTCAGGAAAAACTGTCTAAAATCAGCATTGATCACTTCCCTAAAAAAACATTGGAATCCCTCCCACCAAGTTTTTCCTAAATATCGTTAGATAGCATGGCCCAGCACGCAGCCAATGTTGTGTGTACGACAGTGTTTCACATCTAGCTCATTCCCGAAAAGTAGTCACCTGCAAGGTTGTTGTGAGGAGCGGTGCTTGTAAAAGGATTTTAATGGAAAACGCACCCTGATATAAATGTACGTCGCCGGAATTCGATCACTGCTCCGGTACGGGATAGGCAACTATAGCATGCCGCGCCAGCTCTTACTGCATAAATGACGTTTGTGTTGGTTTCCACGTTGTCATTGGATAAACATTAATACTAACAAACTAGGAAATTATTTAGCAGCTTCTAGAATTAAATTTACTTATTTAGAACATCTATGGTACTTAATATATATTTCAGCTTTCGTATAGCAATAACGACATAATCTTCGTTAGAGAGTCGATCTGACAGAAGCTGACAGCTGGAAAGGCCTACGCTTGAACACTGCACGGCATGCAACGGGCGCTTGGTTGCATTTCCCGGCTAGCAATGCTGGCACGTACCTTCTTGCTGGAGTGCTTGTGGTAGTTGTTGGGATGCAGCATGCACATGTAGCGGTCCAGAGCCATGCAGATCAAGATGACCGCGCTCTGCTGTCGCAGGGCACCTCGAAGCAGCGACTGCAACAAACGGGTGACGTCAGCAGGAGTCTGAGAGTCGGCGTTGAGAGGAACACGAAGACAAAGTCTTGCTCCTACATCACACCGTGTGTTCACTGAAGGATTCTTCGGCATATCAGTTCAGGGCGGCTGGTTTATAGTTTAAGGGAAACTTTGTGGGGTGTAAAAGGGTTTTTTCTGGCAAAGTAAGTGTGTACATGTTGTAGAGCACCTTCACTTTTACAACAACAAAAAACTGAGTTCAGTGGCTGCCCAGAAACTGCAAAGATGGCAGGGTTTTGAACGAACTAGAAGTGAATACACAAACAGACTTGTGATTTAGAACCTCGAGTTCGATGCTTGCATACAGACCGAACTCATCCTGGTCGATGCTCGTACTCCGAAGTACCTACACATTTTATTGCGTTTTTTTGCGTTTTATTGCGTTGCATAGAGATAATATGTGGTGTTGCGGTGTGCGGTATTCTGCTGCCTGCAGTTTAGCATTGGCTGCGACTCATTGTACATATAAAGTGAGTGAGCCTCTCCTGTGAATGGAATCGAAAATGGCGACAAAGTAAGAATTTTCTCAAGCAGCGACAGACACTGTGCGATTCTTTATAACTTTTTAAGAAGTGTCAGCGCTGAGCTCTCACGGAGCTTCCACCCCCTTCCCCACGGGAACATGCACGCGGGAATAATAATTCCCCTGCAGCCATCGAGCGAATATCACGCTTTTTTCGGTGGATTTTCACGAGAGATGCCTCTCTTTTAGGGGCAGCAATGAGCATTGAAATATGCTCCAACTTTAAATGTTTGTCTGGTGCAGTGAAAGAAGTGTCTAGCTCGCGAATGGAATACGTGATAGTCATTACCGTGTGCGTTCGTATCTGAAATCTGCTACAAAGTTGATAATAAATGGATTTTCACGTCATTTCCGCGTCAGAGAGATGGGTGATCGACAGATTGCGACGTGCTGCGGCACCAAGTTTTGATACAGTGCACGATGCATTAGCGTCGAAAAGTCGGCCGGCATTTCCATATGAAAATTGCGCGCTGTATGTGTGGGAGCCAGCCATGGCCATGTAGTAAGAGATTAATCAAATAACCAGGATGTGACATCACAGTATTTAGATTTATAACGAGTTTAATATATAACATGAATCAGCCAATTTTGCATTCACGTCATAATAAGCACTGGGCATATATGTACTATAGTATTTGCGTATTTATTTATTGAAGAGTATGCATAAAAATCCAGTAAATTTGTATCGGTTTGCGATGCACTGCCGACTCGTGCATGCCCCGTAGCAGTTCGAGCCGATGTGTCATTAGTTCGAATTCCGGATGGGTGATACGTTTCCAGTCGACTCGTTTTGTGCAGTCTGCACACAAATTTTAACGTGCAGGGTAAACTGTCAAACATGTTATCAATGCTGGACGCCTAAAGAGTGTTTCCTCATTTTTAAGGAAATCGGTGGGCATTTGCGGTTCCAAGTCGATTGCCGGCGAACGCAAATATTTTTAGGCTTTACCCGCGACTTTTTAGAGGGGTACGTGACCCATAGATACTTCCATACTTTATTGACTGCTTGTTTGATTGATTTATTTGTAGTGTTTCACGGTTCACTGTTTTGACAACTGGCTCTGCAACTCTGGATTAAGGGCGTCGGTGAATATTTGGGTGCTGACGAGGATGCTGATGATGAGGATGATGATGATGATGATGATGATGATGATGGACCTAACCTAGACGAGAAGAGAGAAGGGGAACCCCGGCGTCGGCGCGTATATATAGCCTTTTTACCCCTGTCCAAAAGGACCAGGGAGTAATAAAGACCACCGGCTCTATGTCCACGCAGGAAGATGCAACTCAAACAACAGGATTCCTCCACTAATCCATGCTATCGAGAGGTTTATAAGCAAGGAACGAGAAGCTGTACTTTCTTCGATTCCTCCTACCTCTCGTCCCAACAGAGCTGGCCATGAGTATGATGGTAGCCCATCCACTATCTGACCCAGAGCAGTGTTGTTTAACTTCGGTGATCTCAGAGAACCGGTGTCTCCCGCATGATTTATTGATTTATTGATTTATTGATTTCCATGATTTATATACTAAGTATAGGTAGCGACAAAGTTAGTAGTCCGTCGGTATGGCGTCGGTAGCGTCGGTAGCTTTGGTAGCTTTGGTGGCGTCGATAGCGTCGGTAGCGTCGGTAGCGTCGGTAGCGTCGGTACGACGGCGCCACGTCGTTTGTCAGCGTGATCAATTAGCCGATAATTGCAAGTCTGAGTCACGCGTAATTACCACGGGGGGGAGAAGGGGGGGAGGAAAACCGCGACCTCGTCCCACCGACGACTCGTGCAAATCGGGGGTGTGTTCGTGGCGCTTGGTTCGTATACACCGTACGAGCTATCACTATTTTCATGTCTGACAAGTAAATAATGCAGACATAACGCTTTTCATTGGTGCAGGCGGCAGACACGCGTGCTCCTTTGAAACTACAACTTGAAAGTATCACGCATTTTCTTTTGATGCGGATTTCGGAGAGAATAGGTATCCATTACGGCGGCGTACAAATCCCCCCCCCCCCCCCCCCCCGAAATGACAACTTTCCCGTGGCTTTCCACGACCCCGCGTATAACCGACTCCGCAGCGTTCGTTACACAAAGACACTAAAAAAGTAATTGTCATTTCTGCCGCTAGACACTGGAATGGTCGTCTTCTATAACAACCTCGTTATTTCGTTATTAATGAAATTACACCGCAGCAAAAAGCAACCCGCACACACAATTTCTTTGGTAGCACAAAATCACCACATCCCACACAAAATGTATTTTCTTCATAGAAAAGAGTGCTCTTTAAATTAAGTTTCTGACCCAAACAGCCAAAACTGGAAAAAAAGGTCGCCACCGCGCCGGCACTATAGCAAATCGCCAAAAGAAAGTTTATAATAGAGTTGGCCAATAAATCGTGCATGACGTCATGGCGGGGTCGTCCATCGTGGCCCGTCCCGTTGTATTAGCGGGCGGCGGCGGAAGTCATAGAGTGGTGATACGTCTTCGAGTGGTTCTGTCCGTCCCCGGGCCCCGCCCCGCCGGGCGCTGCACTCGCCTCGACGGCCCCGGAAGTCGACCGGCACCGGAAACCACGTCACACGCGACACTCGCTATGCAGACCGTCGATTCAGAAGAGTGTGACCACTGATTGCTTGTGAAAAGCGTGTGTCGCTTCTATCCCCGAGGTTGCTCGCTATCTGGTCCCCACCCCAAAGTGAGCCATGTGGACATCATTCTGCATCTCACGGTAGGATGAAGTTCAGGAGGTGAGGTCGTAACCGATTCCACCACAAGAGGGCGCTCGACGTAGGCTTGTGTGACACAGTTCTTCCATGTCATTGGAGTATGGAGATGGGTCGGATGTCCGAATTCCGGGCGTCAATTGACCGGGATAAACGTTCACCGTACAGGTGAACCCCCCATGTGAAGCCAAATTGGTCAACGCGCCAAGGGTCATTCAACAACTCCACTCGTCAACTCCAAAACTGCACTTCGCATTCTAGACATTGCGTCATGATGTGCAGGTGATTTATTTACCAGCAGACTGATTCCGCATCCAGGATAACTATAGATGCGGAATACATAACATACTGTATATACACATTGTATGTATACATACTGGCCAGTTACGACGATTAGCTCACTTATCTTACAGTTACGAAAATTTTCTGTAATTCGCCCTGTGTGCTGTGATAGTGTGACTGGTGTCCGGTTAATTATCTCGATATCGTGGTTCGACCACTGAAGCATGTTAGATCCAGCAGTAATCCCTTTGCCTCCCGAACCATATAAACCGCATAAAGCGGTGTGAAAGTTGGCCGTGTTTGGTGGTACACCAATCCTGAAAATTCTCTAAATACATTTTCACATGCTTCATTTTGCTTTCATTTTGCTTCACATGCTTTAAACGCGAGTGAATTGCTGAAATCTCATCTCCGAAACTTCCAATTTCCAAAGCAATTTCTATTCTTCAGGTACAAACTCAATTTCAATGAAAACGCTCGAGTGTTTCGCCCCCCGCCGGCTTGGTGAAAACAAAGCAAAGCCGCGGGACTCCCATTTCGCTCCTTTAAGATGCTGGCCTGGCCGGCGTCCAGCAGCGCAGCACCGACGCCGAACGGCGTGACATGCAACTAACACACTTGTGAATGAAATAGCGCCGCACATTGCAGCGTTATTTCTTTCATTTTCCGTCCCATTGTCTAATTAGCCGAGAGGGCTGCGCCTGCCCCGCGATGCGGCGGAAAGATGCGTGAGCTTTTCATCTCGCACCGCGGCATTGTGCGTGCCAAACTCTCACGCAATGCTGCTATTTTTTTCTGTTTGTTTGCAGCGAGTTTTCAATGAAATTAGAGCGTGCTTAATTTCAAGACCATGGCTGGCTTCTCCATTTGCTTAATTGCGACGCGGGGCGAAAATGATGAAATAATTCTCCGGAATTAGATTTCTATGGACTCAGATATGGCACTTTATTGTATACTCTACACAGGGAGAAAACGGGGAAGGTTCTTGAATATTATGCATTAATCAGCAAATAAAATTAATTAATATCATTCGCAAGAGCGTGGTTTGCGTACAATTACTTTATACGTGTACCTATACCTTGATATAATTCCCGGATAATTTAATGCCGCGACTCGGATTAATCGGAGAATGAAGCACTTTCATCTGACGCCGCCGCGGCGCGATGTACTTTGCCTAATGAAACCATGTTTCGTGTTACACGGGCGCGTACGCATTCGTCGAGACGTTGAATGGCATCGCGAAGGGTGCGCGCCCTCGGGGGGGATGCAATCCCAGGTGGAGGCGTCCGAGCCCCAAAGTCCGGCACGGAGGGGGGACCTCTGGACACGGACCGCTCCACCTCCCCTTCGTCAACTTGACGCTTGCAAATTAAATGGAGAATCCGGACAAGCTTTAATGGTCGTCATTAAAGCAGCGTACAACTTTCAATAAATGTGTTCTTTTTTCTCGCGGGAAGTTTGCGCGTATTTCGACTCAATTAGCATGCACATGCTCTGGCGGCGATAGGACGTCTTGCGCGGGCCTCCTTGGCTGGAAGCGGCGCAGATAAGAAGCGCATTAGCGCGACTCGGGCTCGTAAAACACGCCGAGAGTGCTGCCCGTTTTGCGCGCTGGATGCGTGGCTGGATTTGCTCGGGGCGAGTGAGACGCAATAAGCGGACCGATCGTACGGGACTCGCTTTTGAAAAAGTCTTGGGTGAAACGTTCTGTTCCTCGAACATCCACAATGCTAACTTGTTGTAATCATTTTCTGAAGTTCCTCTCCGAAAATTAGCCGAAACTTATGTTGAACATCTCTTAAGTATTTTCCCATTCCAATCCAGCTCGGAATATTAACAATTCCCCCGGCAGTATAGCTTCTCGCTCTTCTTTTTCCATCTCCCAAACGGGAATTACTGCAATAATAAAACAATTCTCTTTGCGAAAGAATGCTGTTGAAGCTTGCGTAGGAACTGGCCTGTGCCAATTCTTAAATTTTTACTTACTCTCTTAGTGAGTTCGCCGAGAAATCACGAATTATAAAGTATGGATTTTCCAATTTACTGCCGCCTTAACTAGATTATCTCGGGCAAGAAAAAAAAACAGCGCTCTTGGATGGTATAGGGATTTATCGAGGCGTGAAGATTATTTTTGTGAATTACTGGCCGAAGAGTTGCTTCGTATTTTGTGTGTCGAAAGATCTCGATTACGAGGGGCAGTAATAACCGATCGCTATCTACGTATCGATCATCCTTGCGGTGGCAGCTCAGAGCGCTAAGGATCAGATAACTCTCCTACACAATTCCAGCGACACCACCAAGTACTTCTTCGCCGAGCAGTCGACACCACGAGACGCTGTAAATACATGCCCGCAGTACCGTAAGTCCCACAATGGGCGGAAAAGTCTTAGGCGGTGATTCATCATGAAAAATGGGCGGCTGCAGATTAACTTTCGTTTTATATATATTGACAGCAGAAATATAAATAATCGGGAGTGGAAAACTTCTTTATAATTTGGTGGGAGTTGCGATCGCCACGCTTGAGCGGGCTCAAAAACATAAACATTATATTCTGAGCCGCTTTTCATTTTCTTGTGATGGAGTTGAATAGAGAGCTGAGCGCTCTGAGCGCGGCACAATGTCATGGCATTACAGACTCGGGTTTGTTTTGTTGGTTACGCCAGTTCTTTTGGTTGAGACTTGCGACGGTTCTTAAAATCACAGAACACCAAATTAAAGAGCGCCGCGAGCTACTTTTAGGTCATTGTTTGCGCAATCTACCTTTTAATTTGATAGCGCAAGTTTTGCACAAAATTTCATATTTCATATCGCTGAACGCGTTATTTAGAATATTTTGATATTGACATACAGGTACTACATTGCTCTATAACTGTAAATAAAATATGCCGCTGGTGGATGAACTCACCTGAATTTGGCAGACGATTTCGCCGTACGGCCAGCAGTGGTTGAACGCCGAGAGGAAGCCGAAGGGTGTGACGAAGAGTCCGATGGCGAGGTCGTTGCACGCCAACGACGTGAGCAAGTACCGTGGCTGCGCGTGGATGTACTTGCTGTACCGCCGCGAGTTGAGCACGCAGATGACCAGCAGATTGGCGATCAGGATGCCGGCCGTCAGCAGGAAGATGAGCAGCGACTGGACCATGTGCCAGATCGTGGCCAGGGTGTAAGCCGTGGGCGCCAGGTAGCGCGGGTGCGAGCAGCTGCTGTTGTGCAACGGCGGAGGCGTCAACCAGGCCCATTTGTTCTCCATGACTTCAGCGCATTCTAGGACGTGAAAAGTGATTTGCGGCCGCTGGAGTCATCGAGTCGCGAACTGCGCCGAGTCAGCGGACGAACAACTCGCGAAGCTGTCGCGTTTTGAGCCCATTTTTCGCGCAAGGGGACGAGGACGGTGGTTTCATTCAAGTTTTTGTCACCCGTGAACGTCGCGCTGGGGCGCTGCTTTCGGGGGGGGGGGGGGGGGGGCGTCTCCGCGACTTGACGCGCGAGATTTGGGAGGATTTATGAGCCAGTTGAGAGTTTGCACCGCGAGTTAATTAGCTTCTAATCAGTGCGGGCCTGGGCCGGGGCCGGGCCGGGGCTGGGGCGATGGAGTCGCCCGGGTCGCCGCACGCCCTGAGTCGCGATCGGCTGGAACAAAAACAGCAATTAGCGCGGGCAAACGGCTGCGGGGCAGACGTTTTGTGGGAAAGGAGGAAAGGGTGAGAGGTACGTGGTGGGTTCCACATCGCCCAACTTATAAACTCGTCAATTGACGCTGAGAAGTGAGAGTTTGGATTGCGTATTAATTGTCGTGGAACAGTTGTCGAGGGCGGGGATGTGATAACTGTGCAAGTTTTTTAAGCGGTGTCGAGTTGATCGCTTTTTAAGCATGTGAACTCCGAGATAGAGCTGGGAAACATTGTAAGCTGCGATGTTGCTCGCTTATACTTTAAAATATTTATCGAAATGTCGCGAGCGAGTGTTGAAAGTTTTGCAGCGCGGTACGATTGGGTTTGAAAGTTTTTGCTTAGAGGAGAGTTTTGAAATTTGAAATCACCTGTTTGAATGGAAAAGTTTGTATAAAGAGGCGTATGAAACTAGCGGAACAGAGTTGATTTGATTGTTGTTGGATTTCTGTAACTTGTTTTCTTTAATTTTTTGTTGATATAATGTTTTCCCTTGTTGATATTTAGATTTCCCTTCAAACGTGGAAAATGCCACTCTGCATAAACGTGTGTATTTTCGATCTCATACGAACATGATCGTTTTCAAAATTGTTTGTCCCAACTCTTGTATTGGTACATATAAAGCCACAATGCCCACGACCACATCAAATGCCCATCCATTCTCACGCAACTACTCACATGACCCACGCACTCGCGTTTGAAAGTCCCCCAAACAATTGACAGCGACAAGAAAATGTCACCTTCGCGTTATTTCCATCACGGCGCGAGCAGCAAACTTCCGGCGATAAGAAATCGTATTACAATGCGTGGTCGGCAAGAGCGACGTCGCCGAGGTTTTGTGCCGTCTGCTTTGCTAATTTCAACTCCAAGTTACCACCAACTTTGGGCACCCAAAAGCCGCCGCCGCCACCGCGATGTGTCAGCCCCCCCCCCCCCCCCCCGAAAAGAGACGCGGGTGGAATACGACGAGACACACATCTCATCTTACAAACAACGTGGCCCACAAAAAGGACGCAAACGCCCATCAGAGTTTCCGAGACAAATTTCATCATCTCTTTCCTATATTTCGTGAAGTTGAAATATTAGTAATAAGCACGTTTCTGTCTATACCTACAGCGATTTTTTTTGGTAATGCTCAAACATATTTTTATCTGGCCGTTTCCAGTCATTAGATTTTACACTTCCTTTAGCGCTCATTGTGATCCTTTCAACCTGGGCTTTTGTGATAAGAGCGACGTCTCCGTCCGTTGCCCCCTCGAGCCCAATCATCGCACGGCGCCTAAAAGCGTCTGCGGCCATTACCCGGCCTTTGGCGGGAAATAGTTTCATAATTATATTACCATCTGAAAAAAAAAACTGATAGAAGCCCCATCGCGAAGGAAAAACACGAGAAAGGTTGAATCCAAGTTCCCAACTAAAAATGACGTCGTCGTCATCGTCGTCGGCGTCGTCGGCGTCGTCGTCGTCGTCGTCGTGCGTCGTTATCCTTCGCAGCGCGAATGTCCGCGACCCTTGCTTTTCTCAGATTCAAGCTTGGCTGAGCTTAAATTTGAAATATCACCAGCAGGAAGTGCATGCCAGCAGGCGAACGTGTAGCATCGTCCGCCATTACAACGTCTAAAGGAGGCCGCGGAAAAAGTGCACGTTTCACGAGCGCACGCGCTTTCCGAGCACGCAAATATTCATCGCATTTCCCGTTTATTTTCTCGACGAAAAACCACCCCGGGTTTCAAGTTGTCAACTTCCGTCGACATTCTTTTCCTGGACTGCCGCATGCGAATGTGTCTTTTGTTTCGTTGTTCAGGATGCGTCGAGCGACCCGAAATGCAGCAATAATTTCTGGAATTTACAAGAATCTTTGCTGTTTGTAGATCGCTCAGTATGCATAGTGTAAGACGTGGTGGCAGTAACCCCCGTCTTTGGCTTCGCGCCACACTACTATCAATGGAGCAGACACACCACCATTTGCACGACTCAAGAAACCCGCCACCGCACGTTCTATTTCCCTCTGATTTCCACCGAGCAAATACAACGCGAGGATTAAATTTCACTTGACCGATTAAGGGCTTCTTGAAAAGTTTCAAACACGCCAAACAAGAGACGCACAACTTGTGATGTACTCTCAACTGTTGCAAAGGAGCTCGACCTATACGAATCGGAGGCATGTCGAAACCACGCGAGAACAGAGACATTGATCGGGGTGCTCGATCACGCCGCGATCGATCTTTCATCGACTGCTTGCAATTCCGAATTCCCGCGTGAGTTCCGATCCCTGCTGCGTGTTCTGCGCGTAATCTGATTACCGCGGTACTGGCGCTCTCTCTAAGCCTGTAGCCTGTAGCCTGTAGCCTGTAGTCTGTAGTCTGTGCCCTAAGGTGGCGGCATTCGGCCTGCACCTATACCTATAGTGCTCGCCGTCGCTCGCTGCCCGTGTAATTGCCCTGGAATCGAGACGCTGGCACCGCGATATGTACGGCGAGGTTTATTTTTTTCAACGAGATTTAGACAGATCGGCATCGTTTCTTTGGAGTCTGCTATTCGCGCATACCAGGCCATGGGTCTTCGCTCCAGCAGACGGCATGCGAATTCTAAATTGAAACATGTGCAAAACCCTGTTTTAGCATTGAGCGAATTAAAATATCAGTTCCACCAGCAACCTTGCGCCGGGTTTTTTCTTGTTGACGTAATTCAATGAAAAAGTAACATTGCCTCGGGTCAAACTACGAAGCAGCATTAGTACAGCTGCCACTGCCTGCATATAAATATGCAATGCGGAGCACAGAATTTAATCTTGACGGATTTGCAATGTAGTGCGCTGCCGTGGCCGACCTCACTCCAGCACTGGCTGAAAACGTAGAGCGATCGTCCCTGTTTTCCCTCGCACCCCTAACAGAGAAACGCCCCCGAGGAGCAGGGCCATCAACAATTGACCACGTGGCTGAAATCATAGGCGATGGGATTGCAGCGTTTCCTGGCGAGGCGCTATGGACAAAGTCGCTGAAAGCGAAGCCATAGCTGGCACTCTGTGAAAAGTTCGCAGCCCCAAAGCTATCATTTCCTCTCGATGGAAATCGTTATGGTTCATGATTTTCTTGATGCCAGGCAGACGCATTGCGGCCGAGCGTATATCACACAGACAATGAATTGCCGTATCAATAAACGTTGTCTGGGGAGCAAGTAAGAGTACACAACCGCCGGCGGCCTCCGGAGATAGGGTGGTGTAGGGTGGCGGGGGGGGGGGGGGGGGGCGTCCCCGGGGACACGCGTCCTCGGCTGACCCACATACTGCACAGGGAGCGGAAAGGCAAGAAGTTCGCTAGGCCAGCGCCAACGATCGAGGCAGACACTAACCTCGACGCGCCCGCTTCTTTAACATGACAAGGCACTCTTTCAAATGGTAAATACCTACCACTACTTTTATCTATAATGCTGATGGTATGACTGGTCAATCTAAAACCTGACCTTAACTTTGGCAACTTTCTATTCATTTAATAAACTTGGTAGAAATATTATTTCCTGTTATTCATCCACACTTTCTTTTGTGTCCAGTGAATGGTGCGTCAAATCAGACTAGATATATTTCATTTTCCTGCTTTTGAGGAAAGCGGGCTGAGATTTTTATCATTTCCAACAAAAGAATCTGTTATCCAGTTTCGAGCAACAACGCGACAAAGACTTTGATCAAGCTGGCGGTTTCAATTTCGCATCACCCAAAGAGTTCGGAATCTGCCCGTCTAATGTACAAGTCGCGGTTGGGCGAGCGAGCCCTTTTTGTTGTCCCTAATTGCCGCTCCCTCGTCAAATTTGCTTCCTGATTTTGACACTTGGCCGTACTCTTGGCAGATTGCAGTGAGGCTGGCCCCGTAAGAAGTAATGGACGGGAACCTGGAGGCACAGCGAACCTTTTGGCTGAAATAGCCATGTTAACAGCAACATAACGTGAGTGAAGCAACTCATTAAAGCTTGCGCTGCTTCATTCACCTGAGATTTGACACAAAACTTTCCAGAAAATGTGAAAGTAAAAACGATTGGCTCGATACAAGCCACAATTTTTATGATCTCAGTTTACCGGCACTCTGTCACTGCACGAAAAGCCAGAATGCTATTTTTCAAGCACGATCAAAAAAACGTATTTGATTGGAAAGCGGAGGACGGGAATCTTTCAAAAGCGAGGACCCAAATAGAACCTTCTTTTTTAGATGTAAGTATATCTATAAAATATATTCCCGATATATTCCCGGGGGATAAAAGAAGTCGCCAGCCGCGTGAGAGTAATGGAGCCGCACGCCGACTCCTGCCCGCCCGAGGACGTCCTGACGGAGCATAAAGGCGTCAGATCGGCCGGCGTGTTTAACGAAGCCAGCGCAGAGGTGCGCGCTTTATGCACGCCTCTTGCCGCGGAATGGAGATAAGTAAGTGCACGATGGAGGGACGCCGATGTGAATTGATCGCCTGCAGGAGGGTGGCGACCTGTCGATCACGGGACGAGGACGCCGTTGGGGCAAGTCGGGCATCGGATCGGGCTCGCGTGCAGGAGCGAGGAGTCATCCATCGTGTCGGGGCCTAGACGGGATGGCAGGCGACGGCGGGCGGCCGACGCTGCCGGCGCCGCCCCCAAATTGTGTTGTGCGCCGCGAAATGCTTCCTTCGATCAGCTCGATACATGGACGACGTTCGCTCGCGTTTGCTCTTGGCATACATTTAAGCACGGCTTATACTTATTTATCAAGGCGTTTGCCAGGTTGACGACGCTCTATATACTCTTATAAGTTCAAATATAGGTAGCTGCATCTAATGTTGTGAGAATAATTGGTCCCTAAGATGCTTCGTCTTGAAATAATAAGTACATGTAAATACATATAATGTGCTCCTCGCTTTTGAGCAAATGCACTTTTTGCCAAAGATATTAAATATCATGGCAATTTGCTAACTAAATATAAATTGAGAAGCGCTGTTTTCCTTATATAGTTTGAAATATGCTGCCAATTCCAAAGTGATGCTGTACACTGTATATTGCTGTCCAATACGCTCCAGATTCTCACTCGCACAGCGCAGAGCACAGATAATAACGCCATGTTTCAATAGCGTTCTTTCCATATTCGTGCCACGTGATCCCAGCTTTGCATGTGTTAGACGTTCATCATCGCGACTACTCTCGCATCGAAGCGGCGAATGCGATGTTAGAAATCGAAGATATTAACAACACATTTTCGCCTGATCGCACATGTGAAATAAGATTTTATTAATCTTGTGATACGCGAGATTTGAGATTGCATTTCTACATGTAGCTTGCCAATAGACTGCTACAAGTTATAACAGTAAATATCGGGTTCTGGAGCCGATATTTTTCTACGGTATGCTATTTAATAACAGCTAGATCTGCGCATAGCATACAATCAAACTATCATACACCATTGACTTTTCAGATATGCATACATTATGATCCCAGAAATGTATGCCCCTTTCCTACCAAGTCGTAGATTGCAGCTTGGTCTGAATGCATAATATTTTCCATAGCCAAGAATCACAATAGTGGACCTCAGTCAGCACAAGAGATGCAGGCCAGCGGAAGAAAAATGCATACACTAGTGCAAAAATTTGACGAACGTCTATGCCCTTTGTAAACACTGCAAAATATTGCTACCACCCTCAAAGTTGAAAAGCAAACATACGACGACGACGACGCCGACGCCGCGGAAAATTTATTCAACGTCGAGAAGTTCGATATGTTATATATGTGTATCGATTCGGCGACGGGGAAAAATATGTGAATGAAAGCCAACAGAACCGACCACATGATATCTGCCGCGATTCCCACGTCGCGGTCCCTCGAAGTGTAAAGTGACGATCGAGAAAGCCTTGCCTGCCAGTCGCAGTCAGGCTCCGCTCTTTGCTCCATGCATAGAGCCAATAATACATATTTGATTTCGCAAACTTGAATATAACTTGTTTGTTTGGCAAACTTTAGTCAGCTTCTTGTCACCGATTCATTCCAAAAGCGCAAAGTATCGCTTTTTGTTTGAAATATTTCCGACAGAACGGGGATGAAACGCCCCAGGATTCAGAGGAAATCAGATTGGGCGAACTCAAAGCGTGGTCTGCCGATGCAGCTATGCATTGGCCAGGCGGCAGATTGCTGCGTATGTGGCCGATCGAAGTGAGACAATGCGCGGGGATGCGAATAAGACGCCCCTTGAGAGCTGCACTTCGCCGTCAAGCAAGTAGCGGCGTCGAGTGCCATAGAATCGCGGCGACTTCCCAGCTCCCCGAATGCCGAGCTTGACGGGGACTCGCGCGACAGGCGGGCGAGGAGCACACTTCGGACACTCGACGGACCTGTTCGAATTTCCAACCTACAAATAAATTCCTCTCGGGATGAAAGTGTATGCATTCCATGCAATCGACAAAAGAGGGTAAAATGTATATCGTTGGTTTAGTTATTTTCATGAGTTGTAAAATAACACGAGGAGAATTCCTCACACAAACGTAAAACACCAAGTTCTATAGTATATACAGTGAAATACTGACACACTACAGGGATGTTATAAAACTAATTTTAATGAGTTCAACATATATTATATAACTTTTGAAATGCACAGTATGTGTTGGCAGCGACAAGTAAACAATTAAAATAAAGTTATTGAAATAAACAATGTTTTAGCTTTATATCTGAGGTATATATCTGCACGAGATGTGTAGAGCTATATCTGTATATCTATACGAAGGAGATCAAGCCGTCACTGTTTCCTTCTCCGCTATATTTACTACATGTTTATAATGTCAGCTCCTCGAAAGGGAAGGCAGCGTTTAGGCAGACTTGCAAATGCGAACGCGATTCAGAATGGGCGTCGCGGCAGAAAGAGGAAGCGAGGCTAAACGGCGTCGACCCACGTTCGGGGGGTCCGGAAGCGACAAGTCACGCTGCGTCGCCCTCGTCCATAACCCAGCGCTCCCCAAAGAGCCAGGGCGCCCTCCGATAGAGCCAGGGCGCCCTCCGTGCGGCGGGGACCGAACCCAGGACGCCTCTCGCGCCCGGCTCCACCTGTCCGCATAACTCATCGAGGGTGCGCTCAGCAGACACGGATATCTACCGCAGAGGTGCGCGAGGTGGCGCGCCTGGGACTCGAACGCGGTACTTTGTCCCGGGAGTCACGACGTCCCAGATATAGGAGAGATTCTAAGTAGATTAAAACTAGCTCTTCAGCGATGTGGAACCCGATAGAGATGCCATGCATATGCATACATCTCTCAAGTTTACAACCCTTAACGTATAATATCCTTGGCATGAAAATCATTTGACGCAGGTTGGGAACTAGACTAGGACACACCTTACAAGTTTCTGAGTTAATTCATGTTACTGCAGGGAGATAAAAAGCGTTCGTCGAGGTATCCAGGGGGCTTGACGGAAATGTTTTAACGGAAATTATAGCTTTTCGGAGGTGAATAGTTTCTGCGTCTGATCCTAACGATCCAGATCGGTCATAAACTTGAAGGCAAATCGCATTTAAATTCGCCGGTTGATATATGTACACGTAGCGTCGTTAGCCAATTGCCCTGTTTCCCTTTCTATACACAGTACTTGTAAAATGTAAAGGAGGGCAGTAAGCTGACCGCTCTATTCCCTGTATTCCTTTATTAATGAGGTGGTAATCAAGCGGGCATTCATGTCGCTCTTAAGCCCGCACATACCCGTCAGTTACACACCTCGTTCAAGGGCGTCCAATGAGACGGGCATTCAGGGGGTAGTGTGGCCGTCACCAGCGAGGTCGCGATATTATCGAGCAAATGGTTTTCGGTGGACCGTCATCGGATCATTAAGTTGCACGAAAATTGCCAGACTATTTGATTCAATATCAATAGGGCAGATTGTATACAAGGCATGCTTTGCCACAAAACCTGAACCCTTTAATTTCAAGAACACTCTACTTGCCTCCAGCTACACAAATAAGTATTTAACTAAAAACATCCCTGAAGAATTCCCTGCGGACAGTTTCGAAAAGTGGAAACATTTCACGAAAATTAATGCGTGGGCTTGGAAAGTGCGGGTCTGCTGTATACATCCCATAAAATGTTTTAAACTCTCAGCCTACCAGGACCTTGTTGCCCTTGGGCCTAATTGCAGACGCTGTTTATCCAGATGAAAGGACCAGCTGACTTTCTCCACCAGTAAGACGCTTATCAATCTGCTGCGTTGGACCACGACGCGGTCGACGGGGGATGGGAGGTCTGGTTAGACGCTGGCCCGCGGGCTGGACGTGTTGTGGGCAAACACGGGCTCGCCGCAAGGTATCCGTCTCGCGTCGCCGCCTCTGCCGACGTGACGAGGGACGCCGACGACTTTGAGACGGGGGAACAAGGTGCCTGCCTGTTCGCGAAGTCTTGGCCCGACCGTCGGGTAAACGAATTACCGCGCGCCACGCGAAGATGATCAATGAGATCATCATGATATCTTTTCGCGGCGAATGTGAACTTTTTTCTGGGAGTGAATGTAAAGACGATTGAGGTTTACTGTTATGTGCGAAGTGATTATAGGCTGCATCTGGATCCGGAATGCTGGAAATCTATTCTCAATTAAAAATGAAGATTTATGGTCCATTTTAATTAAACTGCTAGTTACTGGCGAGATGTCATTTTGTTTAAATTATGAAGGAGTTGAAAACTTACCATTCACAATAAATAAACAGCCGCGCTCGATGGCTAAAACATTTTGAAATTAAATTTCAACGTTCCAAAACACTGCAATGCTTAAAACCCTTGAACAACCTCGCTGCACCCGACGCGGCGTCCTCGGCGCGAAAGACGCCACGGCACTCGGCGTCGCTATCGAGTCGGCGTCGCGAGATCCGCGTGGCGGGAGCGCGGCGTCGCGACGGCGCGTGCAGTCGGGCGTCGGCGTCGGCACTGAAGGGATGCAGCCCGCAGCATCCGACGCCCGACGCCCTTCGGAGCGGGAGCGCGCGCGCGCGCGCGAGCGGCTATCAATTGATTGCACTCCAAATCGAATGCACACGCGTCCGCGTGCGATTGATAAGGCAGGGTCGATTAATTCGAGTAATTGACATCACGGGTAATTGAGTACCAACATGGTTTATTAAAAAAAAAAAAACGGAACAAGCATGGCTACACACACGTTGTGATCATTCGAGGCTAATTGATAGTCGCCTAGGTGACCGGTGTGTTGGGGGAATTGCCGAATTGGGGACGGCAATTTGAGTTATTGTTTGCGCTATTTTGGGCAATCGTATATCATACATATATATATGAGTTGATTTTCTCTTTGTGGGTACATTTTGGGACACATGAGCGAAAACCATTCGAACTATACTTTCGAAAACCAGGAAAATTATTTATTTAGAGATTGGAGGATTATATTTTATTTCGTAATTATTTCTTAAACTTAGCTATAGGCACTTAAAATACTTAAAGTTTAAGATGGTTTAAGAGGCTTGGCCGCGTATCGACATTCTTGAAAACATCGCGAAGGAAAAATATGTGACTTACCAAACCTAAACAAAAACGCTTGTTATTTCTGAGCCCCCGAAAGAAGCAGGAAAGGCGCTTGCAAGATTCGGGAAAGCTTCTTCTGGATCCTCTCAACAAGTTGTCCATCCTCGAGAAGGTCGTCAAACTCATCTAATTGATTCTCAGCGAACATTGAAGAGACGCCACTTTATCTGATTGTCCTCAACGAGACTAGTAATATATGTTCTTATGAGGATGCATAATGCTATTTTCATGTAGACGACGCCTATTTCTGTCTAATGAAAGCATAAAGTCGACAAGTCGGGTGGGGGGGGGGGGGGGGGGGGGAAATTCATGTTCTCGCTGAAAATTAGAGTTGCAGCTGATTAAATCAAGTGATTTGAATAAAGCTGTCTGCCTTGTTGGTGTAAGAAAGTCATACCTATAATATAGTATGAGGACAGACAGGGACAGATGACACAACCAACTTTGCGGGGGCCAGGCATTCACGCCCCGCTCTCTCACACGCTTTTACAAATTACGTGTTGATGTCACCCCGTTGCGACCGAAACTTTTCTATTACAGTATATTTTGCATTTGTGAATAGCGCCAATTTGTCATTTTGCGCAGTAAGAAATCATTAAAATTCTGTGGGGAAAAATATACAAAAATAACTTTCAAGAAAAGATTTTTTAAATATAGATATGCTTTATGACTTCGAACTCGTTATTGTGATCGAAAAGTTTTTTCCAGCCTAAAAGACTTGTTTCAAAGAAATATCGCACATATCTTGTGGAAAGTAGTTTCCATCCATATTTTTTTAATGATGAAACATAACTCCAATATATTGACCAAAACGCATTTACTTACTCGTATTCACCAACTTGTTCCCTCTCCCATGACTGAGCATCGCTCCCACAGTTAACAAATCTATGGCCAGCGCACGAACATTTTACGCTTTGTTAGACGCTTCCCACTCCCGATGCCAAATCACCCAGCTCATTCAATTAAACGGCCCTAGCTATAGAAACCCTAGAACCACCGACAACAAACTAAAGGATTTACCGGCGGCAACTCTGCACAAGAAATGTTTTACATTGCATTGTTCGCCCGGGGCGACACGTATGCAGTGGCCGGCGTGGGACTTGAACCTCAGTGCGGGGGCGTGCGTGCGCTCCAGTCCCGTCCCATCCCGCGCGCCCTTTCGGACCGGTGGTAAGTGCACCCGAGTGCGGGGCGCGGCGCACATAGGGCTTCCCCTGCACGGGGGCAGCCGTACAAAGCGCAGTCTTCGTTAGCTCATTATTTCCTTGTGAATCCTTTAGTCTAGGTAAGAACGTCTTGCGGCGAAGACGCGGGCGCCTTCAATGTACGAACGGGAATCGACGGGACGAAGTTATTAATTTAGTTCCGAACTATTTTGCTGGCCGATCTCAAAGTGATGCGTCCGCAGAATGCGCGCAGCGCCTCCAATTTGATTGCCTTCTGCTAAAGTGATAAAACTTGCTCGATATGTTGTGCTTGGACGGATAATGAGTGCTTTACACAAAGAAGAATATGTAGGCAGCTGAGAATGGTCGTTCGAAGTTAGTAACGTTCTATATGAAGACAAGTAATTCGGTGGTTTATAACATGTATTTAGTCGTCGCTCTGCTGGCGGGGGTGGCGATGGTGTGCGTTCAGACAGGCGCTGGTCCGGCGATATCGCTCCAGCATCACAGTGATCTCGAAGTGGCGGAGTCAGTCGCGTACACGACGAGTCCTTCCGCCACTGGTGCAGGGTCGGACTTGACGGACACAGTTTCTCTCCGCGTCGACGGCGCGCTGCCCAGAAAGAGTGATGAAACCCGGGAAATAAATACGAGCATCCATCACGTCCGCGCAGCGGGAGGAGTCGGGCCGGACCGGGCAGATTCCTCCTCGTACCCGCCACGGACAAGCTTGGCCAGCAACGGGTCGGCGGAATTGCCACCCGCTCCGTCCCGCCGTCTGTCGTCAAAGTCTACCCGCGACGACGACGACGACGCGCCGACTGATTACTCGCCTTTGAACAACTCGAAAACGAATCGCGTCGGCAGCGACGTCTCTGCGAACGAGTTCTTAAATCGCATTTCTGTGCCGACGGGGTTCCGCCATCGAGCGGCCGACAATGAGGTCGTCAAGCCGACGTTCCTGCGGGACCAGCGGCGGACGGACGCTGACAGACAGATGGACGCCGTTCGGCCACCGCCGCTGCGCTTCCCCGTTGTGCCTGGTGGCGAGGCGTACCGCACGCCCGACCTTCGCCTCTCCGAGGGACTCTTCCTCTTCGGCTACCTCGCCCAGTTGCTCTCGTGGATGCAGCCCTTCGAGTTCCCAGTCGGTAATCGCATTAGAGTTGGCTGCTGAGTACCTTAAAGTTCGACGTGGCCGGCAATGGGATTCTCTGACCCTCGATGACTAGGTCAACACGTTCCTAGCAGAGCGCCGAGCAGTCGAGAACACTCTAAATCGCTCAGGTGTATCTCAAGGCGAACGGAATTAAGGACGGCGTCGGTTCTATTTTCATTCTTCCTAACGACTTTGCCTACTGAAATATAGATCACGTTCGCTTGCCAATTGTCACCACGCAAGCATTGTTTCTCGAGCTTCGCCCGTGATTCAAGAGCTTTTCTAGTTCTTTTCAATCCAGCAAAGATTTTTTCCTAATCCGCAAATATTTCCCTGACACCCTAAGGTACAGAGACTTTCTGCCGATGGTAGCACCCAGCTTAACATCGTTCACTCAATTAAAAAGTTTCCCAATTGCATTCGCATCTAGCGACTACTCGTCCATGAGGGGCGCGCGGGCAGACGCTGCACTGAGAGCGAAAGAAAACACAGGGAAGTCGTTGTAACTTTGACAATCTCATTAAGACAGGAACAGAGCGCAGACAGGAATCAATTTCGCGTCGAGCAGGAGGAGGACTGAGATGGCCCGTGCTCTCCGACAACGGCCACTCCACTCGAGCCAGTGCATTGTGTCGCCCCAGTGAGGCATGCACATTCTCTTCAACGTGCACCGTGTTTTATTCAGCCTTTCAACTTTGTTATGCACGTCGGTATCCGCTTCAGCTTGCTAAGCAGACATATACCTATTCAGCCATCGCTGCTGAGCAAGGGAATGAGCAAATTTGTATGACGAAATTACAAATAAATTTTAAAACGCATATAGCCTTAGGCGAGGACATGCAAAGATGTTCTTTTTTCATACGGAGATGTCCTTTTTCATAGCACAGTTGATTAAAAAAAAGCTGAACTATTTTAATGCTTAATTCAATTTCCCAGTTCGAGCACGTCTAGCGCGTGACAATTATTTCATTGACAAATTTACCACCTGCTTCGCTCGGAACGCTCTTTCGAGATGCTAAAACTGATCCGTGGTTTCCCCGACAGAACTGCTGCGCGATGCACTGTGGAATCGTCTGACCGTCACCAGCCTCATCACCCAGGTGAGTGTCGCTGCAACTCCTGACTGCCTCAATCCAATATCACTACACCCCTTCATAAGATCTTGGTGAATTTACCCGGAATTCCTTCATCCGACAACATCCGCCCACCGTTGCGAAGCGAGCGAAGCCACCTACATATACAGACACGCAAAACCACCGAGTAATAAATATGATTACGCGCGCTTTCATCCGCAAAGCTGAATGGAAATGTTTGAGAATAAAGAAAATGTGTGTTCGCGCGCGTCGCTGCAGTCGTCGACTAGAGCAAGCACATTTCAGTTTTGCAGCGCATAATGCTCGCTCAGCCGCACCATTGCCTGGATTTGAAACAGTCGTCGTTGACACCGACTCCCAACTTACCAACGACTTTCAAACCAGAAGCCGAAGAAAAATACCCGTCGTTTCGAAATGCGCTGTCTGCCTTAGCTCGATATGCTGCAACAACGCTAGTCATGATTCTTTAACGAGCTTAGCCCTTCGAGCCACCCGGTGCAAGCTATTGCAGAATACACCCTTATATTACTATACCTATGACCGAGTCCGAGTTACGGTATTTTTTTACAAGGAGATAAAAAGGCCAGGGATGGTCCCCGAGGTGACCGAGATCCTTAAAACATGAATGCTTAATGGCACACCAGGCCTACGCAGGCGCGAGGTGTGTTTAGTGGTCGAATCGCGCTGTGTCTTGCAACAATGCCGTGTCCACCCGTAATGAACATTAGACTAACAGGAACAAATTGGATTATTCACTTGAAACGGAACAAATAAAACAGACATTGGCAGGTATACGACACATTCAACGCCTTGGGCATTTGGCGAAAACATGTACGACCATTTTCGCGTGTTAACGTTGCAAACACAGCTCAGTATAACTGTCACACTCGAACACAAACTAGCTAACAATTCAACGCTACCTAGTGTCACCTTGCCACGAGGCGGGAGCGAAGCGGCACAAATTCTCTAGCGTTATTGCACGCTTTTGTACTAGTCATCGAGTGAAGAAGGCACAGCTAAACAAATTTACTTTTATATAGTTATATCGTGTTTGGTGACCAAAGGTAACAGCCCCTAGGCCAGGCTGAGCCTCAATTTCGTCGAATGTTTCATCGACACTTGTTTATTGTACGGTGTCCTCCAAACTTTTCTCACAGATAAAGACAAATTTGAAAAGGGCATTTAGACATCAACCTACGACGTGTGACGAGAAATAAGAAATTTATTGTAGTCGGATGTTACGGTGGTAGTGCGGTACAATGAGTTCACGCAACCCCCCACCCTGTGTTTAGTCGTTGAAGGTGGAGGTGGGCTTCCTGGTGTGCCTCTCGGTGGGCTTGCTGCTCTCACTGACCGCCCCCGGCATGGTGGTGGTCCACGCGTGCTGTCGTCTGTGTCGGGGCCGTCCAGCCTCCGCTGGACCGCCGCCCCCGCCGCCCCCGGGAGGCGCTTGGGACAACGACTACCCTAACGGAGCGCCCGAAGGCTGCAGACGAGGGACGCTAGTCTGCCTCATGCACCTCGTACTCGTGCTCCTGGTGTGAGTCCAACGACAGTACACTCTCAGATTTATCCACATGGCCTGTATGTGAATGCATTTTCTTGAGCGATTCGATGTGATCTTTAGTAATTGGCATGTTAATCAATCCATTTTAAAATGTCCATCCACGCCGCCATGGCAATGATTCCCATGAGCGATGCCATGTGGCCCATTGAACACGGATGTATAGGGTATAGGCACTAGGCTGCGAGACGTATCGGGCAGTGATATCGGTAACTAGAGCAATCCAGTGGCAACTCTACATAATCGGCTCCCAAACATGCTAATCGTCCCAATGAAAAGTCCAAAACCTCCTCGGGGCATCCTAACCTCAAATTCCCGTAGGTTACTTCCCGTAGGCTCCCACTGGCAGCCGAAAACCAAGAGAATCATTCCCATGGAAGCCATGGGAAGCTATTCCACGACATATTTGATTACAATCATTCCCATGATTTCATGTCACTATCAAATAGGTCCATGGGAAGTTTTTTGAGAGTGCAGATTATAGCGTTTGAAATGTTTCAATTACGAACGTCCAGAAAGTGGTGTTAAACTTATATTTGCATCGTACCAAGTTTCGCCATTGTCGCCTCTAGTGGTGAGGATCACGCTGAAATTAACCGATATCATAATTGAGCTAGCGAGGGAGGAGAGTGGCTACTTTTCGGCTACCTGGCATATACTTTTTCAGATATTGTTCAACAACACTTGAAGTGTCCTTGAACACCAAAAGTTCTGAGTACACCACTAGGCACCAACCGAAGCGTGAATAAAGTCCACACCACTGAGTACTAATATCAACTCAGAGTTTGTTTTGATCCCACCCCTGGCCACAAAATAGACCAAAATGATTTTTTAAAGATCCCACAGCTGGGCACCAATTGTAAGGCAAACTTTTAAAATCCAACCCATATACTCTAAAAACGTTACAGAAAGTTCCAGAAAAGGTCCCATGTTGTCCTGACGCGACGTTATTTTTATGTGGACGGCATATTAATGATTTTAAAGATCCCACCACTGTACACCAATTGTAATGTGACATTTTTATATCAAACCCATTTATTCCACAAACGTTACAGACAGTTTCAAAGGTTCGCTTTTTGTCCACGGCATGTTTAAGTAATGTTCCCGACAGGTTCCAGACATATTCCCCAACATAATCGCCATGTTCTCGCCATGTTCCTCGCCATGTTCTCGCCACGTTCTCGCCATGTCCTCGCCATTCTCTCGCCACGTTCTCATTGTCCCCACGCACGATGTTCCCTGCCCAGCGCCGGCATCGTGGCCATGTTCGTGACCAACCAGCAGCTGTCAGGCGCCGTGCACCGTGCGCCTGGCGTCCTTCACGCGGCGCTCGCCGACGCCACCACCTTCCTGCGCAACTCGCACCTGCAGCTGCACTTCGTGGTCACGCAGTCGCTCGACCAGGCCGTCGACGCGTGCGTACAGGACATCGACAGTACGTGTACGCTCCCTTGCCGCGGGCATCGTTCTTTCTTTACAATCGCACCCTTGCTGTTCTACGTTCTATATTTACAATCGCACCCTTGCTGTTGTACGTTCTATATTTAAGCATGCACCCTTGCTGTTTTACGTTCTATCTCTAAGTATATGCTACGTTCAATCATTACAATCGCACCCTTGCTGCTCTACGTTCTATCTTTAAGACTATTGGTTGAGTGAGTGCTTACTCGGGACACTTCCCGCTCAAATTTTACCTCCTACTGGATACCGACTTGTGGCCACACCTTTTGTCCGATCGTAACGAAACCCATGTCTACGGAATCCTCACACTTTTGGCAACAAATTGTGTTTTTGCAAATCTCAAAAAATATTCACTCATCTAGTATTTTCAAACGTTGTAAAACAACCCTATTACGTCTAAATATTGACCGTATCCTCGGGCCGCTTCCCGCGCAGTATTTACCTCCATACTGGATACTAACTTCTGGCCACACCGTGTGTCCGATTGCAACGAAACCAGGGTCAACGGAATCCTCACACTTTTAGCAACAAATTGTGTGATTTATAACCACGAAATACCAATAGAAAGTTAAAAAAAAAAGCTTCATGAAATAATCACCGACAACCACACCAATAGCCTTCAGTATGCACCCTTGCTGTTCTACGTTCAATCTTTACAATCGTACCCTTGCTGCTCTACGTTCTATTTTTAAGTATGCACCCTTGCTGTTCTACGTTATATATATTTAAGTATGCACACTTGCTGTTCTATGTTCTATATCTTTAAGTATTTACCCTTGCTGTTCTACGTTCAATCTTGGGAACCCGATCGTGGTGCTCTAGCCATTGTATTATAATGTAAGTCAGTTTCTTCAAATTACAAATTGAAATTTGTACTATGTAATAGCGGCCAATCATTCTGAGTTCTGACCTCTGCGGTTAGTGCGGTCGACGTATCTGAGAAAAACTTATCGTAATGCAGTTGCATAGTCGGAAAGAGTTTGGATTATGTGAGAGATTAATTGTCAGTCAATTTAGAACGGAAGTAGCTTTAAGGCTTTTAAATACATTTCTAAGTATGGTAATATGCGTGTCGAATATGTAGTTGAAAATGTAGAATATGTAGATCGCATTTTCCTCATAGACATAATCTTTACCCAGCGTTTGGCAATGTGCTGTATACATTAAAGCATACGTAAATTTTAAACATATATTTAATTAGCACGATCGTAAATCAATATCATGCTCATTCACTTTATAATTTTATCTCCACTTCTTTATTACCCGAGCACGTTTTAAAGTGAGCCGACTGGAAACATAAATCCTTGACACCGTGCGCTAACGAATGTGTTTTTGCCCCAACAACCCCATCCCCCCGTACCCTGCCCCCCCCCCCCCACCCCGACTTCAAGCCATACTCGCGGACAATAAATTCACTCTGTCCGCGAATTAATGACTCAGACCTCATCATTTTGTCGCGGCGTCGGCGTCGGCGTCGGCGTCGGCGTCGGCGTCGGTCGGCGAGATCATATCTGATACATCGACGCCGGCAAAAAGCGGGGCCGTGCGGCGTCGCACGCGCGTCGGATTACCAATTAATCACGCGGAGTGTCTCCATCGACGGGGTGTGCCTCTCAGGGGAGACCCTGTATCGGGACGACGCCGACGCCGACGCCGACGCCGGGTTGATGATTAGTGAATTCGACCGCGGAGGGCGCCGAGGTGGCTCTAGACCTAATGCGATGGGTGCTAATGTTTGGGATTTTCGCTCGGCGATAGGATCGCGTGTAAATTTAATTACAGTAATATGTTTCGCCGGAATACCAAAGCCTAATATAATTAGCTAAGCATGCAACATTACTTTTTAAATGATGAATATTGTCATGACACTGAAAGCATAATTTGAAGCAATTCGTGAACAAATGTTCAAATAGGTAAAAATGTATTTTGTAACATGGCTTTCTCTTATATTATTCAAGCATTGGCATAAGGCCGAAACTCCTTTCATGCGTTCGGATTCAAAAATCCTTTCAGCCGCAACGCCGTATATTCTGAGCTTTTGAGACGTTATTTATCCAACATGAGTTACTGTTATTTTTAAAAATAAGCCCGGCAGCAAGATAATGATTTGACATTGCAGATTCCTTAACCTTGACACAATCACCACAGTTTCAGCTTTTCCTCTTAAGCGGCGACAACAGCTGTCCTAACACCGTGTGTCTCTTCGGCAGACATCGACGACCTCCTGGGCCGGCCCATCCAGCGCGAGTTGGCGTCGGAGACGGGCGTCGACGTCGCCCTCGACGTCCTGGTGGACGTCAGCAAAAGTGAGTCACGCGCAGGACAAAAGCTTGGTCGCTCTCCATCCTCGTAACGGCTTGACTTCAAGCCCGACTCAAGCCAGCCCTCATGGCCAGCCAATGGCGTTGCTTGTTTTCCAATGGAAATCTCATAATTGCATTCAACGTGATTCAGCTTGTGGCCCGAAGCATGTGACTTTTGCGAAGCGCTTACTTAATTTGAATAGCAATTAGTGTAGCGAACGCTTTCTCAACGACGCTCCGTCCCGGTGCATTTTGCATTCACAAGTCAACAGCTAAATGACGCCACGCTGCATCCAAAGTTTAAATGGATGCTGTGAGTTTGTCCGACAGGGCTTGCAACAACCTATATTGCCCACCTAAAACTACTCGTAACTATACAGTACAACTTTAGGCCTCGTTTAATGCTAAGCGATAAAGCTGACGCTTAAGATTCTCGCTTGCGATCATCCAATCACAACCCGCGATTTGATATCGTGATTCACTGAGGCTCAATTTGTAAGCGAACGTTTCAGACTTGAACCGTGTGAACTTTTTGACCCTCAGTTTCACGCAAAGGTCAAGTGCCTGTTACCGTCGTCCTTAAAAACGCACTAACGAGAGCGGCACCTCAAAACCAGTTCTGTTACCAGCTCACACCTCGAGAATGTGTCCTGGATGGTGGAAATGTGATCCTTCTTTTGAGAGCTTTAGTGTTCCACTTTTAAATCATTGCACACTTTTTGAGAATATGAAACCTATAATAAAATGCGCGAAACGTAATAGAAACCGGCTACCGGAAACGAAGCCGCGTTCAAAGCGTTATTCCCTCGACCTCCAAGCAATTTGGTAAAACGATCTGAATAATCAGCGCTCATGAAAGAGTGACTAATGTGTGGACCGGAAAATATTCCAGGCGAACACCCTGCTTTTTACGGGACTCTCTCAAAATAAAAAGCGAAACTATCTGATATATTAGCAGCCAACTGAAATAATATAATACATTTCAGTTGGCTTTAATGTAAGTTACCTACTTTGACTTTCAGTGAGGCAACAAATGATTGTCAATATTTTGATCCAGGGAAACCATTGCATGTCACGTCACGGCGCTGTCTTTGTCTGGGGCGGCCTGCCCTGAAGGATCATGGATGTGATTTCCAAGACTCCGATCGACGAAGTTGAGAGCGCACGCTGCAACCGAGGCTTGTCTGATCTCCGATCCCTTTGCAGCGGCGCGCGAGCTGGCCGACAAGGTGGAGGCGTTGCAAGCATATACCCGCGAGACCCGCGACCTGGCCTCGGCGACGCGCGATCGTTTGACCGAGCTGCGCCAACAGGTCGACGCGTTCCGACGCCAGTGTCCCGGCAAGGACCGGCCGCTCTGCGAGACAGTCGACGCCGTCGGACTGGACGTCGTGTTGCGGCTAGACGCGGTGAGCACGGAGCTGGCCGACGCCCTTCCGCAGGCAACTGCCAGTCGGTGTTGACAGGGACTCTATGGCGCTGGTCTATTTGCGGTCGGTGATGACAGGTTTATGATAAGTCGGCCAGTCTGATAGTTTTACTAGCTTGCATTGCTAGTTGCAGTTTTAGGGCCCTAAACTGTTGATAACAGGTTCTAGGTCCCGCCGGAAAGTGACTTTCAGACCAAATGTTGCATATGTTTCAAGGCCACACCGTTAAAGCCGGAAATAAAATATGAGAGTGTTCTCGTGAAATCGGGGAACATGTCCCTTTTTCGAAAATTTGCCTACTGAACTCTAAAATAATCCATACACATATTTATTTTTGACCGTTTTAAGCGTGAAAGAGTACACAAACGTGCAAATAAAATTAGAAAGGGAGATTTCCCTCAATTTTGCGTTCTTTGACTTTTATCTCGGATATTGGATTGCTAGTTTGCTAACCTAAACGGTGTTGTACTGAAGCGTACTCAAAATTTTGTATGTTTCGAAAAAAATGTGCTCATTGTGCGATGCTGGCCACACTGAAAATAATATTTCGACCAAACGGCAACCTTGTATAAATAAGTTTTTTGAAGGTTTATAAAGTCATGCATATCATGCTAGTTACGTGTCTCATGCTGATAGGAAGCGATTTCCTAAAACAGAAAACTGGGTAGCGATCATATAACTTTTTTTCGTTCGATTTGGCTCGAAATCATTCGATTTCAAAACACTGCCCGTGTTCAACCATAGGCAGTGATATTGAAAACGAATCTTTTTGAAATTACAAAGTTACATGATAGCCCCCCTAGTCGGGTAATCGAGGTTTTGGCGTTGCATTTGTATAGCACATAGTTGTTAGACCATCGATGACAGAAAGTCCGAAAAAACAATTTGCCAATCTTCGAAGCAAGCCAATTGGCTGATCACAATGCCGGAGCGTACTGAAGAACTGAAAAACTTGTGCAAAGATTGCTGCACTGAATCGTACTCTTAATTAATGTGGTTAGTTTTCAGTAATTTAAAGTTGGGCTGGCAAACGAAATGGTCAACACGTTGCAACGAAATGCGGTTGACTCATGTCTTTTGCCCGCAAAGGAAGTCACGAAGAGGGGGGGGGGTGCAGTGCCGTGCTGCATAAAGTAGCGAACCCGTGACCTAAATCACAGCGAAAGCGTTACATATGTATTATGTATCGTGCCGGGAGAATATATACAAGTCACATTATCAACCAGAATGTGTTTTATCGCGGTGCTCGGCACTAAGTCATTCCTAGCTCAGTGATCCGTAAGATACAGGTCATTGTGCGATTTTTAAGAAATGGTATATAGAGAAATAAAATCTCTGCGATAGCGCGGCGAGATGAGAAATGTGCCCCGCGTCCTTGCCGCGAGGAGCCAATGCTGGAGACCTGCCGCCCTCGATCGCTCTGGCCAGGATGTAGAGGGCATTGGACGGGTGCGGAGAGGACAACTGCGCGCGTGGCCGCCATGTCTGTGTGACTCGCTGACACGCTATACACCGGTCGTCATTGTCCATGCGGATAAAGTGCGATATATGGGATAGGATGTTATTGGTCATGCCAATTCATACCCCATAGCGGCCTCCTGTTTATACGGTTCTTTTCGAGATCAACAAAATAAATTTGGTTAACTGAAAATTTGACATTTAATAATTTCCTAGCTGCAAAATTCCGGACATTGCTGGTGTGACTTGGAGATGGCACTAGCACACCAACTTCCGTTTGAACGCCCTTACGGCTGGTTTTACAATATTTTTCAACTCCATGAGTTAAGCGTCTAACCCTCAGATACAGATGAACTCCACGACATACTATTGGTGGCTGCCATGGCAAAAAACATAACTCCTACTTCAACTCTTGGTTGAGGCATTTACAATACCGACCCTTGTTGTTTCAAATTTCAATTTTCTTTTAAAGACTACATTTTCGCCATTCTTAGATTGCATTTCAAGTTATTCCGTAAATAAACAACGACTTTGAAAATGTCGCCGCGTTTCCGTTTCCCGCCCCCGAACCAATACTCTCTGCCCTGACGCATTGCACATCCACCCGGGCAGGCCGCCCTCGACAAAGACAGCGCCGCGACGTGAAAAGCAATGCTTTCCCTTGATTAGATATTGAATGACGAGAGCCTCGGGCAGATCCGCAACCTGGCCGGCGACAACCTGACCGTGGTGACGTCGCAGGCGCGCGGGGAGTTCCAGTTCATCCCCCTGCACGTGGAGAAGGAGACCAAGGAGGTCAGGGATGGTGAGACGTCTCATTCTGACAACCACTATTAAATTAGCCAGACTTAGTTTTGAATTCTGAACCTTGTTTGAAGTGATTTATTGAAAACTATTCTAAAGTTAAGACAAGCAGACATGAGTCGTATAAATGTAATAGCGTTTCCACTCCTTTCTTGATGCTTCATACACGGAGCTGCTGAGAGTTTCGGCGTTTGAGAGGATGCCGGTCACGTCGTGGTCAAAGGCGATAACAATTTGATGTGACCTCAATTTTATAGACGCATTTCCGATCAAAATGAATTCGCTGCACGGTAAAACTTTTTTGTGGGGTTGGCAATTGGTTTCACCAGTGGACACCAGGTGCACTTTGTGAGAGTTAGAGAGAAAAATTAGCGCTTAATTAAATACCAAAAGCTATACTCAACCAGGATAGTGGATTTCCGTGGTTTCTGTGTAACTATGTGACAATATATAAATACACCATAAGAACAAAAAGTTTTAAAACAAACTACCAAAGTCCTAACGCTGCAAGTTTGAAACTTTGTGCGAAATGACTCATTGACTCGGAAAGAAATGGCGAATGGAAGGCCAATGAGTATAATGAAAGGAAGACTTCAGACTGGAAAGGCCGAGAGTTTGTTGCTAGCGATGCTCAAAATGTTAAAAGTCTAGTTTTTGTTGCCACCAACGTATTTATGCGCAGTCAGATTCGACTTGAGAGATGTGTCAAAGAATAAAGACGTAGATAAAAGTTGTCTGTATTCTCAGCAGGCTCGTAGAAATTGAGGAGCCTGTATCGCAGATCTCAATAATCGCAAGAAACCCCGGCCCCTTCCAAAAAGCAAGCGAGGTCGTTAACAATAAAAGGACTCACTTCCACTAAATGAAACCCTGATTGGGATAATTCATTCGAGTATAATTAATTGCACATCTTAATGACTCGAAATCACATTAATTCGCTTTGTCTCTGCAAAGGAGCGCACGGATTTGCTGCACGCCAAGCATTTTATTTCCTTCGCGACAAGATCTTTGTTCGCCCCTTTGCAATCTCGTTCTCTCGACGAGGCGGAATCTCACTCGGAGTGGAACGCCCGTCGCGCCTGCGCCGTGCGGTCCAACACATTTCCGCGTCTTGCATTAGTGCATTGCTCAATTTGATGAATTTAACGTCTGTTTTTTTGCCAAAACAGTTTCGCTGGTTAATGAGATGCGCGGTTGTTGAAGTGTTACGACTATGTAACGAAAATGCCAAAGGAAATCAATGGAGTGAAACACTTCGTGAAATATAGAATTCATCCCTACTTGTTAAAAAGAAAATGGGTCTGAATCCGGCCAATTTACGGACGAATTTCCATGCAATTCCTTCTGCAAATTGCCTCTACTCCGGGGGAGGGGGAAAGTGCATTCGCCTCCTTAATGCAGGCTTTTGAAAATTATGGAGTTAATACTTAATAGCAAACATTGGTACTTAAAATCTGTGAAAGCTCGAATTGGCGAGTAGGTTCAAGGTTGCAGATTTCAGTAACCAATATGCAAATAGACAGGTTATATATATGCTAACTAATATTCGTTATAAATCCAAACACCGTCCAAAAACAATCACTCTGAAGTTCCAACAACCCAAGCCCACGTCGAACGCGCAGCCCCAGCGTGCGCTAACGCACATCGCATTCATCCCCTTAGCGCTGCGCACGCAGCTGAGTGCGCAGCGAACGCGAGTGGACGACGCTGTCTGGGCGCTGGACGTCGTGACGCGCGAGCTCAGCGCCAAGGTGGAGGACGCACGCGACCGCTCGCTGCAGCTGGCCACCGCCGCCGCCAGCGTCGAGCACTGGCGCTGGCTCGCCGCGCTCGGTAAGCCCTGAACGACAGCACGTGCAGCTCGGTAAGCCCAGAACGACAGCACGTGCAGCTCGGTAAGCCTTGAACGACAGCACGTGCAGCTCGGTAAGCCCTGAACGACAGCACGTGCAGCTCGGTAAGCCCTGAACGACAGCACGTGCAGCTCGGTAAGCCCAGAACGACAGCACGTGCAGCTCGGTAAGCCCTGAACGACAGCACGTGCAGCTCGGTAAGCCCTGAACGACAGCACGTGCAGCTCGGTAAGCCCTGAACGACAGCACGTGCAGCTCGGTAAGCCCTGAACGACAGCACGTGCAGCTCGGTAAGCCCTGAACGACAGCACGTGCAGCTCGGTAAGCCCTGAACGACAGCACGTGCAGCTCGGTAAGCCCTGAACGACAGCACGTGCAGCTCGGTAAGCCCTGAACGACAGCACGTGCAGCTCGGTAAGCCCTGAACGACACTTTCATACTACAAACACAAGATCTTTATTCATTTCTTAGTTTCGCACAGCGCACTCTATAGTGTCTACAGTTTTCAAACTGGGTTTCGAACTAAGTTTGTGAAGATTAGAAGAAAAGTCAGAAAGTAACTTAGCCATTAGCAAACTCCAGCTACTGCATTTCTTAAGGTATACAACTACCTAACTCAATTTTTCCCGAATTTACAAAATTCTAAGAGCCAGATTTCAAGAGAGAAAAGTTTATATAAGCCTTCTATTTTCCTACATAAATTGGGGACACAGCTGGACTAAATGATCTTTGGAAAAATCAGTGGCGTTTCATAAAATATGTTTCTACGTTGCACCTGGCTTCAAAATGAGGACACTAACATCCTTCCAAAATGCCCAACTGCTGGGAACGTTTTTACTTTTTGTCACATCGTGGGGTGTTGATGACTGGGTGGGGGGGGGGGGGGTGGAAGAATTATCTTCCATCCCGGGTCCAATGTTCTCTTCTAAAACGTTTCAAGTCCTAGCAAACCTTTGCTGGTCCTGAAGGGCGATGACGATCCTTACATCCAAGTGACCAATGTGACGTCGTGTCACCGCCCTCCCACCAAGCAACGCCAAGGACCTGACGCCGTACCCGTGTCCTGCAGGAGCGACGACGGCCGTCCTGCTCATCTGGCTGCTGCTCACCTTCGGCGTGAGCTTCGGCTGCTGCGGCGTAGAGCGTCGCGCCAACGGCTTCCTTGTCGCGTGAGTGCCGCCATGTTTCGCGACGTTACGGCCGTCTTTACCGCGGGGCCCGTTTCCTGACCAGCCCCAGTTCCGCAACCCCGGAAGCATTCCTGGTGACAGCGGCCAGACTGCAGCGTTACGCCACGCAAAGTGTGCCGCGCTGTGATCCCGGATGCATTATTTATCAGAAAATAGACTTTCGATGCTCATTGGATGCGGTGCGATCGGAGTCATTGCACTTGAGATGATATGCTGATTTCCAAAAGGATTTCAGGCACACCTATAAAGTCATGGCATGTCAATCACTGGCGTAGGAACAGGGGGGGGGCAAGGGGGGGGGGGGGCAAGGGGGGCAATGCCCCCCCCCCCCCCCCCCCCCCCCACTTTTAGGCCTAGGGGGGCAACTGAGGGGCTAATTTTATAGTTGAAATCATTCCTTTTGTCTGCTGCTCAGAGTTGAGTATACCTAGTGTTTCTGCTTAGCTGATGTTGAACGAAATCTTTTGACTCGTAAAAACAAATCTCCAGGAATATGACTATAGCAGTAGCAGAAATGCAGACTAACACTGTTTATGCTATAGTCTGAGTCATACCTGCACCCAGACTGGGAGAGGGAGAGGAAGAATTTTGTATTGCTAGTGTAGAGCTGGAATTTGCCACGGCAAGACGCTCTGCTGTATTCGATGTGCGATATTTACAGGCATCACAGAAAACGTGATAGTAATTTTCGTAATGCGTTAATTTGAAATCTTTAAATTAAGTATTCTAAATGTATATTTCTTACCCCCATGTTCCCAGGCTGCAATTTTATCTCAAACCCTCAGATGCTTTAAAAAATATAGCCCCCCCCCCCCCCCCACAGTCCGGGTTTCACCACTGTCTGTCTTGCAACTTGCCCCCCCCCCCCCCCCCAACTTGAAAAGCGTTCCTACGCGCCATCATTAGAAATCGTTCCTTAGAAGCATTCCGAATACGTTTAGTATACCTCAAAATCAACGACAACTGCATTCTGGATTACAGATTATAAAACAGCTGTCTGGTGTGACGAAGTATACACTAACATAGCAAAAATAGCAAAATGTCTGCTCTTGGCAGAAACATCCGTATTCCAACCACAACGAGCGCTTAGTTACGAACCAAAGTAATGGATAACAGAACGGAAAGCTCCTCTCAGGGTGGAAATGACTAAGCGCTGCACGAATAAGGTTATCGCCAATTTATCGCTCCTTCTTTCTAATTCGAGCAAACTGGTGCGTTGTAAATGAGGTCTGCGTTTAGTGCCGCGCCGCCAGGTCCGAACAGAGCCGGCACAGACGTGTAGCAGGCGTTTGCAAGTCGAGTTTAGATTTCCGGGAAAAGAAGCGATCTAGTGACCGTCTTTCATACATCAATGTTGTAAAATATCAGTTACAAGATTCAAGGATGCACTAGTTTATCTAAATTACGATTTCGTACATTTTTGCCAATGAGCTCGCAAAAAGGCAGCCAAGGACGAAACGCCGTTTTCTGCGAAGTGCTCGGTTTGTTGACGAGACGGCGTTAGGTGATAGAGCAAGCATTGAATTGCAGGCATTGATGCGCCTGGATTGAAATTACAGACAGAATCACGCTTGCCGCCATGAATGTCTTACAAGGTCTTACTGCCGAACTAACGTAGTATGGACTTGGGTTGCAACCAATCCTCCTCGAGGGCCCTTGCTGCAGCAGCACGCACATTAGTCTCAAAACATACAAGTTTTGCCTTGAGCAGGAAAAAGGCTCAATGTGCAGTTTTGAAACTGTTATCTGGATTCTAGCAGCAATGGGTCCTCGAAGATGCAAATCCACTCTTAAATTCTTAACGCGAAGTGGAGTTTAGGTTTGAGTTAGACAATGTATCACCTTCTCAGGGTTACATAACGCATTGCATCTTAAGATCAACCCTCTGACATTATGAAATCATGGAGAATTGACTGATTTTTTTCGCTTCTTCCCATATTTTAGGGAAAAATCACATATATTACTCAGTATTCCACCAAAAATATTAGACAATAAATTTCACGATCCTCTCCCCCGTTTAAAAAATGTCCTTTTCTTGATCTTGGGAGTTAATCAGAAGTCTCTAAACATGCCTCGAACAAAATGGTCACCATGTAGCCTATTGGATGCCGGTAAATGTCTGACTGCAATGCCACCCCGTCCAAGCAACGCCACTTCAACGCCACAGCAACGCCTTGCAACGCCACTGCACAGCCACTCCGACCCATGAGCTCGCCTGCCCCGGTCCAACGCCCATTCTATGAGCCAATACACACCTACGCTTTCGAGCCCGGTGGATTATCATTCACAGTGTGTATGGCAAATCCTCCTCGTTCTCGGCCTCAAAGATCGTGTCGGGATCCTACGTACTCTGAAAAGGTCCCAGCCCACAGGCTCGAAAGCGTGGAAAAAGCTTAATGTGTACTGGCTATTTGCATTTTGCACCCTAACCCTCAGATCACTGGTTGCCGTCTGTCTGCTGACGACGTCGCTGTGGCTGCTGACCCTGGGCTTGCTGGCGGTCGGCGGACACGGCGAGGTGTTCGTGTGTCGCCCGCTCTACGACGAGCCCGACTTCGCGGCGCTCACCCGTCTGCTCGACAACCCCGGGGTGCTCTACCGTCGCGGCGGCTTCTTCTCCAATCTGCTCTACAGGAACGCCACGCTGGACGTCAGTGTGCGCGAGGTGTTGCAGTAAGCGACCGTTCTCGTATAATACGCTTGTTAGTGTCTATACGTATAGGATCTACCTAGTGAGGAGAAATTTCCTCCTCAAAATGAGTTATGTCTGTCCTCCTAATCCTATACAATGTTTTCTCAAGCGTCAGTGCAGATCAAAACGCTTTTCCAACTCGAAATTCAAATAATCCATTATATAACCAGATCACATTTCAATTTACAGCTTTCGAATAGCATTCTTCGTGGAGTAATTTCTATCGCGACAGTATTCAAAATTGTGAGACCAAGTGGTTTTCCGAAAACTAGAAACGAACAGAGAAACTATAGGGACCAGCGGCAAACACGGTACAGGCCGTATCTATATGATTTTTTCAGCACGATACAGTTTCTCAGATTTGAATAGTAGGTATACCTGATTAGTACCTATACCTACCTATAGTTTCGGTTACGGTTACGGAGCATTGTTAACGATTATGCATTTAGCCAAAAGGCAAACTTTGCGGTTACTGCTAAGTTTACTACTAATTTTTGTGAATGAGCCTTGCATGAATTAATTTTCATAAGAAGGAACCTTGCGCTTGCGCACTTGCCAGCGCCCTCTGAATGGATTTGTTTCAATTTGCTCGTAAAGCAAAACATATCTAGGTGGCTTGGCCTTGAGCGGGATTAATCGACGTTGACATTTTCCACAGCCTCCTAGCAACATTTACGCCTTACTAGCAATGGACGGTATTCTAATGATGAAGGCCCTATGCTAGAAATTAATTGTGTGCTGTCGATGGCTACCATGCCAGCCACACATGCCTTAGCGATGAACTTTTTGTGACCATCAGTACTTTGCGATAACTTGCAAGGAAGAAATTACGAACGAAGGAACGAACGAAGTATAGGAACTAGAAAGGACCGGAGAAAGGAACTTAGGGAAATCAGTTAAAAGTATTTCACTTGGCATTCAAAACCTTATAGTGGACAAAAAGACACTAGTCTTAGAACTTGAGTTTTCCAAGAGATTGCCAATGTCGTGGACGCTGCAGGAAGTGCCGCGACGGGCAGCCGTCGTACCCGGCGTTTCGTCTGAGCCGGGTGTTCGACGTGGAGTCGGCGTCGGACCACCGTCGTTGGGGCTCGCTACACGCCGACCTCGCACGTCTAGAGGTCAACCTCACCGGTCTCCAGCTGCTCAAGCCAGAGCTGCAGGAGCAACTGCAGGACCTCCTGCTCGCCTCCAAAGTCAATCTCACCGCATTCAGGACGCAGGTAAGAGGACGAAAATCACTTTATCTTTGCGTTTTCAGGTAATTTTAATTCGTTGAAATCAGTTAAATCATTTTGACTAACTATATACCTACATGGGGAAACGCTGGCTTAACCGAGCTGGTTTAAACTTTGGGGGATGTCGTGTCGAGAATGGTTACACATTACACGGGAAAGAATCTGAACCAGCGCATCGAAGTAAAGCGGTACTGTCACAAAGCTAATTGCGTTGACCCAAACCGATTGACAGAATACGTAAAATGCCATGGGGAAAATTCTTCCACCATTATTCCTGCTGTTAAAAGGGTTTATGTTAGATTCAAGCAGTTGGTAAGTGAGACGTAGACACACTTCCACCACTCCTCTAGGCTCTATAACCCAGCAAGTCCAAGATTCTGCACATATTCCCTCGACTGTAGTGATAGTCCGAAACCGAGAACGATGTTTCCATGGTATGAGTGGCATGATGTTTATAAAAAGCGTCAAACCATCCTCCCTCTGTCCACCCACGCAGCTAGCGGGCAAGGTGACCGGCAAGGACCTCTCGTCGTTCGCCGACCAACTGGAGAAAGTGGCCAACCAGATCACGGACATGGCTACGTCGTCGCGCGGTGAGACACTGGCGTCAAGGTCGCGACGCCTCTTCGACAGCCACGCCAAGGTGCTGGAGGAGCGAAAGGTACGAGGTAGCCGACGTCCTTGTAATAGTCCTTGCGATAGTCCTTGCGAAATCCTGCGTGCTGTCGACCCTGAGGATCGACATCTAACCGCTGGCTACCTTGACTAATTACATCATCTATCCTGTCTGTACATCCCTTAGACAGGGACCAAGTCTCTTAGACAAGTTAGTCGACGCCAATGCGACAAGGTAGCGACTGTGGAAGAAACCGCTGGAACCGTGCCACGGGGGATGTTTACTTTGCCCGGTCCTGCCATGCAGAAACGTGAGCGATATTTTTGCAAGACACGGGGCTAAATTTAAACATGCCAAAAGAATGATTTTTTGATCCCCGAAATAAATAGTGTCTACACGTCATTGAACGAGGTTGAACCGCGATCGAATTGCGCGCAGACGTGCGACTGTGTTGCAAAGACGTAGAAGCTACAGTGGATTTCGTGTGACGGCAGCGCATTTTCACAAGGGGAGAAAACGCTTTCCCGGGGGTTTTCCGTGGGGCGCCGTGATGGCTTGCGTGCAATATTCACCACAGCTACCACGATAGCTGGCTTATCATGGCGAGGGAAGAAACCCACTGGGAGACCACTATCTCTGTCTAAAGCCCACGCTACTATATAGTAGTGTATGTTTGCAGTGGTACATATTAGGTCCACCCATTTACGAGGGAGAATTATGGGGCGGGGACAATATATTAATTTGTTAACTATCAAGGTAGGTTTAACACAATGCACTCTGCACCACTGTGCACTTTGCACCAAGTGCTCAACTGGGTCAGCGTTGTTGTTAATGAGTTATTGTGCTTGTGCAGTGATTATTATGTTCGTCTAGTTTTGGCAAGACACCAAGCTGAGCTCGACTTGGCATTTCGGATTATTGTGGTCGTTAGCGGTGGCTGAAATAGCGCTAGTTTGCCTATACAATGATGGACCGGCTGCTGCGACTTCACGCATAGTTTGTACATCGCGAGAATACGCAGACATATTGTCTACGTGGACGAAGTATTACAGAGTAATTTTGTGTGCGAATAAATGTCGAGAGTGAATATAAAATTTCTTGCCAGAACTTTGACGATCTGTCAGGTTGTTCCTGTGTTTACCAGCAACGCACAAGCATTGTGGAGACAGCGAATCGTTTGTCTTCCTTAGCTTGACGTCTCTTGATTCATCGTTCAAGTTAAATAAAATATTGGAACTATTACAAGAAATGACAGTTTCGAAATCCCCTCGAATGTCTCTCGAATAATGATATCCTGATCTCGTTTTTAATCAAACTCCGTGAGCTGATTTCACTTCATCAGGTTAAATTGGCAAACGTTTGGTTGATTGATCGAAAATCTTCGAAACTTCGGAGACGTGCGAAAGTAATTCTGCGGAAGCTAACTTTTGAAAACACGTTCACGTCAATACCCTTACAAAACGTACCAATCTATATGTTTCAATAAAAAATACATTTTAATTTCCGGTGTGTGACATAAAAAAATCGGAGTTGATTATAGCATTTCTCGCTGCGAAATGAAAACAGATTTACAACTTTGCCAAAGTAAACAAATGTAGGCTTTCCTCTCTTTCCATGGTGAGAAACGTTACATAAAATCTCCCCTGCACTCAACAGGCTAATCGGCGTTCGGTGTTGCCCAAAGTCAGGTTCTCAATGTGAGTAAAGATCTCTTCGTGCACAGGAGAACATGGTCTACCAGCTGGCGTCCATCGAGGTGCATTTGGCGCCGTTGCAGCGACAGGTCAACCAAAGCCTGTCGCACTTCAAGACGATCCAGTACTATGTGACGAACCAGGGAGCGCAGATCGCTCGACGCCAGACGGCGGAGTTCTCTGCGCGGCTGGTTGGCTACCTGGACCAGTTCCGCAGCCACCTGGTGGACCAGGCACAGAACCACGTGGCCACGTGCCGTCCTCTGTGGAACGTCTTCCACGCGCTCCGACTGCTGCTCTGTCGCCACGTCATGGACCCATTGGTGCGTGATCATCAACCACGCAAGCATGGCGAATAGAGAGGGTAGAACCGACTGCAGCTCTTTCAGAGACATTGCCACGAGAAACTCATTGGTTCTTCCACCAATCAGAGCTGTCGAGAGAAAATCTGCCGCACTGTAGTATTTTTCACGAAATACTTTACGACTATACTAGGCCGGGGTAGTTTCTTTCATGGGAAGAGTCACCGATGTATAGCTTCAAGATGGAATGATAAAGATATGCCAATGCCAATGCAGCCAAGAGTCTTCCACCGTTTAAAGACAGCAAAACTAACGTCATGATTCCTAAATCAAGATGCGAGCTTGACTGACCCTTCAATCCAAACTTTGACAAACCACCAACATTTTTCAACTGAAAACTTCAGGGTTGTTTTTATCAACATCCAGAAAAACACTGGGCATGTGATTGAAAGATCGTGTCTCCTGATGGCGCGATATCAACTGGAAACCCGGTTTCCACCGAACTTTGTACGCCGAACAAGCGTTTGAAAAATGCTCGCAACGACAAAAACAATGTTGAACGGCCTCTCTCCTCTTTCTACCCGCGGATTTATCGATTATAACGGCTTCTTGAGAAACGCGGTGGAAATTGGCCAGCTTCCGGTTTTCCCGAGCGCGAAAACTCTGCTCGCTCCGCGCAGCGGAAATTGATATTTCGAATTGACTGCCTTACATTTAGCCCAACGACCTCGATGAGTCGGCTACTTGCTGCAAAGTAATGCCAAGACCTGAAAGTGGTGAATTGCCGTCTGGTTTTTGCAGAACGGCTTCTGGTTCGCCAGTCTGTGGTGTCTACTGCTCTTCCTGGCGGCCACGCCATTGGCCTTGAAGCTGATGGACCACTACCGCGAGCAGGCTAAGGTTGGTGGCCGCCTAGTAAGCTCTGGGAGCCTGGAGTAAGTATAGCACACCGACATCGCATACCTACACTGACACATCGTGAACACACATGGCATAGCACCTGGCATAGCACTAGGTTTTTAGCATGCGCATGGCACGTGGCACGTGAGAGATGATTATTTCGGTGATGTCTCTTCCAGGAGTCAAACTGAGACACTGGTGGTAGCTGATCAAGGAGGAGGTGCGTGGCGGACTCCTGGGTGAGTTGATGCATGGTGTGGACGTTGTGGATTCCGTGACCTTCGAAACACAGTAAACAGCGATACCTACGAATATAGATGGGAATAGAAGGAAACGGGTATTTTTTATCGACCTAAATCAGTCTTCACTCAAGTTCTATACAGGTTTCTATTAGCTATTATCTTTAAGAAAATGGTATGAAATGTACTTATGTGTGGTGAAGATCAGAAAATTCTCAAATGCCATCTCTTTCCTCTCCACAGCACACAAGAGCCAGACGGGTGGTGAAGACCCACGCACTCAACGCAATGCGTTGCCATCGCACTTACTTGCAACCAGCAGCGGCGTCGTGGACATCCTGCATCAGCCGTACACACCTCACGCAATAAACCACCTCACTTTTGTATCATCGCTCACACAAACACACCCATATCGTGGTCGACCGGCATGACCCTATCCAATTCGCGGTCCCACACCGACTGCTCGCATTACCAGTTATCAGTTGCACGGAGCACCTTTCGTGCCGTCGTTCATTAACCATCACAATATCGACATTCCATACCATTATTTCTGTACACACGCAACCCGATGAGAGGTAGACAAATGACCTTCGCTGCACTGTTATTGTAATTGTACCGTGATTGGAATGAAGATATGTTTCTAATGGGTTGGTTTTAATGTTTACCTTATTTTATTACCCTTTCCCTTGACTATCACTGCTTAGGATTGGAACCATGGGAGTACCAGACAGTTGGGGATGACGGCAAAGTGAGCACTCATGTTTTCTACACATTAATTTGATGCAATTGCCATAATTGAGGCCATGTTTATTAGCACTTTATTACAAGTAATAATACAACCATGGGCGTAGATGCAGAGAATCAGAGCAATTTCGCCGCGTGTCGCTTTGATGTCAAAGGCCGCTCTGTAGTGCTCGCTCATCAAAATGCGTGAAATTGGCCATGGGCAACAAATTTTGCCCAGTTCATGCAAAGCTGTCACTTTGTGATGGCATCATTTGCGTATATTGTACCCACCCACGTACCTTGCTTTTACTTGCTGTAGTACTCAGCGCTCTACGCCACTATAAACTATCTATTATTTCGTATAAAACATTGAGTGACACTATCGTCTAAGTATACGCTATATCTATAGTCATGCACTCTCGCGAGGGCTGCGTAAGTGTTATAATTTTGACAGCCTTGTGGCTCTCTACACTCTTGCATGTTCAAACAAAAAAATGCAAAAATAAAGTGTCGGCCATTGAAATGCAAATAGCTCTCAGTGCGAGCCAATTATGAAATGTTTCAGTCAACACCGACCCTTTTATAAATTATAATACTCAAAGCTACAAGCAGATTTATATCCGCGACCTCCCGGCGGTTGATTTCCTAATAAATCACCTGGGTTTGGAGAAAAATGTGATTATTCCAGCAATTGACTATAAGTACTTGTCTTGTGACTTGAGTCCTGGTAATCAGCATGAATCATTTCAAAGCTCCTTCTTTTATACCATTTTCCATGAAATTTTCCAAACATCTTGTCAATATCGTTTGCAAGCTGTGATTTAAGTCAAAACTGATGTTCCATATTAACAAATAATGGGATTATTATTATAGCGCGTGCTGCCACCCCCAAGTCGCACCCGAAACCAACCCCGCGGTCGACGTCCCTCTCCCCTCGTCGTCTATCCCCTGACGCCGACGACCGCAGTCGCCGTCGCGGTGCCCTCGGCGTTGGTAGCGACGCACGTGTACGAGCCCATGTCCGAGCGTCGCAGGTCCACGATCTGCAGCCAGGAGGTGACCATGTAGGGCTCGGGACCCCCACGCACCTGCACGGCAACGAAGAGGTCGTCGGCGGGCAGGGTGCGACGTGTGCCGTCGTCGCCCACGAACTCCCAGTGCACGCCGGGGATGGGGAAGCCTTTGACCTCGCAGTCGAGCGCCAGTCCTTGGTGCAGGGAGGCGGACGAGTCGGAGGGGCCGGTCACCACCCATGGCACTGTGGGAAAGACATGCAGAGCCGATTAGCGGAGAGGTTTCGAACTCTAGAGATTCCATTGATAACATACAAGCTACTTTGAATGTTCTATGCAGATTTGTATCCCCTGGTTGGAAACATTACTGTGCAGTATAGTGTAGCATTTGATTTTTCTCCCATACGTTCGGGAAGTAGACTGAAAATATCCCCATGCAAAGGAAGACGGAAAGTGCCATCGCCACGCAAGAGGAGCACCTTACCAGAGGCGCAAGGTCCCCAGTGCTTGAGGTAGAGAGGCGTCCCTTGGCGCCCGGCCTCATGGGCCATCCGGCAGACCGACTCGTAGGTGCGTCCGTCAGAACCACACGCCTCCTGCGTCTCCTTGCACACGCACAGCGCCTCGGGCTCGTCCTGGAACAGTCCACGGAAGAGTACAGTCCACGGGAAAGTACAATCCACGGAAGAGTACAGTCCACGGGAGAGTACAGTCCACGGAAGAGTACAGTCCACGGGAGAGTACAGTCCTCGGAAGAGTACAGAACACGGAAGTGTACAGAACACGGAAGTTAAGGGGCGCGGTGTTAGCTAATTGAAAGTCCCTCAGAGGGCGTAGGACACTTCATCGATGGGTCACTGACGAGGAGCAACGCAATCTCATGAGTCATGGTCGGAGTCATGACAGAGTCTGATGGGGGACGGCAAGTCCTCGGGAGTCCCTAAGGGCTCCTCAGATTTGCGCAAGTCCGAAAGGGCCGCTGCTCACTTTGCGCTTCTGTGGCGCAGCGACGGCTAGCATCGCGCACGCAGACGACGGAACTAAATTGCGACTTTGACGTTTGAAACGCTGCAGGTTTTTTAAAAATCTGGATCTTAATTTGGACAAATGTCTATTGGTTGCCAGCCTGTCAGTATCATAACTGTTTTAACCTACGAGACCAAGGATATGGTGTGATACATATAAATCACAATGTGCATGTTATTGTGATTAATGTGGTTCCGCTTTTTGGCCCGTAAATATCAAAGGTCGGGGCCATCTCTGAAGGTCGCTTCCCTGCTATAAGCGTATAGTCGCTTCTCGCAGCAGCTGTTCGCTCACCGATGCGCGTCTGCGCTCTTGGGCTGTGCCGGTCAAAAAACTGCTTGGCAGTGTCAAGTGCATCTTGTGATGCACCGCGGCAGTTGGCGGGATGATGCACCTAGAGGTTCAGGCTCGATGTCAGGGACCGTTCTTGTTCTTTGTTTGGCTACAAAGCTGCTAATACAGTCTTGATAATACCATACATTTACAACATTGTGCGTAGCAATCGATTGGAAATTGCACCAAATTGCGGAACATATTTTTCATTGGTACATTTGATTGGTGTATAACTTCAGTAAGTGCAAGGATGCATTATAATCGAATCGACTGCAACTCAAGTATAGTTCTTTTAACTCATTTTTGCAAAGTTTTTTGTGTACTTCTAACTCATCACAATACGATGATTGCTGAAGGAAGAATAGCGGAGAGGCAACCTTGATAAGGCGCGTATGGGCCAACGATGAGGTCACGACTGTGGAGGAGGCACGGAGACGATAGGATCTAGTGGGTCTGCTAAACTCGTCGGCGACACATGGCCGGAAAAGTATCCAGAGTAATTACCTAGCAGGCAATTACACGGCGACGGAGTTTACGACAAAAACACATGGAACAAGGAAGAGGAGGCGGGGAAATTCGGGCAGTGCGGAAAATTGTGCTTTTAAATGGATTTTCTAAGAGTTTGAATGGTTGGGCAGAGGGGCGGGAGAATATATCTGCCATGTCCAATGTCGTGCCAATGTAGACCCATCTTAAAGGGGTGTGTCTTGGACGGGGCTCAAAGAAAAGTGATTTCAATCATATTTTCGTATATGTTTACGGAAGTAGAAAATGACCACAGATGTAATCAAATGACAACTCGAGGCTAGTCTTCAATTTCCTTGTTTTCTCGCCCCACTTTGAAACACATCTGTACTATTTTCTGTTGGCCAAGCATATTAAAAATATATTTATTGAGCGGCACACACGCATACTGGATAAAACTGGGCCATGATTTTAACCATTATATACTTGGAATCTTTAAACCGACGTTTCATAGCTCACAATGTTTAGAGCTGGTTGAGCCAGTGGATCTAGTACTCTATCGGGAAAGCAACTGTACGAGAATTTTAGAATGTCTGAAATATAACATATTATCAGATCCCCCAATCTATTTTACCAATGGTTGGTAGGCGGAGACCGTGTTTTGTTTTGCTGTGATAGTATCGCCGAGGAAAAAAATAATTCATGCAAATGCTGTTTACCATGCTCAAACTCTGCAATTTAAATAATAGTTTTTCAGAAAATAAACTTGAGCGTACAGAACAACAGCTGTGATTATTCACAAGTCAGGAATAAAAAAACACCCCTAGAAAGGGCGTAGCGTACTCACCCTCCTGTCGAGATCATGCCTCAGCAGACAGTTCATGTTCTCGCCGCACCCTCCATACTTGATGCTGTGCTTCGGCAACACATGACTCAAGCTGGTGTTGAAGCAGTTGGCGCCCTCCAGCAGACCGCAAACGCCCTGCGGGCAGCACCCGCACTCGTCCCGCACCAAGGCACCCCGCATGGAGCACTCGTCCTCGCCCTTAGGGCACGCATCGGGCACGCACTTCGGGCACCCTTCGTCCTTGTGGTGGCTCTTCCGAGGGTCACCCACCAACGCGGCGGTCGCGACTTGCACGAGGACAACCGCGACGAGAACAGCTCGACACACGTTAGACATGGTGGCGTTTCGTACTCTTGGTAGAGATGAGTTCTGTGACGTTGCCTCTGGTGCGAACGCGGTGCTAATGATTCGAGAGTCGAAATGTTGCGGGTATTTATAGAGGACGCTGTCGGCTAATCGGAAGATCGCATCAACACATGTGCGGTTGTCCCCGTAGCCATCGGGACGAGAAGTTGGCTCGAGATGATATTTGTTCATCTGGCGAGGGACTAGGCTTCTGGAAAGGGGTTCTTTTCCGAGTTGCGAAACACAGCATTTTAAATGGCACCAGAGTCAATGTTGGGGAAAGGGGGTCTACAGCGTGCACCTGTACCGCATATTTTACCTTCATCACTTCTGCATACAATTTTCAGTTATGCGCTAGACGAAATGGACGACAAAACTCAATAAGCATAACTATTTACCACCCTGTGTCCAAGAGGGTTAAAATATTGAATTCATTTTTCTGTGTTCAGAACAGTTCCAGGGACAAGACGCTTTTGGCGGATTTTGGTCCAGTGTCTAGACTTTTTTTCTGACAGTATATTTTCCAAACAATATCAGCATGCTAAATTATTGCCTTGCGTATGAGACCTTCACAAAAAAGGAGACATTCTTGCCATGCAGAACCGCGGTCTCAAATCCCATACATAACCGAGCCATTTGTTTCCTCTTTTGCTCATATTTCAAATGTAAAGCACAGTTTATTGATCATAAATTAAAGGCTTGGACAACGCATTTTTGTGTGTTTGGGGAGGAGGGGGAGAATCTCTATCGGTATTGAAGAAAGATTTCTGGGATATAAGCAGAAATGCATGCGCACAAGTCGAAACTATAGTTAAATTATAAACTATTAAACTATTAAACTATACTATAGTGTGTGAGATGCAACTTATCAAGCTTGCGACTACTAAGATTTTTGGCAGGCTTTCTTAATTCAGAGGAACCGAATAATTAACAACGGATAACAGCTTATCGATTCACAGCCATGACTAGAACTAGCTTTCGATCTTAAATCCTGCATTATGCAAATGCCAAATCTCTATCTTCATGTTCTTGATCCGAAGTTCTCGGTTAAATTTTGGTCTAGAGCCCGCCGCGGGTTTAAGTCAGCTGGGATGTCACATGGCACATGGCGACCTTCAGATTTTCACCACTAGTTTTCCGCAACTGACGTTTATTTTGAGCTTTGCAGACGAGCGGAAATCTGTTCGATATGGCTACTGCGAAAATACCAGATAACGTTCAGGAATCCGACTTTGACTGGCTTCAGCTTCGTAAAGACATAAACAGTGCATCATTGCAAGAATCATCGAAAGATAAACTGATTCGCAAAGTGCAGGAAAATCCATTTGTTCCCGTTGGTAAGAAAAGTGATTGCATAAGACTGTTTGTTTGTATTATTATTATGTAACTCCGACGAATTAGGCAAGATATAAACAACGTGAGTGTAAAGCAGTTGATGCGTCCTAGAACTCAGTATATTTGGTAATTTAGATAAGTAAATTGTCCGTTTTAACCTTTAAATAGGTTTACCTTGTTACCAAGAACGATCATGTTTGGTCTTGGAGGTGGCTTACATAATCATGAAATTTGTCACTGACCACTATAATTATTGCTAAATACTAATAAACCTGCATATTTTGATTTAAAGGGTGTTTGGCAACATTCTCGGCCTTAACGTACGGGCTTTGGAGTTTCAAGAAAGGCGAGCGCAAGATGTCGCAGTATATGATGAGAGTACGAATTGGAGCCCAAGGCTTCACAGTTGTTGCGTTGATCATCGGTATAGGCCTGACAGCTACAAAGAATTAGACAAATTAGATCACATAAGTTTTGAAGCCAAAACTTTGTTTCAACAATTTTTATAAATTATTTACTACTTTTTGTTCTCTTGGTGCAAATTTATATTTGTCAGTTTATTTATTTAAGTAGTGGCATCCTTACTCTATGGTAGTGGTCTTTTGCAGATTAGTTTGACACATTACCTGCATACCTACTTAATTTACTAAATCTCAGTCATAACTTTTATGACTGTATTCCATACCGAATTCAAAACTGGGTTACTAAGCTGAACCACGACCTCCGCATTTATAGGTCCATCTGTGAAGTGGAAGTTGAGCGACACTCGGAAACCATAGGCCACGATGCTTTTGTTAACTACGGTTCAGTTTTGTTTTGTTTGATTTACGGAATGCAGCGAATGTTCAGTGAAATATTTATGCACATCAAGCAAATATTTTGCCATGCGTTCCATATTTTAATTTTTGGTGACTTCGGTTCTACGCTAAATTCATAGCAACCTATTTACATGTACTAGTATTTCTTCATCATCTAATTCCTGCTACTATCAGGAGATTGGTGGAAGAATATGGTTAAAAAACTTAGTTTCGATGTTGGAATCAAACGAAAGGTGGATCAAGGAGTATAAATGAGTGGTATCCTCGTGTTTGTATGTACATATTGTTAATAAACCATCTGTTTTGACATTGTTCTGTGCTGGCAAATTCAATGTAGACAATATTTGGGTACAATCGATCAAATTCGAATAAAACTGTAGAGCACACAAAAACGAATCGGTCATTTTGCTGGTTTACAGCAACCATAAATTTTACGAAAACAGAACTATCAAAATTTTATCTCGATGGCTGCAAATTTTCATACCTACAGACGCATTCAATCCTTCGCCTACAAACCAATGTCAATATCGTCCCAAGTATAAAAACAAACATCACTTTTTCACTTGCACAAGTATATTAAGGACCTCCAGATAATTCATGTCGTAAAGTAGCCAGTTATCACCTACCATTTTAGAGCATAACTAGCCATAATCTCGTTTCTGTTCAGCTTAATTCACATATATAAATTATTAACATCTCGAAACAGCGCAGTCCTGATAGGAAGTCTCTCAGCCTCGTTGCATCGAGCACTAGTCTTGATTGTGCTTGGAGAACGGCCAGTGGGACCGCAGCGTGCCACGGCCTTTGCTGCCGCTGCCGCTGAGCGAGCGCTCTCGGAATGTCGGCGAGGACGAGGACGATGCACACGAGCTCAGGCTGGTGGACGGCGTCATGCCGAAGATCTCGTGCACCGTGGGCCGGTGGTACTCGCTGGCCACCGATTCTGTGGGACGCGGGAGACTGGGGGTTACGGTTGTGAAGACGATACGCTGGCAAGCTATTTTGAGGTGTTTCCAAATCCTTCAAGCGAGAGTTAGCAGAAACATTTACAAGCAGGGTGATGAGCCTGCTTTAAATGTTTTGAAAGTTACAAACTTTGGTCAGGTTTGTAAATAAATGGTCACTAAAAATCGTGTGAGACTGCAAGGTCTAAGCAGCAAAAAAGAGAAGTTTACATTTCAAGGTGTGTATGCAAGCAATGAACCAAATATATCTCAATTTTAATTGCAAACATTTTAGTGGAAGTACCTACCGTTGAAAAAATTAAGAGAATTGGTACTCTATTTACAATAGGTACCTACTCAAAGTCAATTCCTTGATGATATTGATAAATTACATAAAAAGGCGTAAAATAAAGTAGCGTAGCATTATAATTCCATTCAAATAAACATACCGATTAGAGGAACTTCGTCGTAGAGAGATCCCTGCCGAAGTTGCCGATTGAACGAAAGCCTGCCAGATCCTGACGTCTGGATATCCATGATTTTCTCTGACGCAGTTTTCCACCTGAAACCAGTCTGGCTATAGCAACGCCCCAACCAACTACACCGATCTTGGCCAATGTCGAAGGCTATTGGCAGTTCATCTACAAGTGCACTTGGAAGCATACCTGAGGTGGTCTTTCGCATGCTGCACAAGACTCTGTATCCACTTCTGCTGGTCGTCTGTCGACTTGAGCCTCATTACGGTAACATCTTCTTTGTTCTCGGAAAGGTTGGAGATGTGAACCTCTTTCGACGTTGCGTTACCTGGCTGAATGATGGTTTCCTGAAAAATCACAATGGAATGAGTACCTTTGGTTATGTATAAAGGTGAACCCTTCACCCTTTTTATCTTTAGTGCTAGAAAATTTGTATGTAAATTCTTAACGTTACTTTCGTGTCAGCCCTGCGGCTGCCCCCAATTGGGTACCTACCTAGTTCTTAAGATTTTTGAGAGATGAAAACATGATTGACTATTTTTATAAATTGACAATAGATAGGTATTCACATTCTCATCATACATCTCATCTAAGCTTAAGAATCCTAAACCAAAGAATGCACTTTCATCGTCGCACCACCGTAATACTGGTTCCTAGTGATGCTAAGAAATCCACTAACACAACTGCACGCGATAACGGCATATCGTAAAAGTTTCAAAATCGCTTGGCAGGTCCGGGTTACATTACCAGGACAGATGGATTAATTAGCTGCATATGGTAACCCCACCAAATGGCCGCTCTAGATAAGGCCCCTGGGCATGCATTCACGAAGAGGGATTTAAAAAAACCCTTTCTTAATTCTTTGAGAAGAGAATGAGACAGCATGAGAAGATATCTCCATTATTGTCAATGTTAGCTTCGAAATAAATGAAGACAAAATTGGAGATCTCAATGTCTCAGTTATTAGCCATTGCACCTTGACAAGTTTCACAATCACCTCCCTGGGCCCAAATCCACCAAAGGGTCTTCAAAAGCCAAAGGAAATTTTGTTATTGTCAAGGCAATGTAATAATAAAGCTGTCAATGGAATGTAGAGCTAACAAAAGCTGATTGGCTTTAAGAAATCGTTTGGAGTTATTGAAAATGTGCTTTAGAGCAGCGGTCGCCCACCTTTTCGTACACGCGGACCACTTGTCTCTCACTTGTTTATCTTGCGGACCACTCGGCGCATAAAATAGGCATGGCGGGAAATACGATTGTCTACGAAGTGAATGGGAGTCTTAGGACCCCTCAGCCTCATGCGGGTCCGGGCCGCGTAGCCCGGGGAACAAATTGATTTCTGTTCAGGAATGCATTTCGTGCGTTTCGGTGCATCTTTTTGGTGCTTTCTCAGTGCATTTGGTACAGTGAAAGTTCAAAAGTACATTTCCAAATTTCTCTGCAGACCACCAAAACTTTCTCTCCAAACAGTGGTTGGCGACCGCTGCTTTAGTGGATGCAGGTCCAGGGACTGGGATATTCTCCAGACATTCAAGCTGATCACCTAACTGTCAAGACAACCGTTGCCGTTCCCATCTCTGGGGGTCCCAAAACTCCGCAGTTTGTGTGGAGACTTGCGTTTGCACTCACCCTATCTACGGTGATGGAGCGCAGCGGGTCCTGGCCCTGCTGCCAGTGGTCACGCCGGGCCCAGACGTCCAGACGGAATGCTTGCAGCTGCGCCCAGCCGCCGGTCCATCGTCCTCCGCCCGGCTCCAGTAGCGACACGTCTCCGGAGCAGCTCTCCTGTAACATTGCAGGGAATTTGTGATACTAACAAGCATTTATTCACATGAAACACAATGATAACATGTATGTTTGGTTGTCCAGTTCATATCAAGATGCAATGTTGTTAATAACTAGATTTGGGTTTTTGTTGTGTTGTGACGTCATAATAGGCAATCATGCAGTAAACGAAATCTAGCCTGGACAAACAAACACAAGAAATCTAGTTATCTAGATTTTGTGGACAACCAAACAGAGCTATTGTCAACATTTAAGACTAATAAAACCACGTAACAACCAATGACTAATACAGGTACCTACCTATGCATGTACTATAAAGTAGGTACATTCAGTTATCGGTCAACCAATCAATTACAAAAAACAGAACTCAAAAACTCATAAACAATCAAAAAACATTTTGCAACAAGAAAACTTTGAAATTTGTACTTCAACTGCAAGTTGGTGTTTCAAAAATGTCATCAATAAGTGAGGAAAGCCATGGAGGCACATGAATGGGGTTGATTGCACCACAGAATTGCACTGATTGGTTTGTGGACATGTTTTTTGCATTTTGAGCCATTTGACAATTTTAGCATTCACCGGTTGAGGCAACTTACGGGAAATGTTTTCATCATTGTAATGGAAGCAATGCTTTGAATAATTGTATCGGCAATCGCTTTTTGTCAATATTTATTCATTCGTCAAATTCACTTGACGTCTTGTTGACTTTTCGGTGACATTAATTTCCATTGTTTTCAATATTTTTTTTCACGGCTACTCAAAAATTTATGACGGCTCTTTTATACTGAAATTGTAGTTAACTTTATTGTATTAATTGGATATAGCTATAAAAAAACTAAGCATACCCAGAACTTCAAGAATACGTCAATGCATTGTTCAAATAAAAAGTTATTCCTTTGAAAAAATTTGCTTACTAGCAGTAGCAAGTGACAAGCAGTAGCAAGTGGAATTAAAATCGAATGAAAATAATTCCAGATTGGTGGTAATTTTTTGCCTCATTACTCTTTGTGTTACGTGTGTACCAGCCTTTCATCCACTGCAGAGCATCAAAACCACAAAAGTGAACAATTGGCATTGATAAAAGGTCAAAGTATTTACATACTCTTGTCTGAAAAGTTGTAAATTCCATTCCTTCTAGCTGGTTAGTTCCTCCCCATCACCTCTTTTCAGCTCTAGACACGCAATGCGCTAACGTTCAAATGCCAGTGTCCGGTCCTCACCTGTCCCACGCAGTCAGGCTGTGCGGCCAGACGACAGCAGAAGTGTCCGAAGAGAGGCAGCTGGTGGCTGCGTGCGTCCAGCTCCTCCACGTGCATGTCGTGCGTGCGAATGCTGTCATGCACATCGTCCAGGGTCAGCGACGCTTTCGCCATCAGCGAGAAGTGCGGACCTCTGCGAAAACACACAGCGTCAACTCGATCCGTCAGCTCGATCTGACAACGCAATCGGTCGTTTCAACCTGATCAGTGGTATGCAGACGCTTCATCCAACTTTGTATTAATTTAACTAAAAACTAGGGCGAACGCAATTTGTGTTGCGTTGAAGATGAGCGTAGCGGTGTGTATATAGCGCAAAAAAAGGTTGAGGCAAAAAGCCTATGAAAATCATGGAGCAGCAAGCCGGACCATTGCTTTCTCAAAATTTCTGATCACTTGAAAATGTAAACGATTCTGACCTTTCTTTGTTTCTGTCCGAGCTGTCGGGTAGCGGAAATATGCTCATTTTGAGATCAATGATCAATGTGCATGTAAATACATATATGTAACTCATGACAAAGGGTTTTTATTAGGTTGGAGATATATTTCTGCCGCGGACTTACTTTCAAAAACTTGCATGCACGAAGTTGACAAAATTTCTAATATCAGTCAAATCTTGAAGTCAACTTCAAGTAAAAAAATCTGGTGTGATGTTTCGATTGTTTCTAAAGGCAACAATCAAAATTGGGAAAATTTGAAAAAAAAACACACTTTTAAATAAATTTCCGTACTTTTCCAAACTTGCCCAATTGTCGAATATTGCTCTTTTTTCTACTTTGAAAGTGAAGGGTATGAGGATTTTCTTGAAAAACGCAGGGGGTCTAAGTTGAGAACAAAAGTAGACACCCTGAAAATTTCATCCCAATCGAGGCAGGCGTTTGGCCTGTGGAGCGCGCGCAAACACACATACAAACAAACACACACAAGTGTTTTTTTTAGCAGTAGTGAAATTGATGATTTCGCTTCGCTCGCTACGCTCATCAATAACAGCATCTGATTTTGATTCCGCATCCATTTCGAGCTATTATGCAAGTTGATCTCAGTGGGGAAGCACCATTTTACAGGAGGGAGAAATTAAGAGCCTGCCGTTTGCTCAAGAGTAGGACTTGGGACAAAGGAAAGGCTCACTTGCATGGACTTTCATTACAACAAACATTGTATTAGGTACTATCAACCTGTCTACATGTAGAGACTGGCATGAATCTTCTTCCCCCTGCTTCTCAATATCGCCTTCAAATCTGTTTTTTTTTGCTAAACTCTTGAGTTAAAGTCTCATTTTGACGTTAAAATAAATGTAGCTGGCTCGCAATCACGCACAATTATAATAATCGATCCAGTTTAATTGTAAATCCCCTTGAACAGGGTTGTTGGGTACACGAGCCAGAGCTAGTGATTGAAATGGGGCACGGAACGCACATCTTGCCGGTGTTGAGCTCGTCACGCAGCGAGGCAGCTAGTTTCTTGCCGACGGTGCGGCTGATGGACGAGTGGATTGTCTTCTTGATCTTGCGCGGCGTGGACGCGATGCTCATGTCGTCCTGCAGCACGTGGCTGTACACCTCCAGGCTGAACTCAAAGTCGGCCGGGATGCCGTTGCTGCGGTAAAGAAGGGGGAGAGTTAGCTTTTCAACGTCTGCAAGCAGGTACCAGTGTGTTTAATGTCATGAGAAAAGTAAAAGGAGTGTAAAGTAATATTTATGTGATCAAAGGGGATTTTAATTTAATAACACTTAATTGGGTTTTCTTACAATACTAAAAGCAGTAGACACAAAACAACAACCAAGTAGGTACAATTGCCTAGGTGCGTTTTTACCGAGCTCTCAGATACCAGGTAGTTTGAAACACGTGACGGAAGTGAACTTTTTCTTTGCCGATCCTTGGTCATATTGCATACTTTAGATACTAAACTTTCACCAAACAGCTTCAGTTTCAAAAGCCAGAGAGTTTTGTTTTTCCGATAGGCAAGTTATTTTTAATGAAAATTAATGTGAAAATGAACTAGCCGTCTACAGAATTCCCTCACAGTGCACGAGCTTTGTAATTTAGCCAAAACACGCCTACCCTCTTCAGCCCGTGGGCTGAGCTCGTCTGATACCAAAGCTCAATGTGCATTGCAAATCCATCTCGTTCTCGGCCTCCCAGAGCGTTTCGAGCTCTGACAAGCCTCAGGCCATGGGTTTGAAAGCAAGGAAAAAGCGTAGAGTGTATTGGCTATAACAGGGCAGACAGGTACTCACAAGACTAGTACGTCGGGGAAGGTGATGTCGGTGAGCGCACGGTCCACGGGACAGAGCAGCGTCGAGTCGAAGATCTCGGTGCCGATGCGTGCCAGGCAGAAGACTGCGAAGCGACGGTAGTCGCCCTTGTTCTTAAAGTGGTCCGAGTCGCGCCAAATCAGCGGCATGCGCACGTCCGACAGCGACACCCGCGCAGTGCACGGCTGCGAGCTGAACACATAGCGGTCATTATTTGTACTATTACAATTTTTATTATTGAAGAAGTCGGACCAGGCTAAACGCTGGAACTCCTAAAGGATTCCCAAGTGATAAACAAACGTCTGAACAGAATATTGATTTTTAGCACCTTCATTTTGCCCGTGCTTTCCGGTTACAGAATTTGAGAGGAAATTGATCAGTGAGTGTCACAACTCACTGTGCCACTCGTAATACGCTTGGGATTGTTCCTGTTCTCACTCAGGAAGAAATGCAAGCGGTGTAACTTTAAAGCAAAGTGCAAGGATAGCAAAGACCAATATGGTCTATTTGCGGGCTACTCCTTCTGCAAGGAGCAAGGAATACAAGGGCCAAGGGAAGCAAGAAGCAAAGAGCAATGAGTGCAAGGAGCAAGGATACCCAAGACCAACCGGAGTCCCCTTGCGGGCGTCTCCTTCTTGCGACGCTGCAGTTCGGCCATGCAAGGAGCAAGGAATACAAGGGACAAGAGGAGCTAGGAGCAACGAGAGCAAGGATACCCAAACCAACCTGAGTCCCCTTGCGGGCGTCTCCTTCTTGCGACGTTGCAGCTCGGCCATGTAGGCGGACATGCGCTCGTTGGACGTGAGCAGATTCTTGGCGGCCTCCAGCGTCTGCGTCTGGTGTTTGCACGCAGCGAGCAGCTTGGTCGTGCCCTCGCGCATCTTGATCTCCAGGTCGATCTTCTGCTCCAGGTCATACTCCTGCGAACAGCACCGAGACGTCGAGGAGTTAGTCGAGCACATCGGCGGTACACGTAGGCTTACATAGTCGTGCAGGGCAATTGACTGGAGGCTGATAGCAAGTGGCATGTGTTCGTTATTACACATTGCTTGCTGCCAGTGATTCGTAAATCAAACTTTGTGGGACGTTTAATGTGTTTAGACGTTTACTCGCAGGTGTAAAAACGGGAATTGCGGGAAATTTCAATGAAAAAGCAGTCAAAGTCACGATCACAGAAAGTACACGGGGTATATGTCAAGCAAGCTTGACGTGGCGTAATACAATGATCTATGCGATATAAATATCATTTCATACATAATAAACATTGGCCGTAACTCTCTTTTTTTGAATTCAACAAAAATTAAAACTTAAGCAAAGCCATATCCCAGTTTCGGTATATGCACAGCACAGGTATATATTATACTACCGTACATGCACACATCTGATAATATTATTCACAGTAACGCATCGTTGGCAGTTGGCAGTCAGTGGCAGACATGTGTATTCGCTCCGCGAAACTCCCGGGATGCTAACTGATCGCAGAGAACCGCGCGTAGCGGCACGCGTTTGCCGTGAACCGTCCAATCCAAACACGCGAACAAAGTGCAGCTTTGTCGGTCTCGTCGCCGGCTGTGGCGGCTACACACACACAGTGCACGCCGGCGAAGAGGGTCGTAAAAACGCGACGTTGATACAAGCGAGTCGGGCGTCGCGGCGGCGGCGTCGAGGGCCGACGCTTTCCACGAGTGTGTTCCCCTGATCCCGCGTCAACGCGGACACCTGCTCCACTTTGCGCGGCCGTGCCAACACGAGACACATCTAGCCATGTCAGCGCCGTGCATCTGGGACGTAGTCGTCGCCGGTGTCCTCCTAGAGTTGGTGCCGTACCGACGCCTACCTCTATTTATCAAAACGTCATATTTCAAAGATCCACCTTCGCCCTTCGGACGTGAAACGAGTAAAAAGTTGCCGTCGATGACATTTGAAAAAGCGATGTGCTTTTTAATAGCGTGCAGCGCGGCCGCCCCCAAAATACACAAAGAGAGAGGAACTAGTATAACACTCCCCCAACGAAGATGAGCAATAAAGATTTTATGTCTCGCTTGTAGCGAAGTTATGTTGCGGCTCAGTATTGTGCCGCTGTCGAGAGCGAGGGGAGGGCGAAGCGAGAGATGCATGACTGGGCGCAATGCGATCCAGATACAAGGCTCATCGAGGGAAAAGTTCGGTGTGAATCCATTTGCCGGGATGATTGTTCCAAGGGACGAAACGATCGCTTCTCTTGCCCCTGGGCCTGTATCGTGCGCTTTTATACCAGCTCCCGCTTTGAGTATAGCCATCAAACGGAACAATGACGGACCAATCGGAGTGAATGTCCGAATGAATCTTTCAAAATCAAATCATGGACGAGCGCATTTAGTTCAGAGATGGATAGAATCTCATTCTACTCATCAGAGGCTAATGGTCAATTACAAGTCATTACGCAACATCAAGAAAAATCAAATTACAATATCATTAATTAATTGCGTGAATTACTTAAAGCAATGGTAAATAAAGAGACAGGCTATTAGTTTCCCGTGGTCAAAATGGAGCTGTCAGCGAGTTCGGGTGCCAGTGCCAAACGGTTTCGCGGCAAGCGTGGATGTTTGACAGTTGCGTGCGTTGGTGTCCGAAGTGCCTTGCGATTCGGACACGCACCTGTACCGCGAGTGCAAGGTGATGTGTGCCCAAAAAGCGCAGCGCAGGATGTCCCGTGTCGGATCGGGTGCTACAAGAAATGGGCACTGACGAAATATTTGCAAGGGAACTAGCTGGCAGAATCATTCTATGTTCTTAATCAATTTTCATAGTTTTGTGCCAAGGAATCTTAAATCTTGAACTATAAAGAAGCAAAGATAGATAGTGCAGATAAAAAATAAGGGTATATTTATATTCAAAGAAGTTATTTTCGAAGTCGTCCCTGTTGTTTCATTATAATCTCCTGCCTTCTGCAACCGACTTATAAATTTGACGGCAGGAGGAAAAACGCTAAAAAATGTAAGCGATTAAAATGCAGGTCGTGCCTAGCCCCGGGCTTTGACGTGCGCGGCCCGAGGGAGGATCGGACCCGCGTGTTTAGCAGTTGGATCACGTGCTTTTAGCTAAAATCTCTCAGGCGCCGGGACCCAGTAACGAGAAGAAAGGGTACACTTGAAGAAACGTCGGCTTCCTCGAGATGTGGGCCGTTTTCCGAAAATTCACTGGAGGCATCGTTTCAGATGCTACCCAACATTGTGTGCCTATTGCCTACCACTATTATAAATACAAACCACAAACCGCAGCCAACCACGGATCAAAAGCGTCCAATTCACACGTGTTTCGAGTTTCGACGAAGTCGAGTTACTATATTTAGTTCGGGTGAAACTTCCCGGGAAATGCACAGTTTCCAAATGAAAGAAGTTGAAGTATGAAAGAAGATAAGTATGAATTGGAACATAACATACGAAGGTACTTCCAAGTCCTCCCAATGCTGAGACCACCCCTCTCCGCCGTCGAACTTTCAGTGCAGTGAGACACACACGACACGTAAACATGAGACATTACGTAGACGCGCGTTCTATGTTTAGCGTCGGCGTCGTTTGCACGCAGCCCGACGGGCGTCGCGACGCATAACTCACACCTAGCGAGTAGCGAGTAGAGACAGGACGTCGCCACCGAGGATTATGTCGCCAAGAGCGGTAATCAAGTGCAGCACATACGTCGCGGTTGTTGTGCGAGTCACACAATCCTTGCTAGCAACCCTAGTTGCTATACCAAACCTTGCTATACCAAACCTTGCTATACCAAACGTTGCTACCAACCCTTGCTACCAACCCTTGCTACCAACTCTTGCTGCCAACCCTTGCTGCCAACCCTTGCTATCAACCCTTGCTACCAATCCTTGTTAGTTTAATTGGTACAGGCTTAAGCTGCATTTACATGACAGCATTCTCGAGAGTCTTCTAGGCGGATTACCATGCAGCATAAAACTCGTCCCGTGTAAACGGAAACTTCAGTCAAAAAGTGCCGCCAACGCTACCACCAAGTACATATGTGTCTTCAAAATCTCCATTTCAGTGCTGATGGTGGCGCAAGGTCCATCGAATCCCTTCTCCCCTTCCCCCCATTTGGCACTTTGCTTTTGGTACGTGGAACTATTTGGTGGAACTATATATCTAGTACGAGTACCTATATACCTAACCTAATGTAAAGGCGTTCGCATCATCTGACAGAAACGTCATTAGAGACGGTGTGCGTAATGCCATTGCCCGCATACCGCCCTGTTCGCATTGCCTGCCAGCGACTCGACTGCAAACATGGACGAGGAAGGGGGCCCTGCGTGAACGCTTGTTTACTCGTGCAGACAAAAAATGCTGGTAGTTAAATATTGACTAGATACTTCCTAAATTGTAAGTACATATTTAAACAAACGATAAGATTTTTATACAGGAATCTATTGATAGGTGTGATAAGTATACGTGCCAACAACCCGCGATAATGTCGAGAAACCTTCACCTTGCCGATTTCCAAAAAGCGTAAAGGACGCGATATTTATGATGGGAAATACTGAGCAAGATTCCATTTTATCATGTAGAAAATAAATTTCTATACTGAATATAACAGTCGACCATTTTAGTACAATTTCCAATCTCCCGCGACTACCAAAGCGCCATTCGACATTCTGTTGTTTTGTCAACCGATCAAGCACAACCACTAAAATTAAACGTTGGCATGCGAAATATTCAAACGCGTTGGCGCTGGTTTTGCTTGGCGAACAGATGAAAGTGTATTCGAGCGCCGCGCGAGTCCGGACAGTTCGCTCAAGGTGAATTCGCTCGCCCCACGCGAGTGGGACGACGTTGAGCCCGCGCCGAGGGCCACACCTAGCGTCAGACACCGGCGTCGAGGGTGCGGCTGCTCGCGGGAACGCCAGGACACGATGTCTTGTCCACCGTCCACGCCAGCCGATGAACTGGCGAGAACGTTTTGACATCACCTCGTGCGGTCTTTGACTAGGCACAACTGTGAATTCGCATGATCATAAGCGAATCTAATTCTCGCTAAAACATTGCGTAGGTAGGGGTTTCATCTACTAACAAAGGCGTCATAACCTTTGTGTGTACCTTGTTGTCCATAAAACCACAAGGCACCGTTAAGTTATTATCACCCAACCTTTGTCGAAGGTGGACGAAGCGAGAAAAAACAGTGGTCATAATATAACGGTGGTTACATTACAAGATGCCCCTTTACGTGCAGCGCGTATACCGTCATAGTTCGTCGCTAAAACTAAGAGGGAACCGCGATTTCGGTTCGGCTTCTGGAGCTCGATATCTGTCGGAACATCCGAAGAGCGATCGCTTGACGCGGCGAGGGCGAGCAAAATTACTACGCCAATTACAACGCTGGAATGCGCCGAGAGAACTGCCAAGAGTTGGCCGGCGAATTCCGCGACGACTAATACGTGTGTGAACCCCGCGCTCCCGGGACGAACTACTGCGGTCCGTCCAGGCCGAGACGCCGCCCCCGAAAACTCATCAAACGGTCCACCCTTCAGCCTCCGCCGTTCCCTCCGCCCGTTCATCTCGGTTTTTTATCGCTTCGAGCACTTTCCGAGCGAGCAGCGAGGGACGGGAAGGGCACCTAATCCTAGCGCCACGCTTATCAAATCTAGCGCGGCAGGATTCCTGGGAAGCCTGTTAACGAAAACGCGTGCTCCCCAATCGCGAAAAGGGGATGAAATTGGAGAGTGGCTAACTGAAAAAACGACGCTCCATCTGGCGACGTAGATCGAATGCAGGGCGTCGGTGTATTCATGAACTTCGACGCGTCTTCCCCCGATGCCTCGTTTTCACCACAGAAACATGGAGCCACATCCGTTGCGGTGCACGGCGTGTTATAATCTATCCGTGTGTCACAGGACGAACCACTTGGCATTGGCACATCAAAATACATTGCTGCACCCTAGGATTATAATTATAACACTCACGAGACGCGAAGGCAATGTCATAGCTATCTGAATGGCTACACTCTCATTTCTTACCCCAATTCACTTCCGCAATTGAAAATTAATGTACGATTTGACTTATTCCTTATATCGAATGAATGCGAGTTTCGGATGCACAAAAGTTGTTGATATCAGAAAAGCAAGTGATTTTCAAGACTGCATGGAGCCATTCTCTAAACGACCAGCTATAGACTGTTAGTCATTCAATCAGCAATCGATGTTTGCCAACAATCAACACTGGTAGCTGCGTGAAAATAGTATGGATGCTACTAAGCACGAAAAGTACACATGCCTTTCATGGAACAAGGTAAATATTAGCTTGCCCCTAATCCGAGTGCAGTTGACAGCATTTGACCACCAATGGCTTGATTATTCCCGGTTTCATCTCAATTTGAGTGTTGCGTGATAGTACAACGACCGTCGATTAAATATTCGACAACTGCCAAAACGGGAAATGTTATTTTAATTTGGAAAGTAAACTTTAACAAAGCTCAGTACATTCAAAAGAAGCCCCCAAGTATCCAATCCCTAATTACGTAAGGCATTGTTTTGTGGGGAGGGTCAAAATTTGCAGAACGAATTGTTAGGAAGCAGAAAAGAGTGCTACGTGTATATTATACAGAGAGTGGGAAGAAAGGTGCCCTGCAAAAAAAAAATCGTGAGGAAACAGATTCTAACTTTACCATGTTTGTACCTCCTAAACATATTGTTCTTTGTAAAGGACAACCCGACATACTTCTCAAAAAATTGTAGAATCCATGAGAAGAACACAAGGCCCCGGGTAACGACATACATCCATCAATGAGCCGCCTCACAGTGAGAGCTAGAGACCCCCTGTAATTGGAGCCCATGTCTACAATGGCCTCCCGAACCACCTCAAAACACCCGATGTAAGCAGGGACTTGTACAAATGTAAAATAAAAGACATAATTAATCTGAAGGCCAGAGTTGATTTTGTGATTTGATATAATAAACCTGACAATTTCCAAGACTCCGGTTTCATTCTCAAAACCATTGTGGAGTGTGCCTACCATGTATTCTGAAAAATCATTTGCCTGTATAATGTGAAATGGAAAATAAATAAATATATAAATAAATAAATAACACAAAGGTGTACATACATTTCAATACATACGTATATTTCCAAAGCACTTATACATATAGGCAAACGAGAAATACCAAGACACAAAATGATCCCCCAAGTCCTATTCGCGTTCCCTCTCGCAAAGCAGAGGCAGTCATTATTCATTCACGGGACACGCTTTCGCATGGGCTCAAGCATGTGCTTCAAGTCAAGTTGCTTATGAATTTAAAGTGAAAATGAAGGTGAGTTTACTTACTCAGTGATGTCATGAATATAAATGTGGGCTTTTGCGGTTAGTGCGCTAGAGGAATCCTTGTAGGTGGACTTGCAAGACATCGCGATCATGATGACACATCAGCCAGTAGCCATCAGACATTTTCCGAAGCAACGTTCGAAAATCAAAACGGACCCGAAGTGGCGACAAGTGGAAAGCACCCGCACATTTCCCTCGCCCAGCAGACGGAACTATTTTTAGTCGGCGCTGCATGATTTTCATTTGAGATTACCGATCCCGTTCATTTAGCACGCTTTGGTGAGCTTGATGAGGCCGCATCACACGCCTTTCGTCGCGCAAAAAACGCTCGGTCCCGCATTTTTGGCAACGACAACAGAAACAGAATGCGACGATGTAATCTCATTACCTACGTTACACAATACAAACAGCTGGCACGTGGATGACAATTAAAAGCTAGGTATGTATATCTATACGCGCAATTATGAAACAAAAACAAGTTCCGCAGAATAAGTGTTCTGCATAATCAGACACCAGCATAATTTAAACAAATAGGTATTCTTAATCGGAAACTATAAAATTAGCAACTAGATAGCGGCAACGACTAACGTCGGACATAATTTATTGTCTCACTTAATTCTCATGCCACTTTTCAAAGGGCATCACTTGACCCCGTTAGTTAGGCGCCCAACCAGTGGATTAAGTTTGGAGTCTAATTCGTATGCATAATGGGCAAAGTGTGCTGCCCGAATTGGCAAGCCCCCCTCTCCCAAAACGGGGGCCAGAGTTCCTGACATTCAGAAGGGATGAGCGCCAAGCAATGGCCGCCGTATGGACGATTTAGATGCGGCGATGGCACAGAGAGGATGTACTTATTTATTGAGCGAATGTGTCCACGTCGTCGTCGTCGTACACGCGTGTATCATATAATGCCAGTGTGTGGGATCTAATGCGTCCTGCTCGGATGAATTACGCATTACGTAAATAGCAGCATGCAATTTTCAGCGACCCCAACGCGCTTCTAAATTGAAACCAATGCCAATAGGATGGAACTCACGCTGCCTTCGGAGCGATTGGCGGGCGAATAGTTTGTGCGTGTAATGGTTCTGGCTCGGTCTATCGAGGCACGGACTCGCACTCGTAAATTGCATTAAACGAGGCTTAAAATGATCGTGGTAATGTCTGATACCTGCCACAATGGGTACTAGAAATACTGAGTTGAAATAAGCAGCGTTTTATAGTAGGTATCAAGTAGTTAATTAAGGTAGGTACGGTACTGTAAAATGTAAGGACAACTTGTTCAAGCACAACGTATATGTTTTCGATGATTCACCTGCTTATTTAAAAAAGTCCACTGAAAACAGTACTATCTAAATACAGTAACGTTGCAGTAAAATAATTACAAGTGATAAGATTCGTCCTATCGCTTATAATATCCATGTCCATGCCACGAGCTGTCAGAGGCCAGAAACAAAACTAACGCCCTTAACGGTCACGAAAAGCTATGAAAACTTAAATTATCGTGTCTATAATGGCACTATCGATCAATTTCTATGTATATTATGTTGTTCATGAACAGCTAAACCTATAGCAGCAACACTGGCACAACAAAGCTGGTATTGGTCGAATGAAAATAAAACCCATCCTTATCGACGCCACTCGGCCATAAAAACTCGAGCCACGTCGGTACAGACCTGTTCAGGCTGTCTTTGTCCGAGCATCCCACCTCCAATAATCCCTGGCGCGCAGGCCGCAGGATCATCATGCCCTTGCGATGAGATCAAATCCTGGGAGTCCCGAGTCCCGCCAGGACTAATGGCGCTACTGGCTCCTTTAAAACGTCCACGTGCGAACAGCGCCGTGCGTGCACGCAATTTCCCACACGCAATTCGCAACGCGAGATGCGTGGGACGGTACACCGTCTCTCCCTTGAACCTTCCACCGCGTCATCGCAAGACAAGTTAAGAGTCGAAAGTCAAATAGCGTCCTTTCGATGCGTCTCAGGTTTGAGGAGATACGAGCGCGTGGTTGCAGCCTGCATCTGAGAGTGGAGCAAATCCAGCCGCGATCACGATCTCGGAGTCACATTACCGCCCTCGGTCAGCCGTGACTGCACCAGCATCGTTACGACGTATACACAGGAACCCTGCATGAACAATGAGTTCCCGTGCACACATGGGCCATAAAGTTCCAACAACACTTTTGTGTCCTGAATATACTTGGGAGCAGCTAAACGGCTGGTGCCATGAATTGCCTTCGCCATGCACTGTCTAGTGTCCTGCATTGACCATAGGAGCAATAGCCCAAGAAAACAACCCTCTCGCGTACCCCAGAGAGAATGGGGACCATTCGAACAATATCTTCGGCCAAGAAACCCGACACTGTTCAGTCTAAAAGAAACAATCATTCTCCAAAATGTGCGACAAAAAATCGACCATGGTCATCGGGTATTATGGGTCACGGACGCGATTGACGGGCGAAAGTCATTAGTGCGGCCGAGTAGCCGCTCGCTGCTCGCTGCGGCCGGTGATTTGTGGGCCGGGCCTCGGTGACTCCGAGGTGGATTTTGAAAAAGGTAATAACTTGGTCGCAGCGAGCAGCTGCAGGGGCAGGAAGGGAGATGTCAACGCCACGTGGGACCGCGAGCGTGAGCGCTACCCCTAATTGGTTCCACGTGAAGGCAGATGGCGCGGTCCTTTGGCAGTGCGGTTACCGCGTCGGCGCTTGTCTGCCGCGCAACACGCGTTGTTCGTGTCTTCTTGCTCGGGAATTCGGAAAGGATTACGTCAACGGGCAACCTTTTGCAGTTTGTCGCGTGTAGCTTGTTCGTGACGAGCTGGAGCACGCTTTTGACTAACACGGCGTCAGCGCAGAAAGACTTTCCTCGAGACCATGACATATACGCCCATTGTGTCGGCTGCATAGAAACCCACAAGTGCCTGAAACTTAAAGCACTACCAGGATTCGGTGTAAGTCCACACACTCTCCCACCACAGGTTGGCTGCGTCAAGCGTGGCCGCGATCCCGAAGGAAGAGTCGGGAGCAAGCGAAAGCTTGTCACTCATCCAAGAATTCTTTCGTGGCTCCGAAACGGAGCTGGTACAGACGAGCGGGCGAGCGACTCTGAGCCCGTGCCAAACGCTGTCACACTCACAATCGGCAACATCAATCACAGAAATCGTGGAAGAGGCCATTAATACTTTTTTATTGCGGAGGTACGATAGGTATGGCGTGCGGTGCGGCTGCCTGCATTGCTATTTATAATGTCTAGATATCAAATACTAGTCAAAGAGCATAGGTTTATGGCCCTTTCGAACCCAAAGTGAACCGGGCAAGCATGTATATGGACATTATGCGACAGCAAGTTCGGTGGCACCAGCAGTGTGGTTGAGCCAATTAATGGCCATGGTAATTGAGAACGGTTCAAGTTTCACTAGTGGCTCATCCAAACATTCAATTTCTTCTTCTCTTTTCTCCCTCAGTGTTTGAAGATAATGCTGGAGGCCCGGTGCTTTATCCATGCGTATTAACTGGCATGACGTTTGAACAATCAACATCTTGCCCGTTCATTGGGCTGTCAGGTGATGTGCACACAGGGGGGGGGGCGTCTTCGTTTTGTAAGACATCAACGAAGACGAAGCGAGGAGCCCCACCCCAATTACCCCATCACGACTTGAGAGAAGAGCTCTCGCTGTCGGCTATCACAACAACCACTGGCCGGGCCGGGCCACCATACCATAATTCGGAGAGCCTATTGAAATATCCGTGCATATACTTATTGTGCCGGAACGAAAAGCAAACCAGTTCCGACGGAACATTCAGTTTATATGCCTGCTAAGAATCCTTTTATGAATATTTATTGAGATTGACGCACAGATGGCGCGGTGTGCAAACCTCTTGTAATTCATGCACGGCGTTCAAAAGGACGCTTCTGCAATCTGAACATGTCTTGTCCATCAACGGGAGGCACTAAACTTCCTCGCATCGCAAATGAAAAGAGTATGGAGCAACGATGTGCCGCCGGCAATCAATTGAAGACTGCCGCGCGGCGCGCCATTGTCTCGCGGTCGTAAAGAGATCTCGCTTTTAAATTGTCTTTGTCCCGGCGTCGCGGAGGACGCGTTTCCCGGCCCATTGACGACGCACACTTTCGGGGAACAGGAAGCTCGAGCTCGGATGACACAACGTCGCGGCCGCCCATGCCGGCGCGAGGGGATGAAAAACAAGGCCGGGCCGGAGGAAGTTCGCCGCCCCCCTGCTGCCTGCCACGCCGTGGTCGATGGCTGCCGCGCATAGAGGACGTTCGCTGCCAGTGCGATCCTGGAGGTATACTAACACGGTGCACAGAGACTTACGACCCCCGGGGGAGGCCAACCCCTCCTACGCGCAGCGTGAGCCGCATTGATTATTTCGTCGGCAGTGCGTGCGGTGCGTTACGTGGCTGCGATGGATGCAGTCGCGGCCAAAGAGTGCGTGCGACGTGTGCCCGTGCACTCACGCGTCATTCAAGCCTTCAAGGTCTCCGTCATACGTTTATCGGGGAAATACAATAATGGCCGCGTGGGGTGGGATAATAACAATGAAATTGTAGAGAAGGGGTCGCTCTGGATTGGCTTTCTGGAATAAGTCGTGCGTAATTGAGTTGAATCGGAGTCCGACGCGCGATAAAACTCACGAGGGGCGATTCCCATGCTACAGATCATTGCCAGAAACTTAATTAAATGTCACGAATAATTTACAAGTCGGACGTCAGGATGTGTATAAATGCGAAACAGTGGCTGTAGTTTTTAGGAAGCTTTTGGAGGAGGCGGTGGTCGTGCATTTAATAATTAAACCGAGCGGAATATATTATGGGAGTGGACCAAAAAGCAATTCAGTGCAAGTGCAGAGCAGAAGCATTAGTAGACACTGCAAACGTGAGCCGATCTCTTGTTAGAGCAAAAAGCCCCAGCCCATGACATTTCACACAGCACTCGCTGCAAGCCTGCTGTCAAAAAAGCGAAACGAAACTGCAGACGGCGATACCTTCAGGTTGTGCGCTATCTGACGGATGTAGTATAGGTCGAGATCCTGCAGGATCTCGATTTTGCCGTAGTTTTTAACGTCGTCCCTGCCGGAGTTCGTGGTTAACGTCGGCGGCGGTGGCGGTCCATGGCTGAGACGGTTTTTGGTGTGCTGGGGGATTTTGTTGCGATTGTCTCGGAGGCTCAACGCCGCTAGGGGCGGGAAACACGAGTCCATCGGAAGGACTCGTGTATAATTACACCCAAAGTAAAGACTTGCAGTACGGAAATAACTAAAATGTCAATTTGAAACGTACAATACACTACGACAAACTCGACTGACGTGCATTGATGATATAACCAAATACAACGTTCACTACAAAATAAACTGTAAGTTGATTTGTAAAATCATAACATCGAGAACGTCAAATAGAACAACGATCATTCACATTCGCTCACTTACGTTCATCCTAACGAGATTTTAATCCAATACCGCGCGAAACATGGAATGAACGCACAAAAACCGCACAGTGCTTAAATGAACACAATTCGTCTGGCAGTTGCAGTTGCATGCAGTTGACAGCAGCAAACTTCGCAAGCAGCGAATCCTCAAACAGAAGCTGCACAGATTCGAGCCGCACCGGCCGACTGGAAACACACACACGTGGTGACACTCACTGCCCCCTGGAGCACGGCACGACTTCACCCATCCCGAGCAGCTGCTCGACAATACTGAGCCAGTCTGCCGCTCGGGGATCGGCAAAAACCAGCCGCTCGCTCGCGCAAGGCGTCGTCAGCTGGCTGCGCTACGGGCCGCGCAGCAAACATCGACGCGACGCGCGCAGCGTGCTCAATGAATCGTGACGTCACGCGAGCTGCCCAGCACCCTGTCCAAGCGATGCGAGTTCCTAGCCAGCTTTGCTTTGGGAAAGGTCGAGGGCATGTTGGACAGCCGGCACGAGAGGCGATTGTTGAGGAAGAAGCAAAGCTGTAACAGCCTCTTAACGCATTTGCTATTGAAAGCGAAAAGAAAAAGTACCCCCTAAAGCTGCCAATATCAATAGGCCATGAAACAATACAACAACATGGTATTGAGCAACGCTTCGGTATTGTCAAGTATCGTTACTAATTCTAGCATACACATTTGGACTTGTACAAGTCATACAAGCCACAATAAGGAAAATCAAGGAAACTATAAAAACTTGTGCGAAGTGGCAAGGCTCTTTCTTCTCTCAAGCTATTCGTGGATCAGCAGCATGCTAATAGCAAGATAGGGTCGTGATAGGAGGCGATGTATTGTATTGAACGATGCAGGAAAGATCGATGCTCGTGGCGGGGTGCGGCGAGGCAGACAGACACGCCATGCTGGGTGCCGCGAGGATATCGATAAAGACAGTAATAGCACCCGATGTACCGTCGGCGGCATGCGAGCTCGGTGAATAACAATGTGGATGCCCTTAAAGATCAATTATAAGGTGCTAGCAAGTTGCCTCATAAGGCGGGACACGCTCGTTTCCGTAATCAAAACGCAGTGTTTACCAATCTTGCACTTGCATTTTGCACTTGTCAGAGTAATTTCACAGGCTGTCAAAGAATGTGCGCATGGGTATTTGTCGAACTATCGGCAACAAAATGACTCGGACAACCTCCATGGCGCAGAGACTCATGCTTCTTGAAGGTGAAGGTGTGAAGGTGTCGCTGAAACGTCATGTGAAACTGGAATCGTCAATGACGTCAGCAATGCCGCCAACTCAAGACAAAGTGGAGGTGCGTGCCACTGCAGTCTCGTGAATGGCTGTGTCGAAGATCCGGCGCCTGAAATGTTAGGACGGCACGACACGACAAATCCAGCGGCGCTCCTAGGTTTTCAAGTTTTGCATGGCAACAATAAAAGGACAAGTCGATGAATAAGCACATTAGAAGTGTTTGGGTATTAATAACTGAACCGGTCAGTCAGCAGAATAATACGTCATCACAAGCATATCCACGTCATGGAAAAACATTAAAAAAGGCCATCGCGTGAAAATAATTCGCCGGCAATCAAACCCCACGCAGGTCCAGCTATTTCGGTGCCCTGCTAATAACGTTCCATCTCGGCATTCGCAATTCGCGCGCTAAAAATAGTCCGGCACCAGCACAAAACTTCGAGTGCCGGCGAAATATAGATCATAAGTTTTTCGAAGTGCACGTGGAGTTATTTCGATGTGCGTTCCTGCGTGCAGATATACGCGCCGGCTCGGCATCATCACGAGTTGAGCTCAATACTTTTGCTTATCTGTCAACCACCCACGACATGAATGATTCCGCAAACACAAAAATTTACCGAAAGGTCAGATGCTAAAGTGCATGTGTACACAGTGTCGCGTGCATGTCCGTTGTGGAGCGCCTGCACAATGGCACGATCCTGCAGTAGAATGGAGCTAACTCGCGGCGTCAATATTTGAGAGGACCGAGGCGAAGCTTTTCACTATTCAGTAAACGGTTACACGACCTAGATATTTTATTACTAAAATAACAATTATCACAAATTTCCCTAGTAGACGGCTACGCGTTTTCGAGTGCGTGAGCAAACAGTGCGTGAGCAGTGAATGCTGACCGAAGACTCCATCCAATCTAATTGCTGCTAGTGAGACCGATATCAATTACAAGCACTCATGTCCCTGCGTATAGACAGGCAGGGGCCAGTGAGTGTTTACCTTTGAATGGGAAAAGCAGATCGACCAAAGGGTGTCATTGTGGCCGGGAAAATGCAGACCCATGCACGCCCCGCGGCTGTCATCAACGGCGCGACTGGAGTTCAAACTGACACAATGGATCACTGGGTCCATCAGAATTCCAAAGATATTTTATAAAGTATACCACAACCACGGCAATTACGATGCTGTAAATGACAGGGCACGTTGAGATTTGTGACATGATAGTTCTTCGAAATGTCGAGCTATATTACATCATTGGATGAGTCGGTTTATAACACAAGAGGCACACAAATGCCGACAATCTAGAACAAATAATATGAACCACTATTTGCCATTATACTTTCATTGCTCTTGTACTTGAAGACGATGTAAACTCGTAATCGTCGCAAACTCTCAAACCGTCACGTTTCTAACAGTCCTTCGAGTGCCCATTGCCTTCGCTTGCGGTGGCACCCGTTAATACCATCCTTGCCCTCCGACCCGGACCCTGGCTCTCAACAAACACCCACCTCAAAGTTGCAATTGGACGCCGAATCTTCCGACAGCACAGACACCCTGGCGCAGTCGACGTCGACCACACTGAACATGAAGTCGCCGGGTGCACAGATCAACCCGTCGCGCTTCCGCCTCGCCTCGCGTTCGCCGAAGACGTCCAGCATGGTCGATGCCCGTCGCACGGTCGCCGTCAAATGAGCCGCTGCGACGTTGCGAGGGACGCGCCGAGAGACGCACCGATTGACAGGGAGGTGGAGGACCTCCGACCCCGTTCGCGGCCAGACAATTGGCTGCGAGGTGCGCGCCGGAGGATCGGAACCCGCGACGCGACGCGAATGCTAATTGGGTCGTCGTTTACACGGAACTGTGACATCACGAGCGCGGCTGGGTGAGATGAGATCGCGACGTCAGCTGGTATTTGAGTGCGGTGATCTTTGCTGGGCTGTGTCTCCGTAAGGAGTGATCACAAAGGGAAATCAAATGTCGCCTGTCAACAACACATTCCCCCAATTATATAATTAGCTCACAAAATACATGTGGCACTCTAAATTTGAAGAAACTTGTAGCAACAGCGAAATTTGGTATTCCTGTTGCATAAATTGGAACAGGTTTCTTCAGATTCTTCTCGCGATAACGTAATTCATTTCAGCCCACATGCAATCAATTCCGAATCCGTTGCGAAACCTCCCATGTTTAATTACGCGGGCCATTTAGATCTAAGAGATGCCGCGTTTTGACATCCTTTGAGGCAACCCTACTTATCATGGCGCCCCAGCAGTCACATGATGGCACGCGGTGGTATGCACCAACCCGTAAACACCGACCAAATGAGGGGCGTCCAGTCGCGAACTCCACGAAGAGCTCGTCCATGTGAGGTGATTACGTGATGGACAGCGAAGGCAAATCCGATCGTTCGCCGCCTCGATGACAATTACGGCATTGACCCACCGCCGGCATAGGTCGATTAGTTTGACACGTTGACTGCCCGTCACAAGGCTCTCCTCGTTCCTGCACCGCGCCGTACAGGAACACCGTTTAACGGGCACCTAATTGAACGTCATTTAGACCGTCAGTATGCCGGGCATTGCTACACTGTGGTCCCATGGTGTGGTCGCAGGAGGCGACGCGTCTCTCGATCTTGGTCATGGTCCATTAAACGGAGATAATTACACGACGATGTTTCGACGATTCAAAACCAGCAATACGTAATTGAATGTGATCATGGCCCTGTCCAAGAATGAATGTCCATCGACCGTGACCCGATCGTTTGTTTACACAAACAAAACCTGAATTAAATGTCCCAATTTACCCCCTCAAGAAGAAAACAATGGTGCAACAAATTCCTATATGGCTTGGAATTGAATCAAGACAAGTTGACGTCTTCTTATCTTAAGAGCTGACCACAAAGCTGACGAAACTCCGACAGGCAAAACGAAGCGTTCACGACGTCGTAACGGTGACGACGCCTCGAGATATGTGTCATCTTCGTTTGGCAGGCGTCCACAGCAGACACTCTACAACAATGTTGACTGCATGTCTGGGGAAGGGGAGGGATCACTTCAGCGACATTGTCATAAGCGACCGGCCATGCAGCACTTGGTAAAAGGCTGTCACTTGTATGTCGTCGCTAAAACATCAAGTCCCCCACTGGACATCTATAAATATTTTATCGCCATCTAAATGCATTGCACCCACGCACTTGCCTATTAACAATTACATCAGCGATTACTCGACCCTTCAACGATATAGTTATGAGATGCAGCTGTAAATTACTATAGAGGTAATGCATAAATTAATAAGCGAAAGTTTCAAGTCGACACGACAAAAATGCATTAAAGAATGTAACTTTAAAGTGCTGGTCATGAACGACTTGAAAGTTTTCTGATCAGATAAACCTACACCAATCAATCAATATGCGAGTGTTTAAACGCCAACAGCTAGTGGAGGTATTTCTACATCGTCGCTTTCCAGCTTCCAGCGAATCCATAAGTTGGGATGCATTAGCATTATGTTTGTCATTAAAACGCTCTCCCTTATAGGGTTCCTCTAAGGCTCTGCTGCTCCAGAAACAGCTAGATGGAAAGAAGTGAATGAAATTTGATAGATCTGTCATAGAAACTGAGAATGAATGCAGGTTTGGGGCAAAGGGGTTACGAAAATACTGCCATGGTGTGAGTTAATCGAGGAGATAACGAATAAGTTTTTTGCAATTAGAGAAACGGGAGACAGGAACTGATTTTACTTAATTGTGTGAACAACACAAGGCAAACAAATTGGTATCCACGTGCAGCCACATGTGAGAGCGTGGGTCTCACTGCTTTTCTCGTTGTCCACGCATCCGCTGATAGCCACCCTGTTCCGCTCGCGATAACGCACACCATTAACAACTCAGCCACGGCTGCAAATAGACGCTGACGTCAACGCGCTGTCAAAATTTATTCGTATGCACAAAGCGCTAATTGGGCATCGCACAATGACGCCGATCTGCGAGTCTCCACTCGCAGCAAAGTCCGTCAATGGACGCGGGATTGCAAGTGCTTTTCATTAGAGTGGAGAAATACGTCTCCATCCTGGCATTAGAGCACTGAATACCATGAGATTTTCGAGGACAATGTCTCGTTTCCATTATACTTTTCATAATGATCTGCTCCTTCGTCCGGTTGGGTCGGTGACACAAGTTCGAGATCATTTTTACATTAACGTAATCCAATACACCGAATGACATGACTGCGGCTCCCTAATTTGCTTTTGGGGAAAAAAGATGCATCTGTTTGTCTTTCTTCTGTCGTCAAGGCTGCAAAAATGCAAATGCATCATAGCACGGAGCCAACAACCTGTGTGCTGCTTTAGTGCCACAGCGCCTGTCTAGCTATGCAATCGGTGTGCACTCTGCTGTGAGACGTACATACGCCTTGAATGCTGGCCACACTTGAAGCGTGCATGCCGCGCGGGTTGTCTACACACGAGGCACACAACCACCTCTACAAAAACACCGGTCTCTTTTAGAACCCGTCTCAGGATAGAAGAAAATTCTTGGTACAAATCAAACCATGCAATACTATTATTTGCTGTCGACAATAATTTTAACCCATGATCTTGTAAGTTTTCTAGGCAGATAATAGAGACTAATTTGCAATTTGAGAGTCATCGTGGGGCACTTGCAAAAGTTGCGAACTCAACGGTCCATCACTGACTTTATACATCTACACGAAGTAGTCAACAGGCCAAACAAGTCGAATAGGAAATTCATTCCTCTCTTGGAGTTCGGCTTGTTTTGTCAACTGAAACAGCTCGTTCCTTTTTGTTCCAAACGCCGAAATCTCCTTTCCATTTCAATTCGGGCCGGGCGATTTGAAATTCAAAGACGGTTGAAATGTAAAAAACCTTGAACGAAATGTGAAAACTTGAACTGGAACGTCGCAACGGTCAGCTACGTGTGTTGTGTGCAGTGTGTGTGTTTTTGCGTCCGGTTTGGCGCCGGTTGTCGATCCGGCAACCGGTCCTCGTAGTGTACTACTCGCTCGCGGCCAACAGGCAGACAGGCGCAGGGACGACTCGAAAGTGAGAGTGCCGACTGCCGACGATGGTCAGTGCAGAGTGCAGACTCGACGCCGATCATCGCGCCGTAGCCTACGACGCATCCCCAGGTTGGAGCTAATATCGGTCATCTAATGTAAGGCTGATGATCCGATAGTCTCCGGAGGAGCTTTTTAAGCTTTTTTCTGCAGCCAACGACGTCATTACAATGCCACAGTGTGTTTTTAAACGCCAGATATCATACATATAGCGGTATTACATATAGCGGAGCTCAAATTTTCCTCGAATGTTCAATTGCTGACGAACGAAAATGGTTTTCCTGACACAGAAATGTATATTGTTCATGAGTGGAATCTGCTTGAAAAACAATGTTCGTTTTGATTACCTTTCTTGATGGCAGAATTGAGAGTCAATGCGATGCCTTCGTTGAAACCACAGGCGATCTTTTCAATAAATATACATTTGTTTGGAGTTGTAAACACTAACAATGGACATTATCATGCATTATCAAAGCAATTTGTGAAGATACGTTGGACTACTTAGCCCTTTGCCCAGCCTGGATAATAGAAGCCAGCATTCGGCCAAATGCAGCCACAGTCATTGGATAGCATGCGGATTTAGGTCGAACGCCATCCGAATTGAGTTTCTCCCACAATAAGCAGATGATGACTGGCGTCTTTACACGAACAACGTGGGACTCGAGATGAAATTATAAAGTCTTGTTTGGAAACGCCAAAACCAGGTAAACGGTGAAGTTTTACGTTTATACAAATAACATGGCAACTTCGTGATAAAGACCTATTAAAGCCTGTGTCATTCATCGACGATCCACGGATGGCTTGCGGCAGTCGATAAAATCGTTTATATTTGAGAACACAACGCGACTCGGCGCGATTTCGCATCCGATTGGTCCATGGGATGCTGTTAAAGCTTACGACGCATCGTCATGATTGTATTTATGCCACGAAAAGCCATGCATTTGGTACAAACGGAGGACGAATGCAGGTGACCACTGACCAGTCGACATTACAGTGGCAGAGGACACGAATGTTCGATTCAATCGTATTTGAAAATAAAATCAAGTGGTCGGTTACATAAATAGCACATGATTTGCAAAAGTTAAACGAAAGGTTTCAAATTGTGTCATTAAACGCGTTACTTTGAAAACCTTCTATTATATAATAAATGTTTCTGGTTATTGCCAACATGCATGCCATCCACAATGTAAGATAAAAATTCTAATCGTGTACAGAAAACTGTAGATTTGTATGCTCGTTTCGGAGAGGAAGCAGGTCAAGATCAGAAAACCGATGAAATGACGCTGCATCCAAAAAGTGATGTTCAAAATAATGCTATCCCATTTCAAGCAACACGAGTTTGCCTTTTTTTGTAACACGAGGGAAATAAAGAGCTTTCTATAATAAACATTACACAGTAACAAGCGAACAGTTTGGCAGGTTTCGGCCGCTTCCTCCCGGCACGCCAGCGATTCTTCGCGAACGTGGAGCGGCGCAATTCGCTACGGAAATTGAAGCAAGCCCTGCGAGTGCTGCAGCTTTCACCGTGCCACGGCTGGAAACTACGAAAGGAAATGGGAGATAGACAGGTAACATTCGAATGCAACCACAGACCGAAGACAGGATGGTCACCGAGCGACTTGTGGTGGCGTTACAGGTTTCTGGGATCAACTTTCTGACATGAATCTTTGCTGCAGGTACAATTTAGAATATGCAACAAGAAAGCAACAGAGTTGCGATTGTTTTGCAATATAGCTCCTCAAACATGACAGTACAATTATTGGTATATGCGTCACCAATGCAAATCTTTATTTAGGCGAGGGTGGAAGGGGAGTGGGGATTGTTCTCTTTGATGAATGAGAACTTCATACTCTGCAATTTTCGGCCTCGGTTACTGTCTTTATAGAACGCGATTCACAGTCAGTGTGCCCAAAGCGAAATACAAAGAAGCCATATTTTCAGAAAGTCACAAATTTCCAAAATTCGGCTAGAATAAATTAAAAATCCTTTTGTCACTGTTTTTATCTTGATCAATTCCGTGGTGCCTGTCCACCACGACATACCTGCCCTGGAAAATTCATACTCGGATGACACGAGAGTGCCGTTGAAGGGTTTCCAGCCCCCCCCCCCCCCCCCCCCGACACTTCCCAAAGTCCATTAGTGGTACAGAGGTCGTAATGGTGCACAAGGCCGTTGTCCCGCCGATATCGTTCGCGACGCCGGCGAGCAGAATCAATTGCCGAACCAATACTTCCTGGTAGGTCACCTCCAATCCAACTATGGCCACGGCAGCTTGCCGCGCTGCGCTGGCTGCGCTGGCTGCCGCGACTCGCTTCACAAAGCCAGCAAGCCTTGAACTTGACGGAGAACCATTTCATTATCTCGCCGCGGACAACGCTAACTTAATTAGACAATTATGTCCAATTGGTTGGCTATGGAATCAAACGGAATTGGACAAAACACTTATAAATTAATTGTCCGAATTAGTGGATTCTTTTCTTAGCAATTGACGATGTTGTAAAGAAAGATCTTCTCTAACGACTGCGGGCACGACAGCGTGTCGTGTTGCGTGTCGTGAAAATAAATAAAATGCGATTCGATTCCGTTTCACATCCTTGTGTAGAAGATCGCACACAGTTTTTCTAATATGTGTATTTTGTTTTCACTCTTTTTACATCATTCTGTGGACCGCAAGGGATACCACAAATGCGAGCAAAAAAGTGATCTGAATAAAGCTCCGTGGAAATTTAAACCAAGGAAGGACATCGATATCAAACCGGAGCTGGGAAAATATTTATCGGCTAGATATTTAATTTGTTCCTTGCCTCTTCTTGCAAACCCCGACTTTCTCAGAAAACTTAAGGAAGTCTGTAAGTGCATTTATGATGGTTGAATACATTACCATTTCATGGGACTTCATTTTGACTTGAATGGTTCGGAAACTATATATAATTCTGCGATCTAGAGTAAACGGGTAGAAAGTAAAAGTGTTTTAATAAAGATATATTATGTTGTGAGGACGATCAGGTTTCCTATACTGAGTATCGCAAGTTTGAAATTTCTTATTATACAAATGAGGAACTAACAAATTACAAAGATATATAAAGGTAGTGCATAATATGGACAGATATGACCCTCTAATCCACATTGAGCGAAAAACTACATAATGCAACGGGTGACATGTGAAAACAAATTGCTGCATTTGAGCTGCAATTGTTTACCTGCCAAGAGTAAAAATGTGTATCGCCGGTGAAAAGAGACAAGTCCTTTCTTTCCGCGCATCGGCTGCGGTCACCCCGTTACATGGGCAGACTTTGAAGTGACAGATGACACACTAACTCAGGAATCATCGCACCGCAGTTTCTCTTTCCAATGTCTCAAACTTGTACGGAAACTTTTCGATCGAGCTCAACACCGCTCACACAACAACAAGACTTCATCTAAAAACTGGAATCGTTAGGCGTCCAATAATATATCACACAATTTAAATTTTCCGTACGAAGTACGCTGGAAATGGTGAGCTACATTTTAAACGATGCTAAAAAGTTCCGACTTTGATGAGAATAACGATCAGCGATTTTTCAAGCCAAATTGGTAAATGCCAAGGATGTGAAGTAGGCCTTTAAAAGATGTCCTGCACATCGCGACAGATTCTCTAAAAAGCTGCGCGCAATTCCGTATCAGTTTGCACAATAGACTTGGAAATTGAGAAGCAATCGAATGTGAATCGGTTGAACGAATCGCAGAGCTCTTGAATCGCATTGAAGCAATACAGATATATTATACTGTCAGCCCAATTTTCTTTATAATGGCAAACAAGAATTACAAAAATCTTTTACGCTTGGTGTTATAAGCATAAACCTGCTTCTTGGATCAGTCATGGCCAAAATATAGGAGTGCATAGTGTCTAAACTAAATGCTGTCGGCAAGATGCGTGGATGTAATTACACGGATCTATCGAAATTCTCATCCGCAGTGACATAGGTCATCCTGCGCGTAAGTCCTTGACTCCCAGGTCCTGGACCAGAGCCCCCAGGGCAAAGATTTCCACGAGAGAAGACGATTAGTCAGTCGCAGTGGGCAGTCCGTGTAAACGAAGATGCGCACTCGATAACCAAATTCGTACCGCAATCCATTGGCAGACGTAACCGCGCTAAAACTGCGCCGAAATCAACAACGTTGTAGCATGGCATGGCCCAACACGTCGACCTTGGTCACTGATCATCTCCTTGCTAAAGCGTCTGCAAAAACTAATGAACTGTGTTAAGAACACACCGACCAAAAATACTTAAAAGACAAAAGGAGCCACAACAATAGCTTGGCGTGAAAGACTACTCGCTCTTACGAATTGTACATTATGTTGCTAACCAAGCGTGTAGAAAATCGCCCTGTAATAATTAATGGTGCCATCCACTTGGTACAGACTATCAGTCCATAGCCGGCCATGTATAGAGATGTGCCCGAGGTTTCTACTCCCTGTATCACTAGACGTACAATTAAGAATGTGGTATGGAAATCGCCGAAAGGCATTCGTCGAGATTTTTATTTTTACTTTTTAGCACTGTTGTTTATAGTATAAATTATTGTTCCTTCTCGTGATGCTGATATCCCATACCGGCTGTCCAGCCAGCCTGATGTCGTAATCATCGGAGATCGTGACCCATGCGGGGCTGAAATATCGATGCCATCACCTATGTCGGCCTCCCGCTGCGACCGAACGAGGCAATCCGACGGCGTCGCGACGTCCGGGAGGCCACGAACCGACGCCGTGGTGGATTGAGACGCTGTAATGGACCGCGCGCGGCATTGGACCGATTCGATCAGCACGGACGCATTGCCGGAGAGGCGATAATATCATGTTTTCCTCAAACCGAACGCCGTCGCGCTCCTTTGCTTGTGTTTTCAGAGTGTTTTTTCCCCGTTTCGCCGCGATCGAAATTCGAATTGAAACTAAATGCTCTCAAGGCCATGCGAATGTTCTCGTGGAAACATTCTGGCCTGTCGCTCGCAGTTCGGACGCGGTAATCGGTCGAGAGACGAAGATGCCTCGGGTGGAATGTGATCCAGAAGAATTTCTTCTTCGCCTGAACGTTTTAATGGTACGACGGCGATGCATCGAATAATGCTATACTTAGTTGCGTTGAAAGATGCTGCGTGCTGGTTGGGATTGGGACATCATCTGACAGATCGATGGTATTCGGGGTGACATGGGCGCGTCTTTAACATACTAGACTATATGTTGATGATATGCGTGAAGCCATGTGGCAAGTATAGTCGGATCCAACCAGAGAAGACGAATGATCAGTTACCTCTAACATGCCGTTTTGGGCGACGATTATCAGATTTTCAACTTATTTTGCTTATTTCCATTCGCGTTCGAGTCCTGTAACCACCACCGAACCTTTTGAATGCATGATCAGAGGACCCTTCTATAGGTACACTATATTGATTGATTCAAATGATTGTGGATTGATACCGGGTTCACGTTTTGCCTTTGGTACACAAGGTCGAGTACATGCATGGAGTATACAGCGACAATCTACGCCTTATAATGCGTGCCATTAAACGTTCTCGCCACCAGCAGGATTTGCACAGAACACTCGGCATCTCAAGGCGCAATGAAGTCTACCACGCACCGCGCGCAGAGGTAGTAGATATGAAAACCGGACTGCTTGCAAACATCGCCGTTTTTAATGACGGACGAGGAATAATTTCGTCCATGTCAATAACATTAAAGACAATCGCGACAACGACAGTGCTCGCGGAGTCGTTGCACCTGCCCCTGACGTCGCTCCAGCATCCGCGATGGGCAATCCTCGACTGCGCGCAGGACATCGGTAATCGGTATGGTTAGCGCGTACACCCTCAAGAGGAATATCAATATTGTACACACACTCTCTATATGACAGAAAACCTGTGCGCTTTACTTCAGGTTTGCAACCAAGTTAAGATGTTCTACGATCTCTGCATGACTAAATTGTATTCTGTTAATAAAGCTCTTATTGTCATGAAAAAAATCTCGACTTGTCATCCAATGGTCAATGCCACTGTGCCGATAATTTGACGAAGAATTGCAATCGTTTCGTCGTGAGCGGGCATCCTACAGCACCTCGATACACTTCGATATGTCTTTAGTCCAATAACCTGGTTACCCACAAGACTGGCACAGACGCGTTTCATATTTCTCCGTTTGCATTACGGCGCAGCTTCTGTGTTCCCACGCGAAACCCAATATCAATACACCATCATCGCTCGCTACGCAATATAAAATATTATAATCCTCCGCGTTTCGGATCGATACGTTCTCATGTAATCGAATTGAGTGTAGTAATAGCCCCGATCGTCGCACCTGGCCGCCAAGTCGAGCGCGGCCGGGTCTCGACGTCCACGGCGTCCCTCCACTCTCCAGTGCTCGAGCGTCACGTCGTCGACCAAGGGAACCCGCGACGCGGCCTCTGGTTCGCCGTGAAACACGAGATGAAGTCTCGGACTGATGGCGTCGGTCCAGCGAGCTCTTTGGGTTTGCTTCCCTGTCCGTGAAGCAGCATGGCCTTGTCTTGTCCGGATTGTCTCGTGCGCGATCCCGAATCGAGTTCTCTATATAAGACTCTGCGCGAGATGTCGTGCGAATAGCGATTGCTCTGGTGCGTGGCAAATTGACCGATGGCCGGCCGCTATCGCGAGTAATGTAATAACACCTTTACACCCGATTCATTACTCGTGTTGTCTTCTGTGTGATTTGCTACGGGAGATTTTATTGTAAAAAGCCAATAAAATGTTGCGAGTTTTTCACGGTCGCATTTCGAGTTGTAATCGCAATGTAACACAACAGTAACACCGAAATTAACACTGGGAAACGGGGATCACATTGTCTTCTTTTGTAGTTAAGTGCTCTAATAAATATAGACAGTACTAAGCTAACTGTAACAGCACATTTCATTATATTACACATTTAAACGGTCCGTGTAAAACCGAATCGAACACGACGAAAATAAAATAGCAAAAAATAACCGAGTGAATGCAGAGGAATGTCGAATCCATGGACTCGGAACGGGAAGGTCCCTAGAAACTGACAGACACCACCATTAAGTGGATTCTTTTTGAAAACGCATTGTCTTGCCTTGCCAAGCAATTAATGTAAATAATTGCATGTTGGTAGTTGATATCAAAAATGTGTCGTATACTCAAGGCAAGGGAAGCGTGGTTGAAGAGGCAGGCCTTCGGCACCAACACTGAAGCTGTTCCACGCTTCGGTACAAATATTCCGATTTCTTATCGATTGTACGCATATGTGGTAATAATAGTCGTTGTGGACTGGACGCATTTACGCTGCAAATCCGTATCGTTTGCATTTAAAACTCAATGCAGCTACGATTAAACTGCAATTAATTGGAAAGTCGGGCTATTAATAATGTTCAGATAGTAGTTGCACTTGCACTGTATGCTAGCACTACGCAGGGACAGTTTCTTTATTGACCTGTTCGCGCTTGTCAAGCGAAAGAGCAAAGCGGTTTTTTCTCCCGCTGAAAATTGCAATCGCAAGTTATGAAAGCATGTGACATGACATAGATTGACCTTGCGACATTTAAAAAGCCATCCAAGCCGACGCTTTCTCTGGATGCACTTTTAAGTAGCTAAATAATGGGCCAATTACGAGCCATTGGTGTTTATGGAGAAGAATAATAAGGTACAAGAGTGACAATCACTACAAATTTGGCAGTCGCTTCTCCAAACAGATGGAGACAACTGGCAGTCAACACTAGTTTCTTGGCTAAAAGGTCAGACATGCACAAGATAAACACATCAACATATTCGGCATCTGACTCAGAAGAGAAAAGAAAACAATAATATTATCGTCCACAGCCGCGTTAACGTACTAATGTGTACTCCTTTTTCCAGCGTTTGAAAGTTGTAACCTGTATTTTATCTGTGCGTAAAGCGTATTTATTCGCACGTGTCGGCCGTTCCCATAAAACAATATCGATTATTGCTAGTGTTGCTCGTCTATCGGGCCGATACAGTGTGATGAATGTGTCGAACTATCGCGAAGAACCTGCCATTTGCATCCTGGCAGATACCGAGTCACCTATATACACAAAGGCCGAGTCGATAGAAACAAGCATTATTATCGCTAGTATATAAGTAGGCTGATGTATAGGTACTTGCAGTATAACTTTCAAACAAAAAACCAACGTGCGGCGGGCATTAGCAGTAAAATGTAGGTGTTTTCTGTAACCTAAAAGAACGATTTACCTGTATGTATATAGTACTTACGACCATGGTGGCAGTAAAGATAAAATAATTGTACTAAAAGGTAATGAACAATACCCATACGCGATACAAATCGAACATTCGACATGGAGAGTGTGTACTTCAACAGAGTGACAATTGTGTGGGCTCGAAACGAAAAACACACGGTGGTTTAGAGGTCGCTCATGTTCCAAATACGCTGCAAAATCAAACAATGACGAACGCAAATGCAACAAGTTTACCATGCGACTCTTTTGTTTACGTCACTCCTTGAAGTAAATAGACAAGTTCATTGACTATTGGCATGCGCAGTACAGTGATAGTCGACAAAACATTTACGACCATTGAGTGGTATGAGCTATATATACATAGGTATATACAGTGAATTTAAATAAATGCTTGTGGCAAAAATGATGGATTGTCCATGTTTAGTTTTGCACTTTGCAGAATCCGCTGCTTTTGTGTGTTCACGTTCAAGGTTAGGCGAACGGTAAAAAATCACTCACACCTATCCTGAATCCTGATAGACAAGCAACCAAGCAAATGTCCCAGCATTGGTCCATGTACCATTCATCACCGGCACCCAGCGCATTGAAATCTCTTCAGCGCGGAGCAAAATCTCCACACATACCGCGATCCTGCCTCTCGATGTACCAGAGGAGGGGCCCCTTGTACATGTCCTGTGCTTGCCCTGCATCCATGAGGTAAACCTGCAGGTGCAAGTGCACCCACAGCCGCAAGTGCTGGTCGGATGCTGCCAAGGTGACAAGATGACACCATGCACAATGTCGCAGGCCTGGACCGTGACGGGGTCGTCGTGACAGGATACGAGCATCTCGCGACACAAGCTCCACGGGGGACGCACACGGGCGCGGCGGGCAGCGCGGACGAAGCGTGACCCGTGTCTGTCCATCAATCTAGGGGTCATCAGACACAACGCTACCGGGCAGCCGACGGATTACAGTGCTGTGAGATGGGAATCATCATTAAGCAGAAGATTTGATTTTAATCGACGTCTGACCCTAATTTGTTCCGTGTGAAAATGCACGGGCGAATGGTGGCGTGGATCTCTCCCTGATTACGTTCGGTCATGCGATCAATTGATAGGTTAATAATGGTATAGGCAGATCGATAGGTAGCCTGAGCTATCACATCTTCGTGGCAATACACCTCATTGGTATTGATGTCTCGAATTTTGACCACCATCCCCATATGCGATATTCATAATGAGTAGACAAAATCATCGTGTCTAACTGTAATGCGTTTAGGGATGAAATGTTCATTTGTTTGTATTTGTGCAGGATTGCGCTGAGATATTCTAGATTTGCGGGGAACTTCAGATCGTTTCAACTTTAAGTTTGAAGCTAGCAATGGAGTGGCACAACTTGGAAGTCCAAAGACGGTTCGTTTTCAATATTAAACCATTTCGTCCAGGACCATTACGCTGATTCTGTGAACTCTGGGAAATATTTGAGAGCAATCATACCACCAAGTGCGTTGTGTAATAAGTTAGGTATATCAAGAAGTTCAACCCTTCTCATGTACTTGTCTGTTTAACGCGAATGTCCCCCGCCAAACTGTCGTGCAAACCAGTCCGTGAATGAACCATTGCGTGCAATGAGCCATGCGTCAGGCGTTTGACAGTTGCCGCGGAGTAATTGACATTTCCGTCATCTGCAGTGCAGTGCTCGTTAACAATCGCCGGTGTCGTATCGACGAATGGTACAGCATTATCTCGGTCAACTGGATGCATTGGCGCGCATGCAGCCAAGCACGGTACAGCATTCGCAGCACATTGGCTGAAAGTGAATTGAGTGCCAAATAGGGCATTATCAATTGTGCGCGAAGACTGCGCCAAAAAAAATTGTTTGTAAGTGACATGGAATTGAAGTTGATCAATGAGGACACTGAGCCAGTGGCCAAAAAAGCGTAGGCTTTTCAGAGTTCTCTCTTCTATTTAACCAAGCCATCTTTTATCAAAAACTTTCTTGGATGCACAACTATAATGAGAGGAATTAAATGAACCACTTCATTCGCCGGAGAGGCGAAGCAGTTTTTAAAATTTGAATAGACCGAAGGACCTGAGGAACGGTTCCAGATCCCGTGGGATAACTTTTCTTGTACTAAGATTATTCAAACTTGCGTTTGTAATTTCATGTATATGTAGGGTGGTATAGAACGTTTTCGAGGTTGCACCATTGATGTGCAGTTCCCACATGAGCTGCAATTGCAACATCAACAACAAAATGCTGGGGAAATTGACACGAATATTACGTCTCCTATAAAGAGTTAGTTTGGACCCATGGTATAAGGATAGGTTGTTTGGACCAACCTTTCATCAGGAAACTATTTACATATAACATCTCCATGCCCCTACCTTATTGATGTTGATGAGATTGTGTATCTTGTCCCGCACCAGCGCCTTGACGCCCGTCGAGGGCGACGTCGACGCCGACGACGCCTCGCTGAAGGTGACTTTGACCCTCGCCCTGGGGGCGCGATGAGTGACGGTCACCCTAGAGTCACCCTTGTCTCGCGCCCACCAGCCCGAGCCGGCGCGGCGCAGCCCCGACGCCGCTCGTACGTCGAGCACGTCGGCGTCGACGTCGGCGTCGCATCCCTGCTCGGGCACGATGTACAGCCGCACGCGGTACATGCTGACCGATCCACGGAATTGCAACACTCACACGCCTCAACGCCGCACTACCATCGCCGGGATTGCAAACTCACCAAACCCGCTTCGCTCGCTTACACGAATCGCGTTTTATATGCTAATCGTTACGTTGCAAGATTCTATAATTAATATAAATCATAGTAATCTCGGACGCGGAATGCGATTTGCGTAACTCTGCCGAAACGCGCGTCGATTTCATGGGTTGCCGTCGTCGTGTGACATAAGCGTGCGTGCACGCGCGAGTCTCAGTGGAGTCGTCGCATAAATTAACAAGTTCGCGCCGAACGCCTCACTCAATACGGCGCTGTTTTCCGATCGGATTCAGTCGCGACAGGAAGCGAAACGCACGACGCTGCCGACGCATTCACCGTTGCGCTGGGCGACGACGAAGAACTGACACACTCCAAAACGTTGACCACTCGGAAGTCCAAATGTCAACCGGACCAATAACAATAACTTGACTGTGATTTTAGCGACGTGCTATCAAATCTCCGGACACGAGAGCAATGAAGAGAGATCGATGCGTCGCTGTGGCGACGCCGATGGAGCGAGCTGAAGACGCGTGTCGACGCTTGACGTCTGGTGCCGGGAGACAGCGACTAGGTAGCGTGCGCGCGATCCGACCTCCGCGAGTGTCGATGTGAAACTGGGCCCCTGACCGGCGCCGGCCATCCGTGAGCGGCGCAACGCCGACTCCGCGGCAGACCGGTGTCTTCCTCTGACGCCGCAGCGCGACGGGCTCTGTGATGGGCGAATCTCATTGCCACTCTGGATCTGGACTGCACCCTGGACCTGCACACTCTGGGCCTGGACACCCTGGGCCTGGACACTCTGGGCCTGGACCTGCACACTCTGGGCCTGGACACCCTGGGCCTGGACCTGCACACTCTGGGTCGTGACACCCTGGGCCTGGACCTGCACACTCTGGGTCGGGACACTCTGGGTCGGGACACTCTGGGCCTGGACCTGCACACTCTGGGCCTTTGGTGGGGGTTTTCATTTAGCGTGTGCGATCACCGACGGAAGAGAACGGAGTTCACTTTTCCGAGTACCCACAACCAATCCACGCAGTGCATATATTACACTGTCTATAGTAAGTTGTCTGCAGAGTCGGACCCTCAGATCGAGACAAAATGCTACAACTCCGGTTGGTGTCGATGGCGCTCGAAAAGTGTTTGTTTTGATGCTAATTTGTGTAAATATGAAGCCAGCCACGAAGTTAATTGACACAATTAATGGCACATGAGTTAAATAACTGACAAATCACTCACTACTACATAGCGACCTCTGTCACTGACAATTGCAAAAGGGCTAAAAAGGTCTAAATTAAAAAATGCAAACAACCAAACAGCAAAACTACTCCAATATTGCAGACATATACATCGGAATAATTAATCAAATTCATCTCATTCTCATTTTAAAAATTGTTCTGAAAGATAATCACCATGCAGGAAAGAGCCAATAACTGTTTGAACATGACATTGTATAAAACGTGCCATTTGGGCGCAGAAGACTCCTGCCCACTGCGCGGCGGCAGGCAGGCAGGCCAGCTATCACCGCACTTCCGTGCCGCAGCTCGCTTTCTCGGGACTGCCCTGCCACCAGGTGAGCACTTAGCACGGTATTTCGTCGACGGCTGCACGGTGGTTTCGTCGGCATGAGCGTGCGTGTCCCAGCGCCATTGCCTTAGCTCGAGGCGTCAAGGTCGGGAAACTCGGGGCTGGCCTTGGGTAAGCTGCGTTAACGATTTTCAGGCACGATGCCTTCCATCGGTGTCCTTCAGGTGTCGATCCTCGGGACGTTGTTAGCGCTGGGTGGATAGGAGGGGGATGAGAAGCTGCCTTACCTCCTCAATAACCATCCTGTCTAACCATCAAGGTCGATTATGAATCAAGCAATAAATGGATGTTTTCAAGATTTAAGTGGTCTTGCTCCAAAAATGACATTTAAATTTGTATCCACAGTACTTGGGGGTGGGGAATACATTCCCAAATCTACCCTTTCCATATGTTAAGGTATATCCTGCCTGTCCTGTCCAGACTAGCCTCTCGCCCTCCCCCCCAAACGTTCATGAGTTTTCAGTTCATGCTGGTGAAGATTGCAGCTGGTGCGTAAAAGGTACCTATACTTTGTGCCGCTGACGTTAGAGCCAATCATGCTTGAGACGGGCCTGTTTATGCGAGTCACGGAGACACTGAATTACCGACTGCAGGTGATTAAGTCTGTAGTGCCAGGTAGTGGAGGAGGCTGCAAATGATGCACACGTTCCTGCTGCGACGGCTCTTCCCTGCTCGTTTAAATAAGCACGTCGCTCTGCCTCCTTTCAGGACCGCCCTTTTTTGCCGACAATTCCGTGTAAAGCGCAGATTAACTTCGAAGTGTACAACCGGGGCATGCTTCATCATGTCAGCAATTACGGTAAAAAATGCACACAAGTTTAATTACGGTAGGTGGGTGAATGAATGGCCGACCGATAATAGTGTTTTGAGTTATGCCATTGTTTAAATTAATTTTTCAATCAATTCCAATCTTTCGTAGTGGGTGGTATAGAGGTACGCAAACGTCGTTCAAGGGCAATGTAATTAATAACAATTATTAATTAACATTGTTATATAAGATAGGACGGTCTATCGGCATTGCCACATAATAATCATTATCATCATCAATAAAGCGAGTCACTTTCCAGCGGTAATATTAAGAGTGGGTTTTGACAAGACAATTAAATGAATAAGTGCTAGTAGAGAAAATGTCGACAAAAGTTGATAAACTGGAAAAACAGATGCAGGCAACTCGCAGATCGCATATACTGCGGGCAGGCAGTGAGTATTATTATAGCACCACTTTCACTCGTATAAAGCTGGCTACAATCGGCCCCGGGTGCTCGGGTTTGGACTGCCCCGGGCTGGCGGCGACGAGAAAACAGGAAGGGCAACGCTCGAAGGGATCGGAAGCGCTCGCTCGCTCTCTGTTTCGTTTCTACGCGAATCACTCCACTCCACGGCCAAGTTCACGCGAGTGTCATCGCTCGGCCAACTTTCGGTTTCAAGCGGACTTGGTTGTTTGGGTCTTGAAGCGGTTTTGTTCAGCACCAATTTGATTGGCTACTCAATATCTCGACTTTCGAGGAATTATCTCTCTGACAGGATGTAATTTGATCGCCAAGACAATTACTCATATTTATTTGCTTACCTGATCTCTGCAATTACTTTTATTGGCCAGATGTCAAATTAACGTGCATTTTATTTTATTGACCAAGCTCTGGAAGATGTATAACTTGCACTTTTCGTCTGGGCGTGAATTTAGGAAAAGCACTTTTTTGCCAGGGCAGCGAACCGTCGGTAAATTTGAAATTTCGGTTCGGGTTTTTTATTTTGCTTATTCCGGTTCGGGCTCGGGATCGGGTTCAACACAAAATGACGGTTTTTTCGGGTTACGGGTTCGGGTTCGATGGCCTCTTAACTTTCAAAAATCGATTCCTCAAAAAATATGTCATCGCCCTTTTTTCGGATTAACCATCCGAAAAATCTATTTCGTACCATTCCCTAAAAAAAGGTGTCATAGCTCTCTTTTAGGGTTATCTTTTCAAAAATCCATTCAACACTCACAGGATTGGTACTGCACAATTGAATAAAACGCAGGGTGTTGATACACCCTAAAGAACCCGAAAAATAATACCGGTTCGGGTTCGGGTTTTTAAGTTTTCCGGATTCAGGTGCAAGACAAAATTACGGTTTTTTCGGGTTTCGGGTTCGGGTTCGATGCTCTGCTTTTTGCAATTCATCTTTATCATCACATCGTACGCAGCGTCGATTGCGGGCTGCTATCAAGAATCAATGCGTGATATTGTAAGCGCAAATCAGACAATAAACAAAAGTCACCCCAATAAATCTCAGATATCTTCTATATTCCATCGGCATTGATGTCTGATGAGCAAACTTGAATATCGCCGTGAGCATTGATCGAGGTAATACCCCTGCAATTTGACAGCGCTCTCTGTTAACAAAATTCAGTACTAAAACAAACGCACGCACGCCTGCGGCTGACAGCTCGTTCAAAAATAACGGTCATTCTGACAGCAACTATTTAGTACAATATCTTCTTTTGAAAACCTCTTATATACCATGCTTTATCTAATGCACTGAAGCTTATTTTTTAAATGACTCAAATATAAGAGTTGCAGCACAGCCGTCATACATAAATTAAATCAAATACATGTTTAAATACAACAGCCGGCAGCGGCCCATCCCCGAAACGGGCATGAAAGTTCTAACCAAAAATAAGTACTTACTCGAAGGTGCCTGATGGTCCGCATGGACTCCCTGCGTCTGACCTTTGCTTTGAATTCACACAAGCCACGAATATAACTATTTTCTTTTTCAGTTGTGGATGCAAGAGATTTTCTTGCCGGTGACATTCGCGCAGACTTGCGTACGGGTGCCATTTTTGTTCGACTGGACTGGACTGGAGTTCGTCGTCGATCCGCGCGAGTGGCTCTACGGTGGCAGCAATGCGTACTCCATCGGAGAAGTTGACCTGTTGTTCGCTAGAGCGCACTTTGCAAGCAATTCCGCGGTATTTGAATTTGCAGGGGTTTTTAATGATTATTGTGTATTCTTGGTAAATTATTATTTTTATGAAACATATTGATACATTTATACCTTTTCACTGCTTTTTTTTATAGTAACGTCAGATATACGATAAAGTAGTGCATTTTTGTACCTAATCACGTAGCTCAGAGACGCTATTCCAAACTTCAAATAAATAAATATGATTTGTGCGAATGCAGTTTGGTTCTTGGCTTGATTACTTGATTAGTTTAAAACAGTGAAACGTAATAAGTCTTCACAATACATCGAATTGAATACTGTTTTAAGGATTGAGCACCTGCACTTTGAAAGGAGATTAAGGTTTGGAAATCACATTATTAACCGGCGAAATACAATCTACGTACGCCATACACCATGTAATACCACGAGGTTTTGACAACGTTAAACCTACTAGAACACATCGAAAGTAAATTATGTAAAATCACATCTTTGAAAACGATTTCTAACCTCTATGCTGGAAGAATATCAGTCGTCGAAAGTGAAGCACTGATGGGTCTGAAACACACGAAATTCGGACCGACGAAACGAAGGTAGACTGCCGTTTGAAGAACATCGCTTTATTTTAAGTATATCAACGCCGGAGAGCGGTGCTTTGCTTGGGAGTCCAAAACAAAGATGCCGAATGCTGTTTTCCAAAAAGACTAGCATTTTGACCCACCAACCGGCAGTGAGTAACGACATAAAGTGATGAACAAAATATTTTGACTGCTTCCAGCAGCATCATTGTCCATACCAACATCACTTCTTTCCGGTCTAAGTTGAAAATGTCTTCGAGATCTTAGAAAGTGTCCGACGACAACGTCCTTACCATGGTAAAACACACAACACTAACAAAGCTACGAGTAGAGCATCTCTCATGAGGGCCGTATCCTGGAGGAAGCTGCTGGCGACGGTGTTCCCGGAGGCCGGCGAAGCACTCTTTGGGAGCGTGCCGTGGACATGGGGAAGGTCGCGTCGGGCGCCTGGTCGGTGCCGTCGCCCCGGGCTTGCCGTCAAATCGTGTAGAGGTCCTGATGGCCCACCGACGAGTAGCTCACCGACGAATGGGTGGTCGAAGAGAGAGTCATTGTGGTGCTGAGCATCTGCAACACATCGTCGCGAGTAAGTCACCGAGTCAGAAGACAACTTCTTCGCATCGATATTACGTGGGGTATTTTCTGGAAAGACAATGAAAAAGTATGTGTTGAATATGATTTAATCCATAATTCACGGTGTTACATTGCTCAGTTCAAATAAGCATGTTACTGATATTGCTGCAAAAGTAAGTAAGGCACGTTTTTAAAATTTAAATTTAAAAATCAACCAGTAGAATAGTTGGGACAACAGTTAGAAAGACAACTATAAGCATCTATACAGAGTCCAGATTGAAAAAAAATGTTTTGAAAACCATTTTTGTAGGATACATCCTATTTTATCTGCAGTGGTGATCTGAATCTCCCTTTGGCTTACTTTGCTGAGGTATGGTTCACCTCACTCCACAAAGTTATCTAAGACTTCTGATAGTGTTGTCGTGGGCCGCTAGAACCCAACCCCTCTGGAGCAGGGGTGGGACGCACAATGCTCCTCAGCCCCCGGGGCCGACGCTTTCGCTATCAGCGAAATGTGAGGTGGAAGTTTATGATGATAACGTCTTTATAGCCGCGTCGATTATTTCTTGAGGCCGTCTTTGGGCTCAGTGCACTTGCGGTATCTCCCCTCGTGACTTTTCATGGAGTTTAAGGGCATCATCTTACCTTGAGAGAAGAGTGTAGCAGTGTCGTGGGTTTCTCACGTGCTATCAAATGATTTACATAATTAAGCCAGCTCAACGAAGATCGATCGTTAATATTGCCTAACACCTATTTTTATGGTAACTAAAAATGTTGGCTAACACAGCTGTAAGGATTTAGGGACAATCTGCATAATCCTGGTTTGGGGCCTATATTCAAGGAGATTCCACGCCTCGATGGTCGCAATTGCAAAAAAAAGTCGACGACGTCAAGGCATTACCTACCTTTCGGGGCGCCGGAATGCCGTTTGATCTGAAATGGCACGAGCTGGAATGGAGCTACAAATAAAGGAAATAAGGGTCTTGACTCGGTAAGGAAATGTACGATACGCGTTACAAAGACATGGAGGGCAGGAGCATTTCGCGACTAGCGATTTAAAGGAACCCAAAGCGATGCAGACTCTTTGCTGGCGACCATTCGCTTAGTAGATCGCAGCATCGCAGTCAGCAGCTCCATTAACTTTGCCCTGCACGTGGCGCTGACTTGACCTATACACCCTCGCCACTTCTTGAGCCTATAAAGGAGCTATTGATATTTCTGGGAAGCGAATAACTGGGACGTAATGATGCACACGGCGTAGCAAGAATAGCGAGTTTCCTTTTATACCACCCCCCCCCCCCCATCCTCCTGAGTGTTCGCGATCTCAAGTGATCCACTCTCACGCCCGCTGAGTAAGCGGAAAAAAGAAAAACGTTATGGCCGAATCGACGAGGACGCCGACGGTTTTGTTGTGTGCTGCTATATGGCTCTGAAGCAGCCGTATATGATTTTCTTTCTCATGAAATTGAGTTGGCAGATATTTTGCTAGTGCCTAAATGTTTCCGACTCTTCGATCGTGTTATCCCGAATGGATTCGCGAAGGTATGCTTTATAACCAAACGCGTTTTCATGATTTCAAAAATCTTCCACTTAAATGAACTGAACAAATTCAATTTTTCCGAGCCTGGAACTTAATAGCGAAAGCACAAAAAATATGTGAAAAGAGCCATGAATTCATCAAAGTCACGTTCGACGTTTTGTTAAGGGAATAATGGCACAGTCCTTGGAGATGGAGTGCGCCGATCCTGCAGGCACGAGCCTGCTCCTTGCTTGACTCGAGCCATGGAGCTGAATGGACCATTTCGTTGTCAACACTGTGAACTTTGTATAATATTAACTGCATTCGGTACCATAATGCATTGGAAACTTCTGCACCAAATAAGGTGCACATCATGCAGACTTCTATCTATTATCAGATGTGAGCACGGGCGCAAGCAGTGACTACCACTAGAATTATCTCTCGTTGAGGCCAAGGTGAGCCCCTAAAGTGCACAGGATGACATGCCGATTTCGGATTCAGAAACTCGGGCTGTATTTTGCAAAGGCGATACTATGAGAATGTCAACTTTGCCACTGAATATATTTTCAAACGGACAAAAATTACATCGCATAAAGAAAAAGTCACGAGTTATTGAAGGTACAGGGTGGCCATGAAAGGGGAAGGGGTTGTGAGCCTAAGCCACCCCCGGCCCCCCATAGAGTCATCCCGGACGCAAGAAGTGACGCCTTTGGCGTCGCAAGTCGCCATTTTGTCGGATGCCGAGTCTAGACCCGAGCATCCTCCTCGAAGCATGCTCACTACGTAGCACCGTGGACAAACAAATAATACAAATTTGTATTGTGTGTCGCGCGACCCTTAGGTCTGGGCGTCGCTAACCCATGCAAACCCCGAACACTACAACTTGAGCAAAAAGTGTGCTTCACAAAAACTTTTCTTTTACAAAAACTTTTTGATTTATTTACTCGATCAAAGGAATTTCATAGCCGTGCTGGAGAAATCAATAATGGAATATTGAAATGAATGCGAATTCGTGCGAAGTTGTATTTGAGTCGATTCGTTTATCAAACCATATTAAACGCCGTCGAAATGTACAATTCTACAAGCGAGCTCGCAGAGACTTGTGCGAATGGCGTTGCAGGCTGTCATTTAACTAATGTGCAAATTGATTTGATGAAAGTTTCATTAAATTTGATTCACTAAAGTGCGAATTAAGGTCTGCCATGCTAACATTTCGCTTTCTTCGTCTAAAGAGGAGAATAAACAAGAAAGGTAAATGCACACTTGCAAGAAAGCTATGACAGAGCTGTGCGATTTACCCGCCAATGCTGCATTCTAGTCTATAGTTAGTGCGGTAGAGGAATGAAAAAATCTCTATATAGATGTGCAAAGATATTGTGTAGCAAAGGTAAACGCTAAGTTGTTGATAGTAAATCCATTTACCTGTGTTGGAATGTCTATCACTAAAAGGAGGCTGCAAGCTGCAGCTACGCGTGTTAAATGTACGATTGGTCGCAGGTAGAGTCCTCGCTGCTGCCGCGATGCGGGTGGTGGCGGATTGAACTAGACGAGTAATATCGCCGCGAAGTGAACTTCTGCAAATTGACACACCACAATTTGGCATCATGGCGTTGTGGACGTGGCAGGACAGCTGGTTTGGCTCAGCTTGATCAGCTGACTGAAGATCAGCTTTGTTGACGAATGTTTTACCGGCATACACGTACAGTTGTTTTTGGTAAACATAAAACGTTTTTTTAAATGTAGAATCTAATATTTTCGCATAACGTCGATTTTGCTGAAGAAGCTAATCAGTCCTTAGTTCTATCAAAGTCGGTGTAGGTGTTTGTTTGGTCTGTTTAACGCGAAAGAGCCCCAAAAGCAGCATTATCTGCGTCAGGAAATTTATTGAAATTTATTTCGGTATTCGCTTCACTCGGCTCACTTTATATCTACATCAAAAAGTGTTGATCGAAGAACACATCTATTTCTTAATTTGTATCTAAAATTTACTTAACCTAGATCTGCAGGTACAATTATTGTGACCCCAATACCTACTTTACCAGCGCCAAAAAGTAAGGATATATGGTCATTCCGTGTCAAACCTTAAATCATTATAGTAAATGCACCGTCACCGTTACCACAACTTCAACGAAAACAATTTATAATAATAATAAATGATAAGTATGATATGTTCAGATGCAGGACTTTTTAATCTCTACATATTATTTTATTCTGGCGTGGTGGCAAGCATCATTTCGGCGAGACCCCTTGGATGATGTGCAATGTTATTGCAAATTCCCATAATAAATAATCGAAATGACCAAAGGGATGTTCAGCGTTCATGTGCGGAAATATTTTACATTTCACTCGAGACTCATTACGGGCGCACAGTCTGGAAAAGTCCACTTTATGTCGGCCCTGTTCGCCGAACTGAATATTGCCAACATGAAAATATAACATCAACGAAATACAGCGCCGCCAAACTTTGCAACTTCTGAATTGACTATCATCGCGCAGTGACCGCCATATTTACGAGACAAACTTTTAAAATGCGCTTATACATGGAAATATAAAATTGCCAACCGAAGCTATATATGTTTGCGAAGTTTACACACTGTGCAAAATATATCTCTCGAGTGATACGTAGCATGTAAACCGAATCTGGCCGAGGTTTCAGTTCGTGGCTTCTCGAACAGCTACTTAGTTCGCTGTTTATAATCTAATTACTGTCAAAGACGCGGCAGCGCTGGCCGTCTTGCGCTACCGCGGTGGGGTAGCAAGTAGCGACGGAGCGGGAGCGCTACGTGCTCACTGAGCGCTGCAAGTACTTGTGTGTACCGCGCGTTCTGTGGTACTTAGCAATGCTACGCTCTACGACCGAAATTGCCGACTGTGTGTGCGGTGCTCTGTGCTGTTTCAGTGCCCTCATTGTGTCAGGGAATCTTGGAAAATTTCCGGATCTGTGACCCTCAGACGCGTATGGAAAGATTGTGAAAGATTATCCAGCGTTTGATGTTGGTAATTCAACCAAATTTGTCTCGACATATTGACTCTTTGGCTAGACCATTTATTTTGAAAATAAATCATTCTTTTGAGTGGTGTTCTTCATTTGAATTAGGACCTTTACAAGCTTCAAACAGCCTTGACAAAATGTAAAATTATACAATAAATTATTTGGTGCGTTTGAAAACTCATTCCATTTGATTCAGGTCACATGCTGAGTGATTACTTAAATCATTCGACTTCGAGATTAGTCAAGGCTCAGGGTGACGATTTTCATTAACTGTATACACATTCTGAATCTTTTATAATTTTCGAAGACTCAACTGATCCTCTCTTTAATATCTTATCCTATCTTGATTGCTTTGTTTGAAAACGCACTCAGATCGGCTCAAGGTCATTTATATAAAGGATTTTCTGGACTCAACAAGCCCTACGAACCTCGATGCGAAACGGCTGATTTGAATTTAATCAGAGAGTTTACGATCACGTAGCCAGAGCAGTAACTTTTTGGGCGAAATGTTTTGGAAACTGCGGTGCGTGGCATATTCCGAAAATATGCGTACCGTTAAATGGCTCGTGCCACGGAGAATCCATGTCATATCTCTCATAAGCTAAAATATACATTTCCCAGGTATTTTCATTTCTTCCCCCTCTGAAAACTCTGCTTACAAACAACCCGCGAGTGTAATTGACAGTTGCAAACGTGTGGGAGTCATCAACGTGAGATATTATGCAAACTAAATGGCAAACAATCGAAACGCAGAAGAAAATCAAATTACGAACAGAACATTGCATTTTCAAGTCAAGTCGGGAACTTCGACGAACATTTCGGCTCGCGAATTCGTCTAATTGCTTCAAAAAGTTTCGCCAGCACGCGGCTGCCGGTATAACGTGTGCACTGGCAATTAATATGGCAGCTGTTTTACCTAAGCTTTGCTGGCGTCAGCACCACCAAATGGGCATTAGACTCAAATTCTTCTACCATGTTCTAGCGTGGCATCTTTGATGGCTCACACTCATCCACAATTTATAGAAGAATAAACGTTATCCTCGCGGTATAGTGTAACATCTTAAAACAAAATTGCCTATATTTCAAACGTAAAGTCAAGGGTAAAGTGCAATACCTATATTATTATTATAGTCGTTAATGCATGTGCATTTTAGGATGCAACTTGCAAGCCGTTTCAGACTCCTCCATATTCTGTTAACCGATGTTATGTCTTTAACTCCGTTCTAAAGTATCTGATAAAATATGCACCAACTGTTTTACGGTGTCCCATATAATTTTCATTGTTTGCAGTAAAGTCCAGAAACAAAATAACTGCAATTGGTTTGTTGAAATAAGACTCCCAGTGTACGACCTGGATGACTTTTCTGCATGCTAGTTTTGCTATAAATTTTGGCTAACCACCAAAGAGCCTGACAAAGTTATGCTTGTTCAGCTCTTGGAGCTGTCCCATCTCACGTCCTGTTTGATAAAAACAACTCTTATTAATTTAGCAAGAATATACCAGTATTTCAGTAGGGTTAATTCTTAAGCTATAATTACGTCGCGTATATATACCGAATATACTAAACAAAATCGAAGGGAATTTAATAAAAACATGAAAAATATGTTTAAGGGTAAAATGCATATTCATGGGGAAAATATTTATCGTAAAAATAAAACTTCACATGCCAGCTTTACCCTAAGGGTAGTTACCCCAATAATTTGCATCATCCCACGCGTCGTCAAATGTTTCCGCGGTAATGAGCCAATCTGCTTGTCCGCCCTCATCGCTTGACCTTTGCGCAATCGATTGACGCACTAGACGTCTGAGACAGCGTCGGCGTCGCGACGTGGTTTACGTGCCAGCTGTATCGTCGGCGTCGGTCTCGCAGTCGTCGTCTGTCAGAGTGACAGCTGTTGGGAACAAGCGCCCTCGGGCCCAGTGGCACCGTCTTGCTGAATACTAACAGTGCGATGCTGGAGGCTTGTTGGTTGTGATGTACTTCTTGCTGTACGGCGACTGTCTTTTCCAAAGTGTGCACACCAGACTTGCTTGCCACTTTCGAGCCGCGTGAGCGGTCGATCTGATACGCGAGTTTGTTATATTGTTTGGGGAAAACGCACCGAACAGGAAAAATAAATGAACAACTGGGAAAATAAGATAATGGAAACGATCTTGCACTGTGTTTTTTCGGCATTCGACCAGGCTGTCCCAATGCAAGAAAATATATTTGTAGACCACCCACTCAAAAAGCTACTTTAGTATGCTACGCACTGCCTTGGAGCAAAACCATTTTGTTTTCTTACAACCATGGGGTCAATCAATTACGGAAGCTAACCCTCGAGGCTTTTCAGTTTTCATAAACTATTTGATTTTGGGTCACTATTAGTGTGACATTTCGTTTTGGGAATGTACGTGCTTCAAAGTAACACGCATAAAGAAAAGTGAGCTGGGAATTCTGACATTAATTTGAAGTTCTGGGAATCGAATATGAGAGCCGCGCAATAGGTTCTGCGCTTTCCGCGTGAATTTGTCATTTTGCTTTCCCAATCATTGTCCAAAAACTTCAAACGGCGACTTCCAGACAGCTTTATGACGCAGCGGCGAATTGATATCGCAACCCGATCCGCGATGACATATGCTCGCAGTAAACATGCCGCCAGTGTGTTCCACAGTTTCACGAATCACTTGATGACAGTGGCGAATCAATGTGTTTGCTCGCGCCGTGTTTATGGCGTGCGATGCGTGAAATATAAGCTGGCGTCGACGAATAAATAAAAGTAATTGAGTAGTGCGCGCGGCATCGTCAACAGCCGCCACCAGAGACCAGAGAGCCACTCGGCTTTGTCATCCGTGTTCGGTGGAAGAGTGTCACTCAGTCGTATTGATTCAATCAATTAGTCTGTCATTTGTTGCAAAAAGTTGCGACGCGCTTTGAAACGACGTCATAAAGAACGCCAAGGGAAATTTGATTTCCAAAGCAAATGGTGTATAAACATTTATATTTAGAGCGATATTTTTCCGTTACTTTTTTTTCCATTGGGTGCTTAAGCAGCTATATACTTTGAAGACGTTTCGCTACCAGGGAATTTTCTGTCGAGCTAAGGGAGATGATTGATGAGACCAAGAATTTCAGGATCTCATATGAGGTTCCTGCAGGAATTTGTAACGGTAAAGTGCATCCTAAAAAACGTCGAAACTGTCACCGTGCCATTGGCACGCACTATCGAGCTACTAACAAGACCAGTGTAATCTCTATTCGCTAGGTACAAACACAAGACCGATAAAGAGTGCATTGCAATACTTACTTGACTGGGTTTCGAGCGTAGCACAGGCTGGTAACGTCTACGCATGCGTCGTGGACAGCACACGCACAATATACGCACGAACGCCCTGCAAGCAAAGACGGTGACCATCAGTTCCAAGGACATTCGTGTGACAGTAGCCGTTCCTGGGAAATGTCCCCACGGCCCATTGGCATGGACCTCTGGCTTGCGGTGTCAGTCAAATCAGATTGCCACAGGCAAGTTTGCACCGGATTCCAAGGTAGATTCCAATCTGGTCTGTCTGCCACTCGTCTGTGACTCGATCTCGATTTGGAACGGCGTCTTTCCAATCTGACGGGCCGAAAACCTGTGCTGGGATGGAGCAATGTGCACTTATACGAGGGCATATATTTACAGTTGTGCAAGGCTGTCGGTAGTTATTTTCCGCCTTGAATTGCACTTTGTAACTTTTGATTGTGTTGCACGAACATACGTGGAAAAGGGTGCACCACTGGATGCTAGTGGATGCAGTAAAATTGCCGAGAGTCGTGAAAGAAAGCAAAATAAATTGCTACATACATTTGAATCTGCTTATATAGATTTAATGCATAGCTGCTTTGAGCTATAAGAAAAACTAAGTAAGCTGACATGACAACCTCGCCGTTCTATATGCATAGCGAAGAAAAAATCACTTAATCTTCAAATATAGTTCTGGATTGCATTATACCGAATAAACTCGGAAGGAGGTGGATTTATTTTCTGTTTAAAAATCATAATTCTCAATTTTCCTTCTCTTTGTCGCTATCTATCACTCCTCCGTCGCTCCTCGATCCTCTGGTCCCCCCCCCCCTCCCTCTCACCCGCGAACCGCCCACTCGCGCACACCGGCGTGAATATCAATTCCACCCCCCATACCCTCCACCCCCCGTAACCCCCCCCCCCCCCCCGACGGATTTACGCGCCGCGAACTACCAGCATAGATATTGAAAACTCGGATTTGTTCCCTGAACCTCGCTAACTTCTAAGCGATCATCGCTGCCCCCCCCCCTCCTCCACACCACCACACCAATCTACTTTCGAGGGCGGGGGTGGCTTGCGGATTCAACTCAAGCCGGGTCATTACCATTTACAATCATTAGCGGTGCCGGGTGATTGACACTGGTAGGACAACGGTGAAGCCTCTTATTCGATTTAATAATGACCCGGTTGTCTCTATACGATCACATACTTTGGCTGTACTTGTACGGTTAATCGATGGGTGTACGCAACTGAAAGTGTGTCATTCCGTCAGTACGGTGCCGAATGTTCTGCCGTTTCTGCGGGGGGGGGGGGGGGGGGGGAAGGTCTCGGCATTGATAAACTATTTTGTCCCGTGATACAATAAGGCTTATAGCTAAAGTTTGGAGCTTGTTAAACGCTCCAAACTTTGCACTGATGTTCCATTTTGTCAACACAATCGCAGCAGAATCAGTTAACGTGTCAATTCACAGCATTCAGCTCGTTTCTCTATGCACCCCCCTTTAATGACATTCAGCTGCGCAGCACATTATCGCAGCACGTGTCACCTTTGCAAGTCTGACACATCTGCCTGTGTCGGTCTGTTCCAGGTCCACGTGTCGTCTACAAAGTCGCGACGCCGTGGACCAATCAAGCGATGTCCTTGGACTAGGACCGTCCATCTCTAACGTCTTGAACCGGGACCCTTGTCAAAATCGCTTTTCATTTGGATAGCGAAATGCTATCCTCGCGGTTTCTCAGTGTCACCCATGGTTGATTTCAAATCATTGAATTCTGATTGAAAAAAACTATAACAACTCTGCCAATTCGTGGCGGGATTCGTATCAATTGGAGAGATGCAGCTCTGCGCACAAACGGTCTCATTCTCTTTTGCGCACTAGCGAAAGATTGGATACAGCGTGCACGCTGTATCCAATCTTTCGCTAGTGCGCAAAAGAGAATGAGACCGTTTGTGCTGACGCAATGGGACGACTTTCTGCCTGCGTGAACGCGTCGCGTGAGTGTTTGTCTGGCGGGAAACTGGGACGAGTTTTCCGGGAGCCGGGGTGGGTACGTCGTCGGGAAATTCTTGCCGCGCCGTGCGATCCAGCGCCGTGCGACCTTCCGACAACCGGGGACATAATAGAAATGCCTGCGTCCGTCCGTGCAGTCAGCTTTATTATCTCTCCTCCAAAGCGACCTCTGCTTTAAAAGTTAATGGACCCGCCGGCGCGCTGTGCTCGGTTACCCACATACTCGCTGGCGGCGTCTCAGATGTCTGATCCTTATTCAGAGTCTAGGCCATGGAACATTCTATTGTTACCTGGAATTGGACTGCTATTTATTTATTATCCATGAGTTTTTTTTCGCTTGCTTTTCCTTCTTTGAAAAGCACGCATTCCTTATTCTTGCATTTATCGCGTTTGTTCTAGTTTCTCTTGACGCTTCCCCAAAATTTCCTTGCATTTTCGTGAATTTCGTATACCTACGTTTTGCGATTCTTGATGAGAGTGAGACTAAAGGGAAAGGAAACCTAGCCGAAAATGGATCCGTTTTTCTTATTATTTGAATTTTCAATGTTTTACCAAATATTTCTCTTCAACGGATTTACATACATTTATGCAGATTAGCCATTACCAAAGTACCATCATGCCACGCAAACGACGCGATTTCTGCTCGTCCCGATCCCTGTTCGGGACGCATCTGTTCCCGTTTAAAGGCCACGTAAAACACAAGGCCAACACCCGTCTCGACGCCGACGTCGCATTAGTATTCCGGGCGTCCCCAAGATATCGGCGACGACGACGACGCCGTCGACGACGACGTGCCGCTGGGAGTTTATTCCCGGGACTGGCATGGAACAACATGAAACTTAAGCTTTATCAGCTTATCGTTTCAATCGGCGCTGCAGGCCACCGCGACGCTCGGGGGGTTGCAAAGACGGCGGCGTCGATTCTGCGTCGTTGTTCTTTGATTGGGCATTCAGCGTCGACCATGTGGGACGGGCACAGGTCTGACCTCACGACGTCCCGGCGAGTCAATAAGCCGGCCAAGCTCGCGAGCAAGACGACTAATTGTAACACTTCGATCTTGTTTCAGGTGGCGAACATTATGTGGGTCCATTTTGTACGACCACACAATATGGTAATAACTCGAAAAGCGTGTTCTCGCAAATATATAGTGAGGAAAAAGTGTTCCTGATTTAACGTGCCATCATCTCTGGACTCTTCAGGATGCTCCGTAAAAATGTTGACGTCATTTTTATATCGTAGAACGATGTGGCATGCCTCTAGGTACACGATATTAAGTCGCAAAAGTTGTCGGAGCTCTAATTGTATAAAACAATATCGCTCCCACCGCAGCAACAACTTTCATGGGGTAGCTCGCTCGGAACAGGCGAGAGCGGCGCGACTCTCGCCGTTACGTTGTTAATTCGATTTCGCGACGCTTTTAACGGGCGAATTGCGCGAAACGATAGCAAATTAAAGTTAGTGATGTTATTGTTATACACATACTTAACCACTTGAAGCGAGGCGCTCACGGTTCTTGAATGCAATTATTCTTTCTTGTTTCGACTAACTATGCTGTGAGTCGCGACGGGCCATGAAGGGGTAGGTTAACGAACGTTCCTGCATGCTACGAACGGCGGGATGGGAATCGTAAGCGTCAGCTGATAATCCGTGACAAAGCGACGAGCACGCTGTAAGTCGTGCAGCTTATTGCTGCTTTCTTTGCCTCTATTGGCCACGACAGGGAGGGAATTGCCGTGCGTATACTTAGCTTAGAGTTTCAATTCCTCTCGAAACCTCCTAACCAATCAGACCGAATAGAATAGAAATCATCCATTAGCATCGGTTGAAAGGATCAATAATTCGATCATCGATTACAGCAAACTCAATGAATCCTTACACGAATTGAGGTATTTTGTCAGTATTTTCTTGTATAGCAGAGCAAGCGCTCTCAAATGAAAATTCCCCTAGATTTAATTTACAATTTTCACATCATTCTCTCCATCTAGATATACGTTCTTGCTTCCATCCACCGTCCTCATGCTGCCGCCGGTGGCTGAGCGTTTCCCGAGTGTCTCTTATTGCCGTTCGTCCTTCTTCTGTTCAATTTCCTCGAGAAAAATCGGTTGGAAAAACAGCCCCATGCGACCGGTGACTTTTCCGGATGGGACGCGAGGAGACTGGCGAATTGTACCGGCCTATGGCGACTCGGCGGCCGGCCAGGAGGTCACGAGGCTTCGGCGTCGGCGTCGGCGTCGGCGTCGGCATTGGGTAACGGTTAGCTGGAAGCGACAGGTGCTCGGATATATTGCAATCACCGGACTCTAGGGACGCGGAGGTAAATGTAAATGCAGTGCACGACCTGCATTGTAATGGAGTTTTCTTTTACTGAAAGTGCTCTTCTGTGGACGTGTTGGTATAAGAAGAAAATGGTCTGCTTTAAAAACTTTAAAAGCGTAAACAAGGGGACAATACAATTACGAAGTTAGTTGCGGTATTTCTAATAGGAAGTAAATAATTAAGCGTTTTTCTTGCGAAAGTTTTAAAAGCTTTTGATGAGAGTAGAAAATAATGTGATTTGGAGCGGATGCAAGCGTGTTTATAATCAACGGGATAAATGGTCTTGCACTTGTCGGACGAAATCGGCTGCGCCGCGGGGAGCAAGCACGAGGGCGTTGAAAAATATTGCAGAAAAAATACATTTCAGCCTTGCGAAGGAGGTGCTGATTGTTTAGCAAATGTATGGCGTGCGCTTGGCGAGGGATTCATAATTTGATTCAGTGTCTCGGCACCGTTGTAAATTGGTAGGTACGACTCAAGGCGGGCACACTCAACATTTAAATGAACTAGATTTCATCACGTACACTCGGAAAAGCAAGTTAAGAAAACGTTGTTTATGCCTATACTTCTTCGGCATCTCTGTTAGACATAGAATTTCCAGCCTCTGCAGCTTAACTTGTGGTTTCAAGGCGCAAATGAGTTTAATTTAGTACCTGCGGTAGATAGTTATTTACCATAGACCATCAACTATGGTCTATGGTTATACATAACGAACATCAATCCTTTTTGCGCAGCCAAAAGCAATGATATCTCGTCTCTACACTCTAGATTTAGGTAAGTACTGAAAACTAGTCAGTTAGCTCAGATAGGAGAAATAAAATAGTGCTTCACTCCATGGCGAACACAAGTTTTCATGCCAAATAAGTGAACACGAAGATTTTCGCGCGGAGCCCGACGAGGCGTAGCTTAAATCCCGCGATTCGCGATGAAATCTCCATTCAATGAAATTTCATTCGTTATTCATACTCTTCAATAATACAAAAATGTGCTCTCATTTCACGCGTTGAAACCACGGGGCATCAGCTGGCGAAGTGAAACACCTCGCCGTCATAAAACAGAAAGCGTGACCTACTTCCTAGCAGTTCCCGGTTTCACCCGGAGAGTTACGAGACCGGTTCGACACTGGCCCTCGATTCCCACGACCCCCAGCCATCGGTGAGGTGGCAACAACAATTATCACTCGCCGGGTCAAAGCGGCGTCGACGCGTCCGCCGTCCGTCGCCCCTGATCGGCGTCGAGGGCGCTCAGGGCGTCGACACGTATTGACAAATGAAAGTCATCATTCGGCGCGACGTGGCGGCCACTTGGACGCGGGCAAATTGCCGCGGAACAGTTCGCCGGGTCGCTGGTAGCGGCACTTTTCAATGTCACGTGCGCCGACGGGTTCCTCTCCGCAGGGAAACTCGGCAAACCGCATCGTGCGAATAGCGCAGAGCGTGCGAATAGCGCTGGGCGTGCGAGCAAAGCGATCCACATGTTGCCGAGATGAGGTCGGACGCTCGCTCATTCGACGGTGCCGTGTGAGAATAGAAAGGGCAATTTTTCAGACAGACGGACCAGGAAACAGCATTTCGGTGTAGTTTCCGATGCCACGTTTTCAGTTCACAACATACCTCGTGAAAAGCTGGCCTTTCTCGTCTTATTTAGATGCCATCCACCAAAGGTTTTATCACTTTCCTTTCACACGGTTATATATATAAGCATTGGGATTGGCAAAGCTGACATGCTGCTGGCAACGGAATAAGATGAAACCGCAAAGAGCCTATTAAACTCAGCGAGAGGTAGCAAGTTGCCATCAACTGTTTCCTCCCCCTTCTTCACGGCTCCATAATGCCAACCCCCAGCCCTGCTCTGCCGGGCTCGAACCCTGGGCCTATTCATCATCGCTCTCAGCTTGGATCTGCGCTGTTATTAGAAATTTGAATTACAATTCGTGCAACTACAATATAGTACACGAGTAGCCTACATCAGGCAGGCAACGGTGACGTATTTAAATGGCCCATTGATAATTGTTTCGCTTTGACACTTCAAAATAATTTATGTGGCAAGATGTAAATTCTCTGGACCACGCAATCACGCACATTGCAACGTTGCGACGTCGAAATGTCTCGAGATATTAAGTGGTAGACGCCGCGACGCGCCGCGACGCCGCGTTACCGGCAGCCGGCGTCGCCGTTCACGTAATGGACGCCGTTGACCGTTTAGACCAAAGATACTATATAATAACCTTCGGTTTAGACGACGACGCCAGCTGACCCTTGGCTCATGGGCGTCCGGTGTAAACGGCACTTGCTGCCGAAATTCTCGTGTTTGCGAAGTAATGTGCACGAACCAGTTATGGCCCAAAATTTGAAAACACCGAACATTTTGCCTAGGTTTGCTGATAAGAGAAGCGATTTAAAGTAAAGGTAAGTATCTGACCTAAAATTCTAATACGAAACGCTCAATCTTGCTAAACACCAACACGTTGTACTTACTAACACATTATCCACGATTTATAACGCGAGTGCTTTTATCGCTATTCGCAAAGGTGCCTCTGTTAACGTGATTCCATCTAAAATTTTAAGGAAAAGTATTTCGAATGTTTAATGCCCTTGGATATATAATCCCTTGCTCCAAAATATGCCCTATATATCTCTTTACGAACATTTTAATTTGCAGACAATCCTGCAACCAATTTGTAACATGTGGACATTGCATTTTTTCACGTACAGTTTATTCTGTACCATTTGCCACCGGTGATTGCACCTCTCACCTAAACCACGAATCCCAAATGAAAGACTCCCCTTGAGTACCCCCCACCTCAGTTGGCTTGCTAAAACGCTAGACAGGGAGGGGGGCGCTTTGTGTGAGTGAAAATGTAGACCTCAATCAAAATACTTGACATGCATCCCACATGCGTGCTAGCTTGTTGTAAAGGTAGGTCGACAGGTCGTTACCACCAAAGGGGAACCCTAAACTACAAAATGCAGAAAGTTGTAAGAAATATATACCACCATGCCAGGTGCGTGATACTGATGGATTGATCTCTTTTTGCACTGAGCTAGCCTTCCTTCTTATATAACCATTACGATTTCATCGAAGCGTTTTTACTTTTAGATCACACTATAGTAGAATGGACTACCCCATAAGACTAATTTGCATAATCTCAAGGTCATCCCGGATAGGACAGCTACCCCCACTCAAGGTCGTTTTGTAAGTGGTTTTTCATGTAAGCTGTCAATCATAGTTTGCATAGTAATTAGTATATAAATTACCCAAGTGGATAATGATAATTGAATAATGTATGATAGAAATGTAAAAAAATTAGCATATATAAATTCATCCCAAGAAGCCTTTTGATTAATAAAATGAGATAATTTCGTCCTGAAGCCCCCCCGGTGGCGGCGGCGTGGTGTCGGCGGCGTCGGCCCGGGGGTGCCCCCCGGGCGGCGGCGTCACGGGGGGGAGGGGGGGGGGCGGCGTCGGCCCGGGGGTGCCCCCCGGGCGGCGGCGTCACGGGGGGGAGGGGGGGGGGGCGGCGGCGTCACGAGGGGAGGGGGGGGGGGGGGGGCGGCGGCGTCACGAGGGATGGAGGCGGCGGCGAAGGACTCATCGAAAACATGTCTGTACATGCCTATAATGCGAGTCCCTTTGTCTGAAATAGGGCAAACAGAGTCCCTTTTGTCTGCCTCCGTGTTTGTTTACCTCACTCATCCTGAGGGGGGTGGGTGATTGAAAAATCATGTACTCGTTTTTGCCTATGAGATGTTTTCTCAAACAAGACAGTTTGTTTATCTGGGAGGTAAACATGTCTGTACATGCCTATAATGCGATCATGTACTCGTTTTTGCCTATGAGATGTTTTCTCAAACAGTTTGTTTATCTGGGAGGTAAACAAGTCTGTACATGCCTATAATGCGAGTCCCTTTTGTCTGAAATAGGGCAAATATAGTCCCCTGTTTGTTTATCTGGGAGGAATATTCTATTAATTGGGGAGAGGTATTGCGACGGGCTGGGGATAGGGAGTTGTGTTTTTTGATTTTGCATACAATAAAAAAACGTATTTTCATGGTGAAAAATAATAAGATATTATGTTTATTATTCAGAACTTATATACTAATACATGTTTGAGTGTTAAATAAAAAGTGAATAAAAAGAAACATCGACAACATGTCTGTACTTGATTTTTGGCCTATGAGGCCACACATTTTTTTCTCAAACAAGACTGGGTTTGTATGTCTTGTAGCAGCCCATATTATGTGTATAGTCAACGAATTTAACAAAGTCTCTGTATATCTTGTCAAAGCCAATTTCCTGCAGAATAACTTCAGAACCAAAACTAGGCATATTGAACTCGATGTCGCCACTGAAAATATGCCCCACGGTGTTTCTATAATAGTCTCTAATGCTATCTTGAGGTATTTGTCCTGGAGCATGGAATGGATGCTGTTTATCCATAAGTGTATACAATAACACGGTGTATCGCTCGACGATTTTAGGTTGATAATTTTCAGTGTACTGCGACCACAGGTTAGCGATTCCCGCTTCCATTTCAAAAATGCGCGAAATCGTAGATTCACCTAGATACGCAACTTGAAAGTCGTCGTGACAGTTCAGAACTTTAATCAGCTTGACTGACGCACACGGTGTAAACGTCACAGCCTGGAGACTATGAGTCCCTTTGCTGACTATTTTATGAGAGAAGCCAGTTTTTTTCGAATCGTAAAGTTCTTTCGCCATCTTTTTCAACTCACTGTAAAACGCGTACCATTCTTCCACTTCGAAATGAATACATTGTCCCTTTGCAGACCGGATAGTCAGCGTCGGCACAAACGCAAAGTCCGAAAAGTTCAATGCAAACACCAGGCGCTTCGATTGAGAGTTGTTAAGGTTTATCGAGCGTTGAAGCAGACCGTAGTATGCTTCAGATTTGTAGCCACACGATTTAGCACCACGTAGATTTGATAAAAGTGATGTGCACTCGTTGTCCAAGACGGGTAGTTTCACGCGTTGAGACTCCATAGTTCACGAAAGCTGGGTGCTGACTGAGGGTTGATTCACGGGTCAACCTTTTATATCTTCAGCTTCCCCCACTACTACTCTTGAGAGGTGCACCCCACTACAACACCTGAGAGGTGCACACCCGTCGTCAACACGTCGAAGCCTGTTTTATGTATCGAAGTCGTACATTCTACTTATACATAGCACAACAACACTGGTTTACAATTCTTGAATTAAATCTAGATTTAGTACATTTACCAAAATGATTCAAATACATTTGTTTAACCAGCTTATCATTAAAACTAGGTTGATTACGTTCAAAAAGTGATAGAAAATAGTCCATACTAAAACCACGGGCTTTATAGGCTAGAAACATGACACAGTAGTGACCACAGACTGTGGACGTAAAACCCTGAAGAGACATGTTATTGTTAGACCATGATTTACAAGCACGAGTAAGAAAACACCTATGTTCTGGAATTATAGGTTGACTACCAAACGAGTCAAAGAACTCACAATGACCGTCGGAATCTATATGAAATGCAACCCAATGAGATCCAGGCAAAGACTGTACATCGGTGTTAGCTATGAACGAGGCAGGCCAATTTAAAACAGAGGGTATTGTATCAGCAGCGTAAACACCAATGTGCCCCGTTTTACAAAAGTTATCACTAGCAAGTGAATTAAGTATTTCTAAACTGTTCATCTTCTCAACAACAACGGGTTCGTTCAGAACTAGCAGTACTGTCTGTTTTATTTCCTATAAAAGGACACCTATTATTCCAACGTTTATGCTGTTCGTAAGGGTCATCACCTCTGACCCACTCTTCCAACACAAGATTACAATACACGCAAACAGTGCGATCCAATTCAAACATAAAATAAAACCCTGTTTTGGCCAGTTCATCAAAACTAACGTTTACATGAGGGAACGATTTAAAGGTTTCGAGTCTCACTTCAAATTTCGACAAGTTTGTTTTTGATCCATTAGCACGACACCATGCTGCCAAGAGGTTGGCCACTGTATGAGTGTTTAAATCCTCTTCGTCGATCTTTAATGCATTGATCCGAGGACATTTGAGATCTTGCAGATCAATGACGTGGCGATTTATGATTCGACTTAAAATTTTAGAGTTGTCTTTACCGTAAGTGTAGATAATCTGATGATTACCAACATCTCGCTTCACATTAGTTGCAACGTCTTCACGAAAAATCTTCATTTTGTGAACAATTGTAGTGCCTTCTTGATGTAAGTTACTATGTTTAAAATAGAAATTATTCGTGGCGTCTTGATAATTCATGTAATCAACCACTGTATAATGATTACACTTTGCATGATCAAGTCCTACATACGAAAACTCTGTACACTGACTCACATTAACAGAGTCAAAGTAAATAACACAACACGACATGATGCTGATGAAAAGCAAAGTTTAGTAAGCGAAACACCTAGCGACGATTAAAGCGAGACAACCAAAGACGATGCGAAGCGAACACAGACTGCAGAGGACGAGCAGCCTAGCACCCTCCTGAGCTAGAGTTGTAAAGGTGCCCTGCACGGCCATCAGCAAGGTGCATGTTCAAACAGGTCTGAACCGATCAGTTGGTATAATCCAGGATAACATTGCGATCACGCGTTACCTCGACGAGATTGTCAAATTCGGCGTACACGATAATGTCAACTGCTGCAGTTAGAGCTGCTGCGAAACGAACTTCAAGACGAACCGTACTGCTGCGTTGCAGAGTCCAATGATCTTCATTAGCACTGAGATCAGGTGTTGTATCAAATGCTGTCAGACAGTAACCGTTCGGATATTCCTCACGGCTGATGCAAAGTCCCCTATTACCATAGTGAATACCTGTGCCCGTGAAGAGCGTAGAGTACGAATCAATATAACTATTGTTGGCGAAATCAGGTTGTAGAGGCTTACAGGGTTTCGGTTGACCATCAATGAATAAAGCCATATAATTGTGCCCAAAGTTTTGGAAATTAAAGGGATTCGTCGCCAAGCTCCCGTTCGACGCTGCGTTCGACACGAATCCTATGATAACACGCTTAGGTGTCTGACCCATATACAGATTATCGACAGTTTTGCTCTGAAGACCTGTAGGTATGGTTACAATCTTGATATCATTGCGTGTGATAGGGTATTTTGCCGTTGTTTTCTCCAGAATGCGATTGTGAGCCATAAGAATAGACGGGTTGACTTGCACTTTGCGAACAGATAACGATGCTTCGATTATGGTGGACTTTACGTCAGGCACAGCGCTCATGAGATTAAACAGATCCTTGGAACGGACCAACTTAACTTTCAAGTCAACGCCATTGAGCATAAGTCTGTCCTGATTGAACAGGTCCGAGTGAATATTACCTACAAGATCAACCGTGCGGCTTTTGTCAGTAAAACTTTTCCTCTTTGATAAACCCGAGACGTTGCCTTCGAGGTCATCCATAAAACCTGCCTTGTCTTTATAAAACAAACGTGTTGTCTGATGCGAAAACATAGCATCCTTTCCATAATTAAGAATACCTTCTATATAGGCTCTATAAGGGTACGTGTGTGAGGGTGAAGATACAGGTTTATCGCTTAGAGAAACGCCAACATGATCGAAAAGACTGTGCAGATAGTTATTGATAGGACCAACATTTACCCCGGCTTCTAGATCTGCGCCGTTTCGAGCAGTGATTTTAACTTTTATACTGAGCAGAGTTTGAGCCAGGTCAAGATATTCAGCACCACGACTTGGAATAAAAAACTCAATGGGTACAGCATCACTGAGAGATGCAATTGGTTGATATGTTACCCAATCACCTCGTTCGTAATTAGTTTCAGTAGGAGGTAAACTGAATAGATCCAGTTCGGATTTCATAGACTCACAAGAATGCGCATGTAGAAACGACATGATTTTTACGAAAAAATATCCCTGAGAGTTCGAACAATCTTCTTTTTCTTCCTTTTCGTGTTTTTTGTAACAGTTTTTTTCTTGATATTCTTCTTCTTCTTCTTCGTATTCTTCTTCCGCTTCTTCGTATTTTTCTTGCGCTCAAATTTTCGCTTGATGTACGTCCGAATCCTCTTAGCTTTACCTCCAGACTGATCATCGCAGCGTCGTTTGATTCCTTTTAACCTGCCGTTCCCTGACATTCGAGAAACACCCGCCGCCGCTCTGGTGTGAAGGGCATGACCTGCCTCTTTGAGACGTTCTTTAAAAACCTGCCTAGCAGGTTTATCGGCCGATAAGTCACCAAGAATATTAACTCCGGCCCTAAGAGCCTCCTGACCAACAGCCCTAGCGCCAGATTTGAATAGGGGCATTGCCATCCTAAGAAGGCCCTTTAGAAAACTACCTATACCACCGTGACCTCTCTGATATCTAGAACCACGAAAGACGTTCACACCATTACCCGACTGAGCGAGGTAATACCTTGTATACTTTTCCAAATCAGCCATTACTGATAGTCGAAACGTCCTCTAGCACGACGACGAAAGTGTAGTGTAACGGCCGAGTGTCCGCCGAGAAATGGGATCAGAGTCCCAGTGTTATCTCTTAAATCTATTTCCACCGTCGAAAAACTCTGCTTCATTAAAGGAACGTATTGTAAAGAGACAAAACTCTTTGAAACATTTTCACCAAACGTGTATTTGTTGAAATCTGTGTTTACCATACGTATTATGGGTGCAAGTGTATCACCAATAATTTGTGGTTCAACCAGATCGCAATACACGTAAATATGGGTTATTTGGGACGATGATTTTAATGATTGTTCGTATATCAAAGATCCACTTACAACAACGGTTGTTTTCTCAGCTGTATGCTCATTGTCTGTGTCATACTTGTTGTAACACGAATATGGAAAGTGAATTTCCGTTAGAGCCATCTCCCAGAAACCATCCAGGGTTATAGTATTTTGAAGTTGAGTTGTATAATGGGAAACAGTGTTATTTTTAAATCTATCCATAGAACTGTTACTAGGTAACAAAATGTGAAACGAATCAGACATTTTTGCTGACCTCAGATTCAAGAATCCAACTGTTAAACTTTGCAGGGTAACCTACCCACTTGACCAACACTTCACGTCTAACACCTCGACCTCTTGTGTCAACGATTTTATCTATTTTAAAACTATCTTTAGGATTGTAACCAACTTTTTGTACCTCTTTGTCATAAAATGTACCTTCGATATCTTCACCCAGTAAATCCCTAATTCTATACACACGAGGTATCCTCTTTAAAACGGTGGTTACTAAAAATACCTCATCAGACCAATTTTGTTCATAGCCTTTTTCAAAATTAAGTTTTTCGTTGCTTATCCGTACATGATCGCCCACCAGCAATGGCTTTTTCTGTGAAGAAAAAGTTTTAAACTTATCGTTGGTGTTATGCCATACTAAACGTATATTGCTTTCGTTTACTGCAGACGGTGACATACGTATAGTTGCATGTTTAGTGTTATTATAAGCCTTAACAAGTTTAGGTAAGATTCCCACATATCGATGGGTATTCCGTTGTGTAAAATATTTCCACATTCTAGTTTTTAATGTACGATTAAGTCTTTCAACAATACACGCCTTAATGTCAGGATTGTTAGTGTAATAGTAGCCAACATCATTGTTTTTAAGGAAAGATTGAAATGTTGAATTGATAAACTCTTTCCCTTTATCAGTTTGTATATGTAAAGGTTTACGACCACTAGATTCAAATATGTTCTTAAAAGCATTCGATATTTCAACACCTGTTTTACGATATAGGGGTACAGCCCAGGCAAATTTACTAAATACGTCAATTATTGTAAGAATGTATATGTATCCATCGTTATCTTTGCTCAAGCTCTTCAAGTCATTTAAATCAGCCTGCCAAAGATCATCAATGTTTGTGACTGTAAAGTGATTTCGCTTAAAACGTTTACGAAGAGGCCTATGCAGAGTGTATGCGTTTTGCGATTCTAGCCACTTCTTTATGTTTATTTTAGGTATACTTTTGTTTAAGGCTTTCCATAATTTGTCGAGGGTAGAAAAACCAGCCGGATGGGCTGGATCATTGAATATTTTTGCTAAACGTTTAGAATCTTTCGATTTCATTATTTAAAATTTAAAAGAATCCCAACTTATGGTATTAGAGTTAGAGCCCGAAGGAGAAAATTTTTCACTTGCACTAGCGTTAAACGATGTGTTGCGACTCATGTGCCTATCACGAATGAAGTCTTTACGTCTGATGTTGGATATAAGTTCGGTAGGCATATTGATATCACCTAGAGCTGTTGTAAAATCACGCCAACCAATAGGACTTCCTAGCCTACGATTACGAACACTGTCAGAAATCAAATCAGTTATCGATGAACCATCAATTTTTCTACCTCTAATACTAACGACGCCCATGTTGTCCCACGTTATAATGCCCGAGGTAATTAAACGGTCAAACATTAGCGAGCCCTTTTCTTTTGACATTTTAGGCAGAGCTGCAATCGTAAGGGCTTTTATATTTTGATTATCGTTGTCTGAAACATCTCTATCAGAGTGTTCTGCAGTATTGTGAAACTCAACAGACAAGGGTTTGCGTGCCTCCGAAGCAAAGTGAAAGAATCTTTGCATGACCTTATATAATTTATGTAATTTATCTCGATCACCCATGTCTGTTGAGTTTAAAATTCGAGACATTTCATCTCCAGTGTCGGACTTGGCGTCGGTAAGAGGTGTTGTTGACTGTTTAAAACGTTCGACCGTTTCAGGATCGACAAGAAGCATTTTCTTTGTCCTTTCCATAATATCTAACTTAGTATATTACCAAGAAGAGCACTCAGCAAAGGACCGAGAACGAGCGGCAAAAAAGCACCACCACGCTGGACGAATATTTTTTTCTTCTTCTGCCAAGTGCTACCTTTACGAGCAATATTTCGGAGGGTCTTCCTATATCGACTCAATTTTGTCTTCTGACTCCTTTTCAAAGGAACAGCTCCTCTTAAAGTATTATGAACGACTTCACAAAGACACTTAATGAGACCGCAATCAGCTGCTTTCAAAATAGATTTACGTTTACTAGGAGAAGCTTTATTTAATTCTTTCAGGACACTATGATGCTCCTTGATAGCTCGAGGCATCGTGAACAAATGATTACAAATTTAAAAGAAACTCTGTTTTTATAACAATTTTCTTGGGAATGTAGACAATAGTACAACCGTCTGAAGGAAATATTTTCGTTCGTAGCCTGTGTGTGTCAGGCGTGCACTGTTTGAAATCAAATAAGAGATACCCATGAGGTTCGTGAGTAGCATCTGCAAATGCTTCCTCCACATGCTTGGGGTCTTGTGGATAGACCTGTCTAGACAAGTGGGATATTTGAGCTCTGTCTCGAGGATTTTTGAACATAACAACGTAGTGTGAATTTAAAGACATGTCCCTGCTACCTTTACCCTGATGGAACAGGTTCTGCGTTATAAACATCACACTGAGTGATCTATGGTGGGATCCTTTTGAGAATAAGTCTACGATTCTACCGTCAGCTTCGCGCATCATATCGTCAATGATAACAACTCTTGCGCCTGTGTTTGGCCTGATAGTCGTAGCATCAATTAAGCCTTCATGAAATCTTACTCTCTTGTCTCTGATGTTTGTGTATAAATTCTGCCACTCTGTATAACACCATATAACCTCCACTACACTGACGTCGATCATAGAGTTAAGATTTTCTATAAAACATTTCACGAAATGAGACTTGCCACAAGAAGTAGGCCCTGCAATCAGAGCCGTGAACGGGTGTTTCCATCGTGGATCCATTACAACGAGTGAGACGAAAGATTAATATACAACAAATTAAATACTCAATAAAAGATGCGCCGGTACGGAAAAAATATATATACATATATCAACAAGGAAAATATGACTAATAAGAAATAAAAAATAATTGAGACCTATAAAATATCAATTTACACAAGACGTTGCCTCTTATAACCATAGGGTAATGTGTCGTTGTCTTCTACCAGACGTCTCTTAGTAACAACTACTCTGTACATTTTTGATTCAGGTCTTGAAGCTACAACAAAGCGTTTCACTCGTACTATTTTAGAGGGATTGTAAACTAATACTGGTTTCATGTTATTTAAGGTCATATCTTTCATCACATCAAAATTAACAATTTTGGATGTACGGTAATTCAAAGATATCCCTCTAACCTTGCACACAGTTTTTAGTTTTGCACGATCACCACCGACAGACACCACGTAAGCGTAGTTTTTAGGACCACCAGATACGAACTCTGTTATATATGACCCTTGACCATACTCTGCAAGTTCGTCCGTCATGTCGCCAAGATAGTCGCCTGATGGAATGTCAAAGTCACCTGGTCTTGTGACGTATATAACAGAGTCTGTGTCGAAGTACAGAACACGTGTTTCTAACTGGTCCAAGTATGAATACAACTTAACACGAGCCTGTGCGGTCGTGTAGGCTGCTATTACTACATTTGACTTGTTTGAACAGGCAATAGCTTCGTCATGAGACTTCCACGCAATAAGCATTTTCTCTTCTGACAATTGCTCCGTCGACAATATCTCGTTCGTCGGATCCATGAGAATGTCAAGAAGCTGTTTGCGGGAGTCTACGATAACGTGTTTAGTTAGGTTATCACGCATCCCAAATCTACCCCAAAATGAGTTTAGCATTAGCTTTGCCAGGCTCCGTAGACCGGGGTTATAGCTAATCTTACTAGGGTCGAGACTTACCCCTTCTTTCAGTTTAAAATCTTCCACATACTTTTTTTGTAAATCATTATTAGTGCACCATGAAGGCCAGCCACTAGCTTCCACCTTCATTTTTAAAAAGTTGTTAATGTACGCTGTAAATAATCCACCGGTCTGTTTAATAGTGTTATACTTGGAAGTAGAATATTGCCATATTTCATAGATTTTCTTTATTTTGTACCCTTTCGAGACAGCTAGTTTAAGTTCGCATGCCACCCATGTGCCCGTGAACTCACGATCGTCATCGGCTGTGTGTAAACAATCTGTTTGACACTCTTCTTCAGCGCATGAGCGGCACAAAGAGAAAAATAGTTTACCATTAACTCTTTGCGGTAAAACAGGGTGGTACAAGTTTGTTGGAGCTAAAACTGTGCACTTAACTAAACCCTCTACACTATCTAAACTGTTCTGTGGCCCTACAAGTTTCAGACAAGAGTCACCGACCAAAACTTCTGGTACGCCTACGGGGTACTCGCCATATTTATTAACATAGGGATAAAGACTACATACGTCCATGTATTGTATCTTTTCCCTCGGAGATGCAACGTAGTGAGTTTTCACGCAGTTCGTACGGCCCCCAAAGAAACTATCACGTGGCTTCAAAGCCTCTGTATGTCTGTCTTTATGTTTATTAATGAAAATATTAATAGCCGGGTTGTCTTTGCGCATTTGTTCAAATTGACACTCCCACATGATAGTTAATTTAGCGCCTGTTGAGCGCAGCATATTATCCTTGTGTAGAGTGTTCTCGTAACGTTCTCTCATCGTTTGTTGCGATTCACCTATAGTTGCATCTCTGTCGGGAAAACACCTTGGGCACCCATGCCATATGCATCCGGCCATTTCATACAGGTCTTCTGAACCGTCTTCGTTTTTATAATAACCGTCCACTTTCATGTTTCGAATTTTATGTTCGCGGTTGTTGTGCGCGCTTTGAATTGTTATATTTTTTTCTTTAGCTACCCACTCAATCCACATACGACCCACAAACGATGCATTCTCAGCTAATCTGTAACCACCCCTTGGTATGATAGCAATAGTATCTTTCTGTAGAAAATTTTGCTGAAAAACAGCCATGCACGCTCCAGCTATGGTAGTAGCCTCCCACACGGGATCAACATTATTTTCAGCTATGAAATTGGCTTGAAATTTGAGACATGCCTCGCGGAGTATATCGACATCGCTGATGCAATACTCTCTCAACTCTTTTTTGAAATTAAACACGTAATTGCTGGCTTTTTGTTCTGTATGCCATTCTAAAAATGCATCTCTATCTTTTTCCGACATCGAGTCACAGCCGTAAAATTCAGTTCCTGGTAGGTCGCCTACATAGTTATAGTTTTCTGGTTTGTTAAAAAAGTGGGGGAAGAAACCTTTCTTGAATTTGTTTCCTAGATTCAAACATTTGGGTAAAGCCGAAAGAGGCATTGGAAGAAAATTTAAAGAGTCTTTAAAAGTTAAATTTTTACTGTTAAACATCATGAGTTTAGATCCGTTCATGATTATTTTTGGTTCCATTTTCAAAACGTCCACCATGTAGCGAAGGAAAAACTGGCCATCGTAGCTTTTGAGATTATGTGCGAGAACTGTTGTTTCTTTAACATTAGTTGACATTTTCTGAATATGTTTAAAAAATTCAGCGATAGGAGTTTCCCCGTCGAACACTTGCTGCCTGTCATGGTTAGGAGAGCATTTTGAGCATCGCTGTCCTATGGGTAACTCAAAACAAAACAGACACACTTGCTGCATTACGAGCAAATTTGGTACGTGTTCCTGTACTGATGATGCCATACCCTTAACAGGTGTACACTGAGTTGCCTCTATATCGACGAATATTAAAACCCTATTCCTACCCTTCTTGACTTCCTCTTTCTCCTTAGGGATCATGAAACAGTTATGATTTCCCACATAATGTTTCTTACAAACACTACACTGGTTCTCGTAGCAGGTATGAACCTTACGGTCCCGCGTGTTTGCGTATTTATGGCAAGTCTTGCATAAAAAAAGTGTATCACAAATACTCCTGCCACAACTGAAATGTCCTGGCTTTTTATGATTCTCAAAACAGTCTTGACCGTTAAAATATAGAGAACACTTCTCACAGTGGATTTGAATGGCCGTTCGAGAACCAGTGCAGTTTTTGTTCCGACACTTTTTACACGTATTTTCACATATATGTCTGTCTGATTTGTAAGATCTGACCAGACATTCACGGCAAAAATATTTGCATGAGAAAGCGCCAGTTACGCTAAGAATAGTATAGTAATGCTGATTCTCCTCATCCAAAAGTAGATCTATGTTATTTCGTGGATGCTGGGCCGTTGAAGGAGGACCCCTGAAAATGATCGAGCTACCTAAACAGTCATTAAATACTGTTATTTGATATTCATCTAAGTGAGTTTGAAACTTTTGTATTTCAGGGATACCTCCTCCGTCGGTTTTCGTCAAATCAACATTAGCCTGCTTGCACAAACGCATGGCCAGATCGAGTTGCTGTGGTCTACCCTTTTTTATGTACATTAAAGATTTTGAATCGGCCGTATGACTCGCTACGCCTACGGCAAGAGCACGGGCTAGACATAGCTTGTCATTATTTACAATATTTACAATGCTTTTTTTATTGTGACAGTGTGTGGCAATTGATGTGTAAGAAGGAACTGTTGAGTGACCCTTTCCTTTCGGTACTTCTATGTACGTCATAATAACAGTTAGAGGGCCTGCCGTCAAAAAACTATCATTACTCTGGACCACCTTGTCCACCTGCTGAAGCAAGACTTCTGCGTCGAGCTGGTCCCTTCGACGGAAAGACACGTTAATGGGTTTTCCAGTGTCTAGTTTACTATGTATTTCCATACCCACAACATCAAAGGGGTTGTGTTTGGAGCTTTTTAAAAACTCTATTAAGTTATTGAAAACACCTCGTAGCCATTCGGATGTAAATTCCAATGATAGGTTTTCTGGGACGTTGTCGATGGTTACACTTGCAGAGAAACGGCTTCGTTTAAATTTATCATTTTCAACTAACCATTGGTCATTCACTTTAAAACCTCGACCATTACCATTTTGAAATGTGAAACCATTGGTAAAGCCAGTAAGAGAGCTGTTATTTGTTTGTCTGACGTATGAAGGACCGGCTATAGGCAGAACTATAGCTGGTTGGTCGACAAACGTATCCGTCTGTGAAATACCTTCTAATAGTTCACCAAATTCTTTAATGAGATTAATCTGCGGCTCGGGTGCAGGCGTACCCGTTAGCTCATTAATTACTTTGTCAAAATCAGACTGAGTTAGATCTGAGTAAATGTACTGCGGAATAGTACGATTCAACTCTTCAGCTAGATTCTTAACGGCATTTTCATCGCAAGAGCTCGATAAAAATTCTTGTGTAAATGTTTTACTATTATCAATCGCCTCTGTACTCAACCTAAGCTCATTTAACACTTCATCTATGGCCGAGAGTTGTAAAGAGTCTTCTAGAAATTCTTGTGTAAATGTTTTACTATTATCAATCGCCTCTGTACTTTCCCTAAGCTCATTTAACACTTCATTTATGGCCGAGGGTTGTAAAGAGTCTTCTAGAAATTCTTGTGTAAATGTTTGACTATTATCAATCGCCTCTGTACTCACCCTAAGCTCATTTAACACTTCATTTATGACCGAGGGTTCTAAAGAGTCTTCTAGAAATTCTTGGGTGAACGATTTTGTGTTGTTCAGTGCCATTATTATGTAGTAGGTACTGCGCAGTCCGATATTTTCAAAAAAATTTTCACCTATAGCTTCAGGTATCTTCAAAATTCTTCAATTCCTCTTCGAAAAAAGAAAAAAACTTCAGATACGAGCTTCTGAAAAAAATATAAAAAATTATTACTAAAGCACTCTATGAAAAAATACTGGCTTGCAGTCTGTAATGCAGCTCAACTTCTCCAGAAATAGTCGAATATTTTCAAAATAAATTTACCTTCTTCAAATATCTTCAAAAACTCTTCAAAATCTCTTCGAGAATATTATGTTTAAAAGAAAAAAGGCTACCGAGACGGACTTCTGAAAAAAATATATAAATGGTTACTAAATCTTTCTATGAATAAGCCCTTGCATTTTTTTAAAACTATTGATAACCAGGCAGACTCCAGTCGTGAGTCGTGAGTCGTGAGTCGTGTGACAAGTCACAGGCTGTCAGACTTCAACGAGTTTTTTGGATTATTGTAGAACACATACTTTAACATTGCTTTGCTAAAGTAACTTTATAGAACTTATTGAATTTTGAAAAACTTATAAACGTCTAACATGCGTATGATTTTATTCTGACTGGTAAAACAATTAAAACAAATATAATTTACAGATTTTTTTTCAGCCGTAGAGTTCAAGCAATATGTTTACACTAGCGGCTAGGTGTCGCTAGTTGAAGTAGTTCATGTTTTTACGCGGTAAAGTTTTCAACGGTTTAGGAATGATTTATAGTTGAATGCTATTGTGTAATTATTTTTTAGTGATTGTTTATTACTGTCATGCGTACAATAGGAAATGACGTTTACGGTAACAGTAACTTAGATAAAATAATTAAATCTTTATGAAAAAAACGATTCTACAATTCGTGCAACTTGATAGGACTGTGCGCAAATAAAAAAGTCTCAAGTTTGTGAACCCCTAACAAAAATTTTCATAGTGTTTATTTTAACGATATGTTGTAAAATAAATTGCAAGTCTTTTGTGGCTTATTAATATTTAAGAGTGCTTTTTCTTCAAAAGTAAAAAATTTAAATCAACTACATTGAATGTGTAAAAAATATAAAATACAAAATAAAATAAATAAAACAAAAATTCGAATAATAAACATGAAAAATCAAGACCATTTTCGACTTACCCAATGGATGGAATCTTGTTGGAAAAAACACTGAACTCACAGCGAGACACACTTGAAGACACACACTCGGACAAACTCGTGACGACACTGTCTTGAGACACTTCAGAAAACTGATGATTGGTCTACAAAATCACAGGTCTTTTATAGTCAGCTAGTCACCCACACCACTATTCATCCCTTAGAAAAATATAATAGTGTTGGTTGAAACAGGCCCTACAATGCTTAGCGTGCTACGACACGTTCCTACTTGCAAAAAACATCTTTATTTTAAATTTTTGGTTGCGTTTTTTTTCTTTATATGAAACACCAGACTATATTTTTCAAGTTGTATGTATGTTTCACCCTTGGAGATTTATCATAACCGTTTTGAACGACCTAATTATACCGAAAAAAACACATTTAACTCACATGTTTCAAAGAATGGGGTTACTTACTTCAGGTTACTTGAAATATATCAGTAAGTTTGTACTTCAGAACCATTTTTAATGATCGCTGCCACCCCTCTGTATTAGTATAAACGTTAAAATTATAATGATGTATTTAAAAAACATGATCAAAACTGGCAATATTTTTTTTCACGTTCAGTTTATCCAGCTATTGCTGTACATCTTTTTCGTAACGTACTTAGAATAGAAGGTGTTTTTAACAACAATAAAAAAGTACCTATATCTTTTTTTACAAGTTAGTCTGTTATTAAGCTCGATTTGTTTATGATGTATTTGTTATTAAATAATTAAAACATATCAGGGTAAGATTTTTTTCTTGTCTGAAATGAAGACAGTTCAGTTCATGAGTTGACTACTAGATGACCTTTTTGGTGATATTTTTGAGAATTCTAGCGCGAAACGGGCATTGGGGTTGACAGTATGTAGAGCCTCTATTAATTTTTTTCAAACGGCCGTTAACGAGGAACAACAGAGTCATAGCGCTGACTAAGAGCATAACAAGAACATTTCATTTGAAAAGAGATTATCTCCCATTCAACAGTGTTGATTGAAAACAACATCAAGCACAGACATGATTTTTCGATCACTCACCCCCTATAATAGGGCCTATATCTCAAAAAAGTGAGCTTTTACCTTAACATTACAGTTGAAAAGAAATGCTCACACATTCAATCTTGCCAAATTACCTTAACTTAAGCTTAAGTGTCTCACTCAATCAATAGGAAATTCCTATCAGATAAACAACCTGTGGCAAAAACAATTTTAATCTCTAAGAGCCTAGCGTGTACATTTTAAAATGTGTCTTTCATATGAAAAAAGAAAAAAATATCTCCCATTCAACACTCTTGTTTGAAAAACAACAATTACAGACATGATTTTTCGATCATCGACCCCTTATAATAGGGAATATAATATTATCTGACAAAAGTAAGCAAAACAAGAACCCTAACGCTGCGTCTTTTATTTAAAAAGAAAATATCTCCCATTCAATAGTATTGTTTGAAAAACAACAAATACAACATGATTTCTCGATCACTCATCCCCTATTACAGGGCCTACATCTCACAAAAAACTTGCTTTTACCTAACATTTGAAAAGAAATACTCTCTTATTCAATCTTGACCAATTACCTTAACTAGAGCTAAAGTGCCTATCACTCAATCAATATAAAATTCCTATCAGATAAACAACCTGTGGCGAAAACAATTTTAAGCTCTAAGAGCCTAGCGTGTAGGTGCATTTTAAAATGTGTCTTTCATATGAAAAAAAGAAGAAAAGATCACCCATTCAATACTCTTGTTTGGAAACAACAAGTACAGACATGATTTTTCGATCATCCATCCCATAACAGGGAATATAATAGTATCTGACAAAAGTGTGCCGACTTGGTTGAGAAACGATATCAACCTCTCGTGCAAAAGCTCTTTTATTAATATTTGATATATTTCACTATCAAGTATATTACTTTAATATATTATTACTCTTTGAATATATTATATGAGAAAACATCTCATAGGCAAAAACGAGTACATGATCGCATTATAGGCATGTACAGACATGTTTACCTCCCAGATAAACAAACTGTCTTGTTTGAGAAAACATCTCATAGGCAAAAACGAGTACATGATTTTTCAATCACCCACCCCCCTCAGGATGAGTGAGGTAAACAAACACGGAGGCAGACAAAAGGGACTCTGTTTGCCCTATTTCAGACAAAGGGACTCGCATTATAGGCATGTACAGACATGTTTTCGATGAGTCCTTCGCCGCCGCCTCCATCCCTCGTGACGCCGCCGCCCCCCCCCCCCCCCCCCCCCTCCCCTCGTGACGCCGCCGCCCCCCCCCCTCCCCCCCGTGACGCCGCCGCCCGGGGGGCACCCCCGGGCCGACGCCGCCCCCCCCCCTCCCCCCCGTGACGCCGCCGCCCGGGGGGCACCCCCGGGCCGACGCCGCCGACACCACGCCGCCGCCGCCGGGGGGGCTTCAGGACGAAATTATCTCATTTTATTAATCAAAAGGCTTCTTGGGATGAATTTATATATGCTAATTTTTTTACATTTCTATCATACATTATTCAATTATCATTATCCACTTGGGTAATTTATATACTAATTACTATGCAAACTATGATTGACAGCTTACATGAAAAACCACTTACAAAACGACCTTGAGTGGGGGTAGCTGTCCTATCCGGGATGACCTTGAGATTATGCAAATTAGTCTTATGGGGTAGTCCATTCTACTCACTATAATGTATGCTCGGAAAAACGTATACGAAAGTCCTAACACATTTATGACATATATTTCCAATATTTTCTCGTATTCCCCAAATATATCATTGCTAACTTATTTATTCGTATAGGTTCACCCCTGCATATAAAACCGGAGAGCAGGAAACCAGAGCTCACCTCACATTGCATCACGAATCTCGATATCGCTGCGTTCTTTTCCTCAATCATCTCAACGCATGTCGCAGCCGAGGTAAAGAAAAGTCATAAACTTGTGAGCAACGGATTCTTGGATTGGCATAAAGATGATCTCGATTTTTTGGAATTCTCAAATCGTGTTCCTTCCTTCAGGAGCATGAACTCGCAGACGCACAACGTCAGCGTCGCTCGTTGCTACAACGCACCAACCAAGAAAGTACCAACCAAGAAAGCTATCTTTAAATGCATCCAATTCTTACTAGGAACTACCCTGAGTGACATTCCAGCGTACCTAAAATTATTACCAAATATTGAGTAGCACATACGATAAAGGCAAACGGCTTGGCAAATTGTACTTTGCGATAAGAATTCCAATAATAATTGTCTAATGCGTGCGTGAAATGTTTACCCCAATCTTCTCACTAAACACAAATTGTTTGATCTAATACTGGTCGAAATAACTTCACGAACGAGGTCCTCGTCACTTAGACAACCAATTCCAAAGCAGTTTTTCAACGCGACTGCGTATAACTTGTTGCTTCTTAGTTGTATACCGTGCATATATCTCAGCGGAGGTAGGTGTGAGAGCATCTCTTTTCTTCTGGACGGCCGTCGGTGGCTGTCCTCGCTCAGCCTTCTGTTTGTGACGTGTCTCTGAGAAAGCGACCCCCTCCCCTCTTCGAAAACCCCTCGGTAACAGGTGTTTCCACGCTCAACTGCAACAGCTCGAGGAAGCCATGACGTGGCACCGGTTCTTGTAGCACCGTAACGATATTTCCTTCGCTTGCACGCTCGCTAGTGTGTAGCACGTGGAAATGGAGGTGAGGAATCCGGCGGCCCTTTGCTTTGCGTGAGGTCTTATACACTCTGGCTATATATACACCCTATTCCGCTTTGCAATCACTTTGAGTTGTACAGTCGAAACATTGACTAGTAAACACTTATTTGACCGATGACGAACACAAGGGAGGATATCAATTTATCATATGTTTTAATAAGTATCAGCTTTCACTTTCGCTTTCAGTTTGAAATACGGTTGTTAGCTACAGTCGGGTCAAACAAGAGACGAGTTATCTCATATCGCTAACAGGTCGTTTTGTGCATCAGTAATCATTTTTTTAACAGATCTGCTTAAATCCAATCGTAAGTCAGTGTTCGAATCGCCGCCAAACCCCCGGTCTTTTGACGGCATGGTAACGGTAGGAAATATTTGAGGGACAAGCCGGAGAAAATGATTCTTCTCTGTCTGGACCCGACTATAGCTTGTATGGTGTGTCCCTTGCCATGGTACGAGCAGCCTCTCTGTCTTCAAAATGTCCTTTCAGTTAAGAGGAGCATGTTTGCCATAACTTCGTACAGCAGGGAATGTGCACAAAAAATGTCGATGGTTTCTCGAGAACTAACAGACTGTACCAGGAAAACTGGGGGTTCTCCTCCACGACGCGTGCTTAGACAAAATCCGGTACACCCGATCAACTAACAGGAAAATGGGTGGAATATGACATCCCTCTGTAATATTGCTGAAGTTTCTTGTGCAGGTTTTGTAACATTGGCTCTTGCTTTCATAACAACAAACATGTCTATTATACCGTTGCATTAACATTGACCTAAAATGTTTTGTTTGTCGGTATGTTTACAGCATTATTTTCAGTAGACCTCTGAATGCAAATGGAAGTTATTCAAATGAAAACCACAGCAATGTTTTCCGGTTCCGAAAACCCGTAAACGTATAAAGGCAAAGAGAATTATAAGAATATGGCTTATACTCATATATTATTCCAACTGATGTAAGTAGGTCAAATTCTTACTTTTTGTCATTAAAATTTAAGGGGCTAAACTGAAAGAACTACCTACGTCGGAAAATATTTTTGTATTATATTTCAAAATACGTTGAGCTAGAAATAGCCTGCAGCTATGAAAAGCGCACTAGTGTACTTATTATAGTGATTGCCTTATATAAGTTTATTTGCATCTTTATAAAATCCCATTTTTCTTATAAATATTCATCGTACGTTTTTAAGAACAAAGACCCGGCCGACTAGTTCTCATTTTTTCTCGCTGCTTTAACTGTATATGCGTTTCTCTCAAAGTCAGCAAAAATTCTTTCTCGCCTTCTTTCAAGACTGAAAAAACTGTGCAAAGTCCATGGAACCTTGGGAATTTCCAAAGCAAAATTAAAACAAATTAAAGCTTTTAGCGAACTCGGCTTTAGCGAAGTTAAAAGATTTTCGTTTCTGTTATTGAACCTTTGAGGTTCAAGAAAAATATCTTAACGTTCAGTTTCCAATTCGTTAGACCACCCCGCGTAATTCTGTCGTCTTGCCTGTTTCTTTGACGTTCTTCTGAGCTCCATTCAGCCAGCGCTGGCAATACGTTCCGGGCAACCGACATGAAGTAGGTACCGCACCTTAGGCTACCTGGCGCTGCTTTCATATTCCGCTGGCAATTGCGGCTTGAGGACCCCGTCCAGGCCAATCGAAAAAGTCTCCACGTCTTGGCCCAGATTTCAGCCATAAAAGCGTCCGCTCAATATGCGCATGACCATCTTACGCTCCGCGACGTTGTCTTTGAAAGAAGTAAACGTCTTGTAGCTTTCCGCATGCGAAACCAACCTCTCAATTTGAATATTATTCAATCTGGTGAATTCAAGGGTAAACATTTCAAATCTTTTGTGGATAAAGATTTTAAAATAAAACCGACCTATCTTTTAGAGGAGATGTCTCGAAACCAGCTACACAAATGTGAAGAAACATTTTTATTTTATAATTCCAAAGGAAAGATACATGTTTCAAGGAGTAGAAAATTAAGTTTACGAGCAAACATATCACAAGAGAAATGATTTTCCACCCACCGAGTCCACACGACACCCAATTCAATCACAATATAGATGCAGCTGTGTAATTCAAGATATTCATCTTTACCATTTGCTCGGCACCAGCTTCCCGCCCCACTCCTGGTCCTGGAGTCCCGACCCATTTATCTTCATTACGCGCTCAACCATACGCGTGCACACCATCAGTGATTGTTTTGCAATGAGCGTCGTGCTCGGATCCCGGCGTCGCGACGCCTCCAAGGACAGGATGACACGTGGCAAGCCACACGCTACAAACGCGCTGCGGTCTCGCCATGCCTTGCCGAACTGCTAATCCTTAGTCCTGCTCCTTGGTCTTTAGTCCTGGCTGCTCCTTAGACCGCAGGACCTCCTTTCACTATATACAGAACGCTGCTATAACTCGAAACTCTCATTGTGTTTTGTGCGATGTGTTCTCGTCTTGACGGGGGCCGGGAAGTTTGGAGGGGGAGGGGGGGGGGGGGGGTGGAGGGGGGGGGGGGGTAATGTAGTTGGTAGCTGGTGTTAGCCCGTTGTCTCGTCTGCTGTCATACTTTGGAATAATGCAACATGCACAAACCTCTGCGGATAAGCGTAATTATTCTTGTCTTGGGAGTAATCTTGGGTTTTCCGCCACACTCATTAAGATAAACTAGTGAACAGAGCACCAGTTGTTTATTATGTATTATGTAATAAGAGTAAAGGATCATGAGAGTGTTGATGAATTTGTCGGCTTGCCTTGTCTCTTATCGTATTGGTGCAAAATTACGGGATTTATACTGTTACCATTTATGAGCTCGGGTTTAAAATCCAAAATTGATGTGAAATATTATTTGTAAAATTGTAATTTGTAGCCTCATATCTCCGATTCCCATGTGGACAGCACTATCTCGATTCACATCTTCAATAAAATGGGAGTCGTTCGTCATTTTGTATTTTTTTATATACACCAGCGACGATGGTTTCAGAGCTGAAATCTGTACACAAGAAATGACAAGTTTCATTTATCGTCTTGATTGACTCGAACTCGTCGCGATCAAATCAGTCAGAGCCGCCCAAGTTCTAACAGAGCTGACTGGTTGTTTTTGGCGTCTCCAGCATTTAGTAATTATAAACGTTTGCCGGGTAAAATGGATTGCCTGGAGAACAAACGTTGACAACGTCGACGTCACGAGTTGATGTTCATCAGGTAGATGTCGCAATGTCCCTTTATGTACGCGACGAGAACAAAGAACGTTTTTGTTCTTTTGCGCGTAGCACGCTTTGTTGTTTATGATTGTTTCTTGTTAAAAATATACTACGATGGTCTCGTGCAAATTAAATTAGAAGCTGCACAAATGTAAACGTTGATGAAAAGGTAAAATTAAGCGTGGGGTTTGATTTCGCTGTCGCAATTGAAATCAAACGAAGAAAACTGTTGTCTTCTTTATCATCATAATTTACCTACCCGATCTGCGTTCTCAATTACCGGCGTTGCCAATTTCAAAGCAATATTGTTAGCAATTGCATTTCGCTAAATAGAGATGGGATTTCATTTTCACAAAGGGCACGCCATGAAAGCCATTCAGTACCGTGCATTTCGAGCCATTGAAAATTCGATGGGTAAAATTACGCAGTTACAGGAAATTTTCATTAGCAAAGTCATGCAATAACGCAAATCAAGGCAATCTACGTCACGGATCGTTGCACAGGGGTATGGTGGTACAATCAATGGCATATTCTGCTAATCAACGAAGCGAGCTCAGCACTGAGCAGCATAGATTTCATAATAAAATCGTAGACGAGATCTTTGTTCTATAGATTAAGAACCATTCTTTTTCAACGTTTATCAGTTTGTTAGCATTTTAATAACAATTATCCAAAAATCCGATAGTAGGCAGATTGATTTGTTAGTTAACATTCCAAAGCTTTACCCAAACCAATCCCAAACTATACATTCATGGTACAACATTTATATCTATAAAAACACGCAACTGAAGTATCAGTCTATCTGTTGTTCGTTTTTACCTGTTGTTTGTTGTTGTTCGGACGGTCGTAACCGACGGTCTCACATATTGTATAAAATAATTTCCCGTTTTAAATGTTGGCGTAAATGTAACTCTAGCATCATTGCGCGACAACGAACACGGAAGCTTGTTTCCCGTTGAGCACGAGGCTAGCAGACTAGTTAGCGGAGCAAGGTTAGGTAGCAAAACTCCACATGCTGCTGCTAAAGTTTCGAGTACATATACGAAGCACACCACAGCGCGAAGCGTTTGCCTAAGCGCACGACGACCTGTTAGCGCTTCTTAGCGCTGCTTTTTGGGCCGCGCGGTAATAAGTTATCTGGCCGCGACACCTCGGGGCTTAATCACGCCGCGTGTGTCCCCCCGGGGTACGACGACCCCAGCGAGCTTGTCTGGGCTCGTGTGCTAGGGGGGGTGGGAGGGGGCAGGACGGCGACGACGCTTAAAACTGTCCGTGAACGCCGCTAATTACGGGAACTTCGGCAAACGCATGAGTTTATCGTTGGAAAACCTCGACGGGGTCATTCTTTCAACGTTTAACCATGCGCTAAGACGCGATTGTATGACTTTGGCAACTCCGTTTTGGGAATGTTAAGTTGAGGTTTGAGGTATACACTAATGCTGAATTTGGTTAGGTATGCGTTCGATAAAATAGTTGTGTGAAGGGTAAACTGTCAAGACGGGTTCGTCCAAAGCATGGCGAGCAAGTTTCGCAATTGGTAATTTGGCTTCCTATTTAGGTTACATAACTCAGTCGTGACGAGCAGAAACCGAGAAACTTTATAATATAGGAGTAGTTACCTTTCATGTGCACGACGTTTAGATGGGGAACTTGACTCGAGATGACTCGATTGCAAGTGGAGAGAGTCTGCACTGCCAACGAGCGTTCTTCCATCGAACGAGTCGGTTGTTCCATGGGTTGTTCTGAAGAGCGGCATTGGTTGTACCAGTACGTATTACCTCGCTGACTCATACGAGTGGAATAATAATTATTGTCAGCGAAGTGAATTGAAATCTACAAACCGCGGAACTTCGTTGGAACCAGGGAAATTTATTTTTGGTCTCGCTTTTCTTCTTCGATGAGGTTGAAAATTTCCTTCACGTAAATATGCAGGTGAACGGGTTGAAAATTAGCGAAGAGAACAATTTATACAATGAAGACGCTGCATGAATTTCCCTATTCGTCTTTTCGATAAATGTGCACTGCGAAAATATTATAATTTCTCAGACACAAACAGAGTTTCGCTATACCTACACATCACACGGCTGCGATCCGTCGCTATATCTGTATAGCGTTAATATAACTAGGAGAAATGTGTCCACAGAAAGCAGCTGCTGTAAATTCTTGCCGCGCTTCAAGTTTAAACCACCCACATTTGAATTTCAAGTGCCAATTAATGCTTCGCTGGGTTTCAATGGTAACTTCTTGTAAAACACTACCCTTGGTTATGTTATCCACCTTCCATACTCGGAGATAACGAATTTATAGAGAGATATTCTACAATTGCCACAAATGAGGACGGCATGTACTAAACATATTAAACGGTTTCGTATGTCTAATTTACGACAACGGCAAAGGAGTAAAAGTTTCATGGCACAGGACTAAGACGGCAAGACCATGACCATCGTAGCACTGAATTAGAAGAGTTCGCTAAACTCCGAATGGAATTGACATGGTCTTGACTCGACTCTCGTAAGAGTCGACTTGGCTCCATGGCTCCATGGCTATTTTAAACTGCTTCATTTCGCAGGCTTTGGGAAAGTGAACCGGAAAAATGAGGAGTCGTTTGCGAAGTATTCTCACAATTTACTATACACTTGGGGAAGGCGCTTCCATTACAAATTGCCTCGACTCCATCTATGACATTGTTATTGGTCAGGGAAAATGCAAGGAAAGTAATGGCCAGTCCTCTTTCGCAGCCCAAGGATAAAACTTAGAAACAAACTCACTTCAGCTGTGGGGATATTGATTTCGCTACTTAAAATACACGCCACAACAAAAATCTGTTGATCTGTACGTATGACTGATTTTTTAGGTATGTCTGACTCATTTCCATCAATGGCAGATAAATATGAATACATTTTGTTAAAAGTATGGTAGCACGCCATGCTTGGCGACATAAAGTACATTTGTGGAATTGATATTGACCGCAAGCTTTTCATAAATCACAACGTCTGGTCTATATATGAATTGCAAATTCGGTTACCTGTTTCGTCGACCACTATTCATCTGGCCATTGTAATTCATTTCCTATATTTTTAATCCAGCTCCCAAAAATTGTGATTTATGAAATGCTAGTGGCCAATTTCCTGTTTCAGCAAGAACCATGCAAGAACCATTTCCCTTGCAGATCTATTCCTCGCCTCCATTGCGAACTGACCGCAATTATTTTCCAGCTTCGTCGCCTTCGCGCGTTTAATGACTGTCGGGTGTAACTGTAACTAATGCTCCCAGCACGATTTGGGACCGCCAGCCTCTCGGTCTCCATCCGTTCACGCGCGAGCGCCTCCACGCTTTCCCGGGCGAAAAGCTACCGGTCCATTGTTCGCTCCCATTCGAATCCACCGCGAACGCCGTCCACGTTCGCACCTATCACTCACTAACACGCGTGTAATTAGCCGTGGTCCCGCGCAACGTGTCGGCATTTACATACACCTCAGTAAACGCGTGGTTTAGATTTACATGCGTGGGCTTACGCATGGCGCCGGGATGCGTCCACGGCAAATAAACGCGCCAATTATTAATACCGAGCCGAGGCGAAATAAAGCTGCAGCGGCTCTTCGTTCGTTCGCTGGCTGGCGCACTGTTGCCTAGGATATTTATCCACGAGGGATGATTAGGAGGCAACAACGCACAACCGGCTTAGCTCGAGTTGTGCGTCTAAATCTAATCTTGGCAAACGCCTCCGCACGTGCCGTTCACGTTGCTGATCCACAGACGCCCATCTTCTCCAACGGCGACGCGAAGCAAATCTGCTGCTCTGTTTATAATAACACCCATGACAACGACTGTGCCGTGGATACAGGAGATTTCGCAGCAATGGAGACGGGGAACGTGTACGGCCCTCGGGGCTGGTTTCCGCTGATGACCGTGGATTTGGTGACATCGCGTCGAAACCCACGGCGATTTGCTGTGTGTATTTGTGTCCGTTTAATCTGTCGGATTCCAAAACAATGCCGTTTACCGGTTCGATGACGACCGCTGCAAGTACCGCGAGTGGTTCGTCGATCGCGATGCTAATTTTAAGCATTCTGTGTGTGCGACGACAGATAGATTGTGTTAATGTTGTGGCTTTATGTGGAATCGCGTCAAATGAGGGAATGAGTTTCCTCTGCAGATATTGTGTAGCCATCTAAAGCGCGAGCGTTTTCGCGGTACTAATGACGCTCGAACGATATCTTGGGGTATGGTGGTGAAATGGCTCTAGCATCGAGGAAGATTTTGGCTAGGTACACGTACCGTTCGCAGACAAAAGGCGCACGCAAATTGCAGCAATGACAGGCGCCGTACCGCAGTGAGCTGGATACGCAGCTGACAAATCGTGCGCGCTTATATACCCGAGCTAGCGCCATCAGTCGCGGCGATGAGGTCGTTGTGCGTTCGCTGGGAAAGTACATGGCAAAGAGTCGACACCATTACACTGTGACACTTCTTGCGAAACTCGAGCCGGCTTGTTAGAAGAGTTGATATTTTAATTATTAGTTATTACATGGTTTGATGAAGGAGGTAATTGCTCGCTCGTTTTATACTACACTTCACTTATAAAATGGTCCGCATAAGACAAATGTTTTCTTTGCTAAAGTCGACGCCGTGTATAAAGTTGTCGCGTTGCTAAAGCAGGCACCGTTTTACATTGATACAATATTTTTTAACACCGAAATTCGAATGTCTTGCCAGCAGTTAGGAAAATCGAATGGCTCAGAGAGCAAACGGCGAACGTTTTAGAGGACCATTGGAGTTAGCAATGAAGCCTTTGAAAAAAGGCGACGAGTTTGAAACAAATGCTGCTATTCCACGGGCATCAAAGAGTCGTTGCCGTTTTCTTCTCACTCTCTTAATTGTTTTTATTGTTATGATAAATTGTTTTAACAAACGCACCCAACAGCGAAACGTCGTGAATGTACACGTCCCGTTCAAAAGAGAAAGTGTTTTCTTATTTCTTTGCCTGGCCATTCTGCTTTACTTCTTTTCAAGGCGCTTCATAAATGTACACGACTCATGGCATTCTTGATTCTTGTGATTTTAAATTGGATTACTGAAATAAAGAGAGCAGCGCTAGGGTTTAGAAATAAAAGCGCGTGAGAGAAAGCTGGCAAACAATTTTCCAGTCTCTATGGAGAATGCATGTTGAATGCTGAGGAGATGGTAAAGATATAAAATTAGAGGATTCCTATAATAAAGCGATATAAATGATGCAGTGCGCAGGCCGGATCCACTAGAATACGCCAATCCAATCCAATCCAACTCAATGTTTATGTATTTTTGCCAACCTCGTGCTATCGTCTCCCAAAACGTACGACTAACTTTAGACTCTGACGTGTACAATTACACAGACCTTCATTGGTAGGTACACATTACAATATGCAGTAAAGACGTGGTGTACATAACAATGTGTGCGACTGGAGATGAAGGGGTGAAGACGACTCGAGCACCAGTTAATTAAGAAACTGGGTGCCCGAGAACTCGCCTTGAGTGGCGGAATTGTTGGGCTGATTCTGACAATCTACATGCCAGACAACTCAGAGTATACCTAAACCTCTACCAAGGTTTACAACTACGACCTAACGTACAACAAATTTGTCAATTGAAAATCGAGCTTTAGCGAGCCAGCCAGTAGTGGGCACGTATATGTAATGAGCAATCTACCAAGTTTATTAATCCTGAGCCGCGCACAGAGATTCCACGATTTAATTAATTCTACGGTGCGCAGAAAGCAGCTTAATGACTGCATTGAACATAGTTTTGGGAGGGTGCAGATATTTTAGACAGTTTATCATTAGCGTCATTATAATTATTGCTATCTTACATTATAGATTCGTATAACAAATAACTTTACCGTTCTGCGTTCAAGATTTACGAGAGTTACTAACTCAAATGTGCGCCAAGCTGGAAAGTTGCTACTTGCTTATCAAAATCTGAGCGCCTCTCCCAGGAGTTTTGCCAGAGCCTCCGTTCAGATTTGACTAATGGCTTCTTACCAGCGTATGTATGGCATCATTCTGCTTCGTTACCGACCCATAACCAAGCGACCTTCCTCTGATATGCAGCCGTGAACCATGAACCATACGCTAAGGTGGAATTACCCCCTTGACCAACGAATATATCTACTAAACAATCGTTTGCAGGCAAGCATTTAGTGGCAGTCCCACCTAAATAGCTTACCTCTTAGGTATTCCTCATAGGTAGGTAATATACAAGGCTTTCAAATCATTACCTCCTAGGTAATATACAAGGCTTTCAAATCACTACCTCCTAGGTAATATACAAGGCTTTCAAATCATTACCTCCTAGGTAATATACAAGTTTTAACTAAAGTTATAACTTTCAAATCAAGTTATAATAAATTTGGTTCTTTGGTTAGTTGTGCTAAATGAAACCGTAAATATGGGAATAATTAGTTTCCATGGCTGCCTCATTTCTCCATAGTTACGGAGTAACCATAGAATAAAAATTATACTTATTTTATTTGAAAGCCTTAAATATATTACACATCTGTTATATTATCTAGGATGGTTAGCTATTTTGGTAGGGCTGTAACTAATATAGGTTGCCTTAAACAATGATTTGGTAGACATTCGTTGGGCAAAGGCGACCATTCCACCTTAACACAGAATTTGAAAAAAATGAGTCACGAAACCACCGTTATTTGCAGAGTCAATTTGAAAGCCCACCCATCGGATCGTTTTCGCGTCATCCGTAGCAAAGTGTGACAAATGCCAGTTATCAATCAATTGATTCTCAGCCCGCGAGCAAACGCCGTGCGTTTTGGGGCGCCAGCTCCGCTCCAGTAGCGCAAACGGCGGGCACATTTGTCAGCGCACGAGCTCTCAGAAGCAGTTACCGAACGCAATCAGATTTTATCGCCTCCTGCCTGGCGGAAGATCGCCGGCGTGAGCCCGCCAATAAACTCTCTCCTGTGCGGCCTTCCGCGAGGTAAACCTGGCCATTCACCACGCGCGCTTCCACGCGTGTCTCCAGCACACTGGCATTGACCTTGAACAGCAAGCATTCCTTGACGGATATCCGCCACTATTCAGCAACACGTCACACAAACCGAGAAATGGCTACAGAAATAGAATATAACAAATAATACAAATCTTCTAATCTAATTGATACTTAACGCCAATTGGTTGTTTATTGACTTCTATAGTACATAAGTAGTAACCTTGTTACGTCAAAAGTGTAACAACAAATCAAATACGTCAATTTACAAATACGTAGCAATGATTCTCTTAATGAGTAGACTGTGTACCGTAACATTTCTCCTGTGAGTTCCACAAATAATAACAAATAATAACCAATATTTACGCTTTTGCAGCTTATACCATGTTCACCGAGGAGTTTTTGCCCTGAGAGATACCAATGTGATTGCACACTAACTGTCACTGGTAAGTGATCCTAACATAACATGCTTCTAGCGATACCTGTTAGCACAACACTAAACAAAGCAAACAGGACCAAGATTCCAGGAAGTTACCCAATGAACTGTAATTTGTCTGTAACGGTGGGTGGGTGGGGGGGGGGGGTGTAGTCTTCACCGTCCCCTAGCACGGTTAGAGCGCCAACAGCTAGTTCCGGGTACGCATCATCCCGTTCCCCGTAAAACCAGGCCATAACAGCTGTCAGGATACGCGATCCGACTAGTTACGGCCCCGCAGCGAGCATTGCGAGGCGCGAGCACCAGGGATGAATAAGCAATGCCGCGCTAAGTATTGCTAAGTGGCGCGGTGCTGTAACCGTCGTGAGGCGAAAATGTATGCGCGAAACTCGACACGGGGCCGCGGCGTCGGTCACTAATGAAGGTCGCGTCGCTGTGATCGGTGGTTCGTTATTGTACTATCCAATATGGCAGGGACAGTGTATATCACGGGCTGGTCCAATTCCATGGTCTCTTGGATTATTGAGATTGTTATGTCTGCTCTGCTGGCTGCGTTCAGGGGTGACTGATCTGCGGGCTGCGTTCAGGGGTGTCTGCTCTGCGGGCTGCGTTCAGGGGTGTCTGCTCTGCGGGCTGCGTTTAGGGTGTCTGCTCTGCGGGCTGCGTTTAGGGTGTCTGTTCTGCGAGCTTCGTTCAGGGGTGTCTGCTCTACGAGCTGCGTTCAGGGTGTCTGCTCTGCGGGCTGCGTTTAGGGTGTCTGTTCTGCGGGCTGCGTTTAGGGTGTCTGTTCTGCGAGCTGCGTTCAGGGGGTGTCTGCTCTGCGAGCTGCGTTCAGGAGTGTCTGCTTTGCGGGCTGTGTTCAGGTAGGTAAGTCTAGACTGCGGGCAGCGTTTAGGGGCAATCGACAGTTATTTAATTATGATTCCATTAACTCTATAAATATAATTCAAGTACATTCATTCATCTTTTCAGGCTCCTAGTTGTTTATTTTTGTACTGACTCAACAAATCATGCATTAATTCAATATATTTTTAAGGTTTACGTATTACCATTATCAAGCCTATAAACGATTAGCACTCTTCTCTCGAGCATTTGTCGGACTCTAGCTGCATACTATCTCGTCGTCATGGTAATATGATATGAAAGTTCTGAACCTCCTCGGCTTTACAATCATCCTGGCTCAAGTCGTCACTAACTCCTGTCTTCATTAACCGGGTTTCATTGGATAGGAGTTCGGTGCATCGCCTGTTCTAGTCAAACGCTTTGAGTGCAGTTTTCGAAAATGAAGTTCAGGCATTCTTTTGGCATTATACGTGGGTTTTAGGAATGCATATTCATAATATTTTAAGCTTCAGAAGATATATGTTCTAGGTCGTCGCAGTTTTTGCAAACAGATTTATCTGTCACTCATGGGCGGAACTAGGCGCCCGCAGGGCCCGCGGCCGCGGGCGGGCCCAGGCCCGTCCACTTCCGTTGGGGGCCCGTTGGCCGAACTTAAATCAGCAACTCGTGAACATTTTTTTATGCAAGTCTTTTAGTTTTATGTTTCCTTATTTCCCACTTCACTGCAAATATACAATGTGTGAGGCAGACTGACCAAGTAAGCGGGGGGCCCCGTATCAGGCCTCGTCGAATTTCGTACCCTGAGGACCCCTCTTGATATAGATAGTGCAGGGTAAAAATTACAGAAAAAATAACAAAGCTATACAGAAAAACATCGTCAATACTTATCATTAGAATGCACCCATGTGAGCAGTTATAAAAGACAGGACCCTTTAGTGATTTACATTTTGAAAGTATCGTATGCTGTGATCTGAATCAAAATTTCCAGGCAAGGGTCTAGCCTGCTGATTGCAAAATGAAAATAATCGAGCTGCTTTTCCAAATCTGTCGCAGTTTGAAATATATTAAAACGCATAGATTCACTCGAAAAAATGACCATGATTCATAATTTTCTCGGAGGCTCCAAACCCTGTTGGCTTGAGGGGGGGGGGGGGCCTTCTCAGCCAGATCTGCGGGCGGGCCCGTGAATCGTGGTTCCGCCCCTGCTGTCACTACTGCATTAGCACATGAACAATGTCTCATAAGTGAAATGGCATGGCGTTTCGGTTGGTTTGCCACTTGTTTTACAGTGTTGGCCAGCGCACATAGAACACGATTATTTGCGATTTGTACACGGGCAACGTGTGGCCACATTACGGCCAGCATCCACATCTCTGCGCAGTGCTGCTCAGCGCTGGCGTCGAGTTGGCGGCATTGTTCACAACTCGTTCAAGTGAGAGGCAACGTGCGGTGATCGGACGTGGAAATTTAATGCTCGTGTTTTTTAAAACACGACACGATTGTCTCTCAATTTCGACCGAGCTTAACAACTCCGAGGAAGAGAGGAATGTGAAAGGACGACGAGCCGAAACGTAATAGTCGAGAAACGTCCGTTTCATAATAAATAACTTAAGGTGGTGCTTTTTTTGGAGACAAATGCAATAAAGATCTGACTCGTTCAAAACTATAGCAGCTCTGTTGTAGTTTAAGTTCATTCCTGGTTTATAATCCTGTTGCCTGCTTCATGCTAGGTTACCTTTTTACATCCTTTTTACATCCTCTTCATTGTGCCATTCTGACTCAGTGCTATCGACAGCGGTTAATTCACAGTGTGGTGGATCTCTAGTTTCACGACAGCCCGCACGAGGCGTGCGTGCTTCCTTTTGGGTTGCAATCGGTGAAAGTGGAGGAGCCTGGTCTGCTCTGCGGGCTGCGTCCAGGGGCACTAAGTTTTGTTAGAGCGTTCGAAAACGGATGGATGACTATTTAACCTGACCCTAGTATAGCCTCGGAGATTTATTTAGTTCTTCCTCTCGTCAATATAAATATTTGAAGTCTAGTTTCACGGGTTTTTATTACTTTGGTGTGTTGGGGCCATGTGACTTTTGCGGTTTCGACGGAAACCGCAGACTCACTTAGTTTTTTTAGGCCAGTGAATTGTTAGTGAGGACGGGAAACCCGAAACTGAATTCCAGGAAGATTTGTTTTTCACATGCCGATATTTTGCACCAGGTGAGTAGCGGAAGATTTTCCCACCGCTCTTCGCGCGCCCCCAGCTCTGCGACATGAGCATTATTTATTCGCCATACAATTTTCAAATCGCTTGCAGTTTTGAATTGGAACAGCGACGTCGCTCCGGGAACGCCGTCCGACAAAACGCGCGCCCGACAACAAGAGTGGCGTCGTTACATTGAACGATGGTCGGGACCATTTGGACGTCAGCGATTATAAATTAATATTGGACACACGTAGGAAATGGAGCGGAAGCGACAATTGCAAAAGAGAATCTATACTGTCCAGGTGTTTCCCGATTGCAACTAAAATAATTAGGTCACTCATTTTATGGAATTTATAGAAGTAAATTATTCATTTCACAGTACACTAACGGATATTATTAATATTCATCGAAATCGTTTTCAAGCACCTATCCAATTAGTTTTGCACTTCACTTCAAATGGGTTTCTATGATAAATGATATCATATTATTTTTGATATAGCTTGGGGAAGAATATTACTGGAAAGAATATCAAAATATTTTATTTAGACTCAATTTTCGCAACTCGAGGTATAGATCCATCTTTATGATTTTCATAAAGGTCGAAAGCGGAGGTTTTCTAGCGCTGCATCCAAATAACCTTGAGTGTTTCTTCTTATCTCTCTCAAAAGGGATATTTTATCACCTCAGCAATCCACCACGGAATTCCAAGAAGAGTAAGCCATGAACATTTCCATACTCCATGTGGCATACCATCGCGTGCCGGTCCTAAAGCAAGTCGTCAGCCGGTTCATAAGTCACCCCGTCAAATTTCCTGTGCCCAGCACCAGGACGCCGACGCCGACGTCCTTCCCCGGGCCGAATTATTGGACGCCGACGCCGAGACAATGCAATCGCTCGGGAGTCGTGTTGTTCCGGCACCCGTCGCGTGAACGCAATCGGACCGACGCCGACGCCGACGCGCCGCATATCACAACACGCGGTGTCTTTAATCTCGCCGCCCGGATTTGGTGGGAAGGGGGGGGGGGGGGGTCAGCATTGGCAGTACAAATGATGCGTGCCCGAGTACCGCTCGATGGACGAAAGGGATGAGGGCGATCTCTCGGACAGCGTGCTCTCGGTCTAGGGATGTGGGAGAGGTGCCGAAGGGTGCAGCAAGCCGTGTGTGGATAATGGAATGGGAGAATGCTGATGTTCACGAAGGCTGTTACTTCCTGCTGTTCTCCTCCTCGATGCCTCGGGTATGAGTCGTTCAGAGTAGTTCAGCGTGGATCAGAGTCGTCCTGAGTCTGAGCGAGGCTTGGCAGATTTTTGGAATACATTTGAAGTGAAGTATTATAGCTGTTTTAAAGCTTCAGTTTTGAGTAGTATTTAAAATTACTTTTTTAAAGTGCATTTGAATAGATATTATATAAGTTTATCTTTAAGTGCGTAAGTTATCAAATGCTTTTTGATACGCTTCTCCGTCACTGTTTTAAAGAATTAGATAACGATCTTTAAAACACGCTTATCTTTCTAAGCTATGGCAAAGTCTTGAGTTTGCCATAGATTCCCTAATGTTGGGATTACGCCCTAAGGCATATACTTTGACACTGAAAAGAGATTCTCGTGCGGCTGATTGACGACTGTCATGCCATATTAAGAGTTGCTCTTCTCAACAACACTACGCCGAGTTCTAAAAGTGAAATTGGCCCTTAAAATATCCTGAGATGTCATCCGTCTCTAATTATCAGCAAGATCTTCAATGTATACCTGCGCGAGAGAGTTCATTTTTACTTTCATTTACACAGTATTAATATGTGTGCCACTGTTGTCTGTTTTCTTTCCCTGTGTGCCAGCCAAATTCTTTCTCCGAGCGGAACCAGTTCGCCGCGTGGCAAAGACCAAGGTGACGCGCGGAGGCTGAGTGGCCAATCAGAGCGTCGCGGGATAAAGAGGGGGAAGGGAGTAATTAACGAGCGCCCTATCAATTACACGTCTGCGATTCTTTTGTTGCCGTGGCAACAAAGGCTGCATGGGTTCGATGAGACCCTCGACGGGCTGGCGAGATGGCACTTCATTTCTTGTATTGAAAGGCCGCTGAAATAGTAGGCTGCTTTGTTTTTCGTGAATCTATTTATTGTTAATACAATTAGTTTGTGATTTCATAGAGAGTAATTTGTATTTTTGTTTGAAAGAGACCTATAACTCGAGCACGGAATCACTGTGTTTGGTCAATGTCCATGGATTCATGGTGGATAGAATAATGGTACACAATAATAATTGTTTGGTGCAAAGCCAGAAATCAATAGCCATGGCCATTGTCAGTGCCAATAACCAGAACTGTCGGCACCAAAGCAATTATGCACAATATAATAATATGCCCACACTGGTCTACAACCAAGGGAGGAAATATACAAGCTGTTTCTCCGGTCGAGACGCCATGACAGTTCTAGCTTGCTACTGCACTTTTTAGTTTTTACTCCGTGTGGCAAATTATTTCGAGTGACTTTTTAACGACATTAATGTCAGAGATAGTAAACCAACATTACCCGCACACCGTTTGGCCTCAATTTAAACAGCGAACAATTTCCTCGAGTCCCCGGCAAAGAAATACGAGGTTAAGAGTCTACTCTTGTAGTGCGCTCCCAAACAGTTTACCCGGTGAAATAGACACTCGTTGCCACTCGAACTGCTCTGTGAAGACAGCGCCGCGATATTCCATACATCACCATGTGTGCAGTGTGAAGATGGCTGCAGCCCAGCTCGGTGACAGCGTTATTCGTTCTCTTCTCGCTGTGGGGAGTCAGTTTCACCAGCCGCACCGGCGTTGTTACTTATCACGTGCTGGAATGTCACGGCTTTGTTGACTTACGACGCGTGCACGTGCGCGAGGAAAACGACGGGGCTGTGGAGAAACTCACTTCACGGAAAAACGGGCAAAATTTATCGTACGGAGCGTAGCGACACTCATTTTCACAATTGAGTTTTCTTTACTTCTCTATCTGTAAATAGTTTATATCCTAGAATAAATTTGTCACCTGCTTTTTACCGTGGAATGTGTTATATACACGTTATACAATGTCGGCGGCATGGAATAAGAAAAAAGGGTAGGGTTCGAGAGTGTCTGGAGAAAGCGCGGTGTTGACTTGAGCTCGGGGCTTTAGGATATCGCCGGTAGTTTGGGACGAGGATGAGTAGCGGTTAGTCGTGGCGACGTCTCTGCCGGAGACCCACGCTCAGAGTGGGACTTTTTGGATATAAAAAGGAGACAGGAAGCCATTTATCTATTGGAAGGCTGGCGGAACAAGCGCTCTCGCCGCAAAACTTGCGCAGTGTTGGGTGGAGGTATATAGATAAGTGAAGTCTTCTGAGATGTGCATCTGTGATGGTCGGCCATGCTATAAGCCATCGTTTTTAGTCTGGTGAGAAATTGTGTACGAATTTCCAAGGCGTTACATTTTTAAACGCAGCTGGTCGGAAAATAAACTGTCAACCCGCCATGTGACAGCTGCAGGCCAACAATTATACACCGTCGCTAATTTGACCAAAATGGCGGCCACCATAGCATCTAAGCGCCATCTCCTCAAGGAGCACACATCTCCATGCAGACTAAGTAGACCATGGGGTGCATTGTTGCCGCTATCGTCGGCAAGTGTCTCGTTTTTCTGAGCTCTTGTGAGCATGCATAGTCAACGGTATCATGGCAAACAATAAAACGGTGGCGCCCACGGTGGATGATCGGAGAGCCTAGAGGGCTAGAAAAGTGCGGAAATCTTTCCTCGAGTGATCCACTAGTAGACACTTTGGCCATTACTGCCGCCGTACACGCTATGATATTAGATACCTTAGGCGGCGTCGAACGTGGCTATTTCCAAGGCGTTTCTGCAGCTCAAGCAATCCGGTGATGTATAGGTCCCTCTAGAGATTTACGCGTAAATAACTCAATCGTACTTGCGTGTTCCATGATTTCTGTCCTCTCGGTACGAACCAACGTGTAATAATTTTCACCGCTAAATTTACCTTGTGCACTTCTTGCACATACACTTGCCCCATTTGCTTCCGGTTTTGCTGACGGATCAATAGTCAATTACGGGTGCATCGTACATTATCCGTTGGGAATGAAACGACTTGCTATATTTAGTGTCCCGATGCACTTTAAAAAGGCTTTCTCGTGCACAACGCTGTAGATAGCGTACCTACGTGGCGTGTATTTCGCATTACAACCAAGAAAAACGAATGCGAAAGCACGGGAAAGAGACGGCGACGTCGCTAAAAAGTGCAGTCCATTCAACAACAAATCAATGAGCGGCCAGAAATGAGTTTCATTCATGCGATGATTTATCGCTGAAACGATAGTTATGACGGCGGAAAGATATTGATCCGAGATAAAAATAAAACCGATTATAGAAACATTATCTGTCAACGTAATATTACAAACGTTAGATAAATCTCTGCACCATGTTTCCGGTGGCAGCAATTTGGTCTGACCCCAATTCCTATAGGCATTAGTAACAGCACCGTTTTTCTGTTGCAAACACGACTCATAGATCCACATTACGGAGTCATGCATACACCTATATCGCATCTGCCCGCCAAGGGTAGCTCGAACGCTAGCCGATGAAAAGCTTGCTCGAAGGGTGTGCTCAAGTTTCATCTCTACGTGCTTGGAAAGCCACCGTAAATCTCCGAGTGTTTCTAGTATAGAAACTGCCAGTTCCACAGGTATCGCAAATGCATGCGGCGAGATAACAGCTGTCACTGTCAGTCACGTTTTTAGGACACAAGCTTATATTTATAGCTTACAGCTTTCAGTATTGGCATGCTCAATGGATTAAAGCAGAAGACTTTCTGCTTTATTATTCATCATCAGATAGTTTATAAAGCTGTATGGAATATATAAGGAACAGAACACGCTAAGCTGGCTCCTATATCAACATGACTGAGAAAATGCCATGGAAATTTCATGTAAGTTTAATTTCAAGCTACTTCACGTTTTGCAGTACGTGAATAATCCCAGACAATTTCTTTTAGTTTGCTTTTCTCTGCGATTCTCGCTGTCAAGTGTCTCAAAACGATAAACTGACCACGCCAATTATTTATTAACGTATACCCTTATTTATTCATTTGTGGTTCTAATTCTGTCCCACGTGAAGTTATTATCCAAGCCAGACATATTGAGAGAAATATATGTGCCACTAAATCAAACCAGCGTAGCGCAAGCGGCAAAGCTGTTTATAAATTTCAACAAAATCGAAAGTAGACAGCACGCTTATACCTTTAAACAACCATGTGAACTAACGAGTAATCAGAGGGAATCTCGCATCACACCTGCGTTTTCGTGCGCCGCAAACAGCTGCTGCGTCCGAAGTCGCCGCGGAATTGCGTCGATAGAACACATGATCACAGTGCTCTCCGACCGGGGGAAACCACCGAAGAGGCCACTCGCTTTGAGTGCCACTACATCGCTGCACTGTTGAGCGGGTACATTTTTGCTGTTTCCTACTAATTTTTTTTTGCGTAGCAAATGTTTTATATGATGACTTTTATAGTTTTGTGTGTGCATTTGTTGATCCCACGCAGCATTGTCCACACAGTTTGCTAATTACAACAGGACGGTTGAGTGCCCCAATAAAATGACCACCGGCAGCAATCGTATACCGAGTTAATGCGTGCATTGGCTGGCACGTGCACGATAATGTACACGTGCAATGAAATAAAACATGCGCGCACGTGTCTTGCTCGGAGTGTATATTGTAGTCCACCTACACACAAACGTGTTCTAATTACTATCAAAGGGAATCCGTTGGATGTGATTACTTTTCAGAAACCCGTTGCCTTGGCGCCTTTTAAACGGCCACAAATTCGATCAAGCCAAATAAATCGAGTTCTTTTGACAAGTCAAGTTGTATTGTTGGAAAAAGAGCGTGGATAACACTTTTCAGGGGTGATTTGTGAGAAACACACTTTGCATACTCATTTTCTTCGGCAGCTATCAATGGTTTATATCGCAGCTCTTAGTGTCAATTATTAAATATTGAACCATTTTTGTTCAAATATCCAATTAGAGGTCTACAGAACCTTCGAAAAACGTTTCAAACAAGCCAGGCTCTTTAATTTTCTTCTCTACTCGTGCAAACTACTAACTGAATTAGTTAACTAGAATTGCTTCCGACAATGATTGCAGACAGACTTGTAATCGCAACTATCTGCAACTATCTTCCAGATTTATAGACTTTACTTTTTTTGCTAAGGAAAAGGAAAATCTTCTTCGCGTTTCTAGGTCAAAACTAAACTCAAGTATTTATCGAACATATTAATCACAAATAATCAGATTCTTTCTACACATAAAACTACCCTTTCAGAAGGCACATTACTGACACTCTGCTATGAACTAACTCCATTTCAATGTTTCTCTTCTTTCTGGGAGCTACGATCAAAATCACTCTTTTAAGTCTCTTAGCGAGTTTATCTGCTAAGAATGGTATATGCAATAAAAACACGTAATTCTCTATCTCATACTATAAACCTCCTCGTAACGTCCCATCTACAGCGCCGTTCAAGAAGTATTTATGTCGCGAATCCGACGAAACCATCCGACGGACGCGATCGCCACGCGCTCTCTCTCTCCCTTCATGATGGGATCAGGCCAGCTAGGCGTCCGATGCACTCAGCATGCATTCGATGCCAGCGCTGCACCAGGGCGCACCGTGCACTTGCATCCCAAGCAATGACAGGTGCACATTATTGCCGAATCGATGTTAACAGCGGCGTCGAGATGGTCCTTGTACGACAGAAGCGATGGATATGTCGCAACTTGTTAGGCAGAAGCGATGGATGTAGTCGGTTCGTGTACGCCAGAGGCGATGGACTCGATGAACTGCAGTCGTCAGGGTTGATGGATTCATTTGACCTTGTAAATCAGGGTATATCATTTCAGTTGGCCGTGTACGCCAGGGTCGATGGATTCAGTTGGCTTTGTACATCAGGGTCGATCAATTCATTTGGTCGTGTACACCAGGGTCAATGGATTTGTTTATTTGTTTATTTGTTTATTGTATGTGTAAGACCCATTTTCATTTGGAAAAGCTTTTGTGCTGTTGATTTGGAAAAACCGTGGATAAGAGACTTTCATTCGTTCTGTTTGCCGCCTAGAGAGCAAGGAAGGGAGCCCCCTGCCTCCAGGCGTTGAAATAGTACTAGGGCTTACGCAATTTGTGTTGCGTTGAAGATGAGCGTAGGTAGTGGGTTGTGTAGCCGATAAAAAGGTGGAGACAGAAGGCCTTCGATAACCAAGGAGCACCAAGCCATGAACCATAGCTTTCTCGAAAACTCTGATCTCTCGAATATTTAGACGTTTGTGATCTTCCTTTGTTTCTCTCAAGAGCTGTCAGATAGCCAAAATATGCTTATTTTGAGCTAATTGAGTAATTTGAACGTATGTACGTAAATTTAAGTATAACGCCAGAGGGTTCTTAGTATATTAGAGATATTTCTACCGCGGATTTACTTGAATTACTTCCATAAATGAAAATTCCTTATTTACTAGGGCGAACGCAATTTGTGTTGCGTTGAAGATGAGCGTAGCGGTTTGTATTTTGCGCATTAAAAGATTAAGACAAAAGCATTTGAAAAACATGGAGCAACTAGCCGGACCATTGTTTTCTCAAAAATTCTTATCACTTGAAAATGTAAACGATTTTGACCTTTCTTTGTTTCTGTCCGAGCTGTCGGGTAGCGGAAATATGCTCATTTTGAGATCATTGAGCATTGTGCATGTTATACATAGATGTAACTCATGCCCAAGGGTTTTATTTGGTTTTATTGGTTTGGTTTTTATTGGGAAAAATCTGGTGTGATGTTTTGATTTGGTTTTGATGGTTTCTGAAGGCAAATCGAAATTGGGAACATTTGAAAAAAATACGCACTTTTAAATAAATTTCCGTACTTTTCCAAACTTGCCCAATTGTCGAATTTTGCTTTTTTTACTGCTTTGAAAGTGAAGGGTGTGGAGGATTTTCTTGAAAAACGCAGGGGGTCTAAGTTGAGAACAAAAGTAGACACCCTGAAAATTTCATCCCACTCGAAGCAGGCGTTTGGCCTGTAGAGCGCGCGCAAACACACATACAAACACACACCAAGTGTTTTTTTTTAGCAGTAGTGAAATTGATGATTTCGCTTCGCTCGCTTCGCACGCTACGCTCATCAATGATTTATCTGTCAAATAATTGCCTTAGACAACTTCAAGTCAACAAAGCTTGGTCACCAGGGTAACGAAGGAATTTGATTCAGGCGTCAAAAATTACCGAAATCACGAAAAAACATTACGAAAATGCTAATAAAAACTAATTGGAAAGTCCTACCGTCCTAAAATTTTTGGCATAATAAATATGTATAAGTTCGACATGTTTACAAGTTTTGGTGAAGACCTGTGAAGAACTTTGAGTTTTACAGAGGTTCAAAGTTTTGAAAAATTTGAAAAATTTCGTAATAAAAATTGATTTATTAAAAATATTCTGAACCGATCTTTTCCAAAAACGCACAGGGTCTAAGTTGTGAACAATATTAGTCCTCTGAAATTTTCAACAAAAACGGTTTAGGCGTTTGGTCCGTAGTGCGCGCACAAACACAAAAAAAAACCATACACAAGTGACTTTTTTTTTGGGGGTAGTGAAATGGAAGATTTCGCTCCGCTCATCAATGATTGATACGATGATGATGTTTGTTGAATCTAAATCATTCCGTCATTGATTCGAACAACTTTACGATCTCCGGACTCGACAACTGCAGCTGACGTTTTAATCTGATGAGAGTTAATCATCTATTTCAGTTGCCTCGAACCCCCCCCCCCCCCCGTAAAACCCCACCCCACACTCTGCCAAAATTCCTGTCAGCATTCGAGTTGAGTTTGGTGTTAGGTTAAGTTAGTCTGACACTCGTTAACAATGACTAAGTTAGGGCCTCTGGAATCGAATGATAATCCTCCGACGAATCATCATGCCACCTCGCCACAGACGCATTTTGGAGGTAGTAAATGCAGAGGCTGGACAGTGGTACCCGTGTGGAGCATACATGGGAGATACTATACCTTGTCTCGGTGATATGCTTATCAAAACTTCTGGCAAGGCAATAACCATTTCAAAGCTAATAAGTGGAAAAGTCGCATTGATACATCGCATTATTCTGATTGATTAAACTGCATTACTAAAGCTTACTCCCAATAATTTGAATCGTTTTACAATGTCTGCAATTACTGGATGTCAAGTGTAGAATTGACTGCATTTATTAAAGAAAAACTAATCGGAGACGCTGGCAATTTCCCAGTGCATCGGAGCTGGGAAAACAGGTCCATTATTTATGATTCGGCTTTAGATTATAACGCCGGTTTTTAACCCTTGCGGGGAATTAAAACCAGGCACCGGCCACGAGTAGTCCCGACCCGTGAATGGCTGGCGAAGAGATATCAACCAGAATAATTTAATGGTATACATGGGATGTCGACTTGCAGGCGGAGAGTATGTTCATATCTTTATGGCGTTCTAGGCGCTATCACTTTAATAGTGCAGGCCATATGAACGCGATATTTATATCAAAGTATAAAACGGTTCGCGAAAAAATAAAGGGAGAATTCGTTTTGCTGATGACCATGAGGAATACTATAAATTAATTAAAGTGGGAATACAAAGAAAGAAAACCGCAGAGCAAACACAGCTTCCCTATGGCAACTCGTATACGCAACGCGCAGAGCAAACTTGGCTCCTCCACGCACCATATCCTAGACGCAACCCGCAGAGCAAACTTGACTTCTTCAAGCACCATCTCCTGGACGCATCCCGCAGAGTAAACTTGGCTCCTCCACGCACCATATCCTAGACGCAACCCGCAGAGCAAACTTGACTTCTCCAATCACCATCTCCTGGAAGCATCCCGCAGAGCAAACTTGGCTCCTCCACGCACCATATCCTAGACGCAACCCGCAGAGCAAACTTGACTTCTCCAAGCACCAACTCCTCGACGCAGCCCGCAGAGCAAACTCGGCTTTTCCACGCACCATCTCCTTGACGCAGCCCGCAGAGCAAACTCGGCTCCACCACGCCAAGGATTCTCGCCATCTGATTTCTTCAGGCAATGCAATGTCCAGCTTTCTCGGTGATCTTTTTCGACAGTGACCCACATTAACGCTTCGTTCTGTTGTCTTCATAAAACTAATGACTCGTGAATTATTGCGAGAAAAGTCACATGTAGTGTTTTAATTGCAATTCGTTCGCGTCGAAGATAAGTAAGTGATTTATTTATTTTTAGTGAATGGTTATACAATATTTTACATCTGCTGAAAGAGGAACTAATTGAAGCTGGCAGCTATAGTTTGCCTTTGTGCTAAAGTTATGAAGTACAGTGCTTTATATGCATTTATATAGTGTAATAGTTTCAGTAAACGACTTTTTAAAAGCTACCAATTAACATTTGCACTGCAGTATGTCATATAAGCGTGCACAATATTATTCTACTCGCGACAATTGCGAGCTTTTCGGTCGGGGCACCCCATTGTCAATCTGGGCCGATGAACGAAATGCATTCGCCTCGTCCCGGCCTCATTGTCCTCCAGACAGCGAGCGGCAGGATGCGCGAATTACGGGGGCGCGAACAAAAAACGCGCGGGCTCGGCGCGGGTGTCGCGGCCGCAGCAATCCATAAATCACGGGTGCCAAAGTTTGCTCGCCGGGCCTCACCGCGGGGCTTGGAAGGGGACGGGAGATACGCAACGCCAATCACGCAACGCGTATGTCGCTTGTATGCAGTATTTCAAATAATAACGCGCGTATTCGTGGTACGTACGTTATCTATATAAGTTATAGCTATAGTATGAAGTAGTTGGTTTTGTGCCACACTGAAAGATATCCGCAAAAAAATCATTGCGAGCACTCACTGTAATTGAAGGGAACATTTCAAGCGCGAGATCAGTCAAACGGAAATTTTTATGTTTTTATGAGATTTTTTTTCGTAATGAAGTAGTATGTTATTGCACGTATATATTGACGTTCTATCCAGTATGTTTAATAAAAATGCAGATTTCTGCACACCACGGACGCAGAAAAGTGATGTTTGAAAGGTAGAAAGCCTGCGGCCTGTGTGCTCTATTGACGGCTGTAGCTATATCAGTGTTGTATACTTTGGCGGGACTCGGGCTACGTGTTGAGTGCTCTGTGAGTGCCGTAGGGCCGAGTCTAGCACTGGCGGCAATCGGAACAATGTAGCCGTCAAAGAGTGACGGCGTCCCATCTGTCCGGTAGCGGGTGCCCGCCGTGAATTATTGACAGAGCCCGACGCGCTTTCCAAAAGGTACATGAAAGGTACTACGTGCTGTCGCCAAAAAGGTGGCAGCGGGAGGCGCAATAATCGGTCAATTTCACGCGTGCTTTCAGTAATCTGATGCATGTTATGATGTTTTATTGAAACGCACGTCCTTAAGGGCTTCCAACGTCGAAACTCGGGCCTTGCTTGCCGGGAAATAACTCGAAAGATTGTTTTTTCGAAATTAAAACAATCTCGCCCTGACATCGCTTGCGTATAAAAAATAATATGCTAGTGCTTTTTTAAAACTCCAAATTAAATCTCATGAGAGCAGAAGCTTTGTGGCAGAGGTCTCCTATCGTCATCGTATGCATACTAAAACCCTGATGCAAAAGATCCACAGTACGCAGCCCGAGACGTCACGTTATGATCCTGTCTAACGGCGACTGTCTTCTCGATTTCAGCCAATCAGAAGCGTCTCTCTTAACTTGCAATTACCTCCGAATCCACGGGGGCCAATCGCAAACGTGGATTCTTCGATAAACAGTCGACGAACTTGCCACGTTCAAGTGCGTTTTACGCTCGAAACTTCGTCGCTATAACATGCAATTGCATTACGCATCTACGCGATCAGTGCGCACATTAAGTCGTGCGTCTCGCTCGGCGTTATTTCATAAACGATGTCGTGGGTCCTAGTAATAATAATAATATCTACGCATGTAGAATGCAGTGAGCGCGTTCCTGCTCTGACGTCACGGGCTTCGGAATGAGTTGAAACGGTGGTTAGATGCAGAGGAGCAAATTTAAGATTTCCGCGCGTCATTAGTTTTTGATTACGTGACAATTTCAGGGAGCTAACAAGACTTTGTATTTCACACTAACAACTACCCTCATTAAAATGCACATCTATTCTCGGAGAGAGAAAATAGCATAACCAGCAGAAAATTGAAGATTTATGAAACAATGGTGTTTTTTTTTGTGAATGGGAATCTGCACAAAGGCGCTAAGTCGAGTTGCAGCGGGCGGCCTGATAGAAAAATAATTGACTTGATAGAATCGATAGCTTTGAGATGGCCTAGGTCAAAGCCACCTACTGCTCGACCTCAATTGACACATCGTCGCTAGATTGATGAGCAACACAATGCATTGCAATTACCAGACCAGCAAATTCTTCCTCATGTTGAAGTGGCAACTTTTTCATAATTCTAAATTAGGCTTCATTTAATGGCTAGTGTTTGTGAGAGAGAATGTGTTTGTTTGTTTAGGTAATTAACTTCCACGAAATACAATTATTACTTTGCTTACAAATGTCTCGCAGAGCTTGGAGCAGCCACTGTAATATGAAAACAAAAAGAAACAACTAGGCTACTTAAAGGTATTTTATTGTCTGATACAGCCTGAAGAGTAATGTAAACTTATTTAAATGACAATTTAAATAATGAGTTTGGGGTTTCACGTATAGCACGCAGGTACTTGAGCAGCGAAATCCACCAGCGGCCATTTTGACAAAATTATAAAGTGGGTGATAATTTTCTCGCTGGTTTTGGGTCTCAAAGCCGTTTAGTGCTTCTAACTTTTCCGTGTGTAGTTCTGCGGGCGCTAGAGTGCGTGTATTCAGCTGGAAAAGAAGTTGTGATTTATGTGCAAACTAGATATAATGAAACCATATAACGAGTTCGTACTATAGTTGTAAGCCGCTCTGTAGTCTACCAGCCGGAACTCCAGACACAGCAAGTTCTACTCTCATATTCTGAATTTTTTGAAAGTTAACATTTCAAGTATTCCATGTTTTCCTAACATGATGAGGCGTCCACCACGAACGTGAAATATATCTCTCGCAAGATTTGATCCACTGATATCTTCTCCATCAGAGATCAGAATTGAAGTCGTATGCGACTGGCAACTTTTCTCCATCTTCCGTGCACCAGGATCGAAAAAGGACGTTTCCGTCAAGCCAAAATGTGTTCCGTATATTCCCTCAGACCACCACTCGACAATATTTTTGCTACCCTCGTAACTCAATGTCACATGTGTAAAACTTTTTGGATGAAATACAATTTATATACCGATATTTCCACCCCCCCCCCCCCAGCCCTAGCTCTCTCGGAGAATATACGTTATGAAGAATCGAAAATAAATACACTTGTATTTTCCCCAACTGAAAGTGTACCTATCTATTGGAACTTGAAAGAAAATGTCAACACTTTTTGCGGTTGACATTTCGAGAACAACTTGAGCGAGACTGGAGCATTATTTCTCTGGGTGACGAATCTGGATACGCGACAGACGCTTACGTCTGTTTGCGTGCAATCAGAGCTCCACGACGGCAATCCGAGATAACCGAGTTAAGCAGTCTCGAGAAATCGGCTGGCTCGTTCATCCCTCAATCAAAACATCCTCCCAGTCGGCTCCGAGGAACGGAGAGCGGCAGGAACCCGGACTGCTTCTTAAAAAACATACTAATTGAATTCCACAATTTTATATTTTCCACCAGGGGAAGAGAAAATTATGATAGAATTCTCTAAACATATTTTCTGTAATTCGATTGTGTATTTATAAAGAGAGGAAAATCTCTAGAATAAACATTTCAACGAGGCGGCCGTGGTCCATGAGATTTAGTGGCGTCTTATAAAGGGGTTCGAACCAAATCATACAATGGGTTCTTATTATATATAGAGAGAAGGTTTGCTGCTCTCCGTCCAACTTTATAATTGCTTTCCCAGCAGGGTGGACCGCAAGATCGAAATGGACGACGAAAAGAAGGTCTCCTCGGGTCACCGAAATTGCTTGCGTCCTCACAAATTATCGTTGCTATTCCTACACAAACTCCACATCTAGCGAAAGCACTTACACCGATAATCTTCTTGAATTCTAAAGAAATCTTGATTTTCCTTCAGTCAGCAGCGTTGAAATGCACCTGTTACATAACTTCCATCGTTCAGTCGACAAAGCCGAAGCAATTGTTCCGCAGAGAAACTGGCACAATCCGAGATGGTAATTGCAATCGATTTCCTTCGATTGAACGCGGCACGGGAAAAACGAACAGAGCCAATATTGGCCAGAAATCTTTTTCACAGAAATCTTTTATCCAATTACACGACTTGTCTACATCTTCAAACAGGGAAATGGCAGTTTTAGGAACAAACGTCGCTTAGTTCGATGCTTGGGAGAGAGCAAGTGTATCACAGCCTTTTATCGTCGAAGTGGTCAGCGTGAATTGGAATTGGTGCTGAGCGTCCACGCTGTAGGATCGCCAGTCCACGTGAAGTTGTCACACGTTAGCGATGTCACTGCTTGAGTGTGGCTGAGGCTGTGGTTAAGACAACTAGAGAGATCTCCAGCGACCACTTAAAGTGTTCGTTACCCTATATGCAGAAGGCAGGGGCAGGGTATGTGAATCATGACACGTGGTGAAGTCCTTCCCCAGCCGGGGGGAGACTCAGAAGTCATCGGAAACTCAATGAAGTGTGAAAAAAATGTCAGAAAACTAATTATACGCGCTTTGAGTATAGTTATTATTGCGTCAATAAGTTTATGTAACGGTGCTAAAATATCGTAAAAATCCATCGTCTTTCTTGGCTGTTCGTAAACTGATGTGTGGAGAGCAAGCTACATCATTTCTAGACGCAGTCCGCGGTCGCATACCTGGGTGGAGAGCAAGCTACCTCATTTCAGGATGCAGTTCGCAATCAAATTATGTTCCTTCACGCTAGCTCTTAGGTGCTGCCCGCAGAGCAAACTTGGCTCCTCCACACTAACTTCTAGAATCAAAACTATGCCAGGCATATTCTGCGGTCTTTAACAAACGGACCTTTTCGCATTAGCCATTTAATCAAAGGTTAAAAAATCTTACTGTAGGATATTCATCAATTACCAGATATCTTCAACAATCTTCCCGTTATTTGAAAAAGTATTTGTGAAAACTAGCGCCAAGGCTTGGCAAACTTACACATGAATCTTAAAAATTGAATTTAATCCTCCGGTTGTACCGTTGCACGCTATGACGAAGAAATATACATAATTTGCAAACCAAGGCGCTGTAAGAAAAAAGTCCATAAAGGCTAAAATGCGTTTTTAATTCTTGTTGTACAAACCTTCCTGTATAACGGTGCAAGCCGATGCAGAGTGCGGTTTTGCATGAACCAAGCCTGCAGGATCTATTTATCATCCGAGCATGTTGGCGAAGAATGCGAATAAATTACAGCAATGCCTCTCACCTCGGCAGTCTCGCATAGCTGAGTGAAGCAGGAACTGGTAGGTACACGGCACTTGTAATTCCCGAACAAAGCCGGGGCTTTATCGCCAACTTGCTTCCGATTATTACCACCGCTAAAGGAAAATGATTCAAAATACACACAACTTTTATTCCCCCCAAATTCAGCCACTTTCACGCCATGAATTGCAGTTTAAATTAGTTTAAAAACTTTCGCACTTTCAAGTTCTGCCGTGACTTGGCATACTTAGAAAAGTATTCATTTGGTTATTTGAAAGTTTTTTCTCTTGTGCTTCCTCGAGGAAGTGACGGCCGACTGCCGGCATGCGGCTGACAGCTGACATGCTGGGACGACGTTCTGACAATGTTTCCCGTGCCCCCCAGAGGCAGGATTGTCGTCAAAAACATCTCGTGATTTGTAAGCGATTTATGAAAATAATTACATGTCGTACTCATCTCTAGGAACGTGCTTCGTTCTCGGACGTCGAAATGGCGCATGATGAGACGCAAACAGCTACATACCTAAATACAGACGCGAGACGGAAACAAACAAGAAGCAGTGAATGCAAATTTTCTTTTTTAATTAATTGTGAGTGTGAATTTTGCTTAGCGACGCAGAAATGAATGCAGCTTTTGTACAGGAGGAACTTATATCCTTGCAGCTGACGGGCTTGAACTGGAAGCATCCCCTACGTGCATTAAAATAATTACTGCATAGAACAACAGAATTTTTTGCTCAACTAAATTTTTCGCATTTTTTTTTTTCTCGTGGGAAATAAATATGTCAGAAATTCTTGCCCACGGCAATTTTTAACATGGTATTAGTATAAGGCTAACGTGACGGCGAACTAACCATCAATCCCGCGGCGGCTGCAGCGCTTTGCCGCCGCAGTCGCGTCGCGGACCCGTCACTTTTTCGGGCCACGTTTTTCGGTGTCATTAGGCGTTATAGACAAAAGCTGTCGCCCGCCATTGAGCCGGCGTCGCGTGGCGTCGCGTCGCGTCGCGTCTTAGCGCAAGACGACGGATAATCCTGGCGCGGCTCCTTCGCGCCGCCTCGCGCCTCTGACGATGCTGATCCTTGGAAGGCTCAGGAGGTGGCTGTCTCTTCTTCGTCATTGCTCGGGAATGAAATCGATGTGGATGATGCAGCGGACGCAATTTGCACTGTCCGATTCTAAGGTAACGACACGCCAGTCGGCAGCAGCGAAAAGGCGTTTTGACATTTTGTTTCAAGCCGTTCCACGCGGATAATTCAGTCATCTCATGTAAATACAACATTCCATTGATTGGTGTGTATTTATTTTATTTTCAGTTTTACTGCAAATAGTACCTTTGTACAGGTGGCAGCATGTGGCAGTTACATAGATTACATAAGATTACATGATTACATTATTGGATTACATTGATTTTACATTGATACCTATATTACATAAACCAAATTTATAATTAATAATTAATACTTTCTTTCCTCTAATCTCTTTTTAAACATTATTACATCACTCTGTTCTTTAAAAATCTTTTCGTCCAGTGCGTTCCACTCACTTGCCGTTCTGTTTATAAAAGACCATTTTCCCACATCCTTTCTTGCTGTCTTCACTACCACTTTCCTTGAATTGCTTTCTACATTTATATATTCTTCTGTATATTGTATATACATTTATGTTGTATAGAGACTAACTTTTTAAGGCATATTTGTTGACAGATACTCTTTACCCCCATCGAAGAGCATCAAAAGGCTTGAAAAAATTGATGGCTTTTAGGCTTGAAGCTTTGAAGGCATGAAGGCTTGAAGCGTTGATGGCTTGAAGGCTTGAAGGCTTGAAGGTATGAAGCCGGCTTGTAGTACAACTTGGATAACATGCTCCCATATTTCCCTAATATATAGCCTGTTACCCCCCCTATTCCATACAGCCAGTAAAACAGATCCGGTCACGTGTATCATGGTCACCTAGCCACCAGACTTTGTTATGTTGCGTACATATTTCGGTGACCTCGCTAGCCCCGAGGGCAGGGGTTGCCAACATCCCAACCCACTCAGTTTTATGCACACATTGATTTGCTTTGCTTCACAGAAATAATTTTCTGTAAAATCATTTGCAAGAGGCGATTTTAAATTATAACGTTGCTTGTTTATTTGCCGGTAACTAATTCTTGCCAGTATTTTGCCGATGTCCGCTTGTTAAACGTTACCGCGATGTTGTTACTGCCAACGTGTATAACTGAAGTGGACGCTATAGCGGCATTGTGTACATAATCATGCAAATCACAACCAATGCTTTCGAATTAAATGGTAAGAGGGAGAGTATACATTATTATTCCCTGCAAAGGAAACTTTACCTGGTATTCGATGAATAATAACACAGGATACACTTGAGCGATTCGCTCGCTGCTTTGATTTGTCCCATTAGAAGTTAGATTCAGCGAGAGTTTTAAAACGGCGACAATAAATTGCGAGTAGATAGATTTGCATCAGAATCGAAATGACGAATTAAATTATCAAACACAAAGAGATCATTAAATCTGAAAGATGTGTATCAGATCAAAAGCAATTGGTGCATGGCACGAACTTCAAACGCGATTCATTACACTCGTTTCTAGCGCACTCAAGCGAGCGAGGGGAGAATCGCATTAAAAAATTCTAGGAAATATATTGGCAAATTGGTTCCATGTTTTGAGAACGAGTACGACATGAGAGCCCCCAATTCAAAGTTTAGGAACGGCACCAGTCTTTCTAACATCAAAACATGCTTCACGATACATCTAATTGTTTGTGCCGATCACGGTTTGGCATCGCCGTTAAAAGAATATAACTTGTTAACTTCGATAAATCTAGAATCTCATGCTGTTTAGTTATGTATACGACTTTAAATTTGTAGTACAGTCCTTAAGACCGTACTGCAGATTATAAGGAATGAAATAAGTGCACCTACATACTGATGTACCTATACTGATGGTGCAGGGGGTGAAATAAGAAGAGGGTGTGTTTTCCTCTGCTGTGAGAACAGAGTGGGTCACAGAGACCAGGGCAAGTGCAAGCAGTTTGCCAAGTTGATTATAAAAATTCCACACTCTTAAGGAGGGAGATACTATTTCGTTCTACTTCAATCTTATAGGGCACATTTGCATAGCCATCGCTTTTCCTTGTAACCCTACTTCCTTAATGTCCCGGCACACAGCCCTCTATATGTAATATGCACTTGCATTTATGGATTTAGGCAAATTTTTACAGGAAGCTTTCAAGACTGTAGGAAAATAGCAGTATAATGCAGACATTCTTTAAAATGCTCAGCGATTATTACTTTAAAATCACCATACATTCAATGCTTTTAGGGCAATTGGACCCCAATCACCGATGCTTGAAAATGCATTTCGAAAATTGTCCTCTTCCAAAATAAATGTCAAGGTGCGCTTATAAATTCACCTGCACTCTTTCTTACTTTTTTCTTATTTAATGTTTAAAGTCGATGTGTCGATCAAGTATATATGCTATAAGGAAATTAACCGACTCCTGACTCCATGCTAGCTGCTGACGTTCTGACAGTTGACTGCAGACTCCAGGCCAGCGCCTTCTTCATTCCCGGTGCGTGACAGGATCATGATAAAAACGGAATGCCGCCGTCGGCTTAGCAGCTCCGGGCTTAAGGTGAGGGAAGAATAATAAATAAGTGATACTAGCGGATTACATCAAATGCTCATAAAGCTGACAGCGTGGGGAGTAAACCCGCGCGAGCAACGGGGCTGGAGAAAGACGTTGTGCTTCCATTGAACCACATAAATCTTTTTTAAGAATTTTACACCCCAAACGAATTGGCAATTCTCTTCCGGATAAAATTTTCTTATTTTCCATCCGAGTAATTTTATGATTTGTGACCACCCACCTAAGAGAAAGAATTGCGAACAAAAGCCAATAAAGAATTACAAGCAAATTTGAATATATAAGTAATGACAAAAATAAATAAAAGATTCCCGCGTAAAGCACCGCTATCCCGGCCCCGTGGTGTTTTCCGTGTTATAAAAACTGTCACAAAGATGTATCGTGGGCCGCGCAAGTGTTGAAGTTGATGAATAATGAATAATGGGGACTGGAGATCTGCCGCTAGATTCGTGTGGCTGAGCCACAGCGCGCTCGGTGGGACATCCATCGCCGCCCTATTACCCCCCCCCCCTTCAACCCCACCCTCAGCCCCGCATCACCACCTTGCACCTCGTCAGTCTCAAGAATAGAAGCTATTTTCACCAAGAAAATTGAATATTATCCCCTCGCGCCCCTGGAACACCCGGTTCGCCCCAGTTTCTAGTATACAGTCGGCGCTACGGCGGATAGGGCCTTTCTAAGCACTGCTCGAGCCATCGTGGTGTCCAGCTGTCGCAGTCCATGGGCTACATGCTTGGAGGAAAAGTCCCCAAAGGGCGGAAAGTAAAGAGGAGAAATGCACAATGAATGCAATTACCTGTACATTGAGTATTTTTAGTACGTCAGTGGGAATATATAATAGAAAATTGCTTGGTAAATTCAGAGAAATCCGTTAATCCCAGCTATTGAGGGATGCCGCAACGAAATAAGGTTTTCATTGAACCGGAACTCGAAAGGCAACAATGGGAACGAAGACATGAGAGGGTTCCAATAAAAGTATTCGGACGGAACTCTTGGGTGGACGCGACTCCTCATTTAATGGGGACGTCATAAGGGCAAAACGCGCCCACTGGAATGTGTGTGTGCACGCACAAGGAATTGCTGGCGAATTATTATCGGTGTGCGTGGGGCAAAGTACTCGGAGAAAATCCTCCGCCAAACAAGCTGTCGACGTTTGAACGAAATGGAAACTTTAACTGCTTAAAAGCTGTTTGACCTTCCATATTTAAGTGTCACTGTTAGGGCAATTCGAAATATCTGTACGTTACACTTGAAAGTAACTGTTCTGAGACTGTTAATCTCATCTGGAAACTAGTTTGCGACTCGGCTCCGGATCGTTTAGCTGTTTATATTAGTGGGAGATGATGAATCGTGGGTTCATGAAACTCCGCCGAGCAAACCTAGTTAGGTGCTCGCACGTGCGTCGCTATCGCTCCCAAAGGGCGAAGCGGCGCGCGACGCCTGGTGCAGAGCGACGACTTGCTTCGCCTGGCGTCTTGCTTCGCCTGGTGTCTTGCTTCGCCTGGCGTCTTGCTTCGCCTGGCGTCTTGCTTCGCCTGGCGTCTTGCTTCGCCTGGCGTCTTGCTTCGCCTGGCGTCTTGCTTCGCCTGGCGTCTTGCTTCGCCTGGCGTCTTGCTTTGCCTGGCGTCTTGCTTCGCCTGGCGTCTTGCTTCGCCTGGTGTCTTGCTTCGCCTGGCGTCTTGCTTTGCCTGGCGTCTTGCTTCGCCTGGCGTCTTGCTTCGCCTGGCGTCTTGCTTCGCCTGGCGTCTTGCTTCGCCTGGCGTCTTGCTTCGCCTGGCGTCTTGCTTCGCCTGGCGTCTTGCTTCGCCTGGCGTCTTGCTTCGCTTGGCGTCTTGCTGCGCCTGGCGTCTTGCTTCGCCTGGTGTCTTGCTTCGCCTGGCGTCTTGCTTCGCCTGGCGTCTTGCTTCGCCTGGCGTCTTGCTTCGCCTGGCGTCTTGCTTCGCCTGGCGTCTTGCTTCGCCTGGCGTCTGAAATGCTCGAGGTGTCCACGGAAATATGAATACGGAAATATGATTTAAATTGCGACTCGCGACTTTAAACTTGAGTGGTTTTTACTTCCGGAGAAAGTGAAATTTTTTTCTCGGCAGGAAAAGTTAATTACAACGGCGGTCTGAACATTTTTTTGCTTGTTTTTAATTTTTTTTAGACATGGACATAAAATGATGATTTTTCACGACTGGCTCGAAAATAACTGCAATATTCTGTAAAATTAAACTGTCGGGAAATTCTAGTAGAGGAAAGTTCATTTAATGGGAATGGGATCCAATTGCGAAAAGTACGAGATACTGAACGGGCAGCGGATTTAATTTGGGAACACTTTTATTTGGGGCCTGTTTGTATTTCTTATAGTTTTTTATATATTTTTTATAAGCGATTTGATTACATCCTGCTGACTTTGTTATAAAGGGGGTAAAAGCAAGATAGTTGACTTTCGTCTTTCAATCTCAGAGACTCTACGCTTTCTTTTTAGACTTAAGAGATAGCGTTACGTATATAGCCCAAAACTCTACCCTCCCTCATTTTTTATTCTCTTTCTCTCTCTCTTCTTGGCTCTAGGCTAAAACAAGTTCCCATAAAACGTAACCAAGGAAGTAATCTCGATTGAAAATCTCGTGCAAACCAAAGAACACGGCTTAATCGCGGTCTGGCTGACATTTTCGACGACGCCTGCGCTGTCGAGTCCGCCAGGTGGGATAACGCGCAAAAACCACCTTCCCACCCACATGGATGGATGGATCATGGTCAGAGAGGCGGAAAAAACATGCCCAACCATCAACCATCAATAACCGGGCAATCTTGGCTCAAAAGCTGTTGTCAATGTAGCAATACAATATATATGGTTGTTCCATTGAAGACCCACAATAGAATTTTTTCCCTGATTTTAGAGTCTCGTTGATTTCCGTGAAGACCCACAAATTTCTTCGGAGCTCTTTGCAACTCTTCATCCTCTTCGGGGTGAAATGCCTGATCCTGAGATAAAAACCCTGGAACAGATTGGATTGTCATGACAGCTAAGTTAAATTTGACCCAAACTTAGAGTCCAAAAGTTGTCCCACTGGTCTCGATTGGGGAATATCGAGGAATCATGATTGAGTTACGAGTAGATTCATCCATGATACGGTACACGATACCCTGATGATGAACGACGATTAGTTAGCCGCAACAACTACCGTGGTGCCACACTTTGACAACAGAGCTTGACCGTGTGTTCCACGCCATTTAAATTTGCGTATTATGTACCGCATTTGGGGAATAAAACACTTTTTAATTTTCTACCAGCCCATATTGATCTAGCCCACAGTATATGATGCAATACGGCCTGTCGGTGCAATGCTATGACCAGTCAATAGGCGACCGTTACAAGGTAAGCTTCAACAGAATGAATTGAGTTGCACGTGGTTGCACTGAAGGCAAATCGGTGCATCCATCTCTGAAATCCTTTTCTTCCAATTATTGGGTTTGGTGAACGCCGTAGCCGCGAGCTTCTCGCGGGATCGGCCCAACTCTCGTCTTCACCTTGGTGCCCAAACATTCGACCTAACCCGCACACCGCACGATCGTCCCGGGAATCCACCGCCCAATTAACCCGCGTTTCAAGAATTCCAAGATAGCTCCATCACAATCTTTTTAATTGTGGCAGTACGGCGAAAACTTTTGCGTGTTCTCGGTATTAGAGGTCCTTTGGAAATCATTAATGATCGATCGAGGAAAAAAAATGTGATTTCCACCTTAACATTGACAGGGAACGGTTGGTAATTTGGCGAGGGCGTTCGCAGCAAACGGTAAAACTGTGGCTTGCTGGTGGTGTGGGGAGGGGGAGGGGGACAGACGCGGTTAATTGAACGGCGCGTTTCAATAAAGTTCGCCTCGTTAATATTCTCTACCTGTTGAGCGGAAATTAATGAAATTATTAAACTTTAGCGACGCCTTTTTTTTTACCACGCAAGAAAATTAAATTTGGAAAAACGCGAGTACTAAAGCATGCCTTTTCATAATCCACGCTGCTTGCAGCCTTTGGACATTTGTTTACCCGCTTGCAACCACATATTTATGGAATTGCCTTGTCAACATCTTAGCAACTCAAGTTGAGATCTCGCCACAGGGAAACTTGCTAAGTGTAATTATTATTATATCCAACACAGTTTCTAAAAGAACTCCTAACGGTGGATCGTCATGTTATATTGTTTTTTACCAAACTCTGCACTCTACTGTGCCGTGCGACTTCCACGTGAAATTTACCTGATAATTTGCCTCACTTTTGGCAATGCGTGGGGGAAATATTGACCTTCAAACGAACCGCCTCCTGTCGTTAGTCCAATGTAAGCAAATCATCATTACCGATCCAGCCCTAATGTAGTTTCCGATCACACACGAAGTTTTCATAAAGCTTGTGACTTGCTCAATCTTATAAGTACCATTATTGCAAAAACCCCAAACGCACGAATCCAGTGTATCGATCACACAACTTCACGATTCATGTCGCGTTATTCAACGTCAAGTTCGCTAATATAGGATTCATCGCCTCTAATTAACGAGCTTTGACCGAGTTTTAATTAACATTTCTAGGTCATATTTCTGCCGACAATAGACCCCCATTTCCCCGATACACTTCTCTAGCTCACCGTCCTCAAAATCGTTCTGCGAAACGCAGTGGAGAGACCTGGTCTTGTTTTCACGGACTTCACTCGATGAAATGGGGTCGGAATCAAATATAACGCAAACTAAATCTCAACTTTTCTCTCTGCTGCACACAACACTAGAGCGCATTTCCCTCGTTAGCGCTCGCGACTGCAGACAATAAGCAGTGATTATTAGCACTGCGTTGCGATATGCTTTCTTATTTTCAAATTCAATGGGTGAGTAACTAGTATAGGTATATAGTGACTGTGTTATAGGAAGCATCCATTCGTCCGACCACCACCAACTTTTGCTTCAGACAATTCTCAACTTCAGTCTTGTTTTACTTGTTTCGCAGTGATTCTCCACATTTTTCCCTTCCAGGTGCCCATTAGCTTTACCTTTGTTACATCGTGGAATGTTTGCATTAATATCAGTTCGTGTTAATAGCTTTTTCTATTCTGTATCACGTTAGCCACACTTATTTAGATTTTTAACATTCCATGAAATAAATAGCATGGTCCTTGTTGCATTAGTACATACTTATTTAAACAGGCAATTCGTTAGAACCAAAGGCAGCTTGCATGTAAGTTAATGAAACAAACGTGATCTTATGCATGAAGGAACCTATACTTTGTAATTTTAGTAACACGCAGACTGTACATAGAGCCACAACATAAACACTGTGTTATTAAAATGTGTGGTGATTAACGACATGGCCGTCAAGTTTCGCAGAGCGCTGCGATCGACGGCCATGTTTAACATGATCAGGCGATGCGACGGTTATCGGAGGTTCAACTTTCCTATGCAACAGCACATCATAATAATACGATCGCTACGAGACTAGCTTCAATTAATTAAATCTGTAGCGCGGCGGTGTTCATAAATGGTTTAATTTTATGAATTTGCAATTGAATTCGAACACATGCCAGCGAGCAATGGACGTGTTTGCTATGTACATGGGATTGCTATGTGCATGTGTGTATACCTGTACTATATACACAACGCAATGAGGTTTCCGTGATTGATCATGATCAGGTTCGATGCAACAATCAGACTGTCGGCAAAACGCCCGGCGAAAAAAGTGTGTGTTTGAAATTAAATTCCGGGTCGCTCAGACAGTAAATCTTTGTCTTGCAAATATAATATTATACATCACACGCGACAGAAAGCACATAAACTGTTCACATTTCAAAAAACGAAACTCTATCATTGCATAAACTCGTAAAGGAAAGTATCAGGCACATCTTTTTGTGTGAAAGTTGTGTTGTTTAACGAAGTCTTTCATAAGTTTGTGCTTATAACTAACTAGGTACCTATTTTGATATAGTTTAATATATTTTTCACAGTTCTAAAATAACAAACTATGATATTCTTAACAAGTGCTCAGTCCATTTCACGTTTATACATTTTCACGGATTTTGAATTGAATTACCCGTTTCTAATTTGAAAACATCTGTCTATTTTCCCGAGTTTCCCGGTGTGACATGAGAGGCGGACGTACGAAATACAAATAACCTACTTCAGGCGTTCAGGGGTTCTCAGTCTGAGATGTTCATTAAATTCTTTGAAGCGCTCTCAGAGCACCAGCGATACCCTAAAAACAAGTTTATTATAGTTCTAAAACCACGAGCTCATTTTCGCTGCTCGAAACCTAACACATATTCTGCAAAATTTCCCTGCTGAATACTTTCAACCACACGCCCACGCATCATTAAAATCTTATTTTACAAGACCCCGTAATTTAATTTAATTTCTTATTACCTCTGTGTTGCATAACTATCGTAGAAAAGATCCATCAGTTTTCAAGAGAAGAAAGACGCGTGGAGCTTGAAGAGATGCCCCCTCCCCTCCCCCCCCCCCACCCTACATACCGATATCACCGCCAGAATGAGTAATGAAGAACCGTGTACACATCGCGAAGCGGGGCGCAAGATTGATCATATTCCATATCCCATGTACAGGCCTACACAGACATACATAGCACCTAGCCCATTACTTATTCATTTTCTACTTAGCAGATACTGCTCTGCATCTTTTGAGTTATTTGATGCTTGCCAAGATTCAATGAAGACTCGCACGACACGATAGTTAATTATAATGTTTCGGCTTCATTAGCTCAGCAAGATTCTAGACTCGAACCTCGCAAGAAGACAAGGCTAAACAGCAAGTTCTCTCACGTTGGTTTCCGTATATGCGAGATAATTCATTGAAGTCGACTGCGTGAAACGGCGTGCGAACGCCAAAAGATCGCCTCTCACGAACAACATTCAAATGACACACAAACTTCACGTCAGAAGTATGTATGCTTGGCTCGGAATGGATATCCATCCGCCCATGTAACGACCATCAGTAGTTTAATACATCCCAATAACCCAGTCATGCAACGCCGTTTGGTGTTGGGGGGGGGGGGGGGGTGAGGGGTGGTTAACTGCATGGCACTGTGCCATCGGAGCTCATTCGTTTGTCTGTCGCCATCGACGGCCTTGATTAATCCCCTCCCCCCAGAACTAACCCCTGGCAATTGGTATGTATACGCACTTGCATTGATAATAAAGTAACTACCTGAAAATCATCCTCACCGTTTTCATTACCTACATTAGTTAGCTGTGCTTCAATAGGTAATGATCTGGATTGTAAATTATATATCAGTTCTCATGTAAATACCTCCTGGCTTAGTAATGGCGGCCATTTAATGGAGTAATGGATGTCATCGCGACTCCGTGCGCGTTTACCACGGATCGTGATGTACTCCGCTGAGAGCCCGTTCGCGCAGTGCAAGAAACCAGGATTGACCTCGGGCACCTTATCGCATCAGTTATTCATCCCCTTTTTATTGTTTCGCTCATATCTTCGTGGCAAGCAAATCCCTAATCCGATAAAGAGCCAACGTCGTAAATTCACCACGGACCCCTTGCTTCTGGTTGCGACCTGTGGTAGGAGTGGGTCCTTCCAAAAGAACTCGCAGTTTACACCCGAATAACCACAGGCATTCTTTTGAAAGAAGGAAACTCTTTTTATTAAGAATAACGTCTTTTTTTAGGGTGGCCACCGTCTCGGCGAAATAATTCCGGGGTTTTCTAAGCCATACGCAGTCCGAGTCTGCTAACATATATTTTCCCGGGTGTTTTCCTCTGGGCCATAAAGCTTTTTCAAAATTTCGCATATTTCTGTATATTTTCTTCCGTAAAACAGAATTGAATGCACCCAAGAAACATAATATCAGGACGCAAGCTTATGGAAATGTTTTTGTATTAAGTCTACTTCAGCGAATATGGTTTGTATAGCTGCTAGTTGTCTATTGTGGCTTTTCCCCCAAGGTCGGCACTTGTGACTATATTATATTGGCAGCTGAAATAACAAGAAAAGGGCTACAAACTACTGTCATGCACACCTTAGAATTCGAAATTAAACGATCTAACTTTGTCGAAAGGCAAGGAATAGATTGGTTTCAGTTGCCCTATTTGCTATTTGATATTTGCTATGTGCTTCTGCCGTTTTCCGAGCTTTCCCCTGGCGCTGCTGTCGTGATGCGTTGCGGGCGGCCTGACTCTCCGCGTTTCGGCCACGGTAGCAAACAGTATCTCACAGAAAGACGCACGCTGTTTCCAAAACTTGCCCCAGGGGAGTACGTGGGAATAGCTGACCGAGCGTTGAAAATTGAAAGGTGAATAAACCATAGATTGACACTAGTTTGGTTTGGGTAAAAGTCGATAAAATCTTCTTGTCAGTTGTGTTAGTGCAAATAAGATTACAAATTAATTTATGGATATATAACATTCAAATATTACTACACTGCAAACTTTAATGGCATGATTGAATATTTGAATTTAATGCCCTGTTATCATGCACAATCGTCCAAAATAAGCCCCCCATTCAGTCGATTTAGCGCAATCAGATCACGCCGGTCATCCAATTCGGGTTGCCAGTAATCTCACAGGAGAATCCATTTTACCGGAGATAACATTATCATTTAACATTAATCAGCAGATTAAGATCATCTAATTGTTTGGAGCAATGTACAATGCACGCGTAAGCAGCAACTGGGTTCCGGTGTGCATTTTCAATAGATTGCGATTGAAAGGGTCCACATTTAGACTAGTGAATCTGCGCAAATGGCAAGCGGCTGGTGCATTGTAATTTGTACGTGTTACTCTAGCGGGTCTTTGGCCTTTGCGCTTCCAATCAGTTTTTGAATCCACTTTTGGGGAACAACTCGAGCGTTATCGAAACAAATATTTGGAGTCATCAAGTCTCTCTGACGTGACTCGAGAACTTGACTTGCCTATCTCCAATTATGAATTTGCTGGAGATGTTGAACTGAAATGGCTGATAATTAATTTGCAAACTACGAATACATAACCGTATATCTTGAGGAAATGTTAATGAAATGAGGAAACGGTAAGGCTATGTAGTTTTGTTATCCATTGAAACTTGTTCAAAGTTATGACACGACTTGTTTCACTCTTCACTCATGAGTCATGAGTCACAAGAAAGAATAGTTAGGAATGAACTATTCTCAGCCCGTGATCCCTTCTCATATTAATGGCAAACTAAAAGAAATACTGGTCGATCCATGCCAGATGCTATTCGAATTGTTTACGACGATTTTAAGTATGCCATTTTTTATTGACATGCGGTGTCTGGTAGAATAATTTCAGCTCGACCAACCTCGCGAAGGATCAACATAATCCAACCATCATTTTTGGTCTGCTGCCTCCCTTGTACCCGAAGCAAAACGGCCAAGTACCCGCCTCTCAAACTAAAATTACCCACTGGCCCATGTCTTCCTGACGCTAAGAAAATCCCGTCATGCACGTTCCGTAACGCCCTCGCATGCCCCGTTCCCTCACCCTGCCCATCCAACCCCCACCCAGCGAGGCGCTCCAACTGTTGCGCCATTCGTTGGCTGCTTGGAACGGGCGACGCTGCCGAGGAGACGTCGTCGACGACGACGTCGAAGTCTGCGACTGGCACCGTGCGGACCACTGGTCCATGATGGGTACATCTGTGACGCCGCAGCGAGCCGTCCAAATCTGTTCGCAGAGTCCCTTTCCGCTCGCAGACTTGTCACAATTGTCATATCGCAGGACTCGGAGAAAGCAGGACTAGAATCGATACGCTTACTCTCTGTACGACGACGAAGACGACGGTGGTACTGCTGGCATACATTTTCATTTCGTGTTGGCTTTCGAGAAAATAACTGCCAGCGAACACAGGAGCAAGTAAAAGATTACCGGCGGCCGCGTCAAGTATACTTGCAGCGTATGTGGCCGCGTCGCCCCATATTGGACGCCAAATAGTTTATACTCGTTGACCAAACACCGTCGTTTGTATCAATACCGACGAAAGTGGGAGAAATGTCGAATCGGCACTCTTCGTTATCTCCTTATTGAATTTGCGAGGAGGTATTTTTACAACGAAGACCCCATTTTAAGCTGCATTCTTTTTCTTTTGATTTTGATTTCCAATGAACTTTTAAATCATCAACAAAATTCATCCAATAAATAAATAATTAAATAAATGTTTACAGTTGTTTTTTGTATCAAATAATCGAACAAACGAAAGAAAGCGATGCTTCTACGTTTCTGTTCAATATTGTAATTAACGCTAGACAACGTATAAGACTAGCATATATGCTAGCTATATCATATGTGGCCAACATTAATTTTCACGCTCGTACAATGTTAGTGCCGTGAAAAACAAATGGGTCAAATAGGGGAATTATTAAATGACTCTTCTGGCTATTCCCACGCAGCAGCGCTTGGGACGCTATTGGCACGGCGCCAACCATAGAGGCTGCGTTGTTTAATGTCTTCCCTCATCCCCCTGAGCGCAAATCCACCGAGCAACACGCGAAATTTGCATGTTATTTGATACCGCTTTAAAAGACGTTTAACATTTTCAGCATCGCTCGGTGTGTTATGACGTGTTTGAGTAACTCGTTAATAAAGGTGTTGGGATAACTGGGACGGGAAGAGCCGGGAGAGATACAACATTAAAGAGTCGTCTAACTCCATTGTGTGCGGACGGCATTGCTGCAATAAAATTTACGGAGCATTGCATTTCTCGACAGGAAACAAAAATCTACGTTGCACTTCGGCGACTGTTTTATTTGAGATTATATTGTTTGCTGGATTATTAAGTATCCTAGAGACAGGATATAAATTCGTACAGTGAATGTTAAGGATGCATTTTCAATTTCCATTTGCCGTGCCGCTGTGCAAAATTAATTTCTCGTAGCGTTTGAGCACGTGTGCTCGACGCGCAATAAAAAGATTCATTTGTAATGTTTAGGTTGCAGTTTTTCCATATGGCGTGCAATTTTGAGTTAATTGCTTTTAAATTTATAATTTTTCACATTTTACGGTCCCCAATTCCCATCGTAGAAAACTGTGTTCTGCAACAAAGACGTACATTCCCTGTTGCCTCTTGTCACCACGTCTTGTTTCCGCCAAGCAGGCAGCGCCCTCTATCCATCATGGCCCGGCTTCCCCGATGACAGACACCCGGCGCGAGCTGATTTATCACAAAACCCGGCGCCTCCACCATCAAACACCCGTTCTGCGAGAATATGCCAACAAATTCTCGGCCAACTCGTGGAATGAAAAATTAGGCCCAGTGACACGATACGACTTGCTACGTTGATGGATACAGTGCTATTCACCTTTGCAGCATCAACCTGGGCAAACAATACGTTTCGCTGTCTCTTTCTGATTGATGTACAAGCTACACACGAAATAATTAAAATATTACCATTTTAGACATCCTAAAATCCCGGCAAGGCATGTGCAAATCTGCTTCCATACATAATCATCTTGACCACAGCATCTCACAGCACCACAAACTCCAAGTGTCCCATGTTTCTCAGGTGAACATGTATATGCAATTCCGTTGTCATATGGAGCAATAGTTAAGATTTTCGAAAATGCCCGTCGGGCCGCAGTACCCGAGAAACAAATCTGCAACGACTTTAGTATGAACAAAATGATACCAGTTTGCATTATTGGCCGAGGCCATGGCTGTTATTGGCTGGATCTCTCGTGGGATGGGCTCTTCTGGGACTTGCTGCTATTGGCTGGTTCTCTCGTGGCATAGGCTCTATTGGGACTGGCTGGCTGTCACATAATTGCTTCTGGTCAATAACTGCCTAGAAATGCTTTCACAACTCGCCTTTTTAGCCATTTACAATGGCCATTGCCATTACAGATTATATGTAACACCCCATCGTTCTTATGAGGCAAATTATCCTCAGTCATTGTCCTCTTTTAGCTTTGATAGCCCTTGCCAATTTTGTTAGGTTGGATACTGACAATGACCCAGCCGGTCTCAGTAAATAATTCAGGCTCTGACCGTATTTCCTATGCTTAAGCTATTGCAGATTTGTATCTCGCGCACAGCACACGAAGGTCTGAGAAAGTTTTTGTCCGAGCAAGCAGCCATCTTCGCGGTCGCGACTTGTCCAGCGTTTGCAGTCCTAATCGATTTACAACCGCCAGATAATTGCCTCGACAGCCCGGTGGTCGACAACAATGCCGTTACGGGTGTCTCCCTGGCGGGGTGCGTCGCAACTGCGAGTTTGCCCTCTCCGCGACGGTCTTGAGAAAACTTTCTGTCGCCCCGAGTTTTTCTCCCCGGAGCAGGAAAGTACAAGTAATTGAGAATAACAACACCTTTGGCTTTTGTAAGCCTAACAATCAACTTCTGTGCTATTATGTAATACACAATATGAAGAGAAAATCATTTCGTTTAATTTATATTTCGTGGAATTGCCGATCGATGCTTGGACTAACTTAAACTTTGCAGTTCCAAAAGGTTGAAAAAAGTGTGCACTGACCGGAGCATAATACATAAGAGTGTGATTGATGCTTACAACCGAATAGACCGACCAATTTTCAATGGCAACTCCAAGTGAAAGTAGATATACGCTTTCGAAATTAGTACTCGATTCATTCTCCCATTGCCGTAGTAAAAGCTATTCAGGCGGTGACATTTCTGACTTAATTCCGGCCAATTTGATCAACTATGTAGCTCGCTTTGCAGAATATATTAAAGATGCAAATTACTAGCCGGGTGGCTTTTAAATACTGGACTTACGAGCGGCGGCGGTGGCGGCGGCGACGGCGGCGACGGGCGTCTGCTTAATCGCCGCTAAAGCATGACTCGGTGGTGGTATTTAAATTGTAAATACGAGCACCCCAGAATCGGGAAAGTCATCTAGGCCCCGGCAAAAAGCTGCGGGGAATTCCCGGGAAATGCACACACGCGCTCTCACTCCGTGGAATACATATATTTACCGACATCCCGTGCGCGGTGCTGGAGGAAAATCCTTTTTTAACTTGAAAATAAACGCTTGAATTTTCTACAAAGCATTTACGAAATGAAGCATGACTCTCTTGATCAAGTTTCCTCTTCTATATCTCATATTCTTATAGAGATCTTGAATTTCTTGGAAACTGCTGAACAATGCGGCAGAATGCAGCTGCATATGCATGTGCATATTAGATATGCATTCGAGCCGAGCTATGCAACCGTGAAACAGTAATTCTCGTATAACTTAAGCTTTGAGTTGAGACACCTGCAACTGTCCCTGTCCTTGTTCTGCCCGGTCAAAATGCACTTCCTTCGACGCCCCGGGCTGAAAGAGTACCCCACTGGTGGGAAATTTCACGTCACATGACACGACCGTTGGAGCAAGCCCTATCTTATTCTCAACCCTTGCATTCTCAGCATATATGCAGTATATATACATAGTACCACCACAGATTAACCTCAACTTCATCGGTGGGACCGATGTCCAGCACAAGCGAAGTTCAAGGATTTACTGTTAGGGGCGTTATTTTATCTCCGTAAAATATTGACATGGTGATAAATACATACGATATTCGGACTTAAAAGTGGAGCACTATATCAGCGGATTGAGAACGATACCATTTAAACTAAAGTATACCTTCAGGGCGAAAGCTTGCTTCTAAAACGTGACAGAAGGAGAGCCGAGGGCGGTGCCCTATTTGCCTTTGTCTCGGAGTTTTCTTCGAAGAATAAGAAAATGTCACGTACTTTTGTGACCCAGCTATCGTTATTGCTAGTACCATAAATAATATTTAATTTATACGATTGTTTATTATCGAATTCTCCGATACAATACTGAAGTCTATTTTGCCTTTGAGTTGACATATACAAGTCAGACAGGGTATATTATACGCAATATAGCAATCCGATATAAGAGCGCCTTCTGACATGAAAAAGTTCCATGCACATTCGCAAGGAAACGCTCATCCTGGGATTGAACGACAAGAAGGAAGCAAGGCATATTGCAGCCATATTCACGTCGGTTTCTCACAATGGGGACCAACTTGCCGCCGATCCAGAGAAAACGTTTCCGACACAACTTCCCCAACAGTGCGAAACCTGACATGAAGCGTTTCAGAGGTGCTCGTCGAAAGTATCCGATATTTGTTCAGCAACTATAAGATGCATGCTTTCTGAATAGCCGTGCGAAGATGGGGCTGGGGAGCGTGGAATACGTGCTCGTCAGTCCACCGGGCACGAGATCTCGCACTACGCGTGAAAACCGCACGGAAACGCGGCCTTCTCAAGGACAGCCGCGCGTGCGGCCTTCAAGATTTATGAAAGTGTTTTCCCTTCTCGATGAAACTATCACGAAACAAGACCTCTAAAGCGCATCGATCGGCTATCCATGCTGTAACTTATAGCCGCTTCGCTCGAGACTAGACATGATAATACTCTTCTCTTTTGTACTTTGAGAGCCATGTTTGAGTTTTGAAAGCGCAAAGAACACCGTGCGGTGAACTATGACCTTCGATATAGCGCGAATGGTCATCCGATATTCCGTCGGCGGAATTGGGTTAGACCGATAAGACCCCCGGATATCAGTTAATGGAGGCTATTGTTATTTGCCCCCCGGTGAGTGATTGCATCATTACGTAGTACATTGAGCGTATCTGGGAAATGTGCGCCTGTGATAAACTATTTAATCCATAGTCTTGGGAATTCATTTGCTGTTAAGGACTTTAGGGAATCCGGGAACAACAGACAGACATTTAACTTAGCGATCTTCATCATGGCACATGCACACGGACAGGTATTACGGCGTGATGTGCACACTAACAGCCATGGTCAGCTCTCTGGCTCACGTTCTGCGTCCAGCATCTGAAATTGACGACTCCGTGCTCCATGCAACGTCGGTAAGATTTGGTCGGGATGGACGCAAATTATTCACATAAATGTCTGCTCGCTAAAATCGCATTGTCAAGAGAATTTGTGCAAGGTAAGTGGCAAGAAATTATGTTATAGCATAGAATTATTAGTTTGGGATTATTGATCCCAATTTCATCCAGTATGTAGGGTTGTCTTTGAGTCACAAAGAATCATTTCACTTTTATAGTTTAAAGAACGAGAAATCCGGCGCAATATCGACGATGTTCCGACTCCCTCTTGATTTCGATGTTGGAGCGGACATCTCTTCAGAAGGAAGGTTGAGGTGGGTGGGAGCGCCCCCCTCTTTGTAACTCGAAATCAAGGGCCGTTGTGACGTTGTCCCAGCGACGGTGTGATTACGCCCGATTTTGAAGTCGAACCTGTGTGCCGCGGCGAAATATCTTTCATAGCCCTTACAAATATCTCGCGCCCCAGAAAGTTTCTACAACCCATCGCACTCCCCGCGGGCCGGTGCGCGGATGCTCCAGCGCAAAACAATGGCGTCGCCGACGTCGACGCCGTAGCTTTGAAGCCACGAGGTAGGAAGTTCAGTTAGTCACAATATTCCTGATGGATTCACACGCGCACAAAGAGCCCAGGCGTACAAGTTTCACTGATTTGTTTCAAACTCAAAGATGGATATTTTTTTAAGAGGAAAAGAAAATATATGTGGAGAGAAACTCAAACAAAAGTTTGATTTATCACAAAGATGGATATGTTTGGAACAAATGTATGTGTACCAAAACATATACGACGTTTATGTAATGTGCTTATCTTGTAAAACGTAATGTGAGATATATCTTGGCTCATTCTTCAGCCAACTTTGAACTTTGGCGAATGGAAGTAAAAGTCGCAATTACTCTTGTGCTAAATAAAGAGAGATGCACTGCACTATAAGGGGGATTCTAATAAATAAGGTGCTGATAAAGTGATGAATGAAATTTCGTCTGATCTTGTTGTAAGTAGTTAACTAGTTATCTAGTTAACTCTGCTCGTCGACTCTATGCGGTGGGCCTTCGGCGGCCATCGTGAAACTTCCTTTGTTTCCATCAGATTAATGATTCCTCCTATAGTCGCTTATTCTTAGAACCCCCAACCAAGCACTTAAAAATTGTAGCTTGAAAAATATACGAATTCGGAGATCGATTTAAGGTGGCTAAAATCTTCAGTCATTTCTGTCTAGCGTTGAACAATGTGTGGTGAATGGCAACCGTCAATCACGGAACTTTCAATATTCGGCTCTGCCATGATTGATATTATGCTGCTAAACAAATACCAAGCAATACCCGATACAAAAGTAAGAGGGGGCACGAATCATTTGGCAAAGTATTTTCTGTATATCTTTGATTAAAAAGAACGCCAACGCAATGCAGGAAACGGCCTGCGAGTTTTCGCATCTCACCGTGCCGCTTTGCGAGACTTCAACTTTGTCCGACTTTGTCCGACTTTGTTTCGAATCGGGGGACGCTTTGTCGGGTGCGTGAACACAAGCGTTGCCCGGCCTTCGGTCAGCGCGCTGTTGTATACGTGTCATGGCGGCAATGATCATGCAGATGACAATTGACAATAGCGATTCTGCTCGGATTTACGAGCGGGAAACAATAAAGCCATTATCAGCACTTGATGCATCACAGGCAATGTGTCGAAAAGATGTCCACAACTGTTGAGTGGTGTCGAGCTCAATGTGTAAGAACTATTTCACGCTTCGCTAACTGCAGTTGTATCCTATTTCCATGTTTCGTTGATCGGCTTTGATAAGCTATACCATTCGCAATACAGCCAAAGGGCAGACTAGGTTATGAATTAATCTAATTACAATTGAACCAATTCTATTTTATTGAACACGCGTTGTTCAATGGGTCGGATCGAAATTGAATGATTGCCTAATCGATAGCACACCTCGTTTAATAACTGAACCGATGGTAAATCGCGAGCGAAACGATGTAGCCATATATACGAGTGTGGTAACACTACGGAGCGAGCGAGCCCCCGACCTAGACGCCGTTGTGCCGACAGCCGAGAGAGTCGATTCTTGGCCCGGCCCCAAGAAACTGCATGCTGCACACCCGTGCGCCCCAAGTAATTAAACTCTCTCGCCGCCGCCGACGTCGACGTCGTCGTCGAAGATGAGCGAGACTTGATAAATTCGCACTTTGTGAGCAAGAAGCCTTGTTTTAAAAGACTCCCGAGGGCTGCTCCCGCCGCCGTCTGCCACAACTTCCTGATAATTACTTTCTCATCCAGTTGCAAGTGTTAATTTTTAAGTAAGTTTAGCGGACCACACCCCGTTGTAAGAGATTCCTTCCGCGAGATAGCCCGAGATACCGCGGAGACTGATGATCGATTACATTCTTATTTCGTACCTACATCATCTAATGACTTCCTGGTCAGAGGTAAACTATCTCAGGTAATCAAGACTGCTTCCTTCCAAATTGTAAGACGTCCTTGACTCTTCGTGGGCCCCACAAGCTGGCTGACCTAGGAGTAACAGTGGGCGTTGTTTACAGACCTTCGGAAGTCCCTGCTCCAGCAGGCGTAGATGACTGGGTTCATCGAGGAGTTGATCCATCCCAGCCAGGTGACGACGGCAGACACGAGCTCCTCCTGCCAGATGCAGCTCTGACAGAAGCCGGACAGGAGGTTGACCACGAAGAACGGCAGCCAGCACACGATGAACACCCCCATCACGATACCGAGCGTCTTGGCCGCTTTCTTCTCCTTGGCGAACTTGGCCAGCTTCCGGCTGAGCGAGAAGTTCTTGCCGAGGTTCTTGTTGGCAGCGTTGGTGACAAGCCGCGTCGAGTGTTGCCGTGTCAGCCCGTTGCCGTGGTGGTTTTGGAGGTCGTCGAGCTCCGGCAGTTCCTCGGGGGTGCCCGTCGGATACGCGTTCCTGCCTTCGCCGCCGCCGCCCCCGCGATGGATGCGCAATGTGAGCTCCAGTTCGCCGGACGCCATCATCACCTGCTTCGTGCCCAGCTTGAGCGAGCGAGTCTGTATGACGGCCGCGCGGTAGATGCGGTAGTAGGTGAAGACCATCACGAACAGCGGCAGGTAGAACGAGATGGTCGACGAGAAGACCAGATAGCCAAGGTGGTCGGTGAACGGACACTTGTACGCCGGCACCTCCTCGGTGCGCACCGCCCGCCACCACACGATCGCCGGGAACGAGATGCCGCCGGAGCAGATCCAGACGCCGGCGATCAGGAACGCCGTCCGACGCGCCGACATCCTCGTCGGATAGGTGAACGGGTCCGTGATGGCCCAGTAGCGGTCGAGCGAGATGACGCACAGGTTCAGGATGGAGGCCGTGCTGAAGAGCACGTCCAGCGAGCGCCACACGTCGCACCAGTTGGTGCCGAAGAACCAGGTGTTCTCGAGCACCTCGTAGACGGCCGAGAAGGGCATGACGACCAGACCCACCAGACAGTCGGCCACGGCGAGCGAGGTCACGAAGTAGTTGGTGGCGGTGTGCAAGTAGCGTTCGCGGAACACGGCCAGGATGACGAGCATGTTGCCGAACACGGTGGCGATGCTGAAGAGCAGCAGGAGGACGGCGAGCGCGGCGCGCTCTTGCGCCAGTTCGCCCCACTCGTCCCACGCGTGGCCGCCATCTTGTGACTCGTTGCCCGCGGCGTAGCTGTCGTTGAGGAGGCTGAGGCTGGCGTTGATGGCGTCCTCGGCGAGCTCGGACGACGAGAATCCGTCCCACGAGAATGTGTACTCGAGTGCGTCGGTATCGTTCATCACGATGCGTCGACGGGTGACATGGTTCGCAAAGAGAGAGTGGATTTGCAATCACGGGACACGAAAACACGGGTCCAATTGACACAGAGATTATTGAATGAGCAGTCGAACAAATTGGCACGGAAAGTTATGACAACTCGTTTAATTCTCAAACTAATTACCTACTCCCGAGATACGTCTGCAATCTCGTCGAGATTTTCCATCGTCTCGGAATGGAATTGCAAAAGTTTCCTGCCTCTGTTGTAGTCGCGAAAACGTGTTTTCGAGTTAACGAACGGGTGCTTCGATATCCTCGTCACCTTGTCACTTGGCTAATGAATTGATAGTCTTGAAGGCGTCGATCTTGGAGGCGTCTCGACGCCTGCGATTGGAAAGTGCACCTCCCGTTCTCGAAGCGTCGGAGTCACTCGTACTCTCCCGTGCGCGTCGGTGCAATTGGTCCTCGGTTCGGGTCCGCGCTGGCCGCTACAAACTCAGTCGCGTTGAGTCGAGTTGATTACCGCCGGCGGCGACATCCTTGCTCGTCGGAGACCGCTGGGTCCAACATCTGGACGTGATTGTGTTATCCGAACTATGAATTGCACGGCCACTGATTTGCATGCAATTCTCAAGCGCAATTTGCAAACGGCCGAAAGCCAAAGGGTTGTAGTTCCTACCAATCAAAAACTTTCCTAAACAAATTCACCTATTTAAAAAAATGAATTACTTTCAGCCAATCAATCAATAACTTAATTAATCCACAGGAAACCAAATAGCGTGTACTAATTATTTCTAGCGACAAGTAATTAACATTTAAGTCGCCATTAATTGAACTAATAATTCAGGCGACGCGTGAACGGCTCGGAGGACGACGTCGTCGTGCGGGTCTTGCGACGTCTACGTGCGAGCGAGCGAGAGTCTCGGGTCTCGCGGCGTCGTGACGTCGTCTGCCAGCGTCGCGGGACAGGAGCGCGGCGCTACTGGCCGCCGTTGGCGTCCGCTGCTCGCGACGCCGTCGCCCGCGTCGGCGTCGGCGTCGGCGTCGGCGTCGGCGTCGGCGTCGGCGCGCGACCCATTGTTGCGCCGCACGCCGATCTGTGCACCGGCGTAAACAAAGACCGAAATAGAGGTGGCCGTTAACGAGCGCACATTTCAGCGATTGCACTCACGCCCGCCACGGTCTTGACTTCTCCAAGTTCATTTTTGCCTATAATCTGCGTTTTAGAGACTTGCACGGTGAAAGTTTTGCTTTAGGCTCGACCGATGATGAAATGTTGAGGCACATAAAACATCCACGGTCAAATTTTATGGCTATCCGTTCGTTTGACTCTGCAATGGCGTCACTGTTTACTGATTTGTTTCAACCACCAACATTCAAACTGACGGTTCAAGATCGGAATTATGGGGAAAGAAACAGGATACATGTTTTCCTTATTTCAACAGGTTTTTAAGGTTCCCTTCTCATCTTAAAGATTAAACAAGTTACAACAACCTCAATTTATCGGACTCAAAAGTAATGCATTTTACATTTTTCTTAAACCAAAACTTCCTTTTCCGTTTCTCATCCCGACCAGACCATGGTTCATAATCCTTAACTAGGTACATGCATAAAGGTAGCTATATACTTAGTTCTATATGTTACATGTCGCTACAGATTGAGAGCAAACATGTCTGCAGACAGGACAGACATGGATCCCTCGGCCCCCAGCCTCGTCACCTGATTGGTTGAGCCCGCGTCGCTCCGCTTGGGTTCGCGAGCCGTTTTTCAAACGCTAAACGCCCCACGCCATCACACTGCGCGCGAGCTGTTCGCAATTAGCACTTAGCGTTGCTAATAAAACGTTTATACGGCCAATGATATACGTACTTTATTGCAAGTCGGAAAAACAAACAGTCTGTCGTCGGATTGTCGTAAAATGTATTTCAGCGGATTGTAATGTACAATCGATACACACCGGAGTCTGCATTTCTGAAAGCATGGAGCGAGTCCGATACTGATGTTTCCACCCCCTGCCACCAGAGTGCGGGGCAGCGCTGCAGGCACATTTATCGCGTCTGCGGGAACACTGCGGCCTGCCTATTGGATTAGTCGAGACGGATGGCTTGTCGGCTGACAGATCCAAGCTATTAAGCCCTAATCACTTCCACTTGTTAACTGAAATCTTGATTTCGGAAAACCCGGCGATGGACCCGCGGGTCCCGGGCGAACCCTGGGCGTTCGGCGAACGATTCGGCGAACGCGGAACTCCGCGGCCGATAAATTCGTTGGCAATTAGTGCACGTTCATTCGGTTTTTGCCGCAAACAAAAGGCGGAATCGTGTTTCACCGTTGCTCGCTGCCATATTATGAGCGCATGTTGTGCAGGGGGGCAAGCATTTCCCCCGGTCGTGCTCCAAGAAAATTACTGCAATTTGGATACGAATGAAAACAAACTGTATAGTTTGGTCGCATAAAGTTTCTTTCATTTTAGGTCAATTTCTGCTGCTGTTACTATGTAGCTATACAGTAGCTAGAAAACTAAACCTTTTTCCTTTTTGGGCGAGAAAATCTTGATATATCTATATAGGTATGTATCATTCACTGATTACTTTCAATCTTCACCTGCTTCCTATAGGTATATATACCATAGAATAAAATATATGAGTGTCAATTTATCGTTGGCAGGTTCTAATTCACAACAAACTTGGTGTACCCAGATATCACATTATATGTACAGCCTTTTGAGCTCTTTGCTTCAAGTCTAGCATTTAATTAGTTAATAATTGCATTCATAATGACAGTTGACATATTAAGCAAGCGCTACACATGGTTAGACATGGTACAGTACAGAGATTGACGCTCATTACCAAGCCAGCTGTTGGCCAAGGTCCTATGGGAAGTGCATCCTGCACATGCGCACACTTCACCGGCCAGTGCATTCGGGATATCGTCAAGCTCGCCTCATTTAGACGCTGATGTCAAGCGCGATACACGCCACGCGACCGAAATATCGGCCGACTTTCCATAATTCACAACCACGTTTATAATAATGCAGCATAATAATCATGCAGAGTACACCCGGACTGCATGATATAAAGTAATTGGGAGTAGAGCGCTGGTGATTTATCGCTGAGCCCACGAGCGGATTTCCAATGCAAAACATTGCGCCGGATCGAGTCCACGCGAGTTTATAATTGCGACGAATGGTTATTTTGTCGGTCGCCGTCGGTAGAGTTACGCGCGAGATCCACCGTCCAGATACGGGTGTCCGAAAAGAGGACAGATTGCCCAACTTGGGCGAGCATCGCGATCGAGGCTTATCTCACGATACTGCAGATAGATCGGACTCAAAAATAGCTAAACTATCTGTCATACCGATATATCGGTGGTGTTGACTCGGGCTTGCGCCAATGGGGAGCGTCGGCTTTAGTGATACAGTCAGCCAACAATTGAATTATGTATGATAAAGGTGGTTGCTGGAATAATAACGTGCAGGTATAACAAGACTTTTGGGCCCGACTGGGCTATTTTCGTGGGGCCAGATTACCTGACCTCTGCTTGCTGCGCGGGGCCGTCTCGGATAAAAGACTCTGCGCTAGACTTGGTTTGCTTTTGAGATGTACGCGCATGCTGGTTGAGGTGCGGCGACCAAGCGTCTGACAGGCAATAGATTTTAAGGGAAAGATAAAAAATCGGGTCAGCGACAAAGCTGCAGTGATTTATAGACTCGACTAATATCTACAGAGGGAAACAATATAGACAACAGCATTCAAAGCAGAATCTCATTTGCATCTCAAGACGGAATGGGGTCCATAGCGTATATCGCGGCTGGTCCACTTTTCACGCGTAAGATTCGCGTGGAAAGCGTCGTCGCCTTCGTCGCCTTCGTCGTCACAGGAGGCCGAAGCTAGGCCCGGCGAAACATCGATAGAGCAATGTTATATAGAAACTTTTTTGCATGAATAATAGATTGCGCCCAAGAACGAAAAATTTCCATGAATTTTAGAAGTGTGTATTTGCTTTGTGCCGTGCAGGAGCGGCATGTTGTAAGTATCTTTATTTGTGAATATTAACGAAAAGTTTAAAAGGAAAACGTTGGATGAAATTCCATGGCAGATACCTGCTTCCCACGTACGCTTCATACAACGCGAAGTGCACTTGAAAGCAACGTGAAACGACTCTCTGATATATACCGGTTCGGTGCCGGAAACGTCATTTCTGATCACATGTTCACCATGTTATGGGCCGCGTGGGACGGATTCAACCCCAAAACGCCTCCGCCTCGCGACGAGACGGGGTAGCCGTCAGCTCACGGCAGACGCGAGTTCCTTCGGGGGCGGCTGCGGGGGCGGCAGCGGCGGGGCAACAGAGAGCAGCCTCCGGCCGGGGTGATTTGTGGGGTGTGAACCTTGCTACGCGAGCGCAGCGGATGCCGAAACGAAATATCAGTAAATCACTTTCATTCTTTTCCTTTAAAGCAAATAGGTTTTCGAAAAGCTTTGCGTAATGCGCTTTGAATACAAATGAGATGAGAGCAATAAAGTAGATGATTTTATAAGGGAATGTGCTGCTGGTTTTACCGGCTTCGCGTGGCGCTAATATTACGTTGGCTCGAGCCGTTGATAGGAGTGAGCATGAGGGAGGTGTAAAGTAGAGGTCTACGTGCACCCAAGAGGTATAGATCGACTTGGAAACATGACTTGTTCGTGGCAGTTCGTGGTCCGGATGCACACATCGATTTAATGCTTAACTCTGGGGGGGGGGGGAAATGATAAACAGCCAATGACAGACAGTCAATTTTGCAGTTTTTAGGGGAAGAACCAAACAGTAATAAGAAATTACCCCTGTTTATACCCTAGATCCCAGCTTTGTGTATCCGCTAGCCCAAGAGGAAAATGTCCTTCGATCATTTGCCGTTGCGTAGTTTGAAGGTCATAGTTCTCCATTTTAGTTTTTTAATTATAAAAATGTAATGGCCCATTTTGTGCATTCAAGCAACATCAACATCACAATATTTTCTAGCAGCATCACATTGTTTTTGTAGTTTGGTGTACCGTGTTTATGCTAGCTAATTGTGCGAGGACGAGCGCCCGAAGGCCGCTGGCCATGGACTGTTATCCGAGCGGGATAAACGCCCCCACCGTTTGCGATCTCAGCCTCTTCCATATCGGGATGCGCGGCCACAAAGTCAGGAGTGCCGACGGCGTCCCGAGACGCGGATACACTCGACGTCGTCGTAGAAAAAAACCAGAAAACCGTGCGTGGGCTCGCAAAATGGGGTGTGGGAGAAAAATTAAAATGGGGTGTTTATATGACTAAAGTCTACATACTAAGTAGAATTTTACAAAAAATGTTGGTATCTTCACAGGACTGATTTTTGTAGCCCTGAAATACTATCCCAACCACTTATTTGTATTATTTGTATTATTTGTTTTTGCATTATCTGTATTTTTTGTATACTAAGTCCAAATTTGAAAAAAATGTCTATACCTTCACAGGACTGGATTTTGTAGCACTTAAATACTTTTCCAACCACTTATTTCAGTTTGTTTATATAGCTGACGATATTGATAAAGATGTGTCAGTGTGGATGGAGAGTTATCAAATTATTGCGTTGTCTAATTATCTCTTGTCTCGCCATACAAAATATGAGACCCCGTATTACAACAGACATTTTGCAGGCTTGCTTTTCTCCCCATCACGCATTTAGTTCGGGATTGACAAAACGGCACGTATACATCTAAAGCAATTGGTTGCTGCTTTCACCACAGCCTCTCTCGATTCACATGCTCGAATCTCACGAGACGCCTCACTCCGCAAACACCAATAATATCTTAATCTTATTATAACCAAACGCGATAGGAACCATCCGACGAGACGAGCGTGTTTTTGTGTCACCGAAATCGTGAGGATGCCGACGGGCCACCCCGCGCGGCATCAGCAAGTCAAGTCGGCGCCCCCCCCCCCCCCCGCCTCCGCCATCTCGCCCCCGCACGCAAAACTGGGGAAACAATCGCAAGAGAAACATGCTTTCTACATCAAAATCGCGCCGCAAAACAAACCAGGGACCGCGCGACGTGGATCATAAATATTTATCGCGCCGCGCGGATTCCAAGTTTGCTCGCGAATAATATGCTCCTCGACGCGTTGAGACGCCCTGCACATGGCTGCCGCGGCGCATGATCGCTGTTGTTTCATGTGCTGCGGTGTGCCCAAGGCAAGGTTGGGTAGCGCCCTGCATATCTTCGCATTCGCGTGTACTCTAGAGACGAACCAGTGTTCGGCATAAAACTATAGAATTGGACCATTTTAATGCAAACTCTGGGAATCCCGTGGGTTATAAAAGTTGGAGAAAAGCCCCATCGTCACCATGAACCTATGAGCCTTAAGAATCTATCTGCCAACATGTCTTATCGGAATGACTATTTGTGCTTGTCACACTTCACACATATTCTTTAATGCATTTTACATTTCCCCTCTCGACTCCATTTGTAAACCAAAGGTGTCCATGCCCGCACCCTCGACAGGTGCTTTTCCTGGTTGTTTTGTCCAAGCTCATACCCCGGTGCTCATACTAGATAGTATAGATACCGGCGGCATTTCAAGGCCGCCAGAAGGACTAGGCTGTAGTTCCAGCCGCTGCCACGGCGCCACTCGCATATGCCATTTCCTCTCAAGGCCGGCACGAAGTGGACGACTCGGCATTGGAAATGTTTCAAAAACCTACCGCTATATACCGTGCAGCGCTCGAATACCCCCTGATTTATGTTTTTTTCTTGTGTGTTTTTCTCGTTTTTGGAGAGATAAGAATATCTGGGTAAAGATGCGTTGGCATAAATTAGCATTGCTGGCAGTAAATCGAGAGCGGCGCCTGCTATGGGCCCGGTTCTTCATCGGAGGGAGATTTTTCATAAAACGAGTGAATTTCGCAGGCCATAATAAAAGATGGACCGCATGCTGACGCAACTTTTATCTGGACTCTGGAGCCATGGACATTAAGTAGTCGGTGCACATTTTAGATCGAAAACTCTTGACTAAATTAAGAGATCCAGATTTGGCTTCGTTCAAAAACAATCTCACGTTCTAGTTGCAGCACGATTGGGCGAAAATGAGCTCACGCTGTCTGCTCTTGCTGCGACCTGGCGGCGTTTCGGATAATTTGACTCAACGCTGCTGTGATTTGAGACCGAGAAACAAATAAATATCAATGGAAAATCCGTGAAGTATTACAATCATTTATTGACTATCGGATCTAAAAGCTTCCATCGTTCAAAACGGAGAATTTTACCAAAAAAATACGCTTATTCCTCATCGGAAGCCGACGCAGACACCTTATAGTTCCATGGAGTGAATAGAAATGTGAATATAATTTGCTGGCTGCGCCCCCCCCCCCCCCCGCTCTCGGAAGACAGAGAGTGGGATTGCAGCGTGCAGCGATCGTTAAAAAAGTTCCTATGAGATCATCATTTTGCGATAGTTTCCAGAGGCAGAAAGTGTCTGCACTGTTGACAAATGACCACATCGATTTTACATCCCTTGGCGCGGTCCTCGAAGAATCACTCCTCTGCGAAACACTCCCCCTGAAATCTTTCCTTATCGAAACGTTACTAATGATATCTTTATTGCTTTATCTATATAGACGCACTCGCTACGTGGAACTATAACTCGGGTTTTGTGCAACTTTTAAAAGCTCATTATAAACGAAGATCAGTAAGGAGGATTTTGGAACGCTTTCATCTCTAAATAAGACCATCCAAAACAAACATTGAATAGACGGGGACGAAACCCAGACGTAAAACGTAGTGGTTGACCAGTGACCATGTGTCAAACTGTTCGAACTGGTCACATGAATCCGTTGCACGTCCAAACCCTTCCTCAATGAGCTGCTTCTAATCTCAGATCCGTTCATGAGTGACTCTACTCGGTCAGAACGTGTTCGGACACTTCTCACACGTCGAACTTGAAAACATGCCGCACGCATCCAGTCCATGCGTCGAGCTATCCCAGTGATTGAGTGATATAGATGAGTTCTAGTCATCAAAGCGCCGAGAATAGCAGCGCTCGCTAAACGCAGTGCGGAGAGCCCACACTCAAAGCGCCTTGAGCAGGAAATTGCGGGGGTTTGCCACCCCCAATCTGACCGTACAATCACCGCACGACATGATTTGGTACTTAGTACGTTCAGTACTCTTAGTGAAAGGTGTGTGATGAGGCCAAAATCGTTGATAATGTGTAACCATGCCCTGTATATTATTATCGTATTATCATAGCTATCATCTTGTGAACCATTTGGCGTCCCAGCCTGATCGAAATTGCTGAATTAATCGATTATTTTAAAGCAAACTATCGCTGGAAAATTATTCGTGATAAATTATCCGTGCAGAAAATGGTAATTTAATTATCTTTGTTTTCTTAGCTTTCAATTTAGCAAATAGTGTGCACATAGCATGCACATAACTGCTTCAACTCTGCTCATCGAAAATCTTGGACAGCAAACTTGGGCTGTTGTGTTTGATCAGTATACAGCCTGCAGGTCAGAGTCGAGAAAGACGACGCTTGTAGACGCCCGTTATATACACTAGAATGTCTGCAAGTGCATTAGCGAATTGTTGCTCTTGTATAGGTAATCAGTTTGGCGAGATTGATAGCACTGCCCTTCCGTGCTCCTTTGAACCGGACGGCATCTATCCGTTAGAGGCGACGCAATACGTCTGGAGCCGCACAGCAAAAGATCTGACCCTTTGGTCATCTGATGACTGGGATTTATGGTATTTTGCGTGGAAGAACTTGACCGCCCTCAAGGAAACTGTGCAACCAAACGTCAAAAATTCTAACTAGTTCAATTTTTTTTTATCAAAAAAATTATATAACAATATTATACCTCGTTGGTTTATAGCCATCCATAGACACTTTCGTACCGTGGAAGAACTTGACCGCCCTCAAGGAAACTGTGCAACCAAACGTCAAAAATTCTAACTAGTTCAATTTTTTTTATCAAAAAAATAATATAACAATATTATACCTCGTTGGTTTATAGCCATCCATAGACACTTTCGTACCTACGGTTGTCGTAGGTACAGACCAAAAAATGTAGATACTGTCCATAAAATGGGGGAGAAATTTTGAAATTTATCCGATAAAGATTAAGAAGTACGAAAGGTATTTCACGAAGATTTTTTAGGCATTTAAGATAACCCCACGGCAAGGATTTTTGTTAGTAAGCATCGTCACAAAATCATGAAGAAGAGACAATATTTTTTTGACCATAAAACTCACCAACGTGGTAGAATTGTTTCTTGGAATGGTCTGAAACGTGATTGTCCAATTGTCAGTTCCGTCTCGACATGACGTCCACAGTGTGGGGGTGGGCATTACGCAAATCCGGAAGGTCCTGCTATTTGTTTTTATTGTTTCGAAAGAAATTTGAACGAAACCACGTTTAAAGAACTGGAAACATTTCGATTTTCGCATTTTGATTTCAGATGTGGATTGAATCCCCTTATACCCGTATCCAGTTTATTCTAGGGTTTGGCCAGTTCACGACGCCACATGAAAACAGCGCAGTATACGCCAATAGAATTGACACGTACGTCGTTTTACGACCTAATTTTTATGTTTATCGCGGTTTTAAAGTTTAGAAACGCCGGCCCGGCACTCTCGGCGCCCACCAAAGATGTGTGGCTTGGCGGAGCTTTATTGTATCACCCAGAAATATTCGCGCGCCGTCGGGGTTTACGACTCGCTGAGGCTCAGGTGCAAGGACGACGGCCCCTGGCAGGATCAGACCGGAGAGCGGCCGACGACGCAGGACGAGGAGCAAGGATATAGTGCACAGGACAATGGAACACTCGCTGCATAGTGTCGTGGAATATACGCATGTCCGAGCGCGGGCGAAGCTACAAGTGTCATCCACGCCTTTTATATACGCACTCAGAGAAATCTATAATACATTTTATGTCGGAAAATATACACGAAGTGCGCGCCTGAGCGTGCGACGCGGACGCTTCTCTGCGACTCCTTTGGTGACACTTTTGGTTTATGAGCCGGACATTTCTATGTACCACATTATACTTACTACTATACCATAAAATCTCAAGCAGGGCGAGAAGAATTTTTGTTTCAATTAAACTATGCCCGGACGGGGTTTTCTTTTAAGCTACGAAGTATGGAATCTTCTCCGTGAGTGCCTTCGAGTCTAATAATGAAACAGTGGAAAATGAAAAGGTGAATGAAAAACTTGAAAAGGGCACCCAAGGGAATACAAACGTTTCCGTTGAGATTGAACAAAACGTATCAACTTGCTCTGGCGATTTCGAATCGTATTCGGCTAGGAATGCTCAAAACGCTGCATTGGGTACAAGCGTGGCAAAACAATGTGGTATCGGTGCACTTTCAGTGCATGCCAGTCGAAACAATTTCAAATTATGCTATTACATATTGATTAGAAAATCTCTTTTTGTGGGTTTTTGATCCTGGTTTTTCATGGTGGGTAAACCCTGAAAACCCCGATGGGGTTTAGTTAAGGCCTGGGCAAGGATTTTCAATGCCAACCCTGATCTCAAGAATCATGTCCTTACATTTACATGTAACCTCTATAAGCCAGTGGCCCATGCACTAGCTACCATACCGAAAGACACCGCCGAGCAGGGCTCGTATTCTCGAGTTTTAAGTCAGCTTTTAGTCAAAGTGACTAACGATGTTTAAAACTTTCCTGGGAGACTTCAAGCCTGCTACGATGCACGTTTGTATACTCGGACCTTTGGCAAATGACTTGGGAGTAGCAACCTCTTCCAAAAATGTTCTGGAGTCGCCTCAATACAACCTAAATATTAATAAAGTGACTAAGGCATGACTTAAACTCGAGAATTGGCCCCCAGGGCTAGTTCACAACCAATCAATCTGTGGACAGCGACGCGCGGACGACAGCGCCGATATTGTGTATAGTGACGGACGACGGTGACAATGACGCGAAGTGACAGCCTCCAGCCAGGTCCTGACGGGTCCTGACTGTCAATACACACACGACTCAGAGAAGAAAATGGGCTATCGGTGCCCCCCCCCCCCCCCCCTCGCGGAGGATAATTGGGCGAACCCCGGGAGAGCTCCTCATTCATCAATCAGTCGATTTAACGATTGAAGCAACATCGAGGAGTGTGCATACATCAATTTGATGGTGTGATTTGTTAGGCAATAAGTACCTAAAGTACCTACTTACGCTACCTAGGATTGTTTGTCCTTGTAATTAATTTTGTAATTAGCAAACAAATTCACTGTTGACATGTGTTATTTCTTATCTCGATTATTTGGAAGTTTCAGCATAATCATGACTGATCATGATCATGAGCATCAGCATGCGGTGAGAGGGGGTAAATGGTGATGTATCTTACGTCAACCCCGCTCGGCTCGCACTCATATCCAAGGGAAGATGTAGGTGGTCTGGAGTCTGGACTGGCAGGTAGACTATCGCCATCGGCACAGACATCGGCCAGGGACGGACTGGCTCAAAAAGCCCGGACTGCTGTTCAAAATGTAGGCCAGCTATTTTTTTAATGCATAATAAGCGTTATAGCAGAAGGCGCAACGTAACCTCCCAATTATGCATATTTTTTTCTAACAAACGGTGCAGTTTTGTACACTTCACTATAGAAACCTTTTGCTCAGTATTAGTTTCAAAAACCTACACCCCATTTTGCTTAACTGCAGTTAAGCAAAATGGGGTGTAGGTTATGCACGCTGCAGTGCATTGGTTTACCATGTAAACCAATGCACTGCAGCGTGCATAAGATCTTTGGCAGGAAAGGAAGGTAACACAATTATGGAACTGATTAAATATCGAAAACTAATTGTCTGCTAATCCTACTAAAGAACTGCATTTTTTGGCAATAGGTTATTGAATTGTTTGAAAAAATTACAATTCGATATGTTATTGAATGGGTAAAAACGAACAATTAGAGCAATTATTATATGATTTTTATCGTTGGTCTAGGACCCATGTCCAAAACTTCCTGATTGTAATACTTCCTATAATTTAATTCGACTATACAAGCTCATGCATCGCTCTTCTTATAATAGTAGGTATATTTTAAAGGATTACTCATAATGAGATACTTTCCTAAAACATAAATTCATCACACCCATTTGACCCAGTGCGTCTTCAACATTGCGAGGAATAAAATTCCCTAAATACGAGAACCTCATGCGCTAAGAGTTCCGAATCACAGCTAAATCGTTATAATTGTGTCACGAGACCACGACCTTCAGCCATCAGAATTATCGTCATCGAGAGCCCCAAATCTGAATCAGAATCAGGCTCCATGCTCGCTGCCGTTGTCACCATTATTCGCGCAGCTAGCAGGAACCAAGGAACCAAAAATGGCAATTGATGTGTAGCTAAACTATTAAAACAATTAATCCCACACCGCGTTTGAAATGCTCTGATCTTACCTTGAGGGCTCCGAAAATGCTGGGTTATCAACCTACGCACGCTGGTTGCACACAAGAAAAAATACGTATTACCTTCGCTGGTTGTGATCGACGAGTCGACTGCAGACACCAGACAAGGGGCAGGGTTTTGGAATTAATGACCTGAGCCACAACAAAACATTGTATAAATTCATCGAAACTCGTAGTCAAAAAGCGGCGGCGGCATCGGCGGCGATGAATGCCCTTAAACTGATGTTAAAGAAATAAAGAAGAAGAAACAGCATAAGAGAGGGTCGAAACTCGAATTACGTTCAAATTCACAGCTTGTTGAAGCAAGCGGCAAGAATATAAACATATCAGAAATATATTGTATTATTACTTGAATTAGCATTTTCGATTATAGGCACTTAAGGCAGAGGCCCGGAATCTATAGATCTCCAAACTGAGAGTGTTGTACGCGAGCTCCAGTGCCCCTACTATATCTTTACATACTTAGTTATGGTATTACTTCGTATATTACGTACCGTCAGCGTGTACTCTAAAATTAAATAGGGGAACGAATTTGTGTCGTGATGTTTGACCCTAACCCTCGATTTTCACCTCCCATAGGTTGATCAAACCTATTGACCACCTATAATTGAGATTTAATTGCAGCCATAGACCAATAAAAAGCTACCTACCAGGATTTACCTACCTGCGTCTACAATTTGAACTTCTTTGAAAACAATTCTCAAGTTTATTGTTAGGTAAAAAATAATAGCAAGAGGCAAGTACAAGGAACACATTATTATGTTTTGAGTAGGGTACTACATAAATATGAATTTTATTTTAATTATTATATGTGCTCAATTTAGGTAACTTGACCATTAAAAATCCATACTTCATAATAATAGGTACACATAAACAATCTCAGCCAATCAAAACAACTGTTTATAGTTAATACATAATTTTATATATAATTTTATCACATACTAAATTTTGCAAGAATCTACAAATCAATAAAAACTCTGTGAAAGGCACTATTTGTTTAAAAAATTGAGACACCAGGCAAAATGCACAGTCAACGACAACACCCTCCAACAACTCTACATTATAGGTAGGTAGCCGGTAGGTACTGTATAACAGTATATGCATAAAAGAGCCAATCTACATAAATGTTAACAATAAATCACTATAAGCCCCTTCCAATAAAAAAATTCTATACAGCAAGGCTGAAATGCTCTTTAAAGACTCAAACTCTCCAATAATTCTACACAATACTATGTTAAAATATACATCAATAACGTAGGTAGCAATAAAAAGGTTCAGAAATATTTGGCTAACTAGAATATAAATATGTATGGTTTGCAATAAAAATTACATTTAGGTAGGTACTTCAATTTTGTGGACATAGCGACACCTCGTATTTCACAGCCGAACTGTCAAACTAAAGACATCTTATCGTATGTCTACTTCCTATCTCATGCCAAACAGCTTTGAGAACCAGTTGCCAATTGGACCCTACCCTCGATGCCTGACTCCTGTATGCGATATATGAAGGTGAAGCATTGCATTCAGGAACATTTGCAGTTCACAGAAGCAAACACCAGTTAAACTATGGTACCTAAACATAGGAAACTATTGAAAATTGATATCAAGATCACCCTCCCTTGAAAACATGCAAGAATTCAAGGTTGATGTTTCAACTTGATCTTCTTGTTAACGTTAACGTTTTTGTTTTCAATTTTTTCGTTTTCATTTTCTTCGGACATAGGCTCAGTCTTAATTTTCCTAAGAATGCCCTCAGTTAGGTTCGTAGGGCAGACAGCAATGCTGTTTTGCGCAGGAGGCAGCGAGCTTTCCGTCTGCATCAGCCTCCGCTTGTTCCTCCTCGGGGACGACTCAACAGGCTCTTCAAGACCAGGCTCGACTTTCACCTTTGCTGGCGGCAGCAAATCAGCATCCGAGAGCGGACCCACACTTGCTCCAGCGCCCAAGTGGACAGGGACGTCAGGCGAACAGACGACTGTGGTGGGCTCGAGCGGTTGCTGCAGCTTGGACTTAAGCTTGAACTTGAGTTGCGTCAACTTGACGGTCTCCCGCTCTTCCGCCTCGGCCAATGGCGCAAGCTTGGCCTGCAGCCGTTGTCTCATCCGCTTCAGCGCGAGCATCTCGTGCAAAAGCTCCAATTTCCTCTGCTCACGCATGTAATCTCTGTAAGGAGAGTAGGAATTGCTAGACGTCTGTGTGCTTTCACCTTCACTCTCCGCCACGGGAGCGCTCCTCGGTTCGGGCAGCCTTTGGATCGACACCGATGCTAGCATCTGCAGCTGGATGAGCTGGCCTGGCAGCAGCGGCCGGACTAGCAGCACGTGCGTAGACGTCGGCTTATCGCTCGACAGCTCGGTGCCTGGCGGGCGCGGTACAAGACACGTGCGGCACATGTGCCGTGAGTTCGAGGTCCTCTTGCCAATCATCAGTCCGCAGTCGCTGCAGACCCATTGCATGGCAGACGCTGACGCTGCCGATTGTTCCTCTTCCCTTCGTGATGTAGCCACCACGATCTCGCAGTCGGATGCTGCCTTAGCTCGGACGGAGGGACCGGAGCTTGGCATTTCCTTCGATTGAGATTCGGATTGGGACTTCGGATTGGGATGCGTGCTCGAGATATTTGAAGCCTGTTTCTGAGTTATTGTCGGATTCCCAAGAGTTCCTACAAGTTGTGTGCAGCCTAGAGTACAAAAAGGACATATTAGTCACTGTAGAGATGGCTGAATGCAATGTTCCTCGTTTATTAATCATCATTGCTACGGTACCTGTGACTTCCGTGACTTTAACACTTGCATTGAGGCTATCGGATTGCCTGATCGGCAAGTTTTTGATAGGCTCTGCAACCGCTTCCGCTCTTCTGTTCGTGGCTGGAACATGTTCTGAAACTGAGCATAGCTTGCTCGAAAGGGGAGGAAGTATCACTTTGCTTCTCGATGGAGTACCTAAATTTGGAGCTGAAACAGATTTGCTTCACGTATTAGGAGCGTGAAAATGTATGTTTTCTGTTTGTTTGTAATAGGCCAATTCAAAATATGTGTTTCAAACATGCTAAAACTACTTGAGCAACTTTGAAAAAACCCAATAACTGACCCCTAATATTTTGAACATGAACAGGCATGCCAGCCTGCATTACCTGTTCTTAGCGTTTGCTCTGTTGGAGAAAAGATGATACCACCAGCAAGAGGAGACGGAATTGAGGTTACGGCAAGTTGAGAGTTTTTTTTGCTGATCCCTTTTGCTCCTTGATTGTGTGTCGCTTCCTGCCAAGGAATATGTAATCTCTAGTTAACATTTTAATGGTTATATTGATTTGTTTGGATTTCTGATCTGTCTGCAAATTTGCGGTAACTTTAGGCGCTTGTGTTCTATATTAATTTTATTAAACCATACCTGTTTGAGAATGGATCGCAAGGACGTGTCACTCTGCTTGCACCGTTGAATAAATGCTTCGGCAACATCCAGCTGAAACAGGCACTGCTGACAAACTACTGTAGGAAGACCATCTCCAACACAAGGCTGAAACAATTTGTTCAAAGTTTAATTGACTTGGATATCATAGGTACAAGAAGAAAATCACCAAGTCTGATATAGTAGCTTACACTCAGCTGGGTGACACTAGCGATCTTTTCAGCAACACTACTTTCGACAGCCACGCGAATGGATACTTGAAAGATTGGTTCCATCCGTGTGCTCCCAGTTAGCATGCATAAGCGACAGGTCTTCAGAATATTCACTCTCTTATTGACACTCAGCTCTTGGCTGTGCGTTGCCAGTTCTTGCAAGTCAGTCCGCATTTTGCGACTGACAATATTATTATCTTTGTCGATTTCAACTTGGTTCAGTTTTCAGGTTATAGAGAATCCCTACGGGATTTTAAACAAATTCATTTAACTTGGCTGGGCGCTCCTAGCCTTACACAAAACACAAGATAACAACTTCGAGATTCAATGAAATTCTACAACTTAAAATAAATTATACAACCATAAAACATGTATTTTTGTATTTTTAACGACGAGACGCTACAAACGTCAAGACTCTAAGTAACAGAACAGTCAATCAGCTGTGAGTGTGAGCACCATTGCCTCCTGTACAATGTTGAGCACTGAGCAGCAGTGCTGCCACTCGCAGTTACTACCTCACTGGCTCGCGGCAATCTTCAAACTAGCAATGAATCTGAGTACACCTATAATGTACACTATTGTAATTATTACTGATTTTTCCATTATTCAAAAGATCCTTATCTCGTACGTCACCTCGTGAGTACCACTGATGACATTGACACGAGTAGACAATTTCAAGCCTCCAATGGCACCGATAACATATGCAGCTTGCGATTTTCACGTCAATGCTGATGAACTTTTGGCGAATCCTTTAAATTAGGTTGACGGAGAAAATTTTCATTTTTAGCAAGACCATTTTCTGCCCTCCACTTGATGAAGAACGCTACGGTGAGGATGACTCTGAGGTGGAAGAAAGAGAGCCAACAACCACCATTCACCATGACCATGAAGCGCACATTATTGTCTGGCATCATCATAACCTTCGATCTCATAACCACTAAAATCAGGGACACACCACCTGTCACATATTTTCGTCGACATTATGATCATTCGCAACCATGTTGTCGCGTACCGACTTGAGGATGTGACGGTTGTTTTTACGAACCAATTTTCGACATCGGACACTCTTCCGCACATCTTCCCCTCAGCGAAGTCACACGAGGCTCCGGCTTCAACGTGATGTCGACGAAGCCCTTACCAAATCGACGCATGCCGAAAATTTCCTCCTCCAGCCGACCTCCACAACACCCTCCAACTGCCTATCGAGGGTTGCCGAGCCGGCGTGCCTGGAAAGTCCAGGGGCAGCGTACATCGCGATTGTCAACCTTTCGATCAAAACTCTCGATGGCAAACGCCATCCACCACGATGTGAGCCTTTAGCAGCGACAAGCACAGGTATTGGCTGCAAAGTTCAGATGCATCGTGTTGGTTCACTCACCGGTTTCAGCATGGTGTCACGTGTCCATGGCTGGACGTTTCGAGTCAGCATCCATTGCTTTGACGCTGAATTGCTGACTCGACACTGAGAGGCCATGCACACTGGCCAAACCTTACGTCTGCCTGATTGGGCCTTCGGGGTTACTGGTTGGTTTTGCTTGTAACCGCGGATCATTGAAAAAAACTAAAAAGAACTGGTGGAAAATCACTCGGTACTACTCCGGAGATCCCGTTAATCCCGGTTGTTACGGTAGCAAGGCGTTGATGTGCTCGTTGTGTGCAGAAGCAAGTATATGAAGTAGGCAAATGCGCGTTCTTGTAGAATGTAAAATTACTTTAAATATATAGCAGCAAATTTTGGCCAGCATTATGGGGATCCATGGAGGACAAGAATGAGTCGCAAACGGTCGGGTAATTCGGATCGAGGGTGAGGAGAATGCTTATTGCATGCCCAAAACATGCCAAAACTAGTAAAAAATGTATTTAATAAATACATGTACAGCTTGTTGTTACCTATTAATTACCTCGTGGCCTCTGTGAAGTTGAGACCCATGCACAACATATTAGGTAAGTATATTTTGCGTGCGTTTCATATCCCTTCCGTCGAAAACTTTATAAAACTACTTCCCGCTACGTTCTAGAGAACGTGTTGAAGAGCGTAGCGAGCGAAGTGAGCGGTGTGAAATCTTCAATTTCACCACCTCCAAAAAAAAGTCACTTGTGTGTGTGTGTTTTTTTTGTGTGTGCTTGCGCGCGCTACATCGCCCAAACGTCTGCTCCGATTTGATAAAAATTTCAGGGGACCTAACTATGTTCTCAACGTAGACCTTTTTGGAGAAGATCAGTCCAGAACTTTTGTAATACAGTCGTGTTAGCTTTACCTTATACCACAGCCTGGTGAACCACAAAGTGCTCTGCACCTAGGCTGAATGTGTCGCGTGAAAAGCCTGCATTTGTGATCATTATTCTCACATCTAATTTATATTCTGACGCAATTGGCAATAGTCTTTATGACAGCATTATCTGCCTACAAATCTAAAGAAAATTGACGGGTATTTAAAAATTATTTCCATTAGGTCATAAAACCGGCCAAGCAATGTGTCTGTAGATGCAGAATGATATCAGGACAATCGAAATACTATTCAATCTCACGCGTTTTATTGTCTACATGTGTAGCGTATAATCTGGTTTCTCTTTTAGCTGCACGACACAAAAGGTGTGTTTTAGTAGTGGAGCTTCAATGCTGTTCAGAGTCCAACAATATCACGCTAGCTCGAATACTTGAGTGACAGTATTCTCTCAAATCTTATAGGAACCACGTCTTTGCTGGCAAGTCGAAAACTATTTCGACGCTACTTTCACAATTTAAGCGACAGATTTGCAACATTATTCAACTCTCAGAAATATTATTATTAGGTAACTCGGAGACAAATAAATGTCATCCCAAATCCTGACACCATGCTTGCTTGAGATTTATATAATGAAATGGATTGCCAATTTCCATTTTAATTATACATTATATTGTCTGTAGTTAAATATACCTATAACTGCCGCAAACATGGGTGTCCAGATTTTCACTCTACACATCATTCCTGTTTCATTACAGATGTAAAGCAAAGAAGCAGACACTGGCATCGTATATGCATACCTATTTGCCAGAATTACAATAGCATTTTCAAACCGTTCGGTAATATTATTTTCGCATTGATAACAATTCGAAAATCACATCGCTGTAGTCAAATTTTCACTTATGGCTGCACAGATTAACAGCTCATTAAACAAAGTCATATGATTTTGGGAGAGTGTCCTATGCAACTATAAAACCTTATAAAGTCACTAATGGATCTCTAAGCTATATAACAGCTATCAAATTGCCAAACCATCAAATAGCCAAACCATCAAATAGCCTAACTATGAAATAGCCAACTATGAAATAGCCAAACTATGAAATATCCAAACTATGAAATAGCCAAACTATAAAATATCCAAACTATCAAATAGCCAAACTATGAAATAGCCTGCATTGAGTATCAGTCCTCACGCATCCGCGCGCTACATCTATGCTGCACTCGAAACTAGTAGTTGTCTGGAACGCCGCCCGGTCATCTGCACTATTATTTTCCAATGCACCATGCATGGAGACCGTTGACCTTGTCGAGTGGAACATGGAGACTATTTTGTATGGATACGATGAATTGCAAAATACTATTGGGTGGTGGTGTAGAGTACTCGGGTTTGCTCTGATAGTGTCATGGATGACTTTTGGTCCTAAAAAGGACGTTGGTCGACGACAGGAAGTCGACATCTTCAGGACATTTCTTTTTAGGACCAAACAGTGGCGTAGCGTGAATATGATGCGCCCCCCCCCCCCCCCCCCCCCCCCGCGAAAGTTTCGACGGCGCCCGGGGGCCCTTTTCCGAGGGCAATCCCTAACAAACGTCTCTCGAGAGATATTTGCACCCCCTGAACCCCTCGGCGCCCCATAAACCTCGGCGCCACCCGCGCCACGGGGGCTGCGGGTACGGTTGCTACGCCCCTGGGACCAAAAGTCATTCATAACGAACAAAACCTTACAATACAACACCGATATTGGATTTTGGAATGGTCAGTAAAATATTAAGGACAAAATTGATGCATTAAAAAGTGACCAAGGAATTAATTTTCTATCTTATTAAGCTGCATGAGTCTGACATGATAATACGAATACCCTACAAATACGGCGGCCTCCACGTGGGCTTGTCAGTCAAATATAAAATCTTGGCTTCCCAAAATGGTGACCTGAAGCCGCTATCAGCGTCCAGCATAACTAATATCCACTCCGGAGGGCCTTGATTCACAAACCGGGGCGGTCATAATCCCGGGAGTGAATTTGTAATTACCACGGTGATAATTCGCTGAAAATTCGATGAAAATTCGATGAAAATTGACTTTGAATGGCTGAAAATTACATTTCCAGAGTCAATCACGAGTTTGGGCAAATAATTACAATGCTTTTCTTATGGCGTTAATTTCCCCACATTCGTGATTAACTCTGCAACTGTACAGTTGTCAAGTAGCCCCAACATATTTTGAAACCCCCGTTCGTGAATCGAGGCCCACTTGAGTGCTACTGTAGCTACTGCTACGCCTCGTTGACGGTTCGCACGGCGGCCGCCTGCAGCGCTGGGGCGTCGATCCCGCAGCCGACGTAGAGTGCGCTGCAGTCGGCATGATTCCGCGCGTGCGCTACCACGTCACGCAAGCCCAGTGCGTGCGCAAGCCAGCCGCTGCCTGCCAATCCGTCGACCACCTTGTCCACACTGCCTCCTTTGCCCCGCGACACCTACAAACGTGACAAGGCAACAGGAGCAAACGACATTAGCCAATAGTATTTGCCAAGTTCAGAAGGCAAGAATAATTATTTATAAACTGCAGGCTTTATGGCTGTCAATCATTCGATGCATAGATCATTCAACTCTCTAGCGCAAGTACAGGACGCCAAGCGAATGTTGACTCCGTTGGCTCTTCTAACAGCAGGAGCCTCTTTGAGTTTGAAACACCGCTCTACTTCTAAACGTGAAAAAAGGGTAGTAACTACTAATCAGAGACTTTCATGAGCGCTGGTACGAGTACCTCTAAAGGTTTTTTAAACCTATTTACGTTAGTACATTTCAATTGTCTATTCTTAAACTCCATTTCAAGTTAAGAAGGAGAGTGAATTCGCATCTTCCTCGAGGACCCACTGCGGCTAGACATGGGCGAAGAGTTCCTAAAGTGCCCCTAGACCCTTTTGTCCGGCTCAAGATATGGCTTGTGAGTTTTGAGACTCTTAGCTCGTGTGTAGCAGCAGAGGGTCCTCGAGGACGATGCAAATCCTCTCTCCTTAACGTGAAATGGAGTTTAGTTACGATTTCTGATATTCACCAATATTCATTTTATTTTCTGTCGTTCATTTGTTGATTTCCAGCCCATTTCTGCAACCTGTCTTTCGGACGGCTGGCCACCCTATACTCAACCAATGCTCATCAAGGTCGGCCACCCCACCCTCAAGGTCATACCTTGTCAGCAGCGTTGGAGAGTAGCCAGCAGGCAGCGCGCTGTGCGCACGCGCCCGCCTCGATGTTGTGCGCGCGCAGCTTTGCGTCGATGCGCGCCATCGCGCGGGAGAGCGTCGAGCCACCACGCCCACCGTCGGCACCTGGCGACAGGGAGTGCTAACAGTCTACACGGCGCCGCTTGGACGACATCGCTCAAATGGCGAAGGTTGGGAGTGAACGTGGACGTCCAATGGCATGTGATATTCAAATTTGAAACATTTTGCCGAAAATGGACGACTAAATTATGTGGGCAAATAATTGCCATAAGAAAAGCACTGCATTTATGTGGGCAAATCAGTTATTGACTCTGGAACTGTTAGTCGTCTATTGGGGGAAATCGCCAGGCTTAAAAAGTTGTGTGAACCTTGACGAGCAAACAACCACAAACTGCATTAATTGTGTTGAATTTGATTGCATGCTGTATCCTTGCCGCTAGTGTAATGCTAACATGCTAATAGGAGTCACATTGCTTTGGGCGTAATGTAGATAAACCGATATGTCGATTCGGTAGGTTAAGCTTTATTTGGGCACATTTTAGAGCAACAAAATAATCAAAACGTCGAACTATACGGTTGCCCTTTTCGTATCCCGCATTTGCCGCGGCCAGTACATACCTACCAGTAGGACCTAAACTCCATTTCACTTACAGTAGGAGATTGGATTTCCCCTTCCTCTTGAACCCTACGCTGCTTGACACGAGCTAAGTGTTTCAGATATCACAAACCCATGTCTTCAGCCGGACAAAATGCTCTATGGGCAGTTTTGATACTCATGGCTCGTGTCTAACAGCAGTGGGTCCTCGAGGGAGATGCAAATCCATTCTCCTTCTTAACGGGAAATAAGGTTTAAACCGCGCGTACTTACTGCGTCCGAAGAGAACCTGGGGCGCGATGCCAGTGAACAGGTCGGGCACCACGAGCATGGCGGCGCCGGCCAAGATGGCTGCCGACGCCAACGCGCCCACGTGGACGTTGACCAACGGGTCCGACGTCTCGCCAGATGCGTACGCTGCGTACTTGCCGCTGCCCAACACGGGGATCTCCACGAAGGGGATGGCGAACGACATCTCCAACTGCGGGAACGCGGAGAGATCAGTGATCCTTTGCCGCTTAGCTATTTGCCTGTACGTGTCCTCGAAAATCGTTCGGTTTGGGTGGTTGTGATTGTCCAAGTTTAGCAGTACTGTACTGGTACTCAAGGATGCAAAGGCCATCCACGTGCGTATTATAGTGACACTATGATAAGTTCTGATTTGTTCATAATTATCGATGTTTGCGAGACTGATAAATTGCCAAAAAGTTGTTTAAGGAGTCATGTGCTCGAAACCAGTCCATTAGGTATTAGGTACACAATTAAATTTAACATCGCATTACTGTTCTGTACAATACGATTGATTTTAACAAGGTCGAAGTCCCGAGTTCGAAGTTTCATCTCCATTTTTTCCATGTAAATAAAATTATGGTATGATCTCTAAAATTGATATTTTCCATATCAATTTTGACAGGAACTTTACCTTTGGCATTTTGTCACGTCAGTTTTGTCGGTTTTTAACAATGGAGAAAATGCAGGCTTGTGAGAATAGTTGTGCCCACCGCTGTGCAATCCCACCGCGCCATGTATTTACCCGAATCTTGCTGTCCTTGCTGCTGAACTGGAAGATGCGTCCGCTGCGGTCAGTCTGCGCCGGCTCGGCTAGCGATTGCAGCGCCGACGCGTCCCGAGCTTCCCACGGCGTCCACGCGAACCTGCGTAGCACACATGCACTATAAGCACGATGCAGCTAACCAAACCTTCACGAAAACGGCTAAGCTGAGTCCCTGTCTTGCTGAAATTAAAGTAGAATGCCTGAACGGTAGATTGAGATTTACTTCAGTTAACCGCCACTATCCCTTTTTTCAACTCAAGAAACGTGGTAAATCCGTTGCGGCTAGAAAAATTCCAGTCCGTGGAAATTTGGGCACAGCATAATGGACGGAAAGCACCACTGAAAGTTTAAACCATTCAGCACCTATCCCCATTATTTGATAAAAATGGTAACCGAGTATAGAAGTCAGAGAGACTACGATCCGGTGAGTGGATCGCTTCGTTTACCTGTCATCCAGGTAGGTATCTGTGAGGTTGGCGTCGGCCAGGTTCGTGTCGGAGCCGCCAGAGAGCAGCGGCAGAAGGACGAGACCCACGCATGCGCAGGTGAGCGCCGACCCGGGGAGACTGGTGCTGCCGCCGGTGGCCGGCATTCTGCAACGCATAGGACGGATTTAGCACTAATACCAACTCCAGCCGATGTGGTATCAGCAAAAATTTCTCAATGCTAACCCTAATTCTAGGTACCTCAATTTCAAACCAATTAAGAGCGGAAAAAGAATATTTTCTTACGCTCTTTCTATAGCATGATTCTTATTTAGTGGCGATTCTTTACCTCTTTTGTAGCGCAAAATCCTTGGAGCCCCTCACAAGGTTAATGCTTGGGCCCTCTACCGAAAAATATCAAGTAGGTATTACGGACTAATGGAAAAGCAAAAAATGCATGCACTCTCTGATGCTCACACGTGCTTACGCTGAGGACCAGTCTAAAAGCCTGGAAACCATCTTCATTCCTGACCGCAAAAGAAAATGTACTTGTGACAGCCTTGTGAATGTGTTTTTGTGTTTTTGTGCGCGATCTTTAGTACAAGCGTTTGCTCTGATTTTGATGATAATTTCAGACCTTTGTTCTCCACTTGGAACCCGATTTTTAGAAATACCGAATGAATGATTCAAGCAGCACTGATCAAAATTTACGAAAATGTGCATAATTTTTTAGAAAAATTGTCGACGCTGTAGAACCGAAAATTCTGAATATGTTATCCTCTACAAAAATTTGACAAGATGTGGCGCATGAAATTCACTGTGCCCATTGGAGAGGAGTAGTTTATTTCACACATATTTCGCTTTTTTACAGTAGAATTAATTTATGGCTATCGTTACCTTTGCCTTCAGCGATAAAAATGGCCAACAGTGCCAATGTAGTAAGTACACCTCCAGTTAGAAGGCTCTGCGTTGGTAAACTCAAATTAATTCTAGAGTATCATGACGTTTCGTGTTCACCTTTTTATCCACTACAAACAGCAACGCTCATCTTCAATGAAACACAAATTGCTTTAACGAACTCCTTGTGGAAAATGCATTCAAGCCGCTAACAAACAAAAACTGATGATTTCCCCAATAAACCAGTATTATTTGCTTTAAAAAAATGAGATCTCTTTCGACCCTCCCCCCACCATTTTATGTTGTTTTAAAATTTGACGTTTAACATTTTCGGTCAAATCCTACATTACAAAACCCAATTGCAAGTATTGCATACAGGGGCGCCCTAGCACAAAGTTTTCACGCCCCCCCCCCCCCCCCCTTATCATAGCTGTTGGCTTGCTATCCCCACCCTAATGTGGTTACATTGTTGTGATTTCTTTCCAGAGTGATCTAAAACCCAGAGATTCTCGCCTAGTATTTTCAATTGCATATCGACCGGCTTTCCCAATTGCTGTTATTGCATGTTAATTAATATATCCAAGCAAAGTCCATCCAAATATTGTTCTTGATGTTCATACAATTGAAAATGCACCATAGAAATGCATTAAATGCACTGGATCAAATCTACAAAAAAAACCTATGAAAACCAATTAGAAAAAAACGAATATTTTGCTCGTGATCACAGATTTTTGAAGGGAGGGGCTCACTTTGTAAGTTTTCGAAAGTAAACATTAACCCATTAACGTTATTTACCTATCACACAAACGAATTACCAACTCAAAAGTCAATGCGTCAAAAGATGTGAACATAATGGCTTCCAGAGGCTGTGGTACAACTGCAAATTAGATGCAAGGCATGACGTGGACAATCTGTATTCTCGACACTTACCTTAAGGACTATCGCACACGGGGATGCAATAATTTCGAAAAATTTCTAAAATCCTTAACTTTAACGTAGAGACTTCGTGCCGTGTGCTTGAGATAAAACGTCGCTCGACTTACATTCTAAGTTCACCCTGTTGTTACCACTAAAATGCGACGCGAAGCACTGGAGGAGCAATCAAATTTCGTGGACTCACTTTGCTTAAAGATCGCAGCACTTTCACAGAATTCGAACTTAAGGGTGCAATGCACCGAGATGCACTAATTGCACCCACCCGAAAAACAGGCCACGTTGCAAACCCGTACTTTGATTAAAACGCACTATCGCCAATTCCACTGCGATGCACTGCATTCAAGTAGCACTATCACATACCTATGCACTGCGTTCAAGTAGCACTATCACGTACCTACGCACTGCGTTTCACTGTAAATTAGAATAAAAATCAAAGCACAAAATCGCACCCCTCGTGGAGTTAGTCCCCGGAGCGACGCCGAACAAGTGAGCGGCGAGTGGACGTTGCTAGGCCTTCTTATCTCGAAACGACGCTCGTCACGCCGCGACGCGTCTGCTCAGAGTTTCACGCTCTGCCGCCCAGCCGCGCGCGAGACACCAACGAATTGTCATTTTTTCAAATGCCGTTTCACTATTATTAGCAGCGAATGTGCATTAGCTTGCTGTCTCGCGCGAAGCGATCGTTTGGCGAACCAGTGGGTTTGCAAGTCTACGAAATGGGTTTCAAAATCCAGGGTGGGTTTAGTTGTCAACCAGTTGCTTGACAAAGAGAGCAGGAGAATGATACTGAATTTGATTGGCTGCAAACAAATATGGGATTCTAGAAACTCTCTTTTGACCAAGTGATTTTAAATCTGCAATAAAAGAGTTTTGAAATCCCAGGGTGGCTGATACTGGATTTGATTGGCTGCAAGCAAATATGGGATTATAGAAACTCTCTTTTGACCAAGTGGTTTTAAATCTACAAAAAAAGAGTTTTGAAACCCCAGGGTGGCTGACACTGAATTTGATTGGCTGCAAACAAATATGGGATTATAGAAACTCTCTTTTGACCAAGTGGTTTCAAATCTACAAAAAAGAGTTTTGAAAGCCCAGAGCGGTTCGTGGTTATCATGAAACTGCTGGACAAAGACAGAAGGAGACTGATACTGAATTTGTTTGGCTGCAAACAAATATGGGGTTATCAAAAATCCCCTTTCGTATGATACGCACCAGAATAGTTTTTACAAGGTCAAGAAACGCATGAGCCCAAAAGATATGGGTTCAATTTTTAGTTCATGGCGTGGCTTGGCGTCCGCTTATGCAAGCTTTCGGAAGGGATATTGACAGGGACGTAAACAAGTAATTAATGTGTGTTACCTGTAGTGGTACAAGATGGTACTGATCATTACAATTATTATCAAAGTAAAAACGTATACTGATGACTATAGAAAAAAGTGTTATCTACACAATTGAAAGGTAATTATAGTTGAAATGTTAGGTGAGCCAGATTTCACATTCTTGTCCTATTATGACAGCAAGTGAGGCAGTTGAGGAAACTTAAATTTGTTGGATTTTTGTCTTATCGGGAACACTTTTATTGTACGAAATACTGATAAAAATATAATGACTAAATTGTAAATCACAATTCTTCTTGATTTTCTTTATGAATGTAGGATCTCTTTGAAATAATCCTTGGCCCTAAAGATATAGATCGTGTTCTTTTAATTAGTTCCCCTCGCGGTTGAACTCCGAACGTCGCTGAACCGTGAGCAGCAGGATCTTAGCTGCGCACTCGAGAAGTAGACGAAGTGCGACCCTGGTGACAGGTCTAAAGACTAAATCACGGCCAGGCACATGAGCAGCATTGTCACGGTCCCCGGAATCTTCGAGCATGTCCTGCCGCTTCAGGTGTACCGTCCATCGTACATACTATATAGCAGTGGTTCTCAAACTTATTGAATACCCTTAACGAAGAAACGAATTTTCGCGGCTCCCTTGTAATGATAGCACGAGTGGTGTAGCTATAGGCATTGTAGGGCCCTAGTGCAAGATTTTTAATTCGCCCCCCCCCCCCCCCCATGCCCTTCGGGTAAGTAAGTTCAAGAAATGGGACCACTTGCCAGGGTCCAAAATATACCCATAAATATTAGCAAAGGAGGCTACGAAAGAAGTAGAATGGGGGGGGGGGGCATATTATGCAAAACATCTTCAAGAGTATTGCAACTCACCATTGCTTTTTTAGTTCTCGCGATTACTTTGGCGCCGCAGGCCAAAATTTTCCGTTTCTATAGCCTTTGTAGCCAAATATTTGGTAAAACTTGGTAGATTCACTCTCCGATTGACCCTTTCACGGCATTCGAGCCAATGCTCGTGGCTTCCTGACTGGAAAAGCTCCTGGGCTCTGGTGCGACCGCATGCCAGCTGCACCAGCGATACCTACGACACAGAATATCACGAGTTTTCATCTGTCATTTGACAAGGCAAGGATTTTTGTCGATCGTAATCATGTCAATTGTATATATCGCGAATAAATATTATTTCTATACATTATTATATAGTAAAATTGCGATGTATGGAATCTTGTGTAAATTCCGCGACGCCCCTAGCTGAAATGCGTGACGCCCCCGGGAGCCGCGACGCACATTTTGGGAGCCACTTCTACATAGGTCAAGGCTGAAGCAGTGACCTATCCTTGTCAGGAGTATCTGCAAGACTTCCTGCATCACCAGTGGTTTCCTTCATAATCAGTACTATGCTGCATGCATATCTAACATTGAAAAGCACACATTGGTTTATTGGCATGAGACGTTGCAAGGCAAAAATCTCGTTAAACAAGAAAAAAACTAAGCTCACATATTGTACTTATTTGTGAGTCTATATAAATGTTGTACAATGTACTTTTATCATTTGGCGATATTGGGGATAATGTAAAGTCAGCTGTTTTTTTTACTGTGATTTCTCTCAGCTAAGCAGTTGATATTTGAAGGCTCCTCAGCTTGGCCATTCTCTCGCTTCGGCTTATCTGTCCCGAAACGAAGTTCATTGTCAAAACTCATCGCCCAGCGCCACGCACAGTGGTGCCTCAAGTGCCGCGTCTTGAGATGCTATCGAATTCCCCGAATCACAGGGACACGCCTCCTTTTAATTAGAGTCCTCCGAAGCTAGCGGCCGAAGCGTCGACACCGCTGCCTTGTTCTAGTGTTCAAGAGTTCAAGAGTGTTCAGCAGCGTGTTGCGCTGCGCAGTGGGCTAGTGCGCACACGAGAACCCGCGCGCCTGGAAAGCTGTCTTCCGACCGCGACGTGCCAGTGACATGCGCACTAGCAATCCCGAGGCCCACGCGTTAGCAGCTGACATGCCCGAATTTCTAGTCTAGTGCGCATGAGTTACGCAGTGGCGAGGATGACCCGTCTCTGGTAGTGAGGAGCGCAGACTCAGAAGGGCTGAGGGAGTCGTGTCAGTCGGAGGGCCTTGTTTCCTTTGTCTGCGCTATGACATGAGCCAGTTTCACATTTCTCAGTGAAAGTAATCACCATACCCGGGCAACTATTTGATCTACTGCTACACGCCTACAAAACTACCGGGTCTCGATTCTATATCTATACCTGTATAAATTATGGTCTAGATCAGTGGCATTCAACCTTTTTTTGCACAGGGCCAAAGGAATGAAATGTGTTACCTCTGCGGGCCGCAAATGGTAATTTGACATAAACTTGCAAATCGCAAGACATAGCGTTGTGTAACATTGTGATTTGTGGGTATTGATTGAACGCATTCTCGTAACTTTACTTGCTTGTACTAAATGAAAATTGAAATTGCAGACGACACAATGTGTGCACACATTGTGTCATCTGCAATTTCAATTTTCATGTTTGGGGATTCAATTCCCCAGATAAAATTAATTTAGGGCACTTTTATGGTGCAGATCTATTCGTTTCAGGGAGTTTTGACTTTAAAATACCTTGGAATTACGCACTTGTCAAAAGGAGGTTGTGGGAATTTCAAATCAATAGATTCTCCACGGAGAGTTGCATATTAAGTTGGCAATTAAAATTTAATCAAAATTGTGAGGTGGGCCGCAAAAATATGAGCGTCGGGCCACAGATTGGAAACCACTGATCTAGAGGGACAAAACCTCTAAAAGAGTAAGCGCGGACAAGCCCGGATATAAAAAAAGTTAAATGCTAAAGCACTATATAGGTTACAATAACGTTCTTGACTTGAGCGAAAAGACCATCATAAGACATAAATTGCGTTGGTTCTTTTTCTGCTATATCTAAACAAAATGTCTGATCGACGCGGTTCTTCTTTTGTATTGCCTTTGCTGAACTTCTGTCACGATAGCAATTATGCGTATAGGTAGGTGCTTATCGGCATTGGCAATGCCCACCTCGCACTCGGAGTCGGATGACCGGCTCTCCTGGCTACGTTTTCTCTGAGATTTTACCTCAACTATTCATGGATATCGGTTTTGAAGTCACCAATAACAAACAACTAGGAAACACTGCGTACGAGTGTTCAAAGGATGTGCTGCTTGAGCTATGCTAAGTCCACTCGTGCTAATTATCCTGCCGGGTACCATCTAGCCCAATCAAAATAATAGTCATACCCTGAAAGCTCTCGGGCAAAACTAATAGCCTAAAATTGTATCGTTTATTTCAAATGAAACCAACAGTAATCGATCAACACTAACAAGTTGACTGTTGCCCACAAATACTGTCCATTATGGCTTGCCCCACTTTAAAATGGATCTCATCTTGGTCACCTATAACATTTCTTGTACGCCCAAACAAGCCGTATTATGGCTATGGATTTGAACAGAAATTCCAAAGGCAAAGAAAATTTCTATAATATTAGTGAAGAATAACAGACATTACCCATTATACTTCTATGTGCCTATAGAGCACAATACATGCTTTGAGACGTCTTCCCCGCACCAAATTATCCGCTGGTTATCTCTAACGAGAGCGCGCGCCATTACCGCGTTGTTTGTTTACCTCATCGACGCATCACCATGACGACGGCGATGTCGCAACGCGTGCGCGCTTGACGTTTCGCGCCGGCGCACCGGGACAATGTCTGGCAGACAATCGAGAGACGCTCTCCGCCCGAAGAAAGCGAAATCCCGACACACGAAGACGAGACACAATCGAATGTGAATGCCGATTGTCCTGGAGACGACCACCTATGACGACCGCGTGGATAAATACGATCGCCGCCCGTTGCCCGGCAACAGTTGGCTGTTAGCGACGAGTGAATTAACAAGTGGCAATCGCAAGCGAATCCGAGATGCACACACCGAGCATGCGCAGAGGGTGGTGTGTGGCGCTGGTGGCGCTCGTGGCGGCGACGGCGGCAAGCGCGGTGCCGAAGAAGTTCGCTGCGGCGCCGGTGGAAGGGTGAGCTAGGACGCTAACAAGCTTGAAACAATAATTGTGAATAAAGAGCAATTTGAATTACTAAAACCACGAAACATGGCCGACTTGCAGACTTCTTAATTCAATTAACCTATAGCTTTTGTAGGCTTCTGATTTAGAAGGCTGCGGGTTAACTGGTTGTTCTTATTCTGGACAGTGTGTTCAAGATGTTTGTTAGCATACTGACGCCATGGCTTTATTCCAGTGGTTTCGTGGCGAGTGAAGCGCTCCCCGCGGCGGCGGTCGCAAACAGCGCGGACAAGGAGCCTCGTTTCGGGTTCGCCTTCCCCGGCGGGATGCAGGTGGGTTCCGAGCGCTCAAGATCGTTTACGTACTTTCAGGACCTTGTGCGAACTGTATACGGGTTTCTGGCAGTTCCCGATAAACACACATCATCTGCAAGAATAGGCAGTTCAGTTTCCTTGTCCAAATAAAACTATCGGAAAGGAAAGTAATGTACCACGGTTGCCAATGTCGAAACATCTCAAAAACATGGTTACTCTTGTTTCAAAAATATGTATACAGATACAGAGATCAGACGCAGCATTAAATTTCTTAGACTACAATGCCTGCTTTTCCTATTTTAAGACGCAGATGCATCAGTTATAACTATTGGATCTCTTGTAATGCTTCCACGCCTTGCAACCATACGATGTCAATTGCTCTGAATGCCTTCATGCTGAAAGCTCAAGGGACACTGCAACTCTTGGATTACCCATTGTTTATTCACACTTTTGATTAACAGAACAACAACGGCAATGGCAACTCGATCTACCCGGGTTACGGCGGAGGCCAGATCAACCTGGACCTGGGCGGTCTGATCCTGGGCGCCGTGGTCGGCCTGGGCGCCGTCTTCGTGCTGCCCAAACTGTTGCACATCTTCACGGACCAACACGACCACTACCGGAGTCTGGCCGAGCTCGGCACGTCGCAGCACATCAAGCAGGCGCTGCGCAAGGTATGTTTGAGTCGGGTGGTCAACTCTCGTTGTACGAGCGTAGCCAAAGAGTAAGCGAAGTGTGATGATATGCCATAGCGCTAGGACTAGACCGCTACCCCCACCATTCAGCGTAGCACTAGGTACGGCTGGCTAGTGGGTGCCTCAGTGCACCCTGAGGCACCCAGTAGCCAGCCGTACCTAGTGCTACGCTGAATGGTGGGGGTAGCGGTCTAGTCCTAGCGCTATGGCATATCATCACAGAAGCACGCAAAACGACCTCATTTGTTTCATAAGATAATTAAAATCTCCTTTCTCGCGTAAATTCCATTTCACGTAAAGATGGAGAGTGGATTTGAATTTTTCAAGAGAACCCATTGCTGCCTGACACAAGCCAAAAGTTTAAAAACTTTCAAGCCATGTCTTAAGCATGACATATGGCTACATAAGCAGATTTGGAAATCTTGAGGAAATTTCAAAATCATTCTCCTTCTTAACGTGAAATGGAGTTTAGGTATGTGGGATATAGAAATGGGATATAGGTATGGGATATGGGAATAGGTATGTGGGATATATGTGGGGCTATGTGTGAAGCATGAGGGATTACGTGTGTAAACCAAACATAATATGCTTAGATTATAACAAAAATATTTAATCTAAGCTAGCCTCACTTCCCATTTCAATAAAGTCAATCATTCAACATTCAACTTGTCAATAAATCTAACTTTATTGAACTTGATCCATTAAAACACCATTCAAAATCACCGAAAACGCACTAGCGAGGTAAATCCTAGTAAAAACGCACTATCGAGGTCAGACCCAGTAAAAACGCACTAACGCGACCGTCTCTATTGTGACCATGCCCAGGTCGACGCTGCGCTGGCCGAGAACAAGATCGAGTCGAGCGCCTGCGCACAGCGCGCTCTCTGCACGTACACGAAGCAGGCTGCGCGCGCAGTCGCGTCTGGCCGCGCAGGCGCGATGGACGCGCTGCTAGACCTCGTCACAGGGTGAGACCGAGTTGTTGATCACTAGCTGGACTTTTCTTGAAGGAATCCGAGGGTGGATTGGGTGCCAGCACGTTGCCTGTTTCTATCCGACAGCACATGGCACGGCTGCCCTCTGTTAATAATGTAATCTGAGAGTTTTTTTCACTAAAATCATTGAATGGATGTGTGTGGAAAGCGTGGAAGTGTAGGCTCAGTGCTTAACAATGGCTCAGTGCGTTCCTGAGGGGAGCAGGCATACCAGTGTTCTGAGGCCTCGGGCTCATGGAGGCCTCTCAGAGGCTTTTCGTGTAATTAAGCGTTTTTGCGAGTTTTTCCTTTGGAGTTAAATGTACGAAAGTAGCATGCGCTCGGTCCGTGCTAACATGATGAGACTGAACAACTGTTTTTTCAACAGTTTTGAGAGTGCTAACCCCGTCAGTGCGCGCTCCTAAACCGATAGGTTGTTTGTTTTCGCGGCGTGTTTGTGACCTCGAGGACTCGTTGCAGTGACTCCATCATGGGCGCCGTGCTGCAAGGGTCGGTCCTGAAGAAAGCAGCGGACCTGGGCCGAGCCGGGGGCGGGTGTGCGCTGGCGTTTGCCGGGTGCCCGCTCACCACAGATGCTCTTCTCGCCACGGCCAAGACGTTGATGGGGGACCTCATGCCTGCCGAGTAGCGACCAGCGTAGCGGTCACCTAGCTATTGCATTTGCCGTTGTCGGTTCTGACTTCTGATTGATGTCTTGTTAGCTTTGTAATCGAGAACGGCAAATTGAAGCTATGTGATCGCAGGGCTGTCCGAACGCCCTAGAACTCATTGTTGTAGGTCAGGGTTGGCTGGGTCCAGCTACAGAGTTTCTCTTCGACTTTCTGCAGTGCTCATACATACGTGTACGTGTGTACCGAAGTTGGTACAAGCTACAAGTTACAATAGCCCATGTTTGAAACTGAGGTGTCCTGAATCCGAGCCTGATGAGAGCCTTGTCTCGTGTCATGCAGATTTACTTTTGCTGGGTTAATTGTAATGGAGAGCCCAAGATTATCGTATATGAAACTAGGCACCCGCCACGCATTCCGTATAACCTCTTTGTCATATTCCAGAAGCATTGGTAGTTGTCGGAATCTAGCCCTTCCTCTGTGCAATCTGTAATGAGTCAAGCATTAGGTTCTTTGTGTTTTTAATAATTCTTTGCGGTATTTCCTTGATGCTTCATCATTAATCCGCGTAACCGTTTTGGTGCAAGTGCGAAAAGAACAAGTTTCGAACTACGCAGAGTGGTATGGTTGTTATATTTGTTGCTATGTTCTAAACTAAGTCCGCTTTTATGCGCAGAGAGACCTTTGATAAAAGAATATTGTAAAGCAGGACATTTTATAAAGGTCCTGTCCGTATATGTATTGCTTACTTGCTGTATCAATCTGTGTGCTTATGTACCGTACAATAAATTGTATTCCCTAACCAAAAACGAAACGAGTTCGCTTCAAAAAAAACTTGACGTCTTTCCCAACTGCACCAACGAACCCATTCAAAACATTCAGCTTAAAAAGGATTTGAAATAAAAACAAGACGTCTACCCCACCCCCGTTTCCCCTAACCGACGTCGTCGTGGGTGGCTGTCGCACATGTTAGTCTTAGAGTAAGTTTATGAGACCAGTGCACAACACAGTCTTCAATTTGACTAAAACGTCTGAGTGACCAACACACAAGGGCATTATTTAGCTACTTCTAGAATTCAATTGTCTTATTTAGAATGGACAAGTATATATTTAATTTTTTAAATAGCAATACATAACGGCATAATCATGATTACAGAGTTAATCTGACTGAAGATGACATCTGGTAAGGTATATACTTTAACGTTGCATAGGATACATACAGCGCGGAGCTAGTGGCGTATCCAGGCTAACAATGGTCGAAGGAGTAATGCTGTTTTTTAGATTTGCGAAACACCTACTATGCTGGCTTCACCTAACATGTTAATAGTTCCCCACTCCAATTACTATCACTCTCAACTTTAGAGTGTACACGAGCGTTCTGTGAAAACCGTGATAAAATGTACAACTATACCTCCAGTAATAGTGTTACGTACGTCCGTTCGCAATATTTGGAACACATGCTGGTCTTAGAGTCAGTTTATGAGAGTCAACAGCGAAAAGAAAAGCTATACCTACAGCAACAACAACTACTTCAACATCTACCTCCAGTAAAAGTATTAAACATGTATAGCATTGGTGGCGATTTATTCGTCGTACACTTTTGCAAAGAAAATATACAACATACTAATAGCTTGCTTGGCTTCATCCACCCACGACGACGACGGTGGGGGGAAAGGAGGGTAGGGTAGACGTCTTGTTTTTATTTCAAATCCTTTTTAAGCTGAATGTTTTGAAGGGTTCGTTTGTGCAGTTGGGAAAGACGTCAAGCTTTTTTTGAAGCGAACACGTTTCGTTTTTGGTTAGGGAATTTCAATTATTTTGTAAAAGAGGGCCACCTACCGAACCCCTTCAATTGAAAAAAAACAGCCATGACGTATAATAAAGCTCTTCTCGCCCGCGAAAATTCAATTCTCGCCCGCCGGTGCCACGAATTGACGGCGCATACCTCGATATGAAGTCTCATCGTATGAAGACTATGACACTACCGAGCTATTAGCTGGTTTACGGCGATTTTGTGAACCAATGGTGTTCATGGTTTCAAGAGCATTTAAAGACGCTGAGCAGCCGAGATATCTGAGGGCACATTGGCATTATTTGGATATTAAAACTAGGTGACTTTGATTGGGTTCGATCCGTGCATCCACAGATTACACCTTATGTAGACTTGTGTAACAATAGCGCTCGACTACGGAGGCATATGATTTTGTAACGAGGATTCTACAACTGATTTTTCGGCCATTGGCAGTGACATTCTTTAACAGGAACACTCACTTTACTCACGAGTTTGATGTGAAATCAGTAGATCTTACATTTATATTGAAAAAAAATTCAGTAGGTACTTTTATAATAAGATTTTTTTTATAATGGTCTAGTTTAATAAATGGATTTAAATTTTTCAAAATTTATATCAATTGCAATGTATTTTGTTGATGAGCGTAGCGAGCGAAGCGAGCGAAGCGAAATCATCAATTTCACTACTGCTAAAAAAAAACACTTGGTGTGTGTTTGTTTGTATGTGTGTTTGCGCGCGCGCGCTCTACAGGCCAAACGCCTGCTTCGAGTGGGATGAAATTTTCAGGGTGTCTACTTTTGTTCTCAACTTAGACCCCCTACGTTTTTCAAGAAAATCCTCCACACCCTTCACTTTCAAAGCAGAAAAAAGAGCAAAATTCGACAATTGGGCATGTTTGGAAAAGTACGGAAATTTATTTAAAAGTGCGTATTTTTTTCAAATATTCCCAATTTCGATTTTCCTTTAGAAACCATCGAAACCAAATCGAAACATCACACCAGATTTTTTCCAATAAAAACCAACCCAATAAAACCCAATAAAAACCCTTGGGCATGAGTTACATCTATGTATTTACATGCACATTGCTCAATGATCTCAAAATGAGCATATTTCCGCTACCCGACAGCTCGGACAGAAACAAAGAAAGGCCAGAATCGTTTACAATTTCAAGTGATCAGAATTTTCGAAAAAGCTATGGTCCGGCTTGCTGCTCCATGATTTAGGCTTTTAGCCTCAATCTTTTTATGCGCTAAATACAAATCGCTACGCTCGTCTTCAACGCAACACAAATTGCGTTCGCCCTATTTTAAATAAATGTATAGCTTTTTGTGTTGGGAATAAACAATAGGAATTCTAGCCAGTGCCTGGAATCGCAGAGGCACACCGCTTGTATAAAGGTGGGAATAATTTCGAATTATTACCATGAATGCACACATTAATTGTGTTTGGGATTGGTTTCAAACCATGCTCAGACTTTCCATTGAAAAGCGTCGCTATATGCTTCGAATTCGCCCGCGGAAACCTTCGTGTGCCTACACCAATAAATAGCTCTGTCTGGCTGTCCACGAAATCTAAATGATAACTAGATTTCTTGCGTTTGTGTGTCCAGGCTAGATTTCGTTTACTGCATGATTGCCTAAAATGACGTCACAACGAAAACTGAAATCTAGTTAATAACAACATTGCACCTTGATATGAACTGGACAACCAAACATAACTAATGTTTTCATTCGTTAAATTCTACACAATGCATACACATTTGTCTTACACCCATAAAATTCACAGTCAAGGACGTTGGAACTGAGGAATATGAATGATCGTGATAGGAATTCAACATAGAAAAACCCCGTGAGTGCGTGGGATCGACGCGCGCATACCTTGGTAGTGTACATGCGAGGCCATCAATTATATGACCAAAACTAGCATAGGTACCAAAAAGTTCACATACCGCCAATAATTATTGTTCATTATATCAAGGATCCGGACATAGGCAGGCATAGGTAGGTATATAATGTCGACGACGGTTAACTTGTAATGAAATTCACGCAAAAACGAGTGGACAATTGATTATTATTAAAATTGCGATGGCAATGGAACTCGTCAATTTAATTAACATATTATATACTATATCATATGTTATACACTGTAGGAATGAGGAAGCGGTAAATGAAAAATGCCAGACGCTGTATCAATTCTTTAATTTTTTTTTATTCAGCCTGGTTGGGCTGCCCGCCCGGAATGTCCACGGACATGGTATCCTCGCGAAGGTCTACCAATAGTTCCACCGGCGGCGAAGCCCGCGACGGCAAGGCCCGAATCGTCGGCCCTGTCTGCGGCTGTGAGTCCCGCGACCGCGAGTCCCTCACCGACGCGGCCCTCGACGACGAGGCCCTCGACGACGAGGCCCGCGTCGGCGAATCCCTCACCGACGCGGTCCTCGACGAGTCTCGCGGCCGCGAGTCCCCCGGTCGCGGATAGGGCAAGCTGCCTCTGGATTTCAAACGTTTTTCCTTTTTTTGTTTTACCGCTTACATTTGGTGGTCTGCGAACAGTGGAGAAAATAAATTTTTACAATCATTATAAGCGAGCACGATAACGGATTTCAGTAACTAGCAAGGATCATTGCGTAAGACGGTAAGAGCAAAACATTTCATAGGATCGGCATTTTAATAGCCCGTTGCAGACGTTGACCCTAGTAATGACCTATACGTCCCAACGTAAATTATGACCTATCTTTATGACAATTGTTAGTTATGACAGCGTCATAAAATATAGGTGAAACACTTAAGTTGAAATTCCTCCATATATGCCCGACTCCTGTGTGCCACTTGCTTGTTCCGACGCTTATAAAGCGATCAGTTGCACTCAATTATAATTGTAGAAAATACATTGCTAATAATAGCGAAACTTACTTTTTTTTGGGCGGCCGTCTGGCAGCCGGCTAAGAAATCGAAAATCTTTATCGCCTGCAGGGGTCCAGGTGGTATCTTATCTGCAACAATAAATCCACAGTTCAACATTACTTTAGATGCTCTAATTGTAAGGTCACAAATCTTAATCGACAAATGAGAAAAGAGAAAATAACTTACGAAAAAACGCCACCGCCACGTCGCCCGGGAGCATGGGGTGTTTGGTCCGAATAAATTTTAAGATTTCGTTTGCCGGCGACGTCTTCAGTGCCGGGATTTTCTCGTAAATTTCCTGCAAAAAATGTTATTTTCAGTGACATACCGATTACTATCGTCTAGACAAAATTAGCGTTGCGGGATTCGGGGAGAGGGTCAGTGTTCAACATCTAAAAGTCGGCAAATTTGGTTTACTGCAGCAATCAACCCCAAGAACTCATGAACACTGAACGTTTCAACATAATATTACAATTCGTGTCAGTCCATGAGACCTCACTGGCCGCATGGGGTCCTGCAATCCGCCCCTTCTTCATCACACGCAATAATATACTATGACTTGTAATTTACTTCCCTACACGTAATTCCGATACTGCAACTTATATATAACTTATATACTTATATACTTATATGCAACTTATATACTTATATAATTATTGTGACGATTCACGACGATATACTTACATCCACAAAGGACTGTCGCTTGCTCTTTTGCTCGCCCATGCTCGGTGCAGGCCGGTAGTCTGGAGTAAAGTGAACTTTTACCCTCTCACAGGTACGAGAATGATGTTCATAATTAATTAATTAATTGACCTACCGTCTAGATGCCGCATCATGCGGTTAATGTAGCGCGGTTTTATTGAATGTGAACATGTCGCTGATAGTACGAATGTGACATATTGGAGCTGAAGAAAATTTTCTAATGCCCGTATTTGGGAGGGTATTTATAATGGATTTCAAACTTTAGGCCGCCTTTTGACACCCACTCCCCCTTTGTCACAAACTATCACATATTGGCGACCACATCGAAAAGTATGTCACAATCTATGACCACTCCCTCCCCTCCCCCGCACACACTTTTTGAAATGTAATGCTGATTTTTGAGACTGCATACCAAATTACTTAAAAGCCACCACGCTAACTTCACCTAACTTTACCGCTAATTTTACCAAGATTATCTACGAATTGTAACGCAAAATTTAAAAGTATGATTTTTTGTAATGTATATAGCGACAAGTGTGACGTCCCAATTGCCGGTACCCCCCCCCCCCCCCGCCCCCCTCCCTTCACCCAGGATTTAGCGGTCATAATTTCCGCAAATGCGGACGAGGCCCCCTCGTCGAGAGTATATAGTGTGTCTTTCATATTTCGAGTTGATTGATTTAAATTGTTTAAAAGATGTGGACATTTTCTGTCACCTTTGAGTTTTGCTTATACTTTGTGTTTGTCAACGGCTTCCAATGACGTAGCTACCAAAGGTGCAGGTGGTTCAGCAGCGTCAAGGCCCAGGATCTTTTGCCAGTCAAGGGGTCCGTGAAAGAGTAAATCGGAGAGTGAACCTCCGGTCCGCGATCATACTCATATACCATGTGCTTACATTGGAGCAGAATATTTGCCTACAGAGACAGCCTAGAAAAAAAAACATTTTTGCCTGCGGCGCCAAAATTTGGACAAATAAATTGGTAAATTAAATTAACAGTGGTTCTTGAAAAATTTTGCAGATCTTTATCCCCCCCTATTAAACCCTACTTCTTACGTAGCCTCATTTTCTATCTAAAATGTATTCAACTCTCCCCCCCCCCCCCCCCACCCGTGGGGCCGCTGCGATGCGTGTGCTGGCCGCTTTTTCACACTTCAATCCGCGCCTGCCTCTCCCCCCTGTCACACATTTGCAACCCCCCACCCATGCCTCCCAAGTGCGACATACTTTAAGTAGGTTACCTATGTTTAAGTAGGTTCCTAAGCTTTGAGCACTTTGAAAGTCCATGCTAGTGAACTATCTTTAGACTCACCATATTATTCTAGAATTTTGGTTCAAGTCGTCAAGGGGGTTACCACCCCCCGGATTTTCTGTTTATTTCTAACATTATTTTAACCATTGGAAAATGTTTCTGTGTGAGCTGATCCTTCGATTCATTACAAATATGTATTAATTTCCTTAATGTCTTACATATTTGGTGTTGTAATCTCTACAGGTATTGGGCAATAATACTATATTCCATTATAAATACCTAAAGATGTCAATTTACTCTATTTGTCGTAGATTTACTGTGTTTGACTACTATTACAATCGATCCACATAATAGCAGCCGTCCTACATAGGCTTTCTGTGTTGAACATCCCAGAACACGCTATATACTATCATATTAATGGGAACTTACATTAGTATTGTATTGCACCGTCATTACTAGGTGCCAGATATCAAAGAATATGCTACACTTTATTATTATGTACACAAATTAGCCTCCCAAAAGTGTTGTCCATTCCGGGATTTGAACCCGGGTCCCCAACATTCGCGGCTGGTGCTCTAACCGCTGAGCTAAATTCAACGCATCCAACGTTAATTTGGAGTTACTCGAGGTTGAATGTAAAATGTGGTTGCAGTATAGCATCACGCGGTACCAGAGCCACTATGAGTATTCGTAGACTCTGGACCATACCCCCCTGGGGACATTCAATTTTCACCCTGTATGCAAATTACTTCTCCCAAATTTAATGGCCATTTAGCTCAGCGGTTAGAGCACCAGCCGCGAATGTTGGGGACCCGGGTTCAAATCCCGGAATGGACAACACTTTTGGGAGGCTAATTTGTGTACATAATAATAAAATGAATAGCCAATTACGAGCTTTCGTAATTTAAATAAGATTAAAAGAATATGCTACACTATTTTTTCTACACATATATATATATATATATATATATATATATATATATATATATATATATATATATATATATATATATATATATATATATATATATATATATATATATATATATATATATATATATATATATATATATATATATATATATACACATATATATATATATATATATATATATATATATTTCAGGCATTTCATGTTTGTGTCTACATGGTCAAATAATGTAAGTATACCATCAGTAATTAAGCATTGTATTATTGAAACGAAAATGGCATAGAAAGCTAGAACTTGACCAAGCTGGACTTCAATAAATATAGGTTTGTATAGGAATGCCTGAAAAAAGCTGTTTAGTTCAGTCACACTAGCTAGAGGGATGCATATGTTGAGGTAGGTAGGTAAATACTTGGGAAATAGAATCATAAGCGTGATTGATGTCGATGATATCGGAGGGAAAGAGCCACGGTCAGTCCAATACGTAGCTTATTCTTTTCAATCTCATTTGAAAATAAATTGCCCGTATTTTGACAGATCCGTGTAGGCTTTGAAGCACTTCGAAGAAGGCTGACAACACTTGGAGGGATATGAAAAGAAAAACACGAAGACACACAAAAGCACAGAGTAACAACACACACTTTTTACAATAAACACTAAATACCTAAGTAATTCAATTCAATCATTTAATAATCAGTACACTAATAATCGACACACGCCAAGCAAAGAATCCGGTCAATGAGCCAGCTCATATGTAGTTGAGCACAAATCAGCTGTGCCTGCCGGCTGTGCAGTGACAACGCAACAAACTGGCAGCGTGTGAAGGCTATGCAAATAATTTAATACACGTGCACAAATTACGGATTAAAACAATTGTTTCTCCTAGATTTGTAAGGAGTAAAGTTAAAATGAAGGTAAATGCTATTAGAGATTAAGCTATAGAAAGACGTGCACCAGCGAATCTCTTTAAAAAAAATGCAGATGCTACCCGTCTCGATCTGAGTCTCCAAGCTGGTAACGCGCAGACACATCGCACCAGGCTACAGCGATACATTCTATGTACCAATACAAAGCGTCCCGACGACGACAGGGAGAACAAAAATGGCGACTGTGCGAATTGTGCGATTGCAACTTTTCAACCATGTGACGAATTGATTTACCTTTCTTTGCGAAAATACGACGGAAACTCTAGATGAATGTATCATATTTACCATTTTAAACATCAATAATTCTTTTAAGATTGGTTTCAAGTCGCTTACGACGTTTTCTAGAAATAATGTTATTCAAATGTGTGCCGGGAAGGCACTATCTGTTTGTATTCCAGTATACCTTTCTTTCCGTTGACAAATCCTCGATTCGGTCAAGACGTCAAAAGGGGTTACCACCCCACGGAATGCATGCTGTTATCATTGTGTACTATACCTCGCTTAAACGACGCCTTATACCTCGCTTATACCGGCGCTTTAACTCGGCGGTGTGATGAACGGCTTAAAAGTAATCATCCCGAGTAGTACAAAAGCCGGATATACGGTTAAAAAAACAAAAACCGTAAGTACGGTTTTTTCTTTATAACAAAACGTTCGGTGGAAGTCGAGAAGCTAACGGGAGATAAGTAGCGATCAACCTTCGAATATAACCTTATAAGTATATCGAACGTTTGGCACAATATGTGAACTTTGGAAGCAAGTTGTCCTCCGCTAGCTTTTCAACGTCCACCGAACGTTTGTAATAACGTTCGCATACGTTTTTATGCTACTAGGGTGGACAACGAGACGAACGAGAAAAAGTCTCAAAATTCAGTCCAAATAATAATATAAGAAAATGATTGGGAACACTGGCGTAGGAACAGGGGGGGGGGGGGGGGGCAAGGGGGGCAATGCCCCCCCCCCCCCCCCCCCAACTTTTAGGCATAGGGGGGCAACTGGGGGGCAAATTTTAAAGTTGCAATCAGTCATTTTGTCTGCTGCTTAGAGTTGAGTATACCTAGTGTTTCTGCTTAGCTGATGTTGAACGAAATCTTTTGACCCGTAAAAACAAATCATGTTTCTGCTTAGCTGATGTTGAACGAAATCTTTTGACCCGTAAAAACAAATCATTTCCAGGAATATGACTATAGCAGTAGCAGAAATGCAGACTAACACTGTTTATGTTATAGTCTGAGTCATACATGCACCCAGACTGCAGGGAGAGGGAGAGGAAGGATTTTGTATTGCTAGTGTAGAGCTGGAATTCGCCACGGCAAGACGCTCTGCTGTATTCGATGTGCGATATTTACAGGCATCACAAAAAACGTGATGGTAATTTTCGTAATGCGTTAATTTGATATCTTTAAATTAAGTATTCTAAATGTATGTTTCTTACCCCCATGGTCCCAGGCTGCAATTTTATCTCACCCCCTCAGATTTGCTTTAAAAAATATATCCCCCCCCCCCCCCCCCCCCACAGTCCGGGTTTCACCACAGTCTGTCTTGCAGTTGGCCCCCCCCCCCCCCCAACTTGAAAAGCGTTCCTACGCGCCTGATTGGGAACTGCAGTTAAAGTAACGTTCGTTGAGAGTATACATTGAGAGATCCAGCCGCATTCTTGCCAAGGTAAACAGCAAACGAACTGAAGAATCCGTCAGTGAAAAAAAAGCAATCACAATTCAAATATTTCGTCCAAACAATTCCATGTGAATCGAAAAAGAGTTGAAACCGTTAAAAAATGTATTGCAGCCCGCAGATTCAAAAAACTCTTTCAAAGGAACCCATTCAGCTTGGTGAAAAGACGTTGTTTATAATTAATCTTCGGACATCTAGCTGCTCCTTGTTTCATCAGAAGTTGGTGTGCACGATTTTGATTTTCATATGAAATAAAGCTCCTGGAAGAACTCGGTATACTACTTACACTCAGAACTTGTTTAACATGTACGTCCATATCGCCATACAGTACGAGTACGTCAACTTCGTTATCTGAAAGACCGTTGTAAATAATTAAGATTTTTCGTTCATGGTGAAAGGGGAAAATTACACTTTAAAGTCAGCCAGTGCTTACAGCGTAGAACGTTTCCATTGACAAGACGAAGGCCCCACATACCCTGATTACGACTGGTTGATTGGCATGTGACATGATAATGCGCATGGATCGCTTGAAGCTCTCTGATTGGCTGAGCCAATCGCAGCCGAAAACAGCATCTCGGAGTCCTTCACTCTGCAAACGTAGAGAAGAGATCGGTCGTCAAAATATTCCCCTGTGACTCGGTAAAGTGACAACTCCAGTTCTTACCTCTGCTGTAAGTTCGTCTGCCAACCAACAACAAACCGCGGTGGCACAGTTGCTTCCGAACGTCAAGTACATGTACATCAAAGTCTTCTGATTTTTAAACAAGGGGACTTCAGCCTGTGTGATAAAAAAAATAGCCAAATCATTCTCAATATATTAAGGCGTTGCAACATTTATTGATATGTTAGGGGGTGCAAAGTTAAGTTTAGTATACGTACGAAAATAAGCAAAACCACACCCATGGCCGTTGGTACCAGAGTGCATAGCAACGAAAGAAACAGTATCAGGTCGTAGAATAATCGGACCTCTTCGACGAAGCTGTATCAAGATAAGTTACTGGATGAAACGCGTCTTATTTAATCTGAACCTGACAACTAGTTCGCCAGAAAGGCTTTCAGACCACAAGTTGCCGAGTTCTCAAGGCCACATCGTTGAAGTTACCATTTGAATATTTCGGTAAGTTGTAAACAAAAGAGAAAGATGTAAATAAGGTTGCCCATGGCCCATGGCGTAACTTCAGATCGGAGGGGCCCCACAGCAAAAAAATACTGAGGAACCTCTCCCCTCGCGGCGGGAGAAAATGGTTACCCAAAACGACATGCCTTCTTTTTTTCGGATTAAATTTTCTAAAAATCCATCCCCTAAAAAAACGTCGTCGCCTTCTTTTCAGATTAACTTTTTCTCAAAATCCATTCCCTAAAAAAGAGTAATTGCCCTTTAACGTGGGCCTCTCCGGGCCCCAAAAAATCTTTCCGGAGACCCTCCTGAGCCCGAGGCCCCCAAGCACTGGTATGCTTGCTCCCCACTAGTTACGCCCCTGCCCATGGCCCATTTTCCGAAAATTTGCCCCTGGAATGCTAGAACAAATTCCGAAACTTCATTTTTTACCCTTTTTAGAGCCATTGTATACGAAAGTGCAAAGAAAAATTGGGAAAAAGGCCATGGGCGCCCTCATTTACGTCTTTTGTCTACAACATACTGAAATATTGAATTGATAACTTTAACGGTGCGACCGTGAGAACTCGGCAACTTTTGGTCTGTTTCAAAATGTTTAAATTATTAATTTTCGACTTAAGTCACCCTAGATACGAAAGAAATAAGACACGAGGACTTGGATAATTTTTCATTAGTATATAAAGTTTGAGTCAACTCTTCAAAAAATTAACAACCGAAACTGTGCTTATAAAACCTACGCAAGGATAGAATAGTGATGCTGGACACAAATCTTCAATACATCTACTACTTCTTTTTCAGTGGGCCCTTTAGGGATAATCCTATCTGTCAGCCTGCATTGTTGACGTTGGAGCAGGCTTTGAGTTGGTGCACTGTGGAAACGAGCTGGTCCTTGAGCAAATTGCTTCAACTCATCGTAGGTTTGAGTCCGAGGCTGAACTTGTTTCGTTTGAAGAATGTTCTTCAAGTTGTGCGAGAGAAGACGGAACTGGCCGATCGCCTCCGTCAGTAGAGACATGAAGAGAGCGAGAATGATGCCGACGGTCAGTAACGCATAAAAGTGTGTTAGCATCGTGGACACGAATACAGCTTCGTAGTTGGGAGACTCCTTTTCGTTGAATGGATACCAGGCACTGCAAAGTAAGGTTGTTGTTGGTGACTTCTCTGACTTCTCTTTGAATACATGTAGGCTTATGATGCATATGTATATTATTATGCTTATGCATCATATGCATAACTCTACATCGATGAATCTGACCCTAGAATTGTTTTTATTGTGTGCTTTAATTTGGTATGTTTTTGTTTGTTTACAATATTCTCTCTATACAAACCAAACGGCTGCTTCAATACCGAATGCCGATAAGTATAAAATTGGGTTAGCAAAGATATTTTAACATTTTCTGAAAATTACGTTTATGAAAGAATGATTTTCTAAGAAAATATTATAAATTGAATTGTATTATGACGTTTTTAATTGTATTATAATTTATATTTATATTGTAGTGTACATCTGCAATGTATCGTATTGCACTTTCGCTAATCGCTCTGCTCATCCAGATTCGTATCTTTTGAAAACGTCTACTCACTAATAAAGAAGCTCCCGATATTTATAGAGTGAGGGTAGTCTGGAGTAGCTCGTGAATACTACCCCAAAACCACCGAAGATCATGAAAATTGTATACTCCGACCATCGCTGGTTGCGCTCCAGGATTTCCACTGGTCTTTGGGGAAGCTTGGCGCACCACTCGTTCATCTCTGTCAGGGCTTTGAAAATGCGTTCGATCTGGCTTCTTCGGTAGAGCAGGGAATATGCAGCCGAAGTCATCAACGTTGCAACAAAAGTGGACGATACGGACTCCAATGAGACTTGAAGGTCTTTGCCCCAGGTCAGGTAGCCCAGGTAGGGGTGGCCCAGGAAGGCGGTGTACACCATGAACCCTAAACCAACTCGGGATAGACACGCCCTGACCACTGGTCCGATCCCACGGGGCTCGTCTTTCCTCGGCCACATACCTGCAATGGGGAAAGTGGGGCACGTATTTATCATTGTGTGAATGATTGTGTGTGTCACTGCCTGTCAGGTGTTCAAGTTCTTCATAATATACACTATTGTTTTTAATTTTTGCAAAGCGTTATATAGCGTTGTAGTTTGTACTTAATTGGAACCGAAAATTGAAAAATACATTCTCGGTACCAGTGCTTTTTCGGAAAGCTGCGTGTATTTTCTTGTAATTTTTAGATTTGAAAGAAACAGAGGGGTTTTGGATAATGCCGTTCATATGGTTCAGAAGAAGGGGGTCGATTAAATTAACGTGATTACACTAAATTATTTTATATTTACCCATGTAATGAAAAATTGTCGTGCTCAAGTTGATAGCAGCTCTGTTGGTATCGCGCCAAGTAACTTTATCGACGATCTTTATCACAAACTGCCAAACACATGTAATTTTTTTGTCGATAAGTTTAAAGATCTCCATGCTCGAGCGCAAAGGAATTCAAAATAAATATAGTATTTTGTTCTTTATATACTTTCCAGGTGCGAGATCAAAAGGAGACTCGATACCATTCATCTATCAACAAAACGGACTGACAATCTCTGAACAAGTTATTTTGAAAGTTCCTTATTGATTCGATGATTGGTGTTGAAATATTTAATTCCACCGTGTTGTTTGTATCCTGCAGGTGGAAAACTTGCACGCCTCCTTTATATATGAATCCATTCTTGAGGCCTGAAAATGACACAGTTGTGTCTTGCGTGCAACGAGTCTTTTATGATTTAAGAATGCATGAGTAAATGTGTGCAGAGAATACACCATTCTAAAACTCCCCATAAAGAATATGCTTAATATATACAACATATTAATACAACATTCAGAATTGTCTTGGAAGCAAGTGGCATCAATTTTTTGTCCTATAGCCAAACCCATGGGTATTGTGTGGAATATCCCTTCTTGCTGTAATATTATACCACTTCTAGTTTGCATCAACCGCAGGAACTCGCAAATAAAACGCGCTACTGAGGTCGATAAGGAAACGCACTACCGAGGTCGATAAGGAAACACACTACCGACGTCGACAACGAAACACACTACCAAGGTCGACAAGGAAACACACTACCGAGGTCGATAAGGAAACACACTACCGAGGTCGACAAGGAAACACACTACCGAGGTCGATAAGGAAACACACTACAGAGGTCGACAAGGAAACACACTACCGAGGTCGATAAGGAAACACACTACCAAGGTCGACAAGGAAACACACTACCGAGGTCGATAAGGAAACACACTACCGAGGTCGATAAGGAAACACACTACCGAGGTCGATAAGGAAACGCACTACCGAGGTCGATAAGGAAACACACTACAGAGGTCGATAAGGAAACGCACTACGGAGGTCGATAAGGAAACACACTACTGAGGTCGATAAGGAAACACACTACAGAGGTCGATAAGGAAACACACTACCGAGGTCGACAAGGAAACACACTACCAAGGTCGACAAGGAAACACACTACCGAGGTCGATAAGGAAACACACTACCGAGGTCGATAAGGAAACACACTACCGAGGTCGATAAGGAAACACACTACCGAGGTCGATAAGGAAACGCACTACCGAGGTCGATAAGGAAACACACTACAGAGGTCGATAAGGAAACGCACTACGGAGGTCGATAAGGAAACACACTACAGAGGTCGATAAGGAAACGCACTACCGAGGTCGATAAGGAAACACACTACAGAGGTCGATAAGGAAACGCACTACCGAGGTCGATAAGGAAACACACTACCGAGGTCGATAAGGAAACACACTACCGAGGTCGATAAGGAAACACACTACCGAGGTCGATAAGGAAACGCACTACCGAGGTCGATAAGGAAACACACTACAGAGGTCGATAAGGAAACGCACTACGGAGGTCGATAAGGAAACACACTACAGAGGTCGATAAGGAAACACACTACCGAGGTCGATAAGGAAACACACTACCGAGGTCGACAAGGAAACGCACTACCTAGGTCGACAAGGAAACACACTACCGAGGTCGATAAGGAAACACACTACCGAGGTCGATAAGGAAACACACTACCGAGGTCGATAAGGAAACACACTACCGAGGTCGATAAGGAAACACACTACCGAGGTCGATAAGGAAACACACTACCGAGGTCGATAAGGAAACGCACTACCGAGGTCGATAAGGAAACACACTACAGAGGTCGATAAGGAAACGCACTACGGAGGTCGATAAGGAAACACACTACAGAGGTCGATAAGGAAACGCACTACCGAGGTCGATAAGGAAACACACTACAGAGGTCGATAAGGAAACGCACTACCGAGGTCGATAAGGAAACACACTACCGAGGTCGACAAGGAAACACACTATACCGAGGTCGATAAGGAAACGCAATACCGAGGTCGACAAGGAAACGCACTACCGAATCAAGGAATGTCAAGCCCCGAAGGACCAGTGGCGCGCTTAGCCCTCAAGATGCGTATTTTCCCGAATTCCTCCATCAAATTTGGCCCTAGCTGCCAATTTCGCAACTATACCACTATACCAAATCATTCACAAGTTTGGTAACCACACGACTTAAAACGAAGAAACTTTTTTGACATTTTTTATATTTAAAAAGCCTTTACATCTTTAATCTACTGGTCGTTAAGACAGATTTTTCTTTGCGTTTTTCAGGGAATTTTTCGCTTATTTCAGTGGTCAATTCGCAAATCAGATCACAAATAAAAGTGTGAAAAATTAATGGAATCCGCCAGTAGCAAGGGGGTGTACATTTTGATAATAAGGAACCATCGATTCGAGCTTAAATTTGATAAACAAACTTGATGCCGGTGAAAATTCATTTAATATGATTGCTAGCACCGTACTTATTTCCCCTCCATTTCCCCTCCCTTTCACACTTCAGTTCTCATATCAAAAATTGGGAAAATTGAGAGAATTTCTATAGGTGACCTGGTAGAAAATTTCGTAACTACACCGAATCATTATGTTTGGTTCCCATGTGCCAATTGAAACAAAGGTGAAATACCGGAAGCAAACGTTAAATTCCCGCCGAGGGAAGTAGCGTGCCCTTGAGGCCAGCTGACGGCCAGCCCATGGCTAGAACGCTCCTGGATTGTGTGCGCCTCGGTGCTCATACGTAGGGGTTCTGGGGCGACCGCGGTCCATCGGGGAGTGTGCTAAGAGACGTGATGTGGCCAGATACCGATGGTCAGTCGCGTTATGTGCGCTTGCGCACGCTAGTGTAGCGCACGGAGAGTGCCGGTCACGCGAAGCATTGTCTGACGAGGCCATGTTTTGCTTGCGGTTAACTCACTAAGGGTTGGTTTTACAATGTCCAGTTAAGTGTTATCTGCCAGCTAAGTTAGTTATCTCCAAGGTCACAGCCTACCTCCATTTTCACTTAAATTAATTATTTGTAATTTGTAATTTTAATTAATTAATTTGTAATTGTAATTTGTAATTTGTTATTTTAATTTGTTACAGTGTTGGAATAAATGCATTTATTGCTTTTAATTTAACTGCAAAATGCCTCACTGAAATTGTGTTTCACTCTAGCGACATCGCCAGCGTCCCAACCGGTTGATGGGATATATTATGACCGATGCCCTATGGAATGACTATCAGATACCTTTGGGTCGTAGCACAGTGCAAACCCTATAATTCATTCGATGTCTTATACTTTATTAGTACACTTTTACCTACTTGTTTTATTTATGCAAACAAATTGTGTCCTAGCTATCTGCAGAATCTACATCTGATTAATTCAATTCAATTCAATGTTTTTATGTATGGCTCCGAAGCCAGTTTAGCAAAATACATCAATATCATCAATATCCAATACAATTATGTTAATCGCATTTCGCTTTGGATTCGCAATCCATTCGCAATGAAGAACTAGGGTACAATCTGTGGTAGGTGCTTAATGATGATCCTTTAATGATGTCATAAACGGTGAATGTTACGATATGACGATAATTAGAACAATTATTTGTGTTTGATTGAGTACCGATGTGAGAATCGATATTATCTTATGGTTGTTGTACGATAAGATACGTAAATTTACTCCAAAAGTTACTCAACACATTTTAGCGATAAAAACGATATGGATTCGGTCTTAAATGCAATACCCTCGCTCTCGCACAGTAAATACGCACACAATAATATTATTATGGATGCTTCAAAATATTCTAAAACTGGCGTGAGCTTTTAAACTAGGAAACGTTTTCCCCGTGTTCGCGTTGAAGGATGAGAGTAGCTGTTTGCAGCAGTAATAATTTTTAAATAAAAACACGTTTTTAAAATGAATTAAAAGGGAAATTTTTTTTTTACACCCCCATACATAATATTCTTTACCCTGTACAGAAAACCTGTAAAATTTAAAAATGAAATAGAGAAGCGAATGTATTTTCTCTGCTCTTCTTTCTTTTACAAGCGCAAAAACGAAAACAAACTCTTAAAAAAACCATGGCCATGTGGACACGGAGACCCCCGCGCCTGTAGTTACGCCACTGGGCACGCTTCCAGCCCACCTGAGCGCTGCGCAAGGCCGCAAGGCGCCACGGCCCGGCCGATGCAACCTGCGCGCGTCTGTCCCGCCGTGTCAGTGTCAGTCCGAGCGATCCAGTGTGCAGACCGATTTCACGGTCCCCACGAGCGCAGCCAGCCTCCGCGCGCACCAGACCACGGTAAACATCAACAGCTGATCTGCCAATGCCATGGCAACTGGAAAGCGACTAGCGAGATGCGCAGATGTTGCTTGATCCATTTGCTTTGCTGGCAGAGCGTTTCGTTGAGCATTACGGGTTGTCCCAAACGACGCTGGAGGCAGAAATAGAGATGGTTGTCATTGACAGCCGGAAGTTGCCAAGGGACTTGCCGGCTACACCCGTGGGATAAGTCACATTGCTCCGCGATTGTTGTTTTCTAACTATAATAGCTAACTTGTTTCTTTTACGTTTGCTTGCCTTGCACCATTGTGTGTTTGAGGAAGTGCATTCAGGTCCACTAGCTCGAAAGTGCAACATAGCCTCGACATCTTCGTCGCGACGCCCGCGCTGCCAACGCCTCCCCCCCCCCCCCCCCCCCCCCGCCCCCCTTCTCAATCTTCGGCATTAGCAACAGGTTTCACACTAATCGTGTCCGCGGCGTTCCAAGTGCATCCGCTGCAGTTGTTTGCAGCAATGACGTCTCGGCCACGGCCTGCCCAACGCAATCCAAGCGCTAGCATCACATTGCGGTGACTCGACCGCGCCCGGCCTTGGCGATCATCGCCACAACATCGCGATAGCCTAATCTTGACGCTATCTGCCTGCTATCTGCCCGTCAAGCGGCCTCCCACCTGGTGCATCTTAATCGGCCTTTTAGCGCGCGATCCGGCCTCGCCCGACTTGGTCACGCCTGGCCGACCCACAGGGCTGTGCTCACGATGACACGATAGTGAAGTCACGGATGTGTGGGAACCACGTCATTGGCGCGTGCCAGTGGAGGAACGGGTTCTAAAGGACAGAGGCGGACGGCGGTGAGTGGGAAGTGATGTCAGTTTTGTTTTTGTTTTTTGCAGAAGATGGCCGACTTTGCAGATCAAGAGAAGAACGCGGTGGCGTTGGAGAAGGTCCACTTGGAGTCTTCGCCCGGCAAAGACAAGGATAAGAAGAAGGACAAGGATGGGGAGGATCACAAGGATAAGAAGGATAAGAAAGATAAGGATAAAAAAGATAAAGACGGGCATAAAGATGAAGATGATGCTGCAAAGAGCGAGAGGAAAGCGAAAGAGAAGGAATTGAAGGAGCAGGAGAAGAGAGAGAAGAAGGACAAGAAGGACAAGGATAAGGAAGGCAAAGATAAGGACAAAGAGGGTAAAGAGAAGAAGGATAAAGACGGAAAAGAAGATAAGGACGGAAAAGATAAGAAAGAAAAGAAGGATAAAGAAGGGAAAGAAAAAAAGGATAAGGACGGAAAAGAGAAGAAAGAGAAGAGCAAAGACGACAAAGAGAAGAAGGAAAAGAAGTAGAAGATGTGAGTACTTTAGGAACAGTACGACAACGAGCAGACATCAAAGCACTTATATATATAATATTACTAACTTCCTAAAAGTAGGTGCCTAAATGCCTCTTGAATGAATAATCAGCGATCCGCTTCCTTCTGAAAAAAGTTCACTTCGCTGGAAGAAACATTCAAATAAAATAAAAACTGGTGTTCATTAGCAGTATGGATAAGATGTAGTAGCAATAAATAATTTGTAAATAAAAGTATTGAAATCGAGTTCTTTATACATAGTCCCCAAATTCACGGAGCATATCTCAGAAAAAACCTTTCCTGAAACCCTCTGGACCCCCTGGTACCCCTGGTAAACCGTGAAACATATTGAAACCCCTTGAAACTCCTTCGAACCCCATAGGACTCTGACCCCCGCCAGGATGCCGCCGACAATCACGTGCTACCTATTTTGTGTCTCGTTGACCCGAGCACATTGTAGCCGAATCCCAGCAACTACGTCACACTTCCAACTCCAGCCACCAGAATGCGCTTCTACCCAGCGACCCTTAGCAGAGCGCTCAGCGGCCGGTGTGAGTACTAATAAATGATCAGCTGTGCGCTTTAACTTCCGTGTAGCCATGGTCCATCTACGTTGTCAATGCATCAGCACTTCCTGTCAATGCCACCCTGAAAGTCACTCCCGTGTGTCCCTTCATTCCGTCACGACTACGCAGCCGCGCTTGTGCTGGGGCTCAACGGCCAACAGCGCAACTGTACCACGACCCCACGGCGTCTGCGCGCCGACGCGAGCTTCTTTGATCGTCCGTGCGAGGCGCTGGCAAGGCGACTCCTTGGACAGGCATGTCCCGACATCAATTTGGCTACATCGCAGAGCAGTTCTAACTTCTAATACAGCGCTCAACCAACTACATATACTCTCATTGGGTGTCTGTCCCTGCGATAATTAATTTGGCTACATCGCAAAGCAGTTCTCATACAGCGCTTAACCAACTAGAAATACTCCCATAGGGTATCTGTCCCTGCGAGAATTATTAGTCGGCAAGTAAACACATCGCCAGTGGCGTAATTTCAAATCGGAGGCCCAGTAGAAAAAAAATCTAAGGCCCCGATCAATACTTGCTTTGCCGAATCCAACCGCAAAAAAAAAGGACATCGCCTAAAAATCCATCCTGGTCATCGCCAAACTATTCAGTGACACTTATACTTCTACAAATTTCCTCACTTCTTTTACAAAATGTTCCTAACGGGGGCCTTAAAGAGGCCCCAGAGCACTGGTATGCCTACTCCCCTATAGTTACGCCCCTGTAAGTACATAGCCGCCCAACTCGCCCTCTCTGTTTGAAATCGAAATTGCTAAATCTCTACCTACCAATCTCCCGCATAGCTCGCCCATATTTATAGGGTATACTGTTCAAGACATAACAATTTATGAGGTATTGAAATGAACCCTCCGCTGAGAACAGTGGTATGGCGTTGCCTAAGTGCTAAAACGTCAACTGACAAGTATCAAAATTGAGAAAGAAAAAAACATACTGGCTGAAACTACTGAACAACATTGAAAACGTCACGCCGCGCTTCCCCCGCAGATGCTGGTGCGCAGACTGGCAGACGGCGAGCATCTGCGCGCGCAGATCGTGGAGATCGAGTGCTACCCCGGCGCACCCGATCGCGCGTCGCACTCGTGCGCAGCGCGTCGCGTCACGTCGCGCATTGCGCCGCTCTACGCGCAGCCCGGGACGTGCGCAGTGACGCGCGTCTACGGCGTGCATCGGTGTCTCAGCGTTTCGAGCCGGGGTGAGGAAACGTGGAACCCAAACACTTGACTTCAGAAACCAAAAACTTTGATTTCAAAATGTGGTCGGTAAGGTCGACGGGTAGATTGTATATTCAAATCGTTTGCAATTGCTATGAGGGGGGGGGGGGGACAAACATCTGCCTGCAAAGGCTAAAATCCACCGCACTCCCCTGGATTATCGACATATGATGTTAAAATTCTCAAATTGGTACTGAAAATGAGTGGAACTTTGGGAGAATTCGTGGTGACCATCGTTCGAAGCACTGTGTGGCAACGAACCATGTCGCACCATTAAGTCTAATGGCTTCAATGAATGGTAGGGTATGTATGGTTGATATATGGTTATCCCACTCATTTATTTCGGAAAGCTCTGTTGGATCAACAGCTCGATTACCCTTCCGAACAACAATATAACTAGAAGAGCTGCCAAGTGCCATAGCAGTAGATCTTACATAGCACAGGTCTTACGCATGGCGAGGTGCAGCGGTTCGGCCAACAGTGCACAGGTCTTACGCATGGCGAGGTGCAGCGGTTCGGCCAACAGTGCACAGGTCTTACGCATGGCGAGGTGCAGCGGTTCGGCCAACAGTGCACAGGTCTTACGCATGGTGAGGCGCAGCTGTTCGGCCAACAGTGCACAGGTCTGACGCATGGCGAGCGCAGCGGTTCGGCCAACAGTGCACAGGTCTTACGCATGGCGAGGTGCAGCGGTTCGGACAACAGTGCACAGGTCTTACGCATGGCGAGGTGCAGCGGTTCGGCCAACAGTGCACAGGTCTTACGCATAGCGAGCGCAGCGGTTCGGCCAACAGTGCACAGGTCTTACGCATGGCGAGCGCAGCGGTTCGGCCAACAGTGCACAGGTCTTACGCATGGCGAGGTGCAGCGGTTCGGCCAACAGTGCACAGGTCTTACGCATGGCGAGGTGCAGCAGTTCGGACAACAGTGCACAGGTCTGACGCATAGCGAGCGCAGCGGTTCGGCCAACAGTGCACAGGTCTTACCTGAGATTTGTTCAGCGACAGCTCTATACATGTAATAAGTATAAAGTTTTACTGATTTTATTGCTCTAGAGATAACTATCCAGAATAAAGCTAAATGCGAACTACAGGAACTATATTATTCGTAATTGGCGTTGTGATTCCGAGAACTGATTATTAATAAGCATTTATTTGCCATTTGGACATCTTCAAGGCATGCAGTAATTTTCAAAAAAAAGAAACCTTGCTACACCAGTTCCCTTTTAAATGGATTTGTATTGATTTGCTCGTATGTCAAAAATGCCGTCTCTAGATGTCTTTGACCTTGAGCGAGATCCATTTTTTTACTGACATTTTCCACAGCCTCCTATATAGGAGGATAGCAATATATTCACGCTATACGAGCAATGGGGAATATTTTCATGAAGAAGGCCCTGGTTGAGTGGTCGGAAAGAAAGTAGAAACTAAATTTGTGCTGTCGATGGCTGCCATGCAAGCCAACACTTTCTTTCATTGCGCAACAATGTGCATAGAAAACGATGTTACAGTACGTTATGTGACCATCATTTTAGTCCATCCCGTGTGCCGTATCTAACCATTTGGTAGGTATGAATGTAATGGTCACCAATCCAGACGCAGGTGTTTACCAAAATGGATATTTGACTTTTGAGGGAATATGACTAGTGTCGGGGGCAGAGAGGATCCCCTGGTGATCCAATCAGTGCCCACCCTGCGTCCAGGCGCCGGCGCCTGCGTGCTGCTGCGCGCACTGGAACCAGTGCAAGGATGCGCGCGCATGTTGGCGCACCGACGCAAGGACAGCGCTGCGCGGGGCCTGATTGCGCACGAACTGCGCTCGCACCGCGTGTGCAGCGGTCCGGGGAAGCTCTGCGTCGCCATGAACATCGACCAGGACACGTTTCACGCACAGGTGAGGTTGCGCTGCCAATGTCAGCTAGGGGGTTGGCAAAGCGGTTTCCCAATCTGTTGCTAAGTTGCATTTTCCTATAATCATGAATTTGACTATGGCAATACCTATCACAGTTTTCCCAGTAAGATTTACCTAAAATCTACAGACGAAAAGCCTGACGCTTCGAAATTTGCGGCTGTTGACTTTTAACGAAACCTAAGCTAAGTTTGTAATTGGTTTTGCCCAATTACATCATTCAGTCAGGTCATCAACAGTCAACAGACCAGTATAACAAATAGATACCTTTAACTTACTCATCTTCAAACTTATACCCAATGAAGCGTAAAGGTTTGCTGACTTCAGTGCTGTTGCGGTGCAAGCCCCAGATCGAACATCATTCACCAACGGTACAGAGATACCGCCACCATCAGTGACATTAACGGGCTAAATTTGAACAGAGACCAACCCTATGCAATGTCTGACAGAAACTGGCTGCAAGCCGGCACCAGATCATTGTCGGATGCCTTCAAGCCTTCTTTTCGTACCCTTGCAATCAGATTGCGTTGTTTTGCAGCCACTATGGGCGTGTCCCTCGCTGTGGGTGGAGCCGACGGAAGTGACCCATTGGGCGGTGCGGGCCCCGCGGGTGGGCGTGGCTTATGCTGGGCTCCACTGGGCGCTCGCGCCGTTGCGCTTCTACCTGCGGCAAAGCCGTGCAGTGAGTGTGCGCAATGAGGCCGCGGAATATGCGGTGCCCAATCTCGTTACCGTGCCATGCGAAAAGCCAGTGGCGGCGATGATGTAACAACCTTGCTTTCAACACAAACTTGTGCTAATATTATGTAATATTATACGAGTCTCTCTTTCTGATTAAGTATCTCTGATGGGCCATTAAGTTTACAGCTCTGCTGTAAATGAGATGTACCTATTGCTAGGTTTCAACCGCATTCGTAGTTCGTACGTCCAACTTCGGGAACCATGCGCTCCCAAGTAACGCAGGTGCATGACACACGGTATTAACAAGTTGTGTTAATGTCTGTTTGGCCTGTGATTTTTTGCTGCTCCATTGTTTTGCATGCATTTATTCATACCTACTGTCTATCACTATCATTATATTGACCACCTACCTTCAATTTACAAATAGGTACAGAGATTCAAAGAAAAGTGTCAAAAAAAATCTCACCAGAAGTACTGTTTAAAAAAATCTATCCAAGGGATGCCAGGAATGTAAGGCAAGAAGCAATTTGCACCAAATAAAACTCTGAATGCAGGCAGGTTAGTATAATGTATTGCAAAAGACCCAAGTTAAGCGTGCATCGAAGTGATAGCGGTCACACTGCAAGTCGGCCGCCGTTGGCAGGCGGGCAGGTTTGTGCCTGCAGGTTTGCTGACAGGCAGGTTTTCTGACGTTTGTCAAAGTTATCGCGGGCACATTGCGTGTCGGCCGCCGTCAACAGGTAGGTTTGCGCCGGTGATGAACGAGGCGTCGTCCGCAGCGAGGAACGCGATTGCAGCGGCGACCTCTTCGGGCTGCCCCGGTCGCCCAAGAGCGTGCGTCGTCTTAGATCGCTCCAGGAACGCTGCGTACGCTGCCTCGTCCATGCCTCCGCGCTTGTGGATATCAGTGATGATCACGCCGGGGTTGACGCTGTTGCAACGAACCTGCGGCACAAATGTGCGTTACCGCCCTGCGACCAAGGCTGGAACTATGGCAAAAGGCAGTTTGTCCCTCACTGAAATTTGATAGGTACCTAACTTGGTAGAGTTCATGCAGCAGACAGTTTGTTTTCAAGAGAAATTGTTTTTCCTTTTAAATATTTCACAGTAAATCTGCTCAACTAGTGCCTAACTTACTTAGGTAGGTACTTTACTACATAAATTATTAGGTATTTTCCATGTGATCTACCGACCTTTCTTATGAGGATAATCATTTACCTGCTTTGGTGCTAGCTCGAGAGCGACACATCGTGTGAACTGGTCCACAGCCGACTTGGACATGTTGTACGACAAAACGCCTGCAAATGAACGGAGTCCATTGACACTGGAAACATTGACGATGTTGCCCTTGGTAGCCACGAGATGCGGCACAGCTAGCATCGTCAGGTGATAGATCGACCTGACGTTAGTGTTGAAGATCTGGTCGAATTGCTCCAGTGACGTGTTTTCGATACTGCCGGCGCCCAAAATCCCGGCATTGTTAACCAGAACGTCGAGTCTTCCGAAATGTTTGACAGTTGACTCCAGAATATTCTTGGTGTCTTCTTCGTTGGTTAGCTCTCCGACCACAATAAAAGGTTTTGCATAGCTGCTTGTGACTATTACTTCGGACAGTTTGTTGAGTTTTTCTATGTTGCGTCCAGTTAACGAGAGGCTGGCTCCAAGCCTAGCTAGGTGTAATGCTGTGACAGCACCGATTCCAGAACTTGCTCCAGTTACTAAGGCTACCTTACCCTTGAATTTTTGAGCTGGTAAAATGTTAGGTTCTGAAATAAAAAATAAGGGTGGAGGGCATTAAATGGGTATTTTTAATTCCTAGATGGACAGGAAGTAAAATAAAGTATGTATATACTGAGTTAATTACCGGTCTCCATCATCAATTGGCTTTCAAGGCAAGGCAACTTTGCTTTTTCTTGAAGAATCACCTATCTGTTATCTGAGAGACTTCTTTCGTCATCGAAATGTAACACGTGGTGGAGGTGGGGAGGAAGGAACAGCTCAAGAACAGCTGTTGTGACTTGTGCTGTCAATAGTTCATCATGCTGTCGAACGACGCACGTGCTTGTATCTCCGCTGAACATATCGTTGATTTGAATTTGTTAATAACTACAAAATATGGGTGGTTGCTTAGCTCTTCTAATTTGGTATGAATTTTCTAGGTGATTATTTCACTGTCTACTTTACAGAAATTATATTGAGTAGAAATAACCTCTTAATTATGACACATAAGAAATTGTTAATCATAACGTTCTTACTTCCTCTCTTAATTTTTAGGATTTTTTCACAAATTCCATAGGGGAAAAATTACCTCCTAGTTGGCAGAAAACATTGACATCCATTGAGCCACCAGGGTTTGCTGAACTACTTGGTGGAGATAAATTATTTGAGTCAACAAGCAAAATAATTAAATACCATACAATATGGCCATTATCTTTGTTGGCGCTAAAAGCGGCTGCGGCGAATTATACTTTGCCTCGAGAAACACTCCAGACATTTTCTACTCAATGGCAAGGCATATGCGGAGTACCCAAAAAGATTCGCACCTCAAATGAAAGCACCATGGATGAACATGGCTATTCCAGCCATCAGTGCAAACGTGCTAGAATGGAGCACAAAGATGTTGACAAAAATTACAAAAATATCACACGAAGTGAGCAATCTCTTGCGCTAGACAGTGTAGATGACAGATCAAAAGAAACGGAACCACATACTACACCATGCCTTGCACATCCACGGCTCAAACAGTTGTTTCATAAGCACGTAAAACCAAAAAAGAGGCACGAGATCTCAAAACTAGCTCAGGTAATTTTAAATTTTAGGCTACCAAAACTAGTTTATTTTCAATCTGGTCTGATTCTTTTCATTTTATTTGTGCTAAATGCCTATCCCTGACTTTTTTCAGACGGTGGCAACAACTGCCGCTAGGATGCGCTGCAAAAACGTCATTGACATTGGCTCGGGAGTTGGACATTTGTCTCGCATGCTGGCATATGGTTACGGTCTAAAAGTTTGCTGCATCGAAGGACAGGAAACTCTTTCCGTTCAAGCAAGTCGACTTGACGTTGATCTGGAGGAAACTGCCGCGAAAAGAATATCTAAAGACGAAATGTCTAAACTTTGTCGACCTGTTCACATAAATCTTTCATTGGAGAGTCATTCTGACCCACATGATTTTATAAAGGTACCACTTATACCACTTTTGTTTAGTACTTTGTACCTAGGTACCCACCCACCTAAATTTTACCTGCAAGTTTGGTCATTTTTCAATCAATCGTAGTTAAAACGAGCAACCTACCCATTTCTTTTTGCAGGGTGTGAAGAATGCTTTTGGATATGATACAGAAGAAGTTGTTTTTGGAATTGTTGGTCTACATACTTGTGGAGATTTAGGTGCAATGCTGTTAAGAACTTTTTCTGATATTTCGGAAATTGTTTTTATCAACCTAGTCGGATGTTGCTTTATGAAATTAACTACCGATTTGTATGTACCTACCTACCATAGTTAATCAATTCTTAATGTAAAATATATTCAGAATTCTTTTGTCAAAAATATCCCTTTTCTAGCACTCTGAGTAACACTGATTGATGTTATCTTTCCCTAGGCCACCTTCTGTTCGAGGCTTTCCAATGAGCGAGTTTGTGTCTTCTCGGTCCAGAAACTCACACCGACACCTTTGTTATGAATCCCGGGCTGTGGCGTGTCACGCTAACGAATCCTATTGCCAACAGCTGCTCCGAGGAGACTACTCAGATCTCAAGGTGACAGCATTTTCCAATATAATAGAAACTTACCTACCTAGCTGCTGTATAAGGTTTTTCTGGTAGTATCAGGATAGATGCTGGACCAGTAAGATACCGCGCGCCCTAGGTGCGTTGCACTTACTCCTTCGTAACGAGTCACTCGGCCTCTCTCCTTCGGAAGTTCCAAATCCCACCCGGCGAAGCGGGGAGAATGTGTACCCGAATAGCTCAGTTGGTAGAGGGAGGACCTGCCCGGCAAGCAGGAGGTCCCGGGTTCGTGTCCCGGTTCGGTTGCACATTTTTCCAGCTTCGTCTTCCTACCTACCTAGCTACTAGTTTGAAATATTTTAAAACAAGGCATAAGTTCGGTTCATATTTTGGAATTTGTTGACTGCACTGTTAGCCCGGTTAGAGCTTGCTTAACATGCATCTCTTGTTCTGTGTCTTCGTTGGCAGGTCCATTGCTATCGAGCGGCCTTGGAGGAGATCATCTCGCTCCGGTGGCCCCACTTGCGTCACGCAAATATTGCGAGCGTTAAGTGCACGCCCGACATGTCGTTTTCTAGGTACGTTTCGAGGGGCAAGTTGTGATTTAGTGGCGAGTGTGATGTTGCTTGATCAGCTGTAATATTTATCAACACAAACAAGAAGAAAATATAAGTCTCCAAGCATTGTACACATAACGAAATCATCTACCTGACAGCTACTGCTCAAGTGCCCTGGCTCGACTTGATGTTCAAGTCCCTGCCGGCGACCTGATTTCCGAAAAAACTCTACGGAACTTGGCGGCATGGAAACAGGTCATCAACGTAATCAGCGTTCGGCTGATGCTGGCTCCAGTCGTGGAGACGATCGTTCTGTTGGATCGTTTGCTCTTCGTTCGAGAGAAAGGTAAGTTAGAAGAGTTTACAACTAGAAATGTCATTAACCCGATCATGAAACCAGGGATTCATAGTCCCTCATCAGAGACTAATCAGTCGCTGGATGTGCTGAGCATGACGTCATGATCAGATCTTGACATCATTGTGACATTGTGAAGTTAGAATAAAGTAGTGATCTAACCTCAATAGATCAATTTCTCAAAATTATTAGTTTGTCAATGTTACTGGAGCTAACCTTGGCTGAAGGGTGTGTTTATTATTATTATTATTGTTATTGTTATTATTGTTATTATTTAAACCTATTACATTACCTACTCAGGAATACACACTAGGTACTGTACTTTAGCACCTTCTGTGTTGTAGGTATATCCGGCATTATAAGCAACGGCGTTATAAGCAAAGGCGTTATAAGGTTGAATCAGGCAACAACGGAGTTTGAAGTCCCCATGGGCTTCGCACTAAGCGGTTCGAACGTTTCAGGACATTCGGGTTGGCTCGCTCCGCTTTTCGACCCTCTTCTCTCTCCGCGCAATCACGTCCTGGTTGCAGAAAAGAAGTAACTCGGAGCTCTCACTCGAAACTTTATTGTTGTAACAACTCGTAGTTTTAATGATAGGTTTAACAATATGTTGGAAGGGTGTCATAGATCAATTTCTCTCCATAAAGTTGTGCACCAAGAATGGATCTCTTTCAGATGTACAGTTATTTACGATTATAACTTTATAAGACGTTCCACAATTCCTTCTTTGATATCTAATTTTTTTAACATTAACTGCAGCAGTAATATTTTTAATTTTTCATACAAATTGTTTAAGTTTTGGTCTAGCTGCAATGCAGAAATATAAGTACGATTACATATTATTATCGTTATGTGTATAAATGGTTTTTCCTACTCATTGAAGCTCAAGTATCTATTAGTAGTATTACTTCTATTCCCTGTTTTACATTAATATTATAGGTACATACAATACATACAACTGGAAACTAAATAATAGTATAATTAGTTTAGCTATCAGCCTAAACACAGATTGTACCCTAAATATGCTGTCCCAAAAATTGGCACAGTTGAGTGAGGAAATCTTCATCTATTTCCTGCAGAGTTTTCTACTTTTAACTTTTGTTGATATCATCTCTTACTTCAAGGCATAAAAACAAACATTGAATAATGTCGATAGGCACCTAGATTATGACGTAAGATCACAATAGCTTTATAAATTGAATACCGTACTGTTTCATCGCGTCCCTTGCATACAGAAATCCTACTGCGCAGATTAAATGAGTAACGACAATCGCAAATTTATTGCGGTTTTTTTCCTGAACTGTGATCGAGCACTGATCTTACGAGTTGTTGCAGAACCCCTTCGTCTCCTTTGTGTGCCATGCAGTTGACACTAAATACTTCGTACCATAGCACAAGACTCCAAACCTGGCATGTTTTTCTTACCAGTATTTTCATTTTCCGAAATTCATAGATATTTTGCCAACATGTCTGAGACTAATGGCTTTCCATACACCAGAAGAAAAGATTTTTAACATTTATTTCTTAGATAGTACCTACAGTTTAGAATGTAAATTGTGTCTTGTCTATAAATACCTACCTAAAAATTTGGCATCTATTATCATGCATAAGAGCCCCTGTCTGCTGATAGAACATTCTTTAAGCTACTTGTCGCATACCTAGTTTCCTTACGTATGAGTCGTACGAAAAGGGTTTTGAGGGAAGATGAGCCTCTCGACAGAAATGTCACAATGTTTTTATGGCCATATTTTTGCATCCACAGCACATCATGTAAAGATATCAGAAAATATCAGCCAACAGCAAATTCAATTATTATGAAAGCTGGATTTTTCTCTCATACAAAGCGTCCGGTTCTAAACAATGAACCAGACACGTTTCAGTCCTGATATTAGGCTTTTCAAATGACGCCATAACAAAACACAGAACGTTTACCATCATCCTCGATGTACAGGAAATGGGATCCTGGTTTGACGGCTTGCAGCCGAGACGTCAAACCTGATGACAGGCCGCTAAAAATGGAGCCGAGACCTTAGGGTCAGCCGGGCCCGCGATCAACGTCACTTTCAACGAAATAAAGGTTGACGTCTGGCTGCGATCCGGGCCCGTCCGTGGAAAGCTCCTCGCTCCTCTGGTTCCCCTCGATGTTCTCTGAACTGCCGAAACTCTCTTCGACTGTGGACACACAAAACGACCCACGCTTATACACAGACTCGGAGCAATGGGTTTGCATGAGACATGGCTAGGATTGTGGGTTTTTCTGAAAATTAAATTTGGAAAATTTCCAAGGAAAGTTTCCGGAAAAAGTTTCCAAACGCAGTTGAGGTGGGGGGTAGGCCATTATTATGGGAGATACACCTGGCTTTTGCTGACTTTCACTGTCTGTGTACTAAGGTATGAAATGCAGAGCAATTGGGCTGGGCAATGGAAACGCTAGCTTGTGTGAGATATTCCCGTGAACGTCACATACAATTTTAGTGGCAACCCTGCTCTTAAAAAAGGGCAACAAATATGACTTTTCCACAATACATAATTCTTAGATATACTCAAAGCAGAAATACATTTTTCAAATAACCAATTAACTCGCTATTTTACGCAATAGAGATTTTTTGGAAGATTGGACAGATATTTTCAATTTTCTGAATTGCTGCCATCATCCCCATGACAATGCACAAACTATGGAACTAGAAACTTTACTTCAAGAACCTATTTTCTTTAAATCTCAAAGTAGGCTGGAAAGAAAAGCATAATATAGTGATGTGTAACTCAAAAACAACCCCTCCTCAAGAAGGGGAATGTTTAACGTGCAGGCTAGCTGTGAGCCACTGTCAAAACTCTTCTTTCTTTGAGCCTTGTCGTCCTCTAAACTTGCATATGGAAATAATTTATTTTTATTGGTTGTAACTTGTAAGAAGCCACGCCGGTTTCAAAGTCATGTAGGTACGACTTGACAGCGGAATCGGTAAAATCGGTCGTGCCACTTTGATGTAAGAACTATCTAAGCATTTTCTTGTGCTGCATAACGCCTAAAATCACAGAAATCCACGTCCTTGATACATAGCAGCCCTCCAGAATCGAACCTGGGTCTTCCCGCCGTCGAGTGATTGACCCAGGCCTTGTATACTTTTGGCTGGAAACTGACGATTACGAATGCCGTTAAATTCAAATTCTTTCGAAGATCTTCATGAAGGCCACTTGGAAATCACTCGTCGCCAAGATGTTAACGTACACTCGCAGACGATTGCGAACGTCGGAGCCATGGTCGCAGATCGCGAACACCATGTTGCACATGCACGAGGCGATCGCATGAGAGCCAAGTCCAATAAATTATCCTCGCGAATCGCACAATAACGAGGTGTCGGATCGTTCGCACCCTATTTTTAGCCCCGGACTGTTTTCTCGCGTTTAGTACCGCTGGAAGCAGGTGGGGTGGGGTGCTCTAGCACCCGCTGAATTGCCAGTGCAGCCTGCAGCACATCGCCTCCTTGCATGGCTTTACGCATGGGATCGTGTGTGTGCACAATTCATTTGCAGGTGTGTTCTGATTACGGCATACAAAGCTGTTTGAAATGGGGTAAACCGATAGGATAGAGCATCCTGTATTGGATTTCCGACCGTCAACATATATAGAGGGACCGAATACTTTCCCCCCTTTTAATCACGAACATGAGTCACTAAACATCATGAGTGATTCTGCTCTACGAATTACATGTAATGATAAATTGGTGTGTATGCGTTTTTATAGATAAATATTCACAAACTCGTTTTCGCATCTCATAATTGCACCAGGGGGTCGACCAAACTAATTAACAAAGTGAATTACTCCGAGCAGCGCAAGTCCCTCGGCGTAAGTTATTGAATTTCCCAGAGTCGGCGCCTCCATCGATACGACACGCTAGGTAGGCATTCCGTCTCGCTTAGCGCCCTCTGACTTCAAACCGTAAGATTCCTCTTCCTTTTGGAGAACAAGATGTTAACATGGAATTCGGGTCTCATCCCAGAGGTGACCTAGATTGCTCTAGCGACGCAGGAGCGTTGCCGGTTGCATAATATATCGATTGATCGGTCGCATACTATTATATGAGACAGGCGATGCACCATGGCTGTCATAATATATCGTGCTCGTCACGGCTCCCTCGGCGCCGGCTTGCTGATTTCAAGCCATGCAACTCAGCGACTACGTAATTCCCTCGTCGCCAAATTCCCATGTCACATCGGAAAAAGCTGATACCTACCTGAAGGCACAGTACTCGTAGGGCAACTGCAAGTGGTCAGCAAAGACCCCGACGACGTCGACATCGTGCTCACGATCTTCGCGACGCCTTCCGCCGTGGCGTTACTAGACACCGCGGGCGACGCCGAAATTGGCAATATGATCGACGCCGCTTGCATTCGAATGGCGTAGCGAGGCGTCCAGAGAAACACGTAGTAGACGGACAACATGATCGCGGCCAGCGACACGGTGAACATGTACGCGACCACCGTCAGCACGCGCACCATCTTCTGCGAGTGCTTCGGCTCGTACATCTTATCCTTGGACTTCTCTCCGGCCAGAGTCGCAGCGCCGCTCGAACGGGGCACGGGCGTCGTTCGAATGCTGCCCGTCGACCCGATGGTGATGGTTACCGATCGACCACTCATTCTCTCGGCCACGCCGCTGCCGACGCCGACGCCGACGCCGCCTATTAATGGATTGTTTAACGCTCTGTAAATATATCGCGATACGTGCTGAAGGGGTTACGTCGTGTTAGGCTGCAGTGCGGGCGAGGCGATTGGAAACTCGTAAAACCATTAGCTAATTGCGTGATCATCTCACAGCCATGCCCGACTCTTGGCCTACTTACTCCATCGAATGGAGTGCTTTCTTACGTTAAGTCAATCAATCAATAGCAGTGTACTATGACACAGTATCCTTTCCACTCTTCCTCCGAGTTACGTATCATCATATACTCATTTTTATCCTCAAACGTCAACAGCTCACTGTATGATGCACCAGACAGTCTTCATGCAGAGAAGTGTGTATCTCAACGGCCCAAGTGTTCGACGGATCTGTCCTCGCGTCCGGCTACGGCGTCAAATCGGTGCACTGGGTGTCGATGTCGACGGCACACTTATCACACGCCCGACCCACAGATCAACGAATCACACAAATAGCCGAATCGTTTGCTGCAGTCTCACAGTCGGCGTTCGGAACCGGTCCTCTCTGGCAGCTCGCAGTGGTCATCCAGCACCTCAATTTCCGTGGATCGCCCTAATTCCTTGAGCGATGCCGAACACTTGAAGCGTGCGAAGAGGATTTCGGGCCAGCCCCAAACGTCTTGCGCGCGCAAACGGCCATGTGTCTTCCAAAAACACGGTCGGCGTGGCGGGTTTGAAAACCAAGCGCCCGCCTCACACTTTGGGTCATATTGGGGTCTAAATTTTGGAATGTGCATGTGGTGCATGTGTTAATTGTTTAAAATATTCATTTTTGTTGTCGAGTGGGCTGGTTTTGCACGACGGTGATGTCATTTGAGAACGCCACACGCGCACGGGTGGCAAAATCAATACAAGACGAGTCGGCAGTGGAGCAGGAAGGCAACTTGACGGGCGTGATGACGCGGCGCGCCGTGTGATCCGATTAGAGCATCTTGTCGGCTTCCCCGGCGCTAAGCAGCTTTCGGAACGCCGCGCTTAACAAACACTTGAATGTATTCGCGTGTAGGTTCCTATTTGCATTGTTCAGCTTTGCCTTGACCGCCATAACAAATTCGATTATGCCTCAACGTTTGTATTTGTAGCGTCCTTGCATGGAATGCTAATTATTTTAATGGGTATATACGTAATATGAATTGTGGGGTGGGCCAGGACTTAGGAGCTGATTTATGCAGTGCATTTCTAGGAAGCCAATATGAGTATAGGTAGGTTTAAGAGTTTCATCCTTCGAGCGTGCATCGCTGGGCGATTTTAACGAAGTCGGCGCCTCCACCGAGATGAGCGATGACGCCAGAGCAGGATCCACAGAACGAGGAAAATAACGGAAAACGTATTACTTACCGGGAAACTTTTCCATTAAAAGTGCACCAAACTGCAGGGCATTGCGGCTAGCAACTGTAGCATGGTTTGAAATCTTAACAATAATGCCTATGTAATGTAACGATGCATTCAGATTCAAATAAATACGTCACACGGCGCTTTTCGTGATTTTCGTCAAGAATCTCAACCACCTATGAGGATGCCTCATAACTTCCTGTCTATAACAAAATTGTATTTTGAAATCGTCTTCACAATATATATAAATACATTATTTTTATTATTCATTTTTATAATAAGGGTTTTGGTTATATGGTTTAGATGAAAAAGTAGCATGCTATGCCATGGGACAATTGCGAGTGCAAATATTGTTAACGTGATCCAGCACTATTCGGGCACCAATTGTAATGTGACCATTGATAGAGGTACGATTCCGCTCTTGGGCACTAAATTTATTACGACATTTTGTGTAAATCTCCCGCACCAAGGGCACCAATTGTAATGTGACCATTGATAGAGGTACGATTCCGCTCTTGGGCACTAAATTTATTACGACATTTTGTGTAAAAATCCCGCACCAAGGGCACCAATTGTAATGTGACCATTGATAGAGGTACGATTCCGCTCTTGGGCACTAAATTTATTACGACATTTTGTGTAAAAATCCCGCACCAAGGGCACCAATTGTAATGTGACCATTGATAGAGGTACGATTCCGCTCTTGGGCACTAAATTTATTACGACATTTTGTGTAAAAATCCCGCACCAAGGGCACCAATTGTAATGTGACCATTGATAGAGGTACGATTCCGCTCTTGGGCACTAAATTTATTACGACATTTTGTGTAAAAATCCCGCACCAAGGGCACCAATTGTAATGTGACCATTGATAGAGGTACGATTCCGCTCTTGGGCACTAAATTTATTACGACATTTTGTGTAAAAATCCCGCACCAAGGGCACCAATTGTAATGTGACCATTGGTATGAGATGAAATCCCACTCGTGGCTACCAATTGTATAGTGTGGATATTTATTTATTTTTATTTATTTATTGGTCTTATTTACACGTTATTGGTAGCGATGAGATATTACTCTTGTAAGGATTATCCGTTAATTGACCGAATTTTGGCGATCATCTATACATGAATGATGACTGGATTGAGTATTGGGGGCAGGTGAAACTATGGCCGCACAAGTCACTATCTGTTCACGTCAGTGTTTTTCTTTTCTATCCCAAATTTCGCCCATGGGTCCAAAATCAGCCTATTGGTAAGCGGCGGGGTTTTCATTTCCCTAATGAGAAGGCGGCTATAAAAGTAGGCTTTTTCGAGGGCGGTGGAGGGGGGGGGGACATTCGACAAAAAAAGTCCTTAAGAAGCATTGAAATTCACCTATTTCACCATGCTCTTATCAAATTTCTTTGGCGCCGCAGAGGAAATTATACGGTTTCCAGGGCCTCTGTAGCCACATTTAGTTGTTGAAACTCGGTGATTGATAAACGCACTTTATATCTATGATCGAGACCCGGAGATTCACTCTCCGATTCACCCTTTCACGGCCGTCGAGCCAACATGCGCATGGCGTCTCTGACTGCAGACAAAGCTCCTGGACCCTGGCGCGGCCGCACCAGCTCCACCAGCGGGGAAGCTCCCCCACTGCTTGGGCACTAATAGTATTGCGACCTTTGGTATCCAGTTTGTAGTTCGGATACATGTAAAAGATCAGTCCACTCTTTAGCACCGATTACCTATAAAGCGCGCTTATGGTAGAGATGAGATTCCAATCCTGGGCACCAATTAAGGTGTAAAAATTTTTTAGAAAACCTGACAACATTTGACCGTAAATAGTCCAAGATTCGAATCCGACACTTACCCTGAAAATTCTTAGAAGACGTTCCCGTTTTAGTGCCATGTCTTGACTGACTGACCCCGACTGAACCCAACGTGGCAAGGCGGTCACCCAGCCAAGTAAACTGACCTCTGCACCGTCGCTTAACGTGGCGTCTGGTCGCAGCAGACGACGAGTCTACGTTTGGTTGCTTGCTGGCGCGCTCATGCGGCGGCGTTTGTTTATCATATCACCGAGCATTCGGGCCCATAAAACATTCCAGCAGTCCTCGAGCCGCTATTTTCGCACAGCTGTGTCATGCAGCGCTGAGCAGCCTATCCCGATCGTTAAACTCTTCAATCTTCACCACTAACAGCATTGTATAGTTATGCTGAGATTTCTTTCATCTTGTCTCGCGCAATGTTTTCCAGAATTACATTGATGGGTGGAATTTGATGGAAAACATTTTACATTTCTTTATCCCATTTTTCAGATTGTATACTTCTGTCTTTCTGCATTCCAGTTTTGAAGTTGAGACTTGTGTTTCGCAGCACCTTGTCCGTAAATTTCCCAACGAAGAGATTGGGTGATTAGTGATGACCATGATGTGCATTTTTATTCCCAAGAATCTAACCACTGGAGCGATATTATCGCTCCCCATATTTAGTACGCGGATATAATGAGTGGCAGACTATAGTTTTCCTTATTTAGCGCGCTGTCATACACTGCGTGCAATGCAGTTTGGTCCCAGTTGCAGTTAAGAAGGAAGCGACCATTTCCCTATAGTATCCCTATACCATTTCCCTAGAATAAAACGAATTCATCCTGTGAGAGGCATCGCTATAATTATACTTCTACGTAAGGGTGTGTACAGATTACAGACACCCTTTGCCTATGATAGTACTCACCGTTACTGGCTACCCGGCGGATGGTCCTCGAGTCGGTACGGCCGTATCTCGCGATCAGGCATCTTAGGGTTCCACAGGAAGATGTAATACGCCGACAGCATGATAGCTGCCAGAGAGACCGAGAAGACGTACGCCATCACCGTCAGCACGCGGATCATCGTCTTCTTGCTCTTCGGCTCGTAGATCTTGTCGTTGGCGGCACTGGCAGCGTTGGCAGCGCCGTTGGCGTCGCCACCGCCATACGCTTCCTCGTCGCCACTCATCTTCGCGACGCCGACGCCGACGCCGAGGCCGCGCGCTCTCAGGTTTCGGGGGCTGGACTCGTCAATCACGGGGCGTTGTCACTCGCAGGGTGGCGTCAATCGCCGTCAATCAGGGGATCGGATGATGAATCGTCCTCCCGGGGTTTCTCGGTGTAAGGTTGCGGTTATCTGGTGGGATGTTTCTATAGGAAGATAAAGATGTCGACGTTAAAATCATTCGCTTTAATTGAAACTGTCAAACGAACCCGGCCAATTTGGACGAATCTCTAATTATAGAACAAAGTTATTGAGGAAATCTTTCCGATTCGCGATTGCGTCTATTGCTTTCCGGTTAATACTAAAATGTTAATTGTTGGATATGAATTGTCTGCCCATCATAAAGTAAACTCGTAAAGCTAGAGGCAGACAGGGCAGTTTTCCCGGAACGAGATCCCACGCAAACTTTTCAGAAACGGCCTCGCCTACCGCCGCCGAAACATTTTACAATATAATAAACAGTCATATATCCACTAATCGTTTTCCGAATGAAATAAAGGTCCAAATATTTAGCAGCACCCTGTCGATTTCACGATCTACGATATTACTAACCAAAGAAATATTCGATCAACGTCACCGTGCGAAATGTTTACACCGACGATCCTCGTCGAGGCAGTCTTGGCGATCGCGAGTCCAGGTGTGACGACGGCGACGACGTCGGCAGGTCGGCGTCGGCGATCTGTGCAGCGTCGTCACGGCGCCGAGAAGACACAAGCCAGATGGCCGAACCAGAGCGTCGCGACGCCTAGCCGCGCCTGCGCCGCTGGCACTAGACGGCCACCGGGGAAGGCGTCTTTCACCGTCGCGGCGCGGACAGCGTTTTATCGTCGCCCCCCACGGGATTTGGGTCATGCGATTTGCTAGCTAGCTATGGGTAGGGAATAAGGGTCGAAGGTGTATTGTGTGGCATCTTATATATGAGAATATAGGCAGTATGAATAGGTACATCTCGGTTAGCCATAGTTGTGACTGACGTTGAGGTGCCTGGAGTGTGAGGGGGGGGGTGGTCCTGATGCATTTGGGATGGCATGGCTTATTGTATACTTATATCGGATTCTGAGATTCTCTCACAATAAGATTCATCAGATATCGATCTTATACTTGGTGTGTTTATACCATTTCTCATTATACTAATATCAGGTAGACAGGTATATATACATATCTGCACTGGCGAAATCGAAATACTGAAATGTTTCCTTTTTAGCGGAAGATTTTGATTACAAATTTAGTATCTGCCGATCCCTACCCTCGCAGTATATATAAGCATAGCATTGTCCCTGTTTTTAACTACCCTTGAAGATAGGTAAACTGCACTTGTAATTAGTACATTCCTATTTCGGGAATGGTAACCTTGCAGCTCCTATACTTCTCAACATCATGAATAGACCATGTAATCAAGTCAAGTCGATCGCTCACCAAGATTTTTACAGCTTTTCATTGATTTCAAAGTAAAATAAAATTGAATTCTGAACAAATATTTCCTCACTCCCATAAAGCCTCCCGACGTATGCATGTCCCACGTTGTGAAATTCCACTCGCTTTGCACGGCGACCGGCCACTATTTCCAGCCCTCCGGTCCCGCGTGGTAGGGTGCGTTTCGCCCCCCCCGATGTCGTCACGCCGTCGACGCAGAACGCAGCACGCATGGTGATTGTTGCCTGTCGGTGACGGTGTGCCCATGGGCTGGAGTTGCGAGATGTTTTACTATTTTAGAGCGCGTGCGAACGCTGCACGGACAGTGTTTTGAAACATTTTCGGAACACTTTGCTGGATTGACATTGCATGATATTTCCACCCTTGTAACTAGAAATGTCACAACCCTTGGAAATATTATTTGTGTGACGACCAATTCTATGTAAGAATATAAAAATAGGTTGTTATTTTGTCGGCTTTGTCTGATCAAGTCTATGTTGCCCATGGATAGATTGCTGAGCGTAGCGAGCGAAGCGAAATCTTCAATTTTACTAACTGGTAAAAAAAAACTTGTGTGTGTTTGTGTGTTTCTTTGTGTGTATGTGTGTTTGCGCGCGCTCTACAGGCCAAACGCCTGCTTCGATTGCGATTACATTTTCAGGGTGTCTACTTTTGTTCTCAACTTAGACCCCCTGCATTTTTCAAGAAAATCCTCCGTACCCCCCCCCCCCCTTCAAATCAGAAAAAATAGCAATATTCGAAAATGGGAAAATTTTGAAAAATACGGAAATTTATCTAAAAGTGTGTATTTTTTCCAAAAAACACAGCTTGTTTGGCGAGGGGAAGCCTATGTTGCCCATGCATAGATTGCTGAGCGTAGCGAGCGAAGCGAAATCTTCAATTTTACTAACTGGTAAAAAAAAACTTGTGTGTGTTTGTGTGTTTCTTTGTGTGTATGTGTGTTTGCGCGCGCTCTAAAGGCCAAACGCCTGCTTCGATTGCGATTACATTTTCAGGGTGTCTACTTTTGTTCTCAACTTAGACCCCCTGCATTTTTCAAGAAAATCCTCCGTACCCCCCCCCCCTCCCCCCTTCAAATCAGAAAAAATAGCAATATTCGAAAATGGGAAAATTTTGAAAAATACGGAAATTTATCTAAAAGTGTGTATTTTTTCCCAAAAAACAGCTTGTTCGGCGAGGGGAAGCCATAATTTAACTGCCGTAGCCAATATTAACATCATGGGCATGGACCATTCGTATACGGTGGATATTATAAAAGCATTTACCTGTGCATATAGGTATATGCATGCATTATGTCTTTTGATATGGTACCATGCCATTTGGCGAGGACTTAATACATAGTTTTATTATTAAAATATTCGTCTTAGAAGTATAATATACCTACCTAGATATGAAATTGGATTTACCTGGTTTTATTAATTTTCGTTACCATTCGATTTCATATCTCCAGATTTACAGCCTACCTGAATGCCTTTTTGACACCTCCATGAAAACTGCATGTGCATGATGACAATTTAAAAAATTTCCAGTTATATGGTAAAGTTACGTAACTGCCTATACATTTCAATATCAATTTGCTGACATATGGGTTGGGCAGTTGATGTATTTTGATTTGGGTGCGGGTGCGGGTTCGGGTATATTACAGTATCGATGTCGTAATGTATCCGGAATTTATAGACACAGTGCAGACCACAAAATGATGTGCGAATGTGAGTGATTCGTGGTGCAGGCGATCTCCTCATATGAGCCATGACTCATGAAGCCACAAATGTCATTCGCCTTCCTCTTGCGTAAACAGCAAAGATGTAACTCGAAGTCCCAAAAGGCTCTACATTGATTACATTTATTTAGCAATTAGCACAGAAAATATGGATGTGCACATAACTCATCTTTGGAATGCATGCGAGCTGATATGAGTCATGTTTACTCACGTGAAATAATTGGCATCATAAAATAACACATTTTGCGGGGTTTGAAATTTGAATCGAGAAGACTTAGAAGTTCAATCAAGTTGAATTGCACGTAAAACTTTATGACGCCGGTGAATATTTTATGACGTGATCTGTGGTGATATCTGTTTTACAGGTATCCGTATATCACATACCTAAATTCTATATTTTGTGGCTTATAAAATATGAACGTTATATGTTGGCAAAGAATTAAGATTGCGCCATCGGATTCGGATCAATGGTAGACCTTGAGTGTTGGGATTTTGTTATGATATACATTGAACTTGCAATAAAGTGAAGTATTGAGAGATCGATCTGACTTATTGGAGTGCAGTACCTATCCGCATATTTTAATGCATGCCTCAATGCGTGCACTACTTCCTGAAGAACCACACAGTCTGGATGGACAGATGCCAGGTCAAGCTTGAGCTTACCAAGTGTACCATAGGCATAATGTACGGCTTCAATCATGGAATTTCCGACCATGCCACAGTCTACGGTACGAGCTATGCTATATAATGGGAACCAAAAAGGTGTGTTATACAAGTTCAAACTGCTTGGAATGAGCAGGAAATTATTTGCTTGTGAGACTGAGCGCAATGATATCGAGTAAGCTGCTGCAGACAGCAGTGTATACCCTTCGATCATTAGTCGAAGGTATACCGACCCAAATACGTTTTAAAGTTTAACTTTAAAGTGTGTTATTTGAAAAATACATAATGAATATAATACATACGTATTTAATACACACGTATTTGTTCACAATGCATTTCAAACGCTTACATTTTAAATTTAAACTCGGGTGTGTACCAAAAAGTAATAATGTATGTGCTGTAGGGTTTTTATTGTATAAATACAGCCGCAATAAATATATTGTGTTGTTCTGAAGGTACTGAAAGTGATCGCGTTTCGCTGATTTTTCCTGAGTATTACTTTTGCCCCTGGCTTCTTTTGCAAGATTTGCAAGATTTGAATTGGCGGTATATTGTCCAGCGACTCTGCGTTCAATATGGCGGAATGCCAACATGCGAAAGTACGCAGCACTCGCAGTCCGTTTGTTGTGGTAGGCCTAGCTGGTTGGTTGGTCGCGCTGGTTGGCTCCACTCCTTTGGAGCGTAGTAGACTAGAATAATAATTCGATGGAATTGCGATGTGGTTGTGTGCAAATTTACTTTGTGATCTAAAATGTGTCGGCTGCTGGTTAAAGTTCAAGTGCAATGAGTGTGTACGGTGATTTCCGAAATGTCTGGGTGCAGAGGTTTCCAGGTAGCGATCTACCGGCCGCTTGGGAGGACGATGTCAGAGCAAATCTCACAAAACACAGACTGAAAGTGACAGCTCTTCGAGAGGAATTGGAAAAGGAAGAATTTTATGTAGAATACCTAGAGAGATTATTAGTGGATGTAGAAAAGTTCAAACATAAACCTGTGGAGGAAAATGGTATTGGCGATGAACCCATCGATGTTGACATAAGAGGGAGCACCTTAGATTCCAAGAATGAGATATCTTCAATAAGAGGGAGTGATGAGGATTTAACAGAGATAAGCAGAGATGAGTCACATCATTCTGTTGATCAGTGCGTAGGGGAATTAGGCTTGGGCATAGGCTTATCTAGAACTCTAAGTCAGGACAGCAGCAAATCAAATATACAGTCTGAGTATGTGACAGTTATCGAGGTTCCCGCATCAAATGGGGAAGAAGAAAGTAGTGATGCGGAAGAGGAAGAAGAAGAGCCATACTACGACTCGGTACCGGCTGATGAGCAGGTCGACACCAAACAGTCAAACTATGTAAATATAGACTACTTCATCCACCAACCCTCAGAGGATGGCTCGGAAAGAATTGCCATGCTCGGAAGGGTCGTCGATACGCTGTTAGATAGTGAACAGACGTACCTGGAATGTTTGTCTCTTCTCCTGCAGGTATGAGGCCCAAGACCTTTCACAAATTATCGTAAATGTAAATATCACCAATAACAACCTACAAAATATCCGTTGTGGGGATCTATATTTCAGTACATGAAAGCGCTGAAAGCAACTCTCACAACGTCGCAACCAGTCATCTCTGAGTCCGAGCTAAATTGCATCTTCTATCAAATACCAGAACTGCACAAACTTCACAGATCTTTCCTTGATGCAATCAAACGACGCGATTCCATTGGGCAACAGTTTAAAGTTATCGTAAGTCCTATGGTTACCTAAATAAATAAGATAGTCTTGACGTCACGTTAAATATATACATTATAATATATCCTCTCAAAGACCAGCGTATAAGCCCTCTGAGAACACCTTGTAAGCATATTGACGTCACGTTACTTTACGAAAGTGTCTCCATTGTAGGCTGGTCACATGTCGGTGTACGGCAGCTTCCTGCACAACTACGGCCGAGCGCTGGACGCAGTGAAGCAGTGCAGTCAACGCAACCAACAGTTTGCCGACATCACGGAGCACATCCGACTCAACGGTCGCAGTATTTCGCTCACCGAGCTGCTACACAAGCCTGTGGCGCGCATTCAACGCATCTCCCCGCTAATCATCGTGAGTAGGCATTCCATGGGTAACCTCACGCCCAAACCTGTTGACCGTGTTGCGTGATAAAGCTGCAACATACTGATGGAATCACAGCAGAATGCCATCCCACCAAGGGAGCAGCTATTCTCATCAGCTAATGGCAACTAGACCAGAGAGACCTTAAGATATGCCCGGATGCCGCTTTCATTTTCTCATCACATTAACAAATTTTCATCAAATTACATCAGTAGACAAGGAGGGCTGTCGAAACTAGGTATCTATCTAGACACGATAATTTTTGTGAATTCAGCCGTGCAAGTTTTGTCATGACATCAGGAGCCATGTCTCTCTCTTGTAATGGAGGTACTCTTGGACTCATTTTGCTGGCCACGCCAGTGCTTATGACTTGCACAGGCTGCACTGCACGAGTATTAATTTGTTTAATCATCATTGTAAGTTCTCAAAATTGATAAATGTACTGTGCGATTGGGACCAGTCTGGCCCGTTGTTGCCAAGCCAATTGTCAGGTGTAATCCCGGAATTGAGCCAATACTGATGGTAACGGGATTGCCGCTTTGTCGCGCAGGATCTTCAAGAGTACTGCGCGGACGCCGACCGGGCGTTGTTGGCGGAGGCTCTCGATCTGACGCGGCGGTTCCTCGACGAGTTCAACGTGGCACGGACGCAGAGTCTGTGGCAGCCCGTCAAGGAGCAAGCACGCAGACTCGTCAAGAACTCGTTTGTCGTCGAGGTGACCGGCAGCCAACGCAAGCTCAGACACCTGTTCCTGTTCAACGACCTCGTTGCTGGTGCCAAGTACAAGGTGGGCTGGCGGTTTCAGAGAGCCTACGCTAGGATTAATTTGAGTTTGCCATTGCACAGCCTTTGAATTGGAGCTGTTAAACTTAGGCTCTTATGGCCATTGTATTGCTAGAAGGCTGTGGGAAATGTTAACCGTAAAAAATTTCTACTGTAAGGTTTTATAGTTGATGGGCTAGTTGCAGGCCAGGGTATTTGGTAATATTTTTTATATTGTCTCAAGAACATTTGACTCTTGAATTCTACGTCTGTGGGGGTATTCTGAAAACACAATCAATTCAAATGATAAGATTACACTATCAGGACTTTAATAATAAAACATTTACCTATGTTTTGTTTACACCTATCTTGATTAAGTGACACAGTCTTATTTTCAACAATGAAGGAATTAGATAAACCATAAAGTTAATTAAAGTAATAAAATGCAATTCATTGCTTTTATCTCCTATCAGTCACCAATCTATAAGTGCACTCCCTAAATTTCTCAAAAAAGCGCAAAGCTAGAATTCAACTGCTCTGAATTTCCACCAGCTTTCAGGACAGAAGATGTGAGTCAAAGGTCTTCGTAGGCCGACTTGCGGTTTCCGGTTTCTAATCTGAGGCTGCTTCGATTTGCAGGCGGCCGGCAAGGACAAGTTCGACTTCGAGCTCAAGTGGTACTTCCCGGTGTCGGAATGCGCAGTCAGCGTCGAGGCCGGCGAGGAAAACGCCGAGCAGTTGGCGGCTCTGACGGTGCAGGCGCGGGCGCTGCGAGACCGCATCCACTGGGAACAGGTACGCCAACACGACTGTAGCGGCATCGAGCATTGTGTCTCGACATTTCAAGCGGGTATCTTTCAGTTACAGTGCATTTTTTCTTTTTGTCACTATCAATGGTCAACAAAGGGGTATTTATTGCTAGATCGATGGAAACTGCTTAGATAATGAACTCAACAATGCGAGCAAGTTCATGCACATACTGCATGAATCGACAATACCTGTATCAACATTTTCAATGGATAGCCAGGGACATGTAGAGCTGTTAAAGTACAGTGCATTGTACTTGCCTTATAGAACCTGAAAGTTGCATTAAGTAGGGAAACAAGGAGGGCATGGCACATATAAGTTAAATATGACCAGCATTGGGCGCTTGTAGGTTCTAACGTTTGTTACTGTGTTTGTTTGCGCCAGGTGGCCAACAAGCGTTGTGAGAAGCTGAAGAAGAAGCTGTGCGAAGTGGAGGCGCAGCTGGTGCTGTTCCTGCCGACGCTCGTGCTGCGGCTGAGTCAGCGCTGTCTCTATCTCTCGTCCGAGTACGAGCGAGCCGCCTGGCTGGAAGCCATCGACGCACTCAAGTCTACGCAGGTAGGGCAATGACTCGCGCACATACTCGGGAGGGAGCACTGCAAATGGACCAGCTTTGCCAAACGTTTCTAGTAGCGGTATTGTTGCTCTGCGCAGTACATTCCATTTGCTAAAACCTTCCAGCTCCCAGCATGAGTTTGTGATCATTCTTTGACAAACTATGAAGTTACCACCCATTTATTTGAACCATTTCACTCTAGAATGAAACGTGAAGAGTGACTAGGCACTTGTTATGTGGACCTTTCTTTTCTTTTAACAGGGAATATTGGCTATCTATAGATAAAAGAGAGCAAGTTTAGGAGAAAAGTCATCTGTGAGGCTCTCAGTCACTTGACATTGCTGCAAATTCAAGTAAGGAAAGGGTACTGTAGCTTAAGATCATGGTACTTGCCAAGCACTAGAGTATTCTTCGTGTTAAGAAGGAAAGTATTGTTCTTTAGACTCCAGACATTGCGCTGCCAATCATTTGATTGTCAAAGCATTCAATCCTTTAGCAGCAAATTGGGACGGCCTACGAATGTTGAACCCTTTGGCTCTTCTAACAGAAGGGTTCTCTTCGAGAGTGAAACACCGCTCTCCTTTCAAACGTGAAAAATACGACACAGGACTAATCGTACGCCAGCGTCACGTCAACTGCACCCCTCTCCGTCTCCGATTGCAGTCGTCGGAGGCGCCCGCGTCGTGCCGACAGATCCAGGCGCTGGTGTCGGCGTGCAACAGCTACCTGGAGCTGGGCTCGTTCCTGCTGCGCTCGGGCCACGACGAGGCGCTGCTGCACGGCGAGCTGTTCGTCACGCTGGACCGGCCCGTCGGCATCGAGGTGGACTCGTACGGCCACTTCTTCCTGCGCACCGACCCCGGGCGGCGGCAGACCGCGCTCTCACTGCCGCTGGAGGGGTCGCAAACGTTGCGCTTCCTCTCGGGACAGGCGCGGGCCACGTTCAAGGTGGGGAGCTGGCGTGGCGCTGTCGAGCTGGGGCGTTACCTAGAGCGGCCGTCAGCTCGTTTATTGCGAGGTTACGGTGGGGTTACTGTTTTGCCAGATGGTTTTACATGGCGGTAGACCGTGGCTACTGTAACCCCACCATAACCCAGGCACAAGACTACTCCAGCACTGCGATTTCGTAACTCTGACTTTGCCGTTCTCGGTTACAGAGTTAAATAATTAACATGGACAACAACAGGGATTTTATCCATCAGAACCGATAACGGCATGACGTAAAAGTTACAAAATCGCTAGGCAGGTGAGAACTCTGGTCTTCATGGGTTGACAGGCAATTTGTTGAATGGCCAAGCTTTAAAATTGTTAAAGCTAAAATTGTTAAGCACCTAAGTAATAACCTTTGATCTGACCTTTTTTTAAGTTTCGTAGCATAATATGTAAGTTTTTGCGGCTCTCAGGTGATAGGTTTTTGTAATCTGGTTGTGCCTTGACGTCCGCTCGTTGCGTTTGCAGCTGAGTCGGTCGTGGCTGGGCGAGCGGCAGGAGGTTTCCCGGGAGGTGTCGATGCAGGCGCAGCCGGCGTTGACCGTGACGTTGCGTTTCGTGCCGCGCGAGGCAGCGCCGCGTCGAGCGCCCGGCCAATTCGGGACGCCCATTGCGCACGTCTGCAAGTGCGTACCGAGACCTTTACTTTCTCTCCTTTGTCTCCACATGCAGATCCAGTCTCTGGGAACGTTACCAAACTCGTCAAAGTGGTGCCTGGCCTAAGTTGCTGCCAAAGTATTTAATTTGAGTTTCAAGAGTTGATATCGGAATATAAACTTTGCTTAATTGAGTCAGTGTAAGCAGCAAATTCAATGTTGTGCCTTAACACTGTTTTGGTAACTGCATCTATATATGAATCACGTATAGCTGTTTATAAATCAAGACTATTTCTTCATTTTGTACCTGTTCAGTCGAGTGCTTATCCAGGGAATGTAATAAATGCGATATGTTCTATCGCAACATGCCCAATCCTTCCGAAGCCCAGACTGACGGAAACGCTTTCCCCTCCGCGGTCGCAGGCTGGAGAAGCGCGCCGTACCGTGGGTGGTGTCGGCGTGCGTGACCGAGGTGGAGCGTCGCGGGCTCAACGAGATCGGCATCTACCGGGTGTCGGGCTCGGCCTCCGACCTTCTGCGTCTGCGCAAGGCCTTCGAGACCGGTGAGTGGTCATGGTCTAAAGCGATGCTCCATTTTGTAGGCATTTTGTTGGTCAAGTTAGCTCCTGGGAAACAGTTGATGGCAGATTTGTAACAAATTCTACCAATGCCTACTATTACAATAATTGTCAATTTTGGGTTAAGCATCCAACCACAGATTTAAGGTTACCCTAATTTTTCACTACCATACTGAGGATGTGTCTGAATTGATTCGGTCTTGGTCTTGCATACTTGGTCTCGGGGAATTTATTTGTTTCATAATCGCGCAGATAACTTCTGCTACCTGGCATAATTAGTAATTACGGTTCCGACCGCCATTTGGTAACTGGCAAGTCCGAGACCAAGTCTGCGAGACTGCATCGTCGAAGTCTCGCGTACTCACTGCTATGCGATCTTGTTCTCGGTGGATTTGCAATTCGGACAGGACTTGTGACGTCATTTGTCGAGAACGAGTACGCGAGACTGCATGACACAGCCAATTCAGGCGTGGCCTAAATTAGCTATGTGAAATAATATTTGAGTTTCGCCGGCTGTCAAGGGATGGAGCCACTGTTTGTTACCAAGGTAATAGTAACCATGTGTGGAACATTGGGATATTGACCTTGCCAGCGCACCCCAGTGATTGGTGAAATTACTAGCTTCAAATTTTTGCCGCAGCATAGCTAGGTATGGTAGAATGTCTGGGTAACCTTATATCTCTGATCCAACCCTTAGAAACAGATGAACTCCACAGCATTCTATTGGTGGTTTCTGTGACAAAAAACTCAACTCCTAATTTATTTCTTAAACTTGGTACACCCCTTAGAAGATCCTCCCTAAAAGTGCAACCGCCCCTGTCGCAGACGTGTACGAGGCCGAGCTGCTGCTGCGCGAGGCGGACGTGCACACGGTGACGGGCGTGCTGAAGCTGTTCCTGCGTCTGCTGCCGGAGGGTCTCTTCACGTACAAGCACTACCCACGGCTGGTGGAGGCCTGCCAGGGCAAGGACAAGCACGCCAGGGTGCGCGCCATTCTGGACACGCTGCCGTCACCCAACAAAGACACCATCAACTTCATCATCGCGCATCTGCTAAAGTGAGGACTCGCGACATGCCTCTCGCATGGACAGTCTGTCGAGTTAACTGAAGACTTGAACCCATAGACCTCAGCTCATGGTTATAAATGATATTATGTCATTGTCGGCAGAGTTGAATTGGGGGGAAAACCGGCCCGGGCATTTAAAAAAAAACGGCCCAATACCCGTTCCCTAGAGGGGCACAACACAGAAAATCCATTCTCTGAAAAAATTTCATCTCGCTTTGCCAAAAATCCATTCCCTAAAAAACCCGTCGTCGGCTCAAGACCTGCCGGCCCTTCGGGCACTTGCCCGGTCGCCTAGTGGGCCTATCCGAACCTGATTGTCGGAATACATTGACCAGGTTCTAAAAACATCAACCCAACAAAATCTTGCTACAACACTACTCTCCGGAGCCGAACCGGGATTTGGAATTAGTGGAAGGCGTTCCTGTCCGCTAGGCTCGAGTAGACCGTGTGCTAAAGATGCGTTGCAATTACTTGTTCACTGGAGACACACTGTCTCTGTCCTTCGAAGGTCCCATATCCCAACCGGCAAAGCAGGGAGAATGTGTGCTCGAACAGCCCAACTGTAGCGCACCCGAACCCAATCCGGGCTTTTTATTCCTTCCAATCTTGAGTCATTCTAGATGATGCTCTCTTTAAGGTTATCACAGGACCGTCTGTGTTTCATCATAAGGATTTTAAGTACATATTGCCATATATTCTTATCTTTTATTAATGATTTGTCAGCTAAAAAGTCACCCTGGGATAAATTAAATTCCATCTGCCTTGGTGTAAAAACACGAGATTCGAGCGACATATTGCACTATAATTTTCTGCAACCACTTATGAAACTGTGACGAGCGCCATGATAACATGTTACGTCCGACTGCTGCAGAGTGAATGCCAACGAACGCGGCAACAAGATGTCGCTGCAGAACATCGCGACAGTGTTCGGCCCGACGCTGCTGCGATCAGTGCCCGACTCTGAGCGAAACCGGGACCCTCTCGCTTCCGGGACCGTGGACGCGATGGCGCAGGCGTCCATCCTGCACGTGCTGCTCCAGGAAGACACGCTGTGACCGGCTGACGCAAGCCGACTTGCCGAATCTGCCGTACGCTAGCGGATTTCCCTACCTGGACACTTCCAAGTTCCCATACTCCACAACTTCTTGCTGTTAATCATTTCCTTTAAAATGCCCCATCTAGGAATATGGAGTTTCTATAACGAGCTCGTATCTCCAAGGAGGGAGACATTTAGGAAGTGATTTATTATCGATAAATATATACCACTGAATGCAAGGAATTGCTTTTAAGTAAAGGATGTTCGGGCATAGTTAGCAGCTGATAAGTGATAGCGTTTTAGAGATGTTCTTTGAACAGTCTTTTCAACCTCAGAAACATCTTGGTAGGAGCTGACAATTATTCAGTGTAGTGTCTGCACTTCTAACCATCTTGCCAACAAGGTTTCTAACAAACCTCTTCTATGTGGCATTATGCATTGCTGTTGTATTAATGATTTCCTGATAAAGTTTGATAAGCCTGTCTTGTTAATTTCCATGTGGAAACAAGAAGCAGGGACATTACTTCGTACTAAGTAGCGGACAGTGGGTAATATTCCAATATCTCCTTGGCCATCGGGCCAAAACTTGGCGATGCAAAGGGTTAGAATTAAGCATACGCAGTGGCTTCGATTGCTATTTCCATTTTTGGGTGCCGGTAATGCAGCATTCACTTACGAGTTACGACTTTTGCAAGCAAGATAATAAGTACCTGTGTACGGTGGCATTTTTAAGTGTGTTTTTTTTTTACTTAGATTGATAAGGTAAGAGTATTTTTTTAAATTTCAAAGACTACTTTTATACTTTATACTCCAATATTCATCATTCAATAATCATTTTAATCATCTTGATCAGTGTTCATTCACTCACACATTCTTCATCCGCTGCACTAACAGTTCACGACGGAAGTCAACAAAGAGATTTACAAGGGTATGATTACGATATTATTTAGGGGGAAGGGATAGGTAAGACCGGATCGGCAAATATTCTCAAAGGGGGTGCAGCTATTTTGTTGCAAGTCTCGTTTGTTGAATCGGGCAGCTACTTCAACGTGCCTACTGTAGGCTGGTACGTCAATCAACATTCTTATTTCAATATTAATTTGCTCAATTAAAACTGGCGGTACGTATCCAAAGAATAAAAATATATTCTTAAACCACAATGCTGCATCATAAATGCTTGCCTTACAACACAACACAGACCTAGTGGATAGAAACAAAACGCATGGCATAGACTATTTTTTGCTGAATATATCCAAAATGTTATTACTAGGAGCTGTGACCAAGTGACTGTAGGTAATTCTTAAAGGTACCTACATTGAAATGTCATCATAGATTTGATTTCCACTCAAATGCCAGTTTTATCTGAATCCTGAATTGTCATGAAACTTGATGCACGTAGCATTTTGTACAGCAAGTGTACACACTACACACACACATAACTATGCTAGTGTTAGTCCAGTGAGAATAAATGTAGGATGCATTTTTTTTATTGTGTACATTGTTTTGTAGCAACATTTTACATACAATTTCTATAAGATTTTTACAATTAGATATAACATCCATCAGTTTTGCGTATTGAACGCAGTTTGTTTTGTATTCTTCTTTCTTTCCAATGCAAATTTTTTATGATATTTAGAAGATATACCTTTTTCGAATGATAAATTCACCTTACTGGTATATGGTAGTAGTGTACATTCCAACAAGATAAGTTACAATAACCAAAATCTGTATTATTCCAATAAAAATTACTTGTATGTGAGTGAGCCTGTGCTTTATTCTTTACAGTGGTGCAAATCAATGGCAAAAATCAAGACTTGATAACGAGGATTTACCCACGAGAGCATTCCTGAATAATATACCTTCATTATGCTTGAGCCCGTCGCTGTGCCGAAGTTTGATTTTGGTAGGGTCACGAGCGTTGCCTGTGATGCTGAAACACTGTTCCGAATTTACGAAGTGAAAAATGTATGTGGGAAACCCTATCTCATGTTGTTTTTTTATCTTACATAGTAGTATATATTTTATTTATTTGTTTTCTTTTCTTTTAACATATTACAAATAATATAGTACAGAACATACTCATTCCATTGTATAACTAATCTAACTCTTTCAACCTCGCTTTCAGGACTTTGGCCGAGTCTGGCCACGGGCTCACCACACTCTCTGGCAGGTCGTTCCACTGCTTGACTGCTGTCGGGATGAATGAACATTTACCAGTGTCGGTGTTATAGCCCTTGATTTGCAGCTTATAGCAGTGGTCCTTCCTGCCAGGGCGTGTAGCCCTGGCCAGCCGCTGCTCGATCTCCCTCCAGCCACCATACCCTACCATTGTCTTGTGTAGGTTACATAATTTGGCCCGCGCTCTCCTTTTCTCGAGCGCTGCCCACCCCAGATCCTCAATCATTTCGCTTGGGCTGTGTCTGGGTCCGTATTTATTTAGTACCTTTCTTGCCGCCTTTCGTTGGACTTTCTCAATCTTTTCTTTGAGGGTTTGGGTGTGTGGGTCCCACGCTGACGAGGCATACTCTAGTAGAGGTCTTACCATAACAGTATATGCTTTTTCTCTTACTTTTGTACTAGCACCCCTCAGGTTCCTCATTACAAAGTTTAAATTTATTTTTCCTTTGCCCACTATGTTTTTTATATGTTCCCCCCAGTGGAGATTGTTGGTAAGGGTCACCCCTAGGTATTTGCAGCTTTTTGAATACGGCAATATCTCATCATTAAGTCTATATTGGTAGTAATTAGAACTAGTTTCCCTTTTATTGGTAAACTTGATCAACTGGCTCTTTGAGTTATTTAATTTCATTTTGTTCTTTTTCACCCATTGCTCTACCTGTAAGAGATGGTTCTGCAGGACAGCATGGTCTGTCCTCTGCAGCATGGTCTGCATACTGGTCTGCATACTCTTTGGGATCTTCCCGTCAGCCATTCCTTTATCCATCTCACTACTCTGTCATCAATTCCAAGTTTCCTAACTTTTTCTATTAGACTGGAATGGGGGACAACGTCGAAGGCTTTCGACGTTGAATTTTCGACGTTGACTTACAAATAATTTAAGACCAATTTGAGTTTCCAAAATAGTTCTGAATAAATATATGTGTACGTGCAAAAAAAGCCGACCCGCCCAACATTTAAAATTGCCTCAAGTGACTATTCGCACGCCACCGTATGGACACGCATCATCTCTGCGCACTTGCATTTTGTTTTTAATGGCGGATTGACAGTGCGGTGACACAGCATTTCATCTGTAACTTTTGGACCACAAACTTAAAGTTTTCGCCTAGAGTTAGAAAATACTCTCAAAAGATGGTGAGTATTTTGTGAGAAGAGCTAACGAAATGTTTTTGCATGCAAAAAAGTGTTTTCTAGTCATAATGCATGAGAAAGGCTTGCCCATGCTACCTACCTACTGAAAATTACTGAACCCTTGTTAACATAAAAATATATTTTCTGTAACTATTGTACCAAAGCTAGTACTGTAATTCTTTACTTACATAAATTGGAGCATAATCTCTGTTGTTCATTAAATTTCACAAAATACCAAGTTTACTGGAGGTTCTTAAATACCTTTTTCTTCTTTCCCATTGAGCCCCTACTCGACTCTGAATTTCCAGTTAAATTGCAACTAATGCATAAGATGTTAATTAAAGGGTCAAAACCAATCCGGTGGAGGTAATTCGGGGGGAGACAAGAAAGACGACAAGGACAAGAAGAAGAAGTATGAGCCCCCAATTCCAACTCGAGTGGGCAAGAAGAAGCGTCGAACAAAGGGACCAGACGCAGCCATGAAGTTACCGCAGGTGACACCACACACAAGATGCCGGCTCAAGCTTTTGAAGCTAGAACGGATCAAAGACTATCTGCTCATGGAGGAGGAGTTCATTCGCAATCAAGAGCGACTAAAACCACAAGAGGAGAAGATTGAGGTCAGGATCTGCCAGCCTCAAATATTAAACCATCTTAAAAATTATCTACAAATTACATTCTCCAAGCTGCACATTGGTTATGTGTACATATATTTATTATTTTAAATATTTTTTGTTAACCATGCAATAATTTGTTTCATTGCAGGAAGAAAGATCCAAGGTTGATGACCTCCGAGGAACTCCCATGTCTGTTGGAACTTTAGAGGAGATCATCGATGATAACCATGCTATAGTATCGACTTCTGTTGGTAGTGAACATTATGTCAGCATTCTGTCATTTGTTGACAAAGATCAACTAGAGCCAGGTTGCTCGGTGCTGCTCAATCATAAAGTGAGACTCATTCTTTTCTTTTTTACTACAATTCGATTGAGCAGTTGAAAATTATAACAGTATCGGAATACTTTAGTGACAACAGATATCAGTTATCAGGCAATTTTTTGTAGGTACACGCAGTCGTAGGTGTTTTGTCTGATGATACGGACCCGATGGTGACGGTGATGAAGCTAGAGAAAGCACCACAGGAAACCTATGCAGATATTGGAGGTAAGCGGCTGAAATTTGCAACAGCTCGTCAAAACAAAATCAAAAAGCTTTGGGTTTTCAGGAGTTTTGACTCTTCTGTAGTAGACCCTGCACCTAGGCACCTAGATTTGTCAAAACTAGATTGCGACCAATCAATGAACTTGAAATCCCATGCTTTCATGTGTTCACCCAGTCATTCACCCTCGTGGTCGGTACCTAGCCTACCTACCTTAGTCTTTTCAGACAAACTACCTACCTATAGTCTTTTCAGACAAACTACCTACCTATAGTCTTTTCAGACAAACCTTACACCAAAATTCGACTAGGCGGATAATCAACAGCCTTCAAAGATTTGCTGATCTTTCTGGTAGCAGATCCTATCCATTTTTTTAAGTTTTTTGACATCCTGCATTTCTGCAAGAACCAAATAATTTTCTAAAATCACAAGCAAAAAAAGTTCTATAGATACCAGTAATGTATCCCATGCAACTTTAATAACGAACAAATTGTACACTATATTTTAATTTGATACAGAGCAGTGTAAATAATTAACTTATTGTAAAGCCTCAAGTATGAGTGTCTAGTTCAGTGATTTTTGGAAGAATCCATCATTTGCAGTAGGTGGCAACGTTGTATAAACCCAACTTTCAAACATTTTACAAACTCACCAAGGTTGCCTCGATCGGTACTTTGTTCTAAATAAATACGATAATTGTCATTAGGAAGCCGCAACAGATATCATCGATAGCTACTTTCAGTCAAATTCAGCCAGAAGGAGCAGTGATACTTGATGACATTGATGTGACAGCCATTGGTCATGCGCAGAAGGCACGAAAATAACTAGGAATAGTGTAGCTCTCAACAGTAAAACTTATTTTTTAGGTGACGGCTTACCTTTCGCACTTTGATATAGGTCCCAACAGTTACTTTATAGCCGTTTATGTGCCAAATGATAGCTCCTTTGTGCCTATCTGTCAAATCTTAAAAAACAATTGAAACGTCAGATGCATTCAAGGTTAATATACATAGTTACACAGGTTGCCTCGATCGGGATTTTTACAGTGACGTCAGCGATGCCACCCGGCTCTATAGACTCTCTGTCTCTGCCACACAGAGACATGCAGTTTGTTTCAAGCACAATTTTCATAGTTCTGTTATTGCTGATATTTGCTGTCAATGCTCAACTTTATTTCTTGATTACCATGATGTGAAAGTAATTTGGTAAACTAACAGCCTCAGTGTAATCCAAATACTTCAATAACTAAATTTGTATATCCCATAAAGTGCCGAGCTGGTTCGTGAAAAAAGAAAAAACCCAGAAATGCATTTCGAATGACGTTTGTAAAGGGTCAGTCTGGTGAACTTTCAATTTTCTAATAACAAATTTCAGTTGTGAGAGTGCACATGCAGGCGCAAATGCCGTAGAATTGACTGAAACCTATATTTAGAAGTACTTCCCTTTTTATCTTTTATATGCGTTACAATTAGCTCGTCGTTTCAAGCTGTTTTCATTTCTATCTTTATATATGAAAAATATTACTGGCTATTATAATATTATATAAAATGTCATCCATTCCAAAAACATAGCCACTGCTTATTGAATATGTTAGTTTCACACCGAAAATCACAGTATACAGAGAGCAGTGAGGCACTGCTGACGTCACGTAAACCTAAAAACTTGAGACAATGAAAATGCCCGATCGAGGCAACCTTGGTAAGTATGTAAGAACCTTGAGATGCATTGAATTTCAGCCAGTGCCATTTGTATTTTGTATACAACCAAATTTGTACACACAGAACGCTTTTGTAAAGCACTGGATCGTAAACATGTTGCCAAATGGAAACTGATACCCAGCCAACGTCCAACTTTGGCAGCTCTTTTGGCAAATCTAGCAACGTTTTGTACTTTCACTATTTTTTTATTAAATCTTTGTTTCATTAGCTTTCTGAAAACCCTTTTTTTTTATCCAATGACACATAATAATTACATCTCAATTCTTATACCTTGTTCACACTACACGAGTTAATTATGATCAAGTCCTCAACACGATCAAATATGGTGTTGATTGGGTTTCAAAAGTCAGTTGGTGTTCACACTTGTTTCCTTACTTGATCATGATCAAGTTATTCGGACAAGTTCGGAATATGCTCGGGAAACGAACACAACCGGAAATCGCGACGAATCTAACCTCACTTTTTCACCGAGCTCATAGGTAGCACACGGAACGTTTCCGTGTGCGTGAATACGTTTCCGTATTCCCAGGTTAATGTTGCAACGTTTCCGGTGGCGGATTTTGAAATAATCGCGAACTCTTCCGAGCGTTCACGACGATTCCCGAATGATTTCATCACGATTAAATAGATAACTGAGTTGTGGAAACCCAATCAATGCCATCTTTGAAGGCGTAGAGAGTTGATCTTGATCAAGTCTGTTGTGTGAACGAGGTATTAGGGTCAAAAGTGTTGAATTTTCAATGGCCGCCATAAGGCTGCAAAATAAAATTGGTGGATTTAAAGCTTAATCACGCAAAAACTGGACACGGCAAGCCCTTCAAACTTTGGCATATTGTGCATCACACTGTCTTCAATGAGTATGCCAAATGTTAATTTGATTTGCAGCCGTGACCGATAGGATCTGCTACCTTAAGCATTTCTTTAAGTTCAAGAATACATTTTTTCCTTTCTGGCTTACTCATGCAATGCTACCTCTGAGTTATGCCCTGCAAGTTTATCAGCGACAGCAGACCTGTGCTCTCGAGATTGGCAGCTGTATGTCGCTTTGCAGGACTCGACACTCAAATCCAGGAGATCAAGGAGTCGGTGGAGCTCCCGTTGACCCACCCCGAGTATTACGAGGAGATGGGCATCAAGCCTCCCAAGGGTGTGATCCTTTACGGCCCTCCTGGCACCGGCAAGACTCTGCTAGCCAAGGCGGTGGCCAACCAAACCTCTGCCACCTTCCTGCGTGTGGTGGGCTCCGAGCTCATTCAGAAGTACCTGGTATGTGCTGTTTGTTTGTAAACACAACATTCTGGTGTTAATTAAACAGTTGAAATATTTAATTTTATTTATTTATTGGTCCAAATTGATCGTATTTTATTGTGGCCTGAAAGCCACAGACTGGTATGGAGTTTTAAGCTCTGTGCCTGCATTGGCAGATTTAAATTGCAATCAAATTTGATTTTCTAGGTAATATTGTATCTTTGAGTAGTGTGGGCTAAACATTCTGCGTGAATATTACCAGCGGACACCTACTTAACGACATTTGGTGGTAACTGGGACTTGGTGGACCCATCACCTGTTTGGGTTTCAATAATGTCACAGCAAACTAGACACATTTTACCCAAATCAAGTTAAATTAAAAGACAAAGATTTCTTGCAGGGCAGGAAACATCAGAGTTTCATCAATTTTGTACAAGCCAGAGATAAGGCAGGTATAGGTGCAAGTAGCCAGAACACCTAAAATTTTCCACGTTTTTGAGCCATTGGGAGCCCGAAACGCTCGGAGAGGTTGAGAGCAATAGTTTCTCGAAACACACTGCACTTTAGAACTCCAAGGGCTCGGCCCTCGGGCTCGAAAGCGTAGGAGTGTATTAGCTAGAACTATAAGCATAGTTTCCATCTTAAACACAATCAATTTCAAACTAAGTTTTGAAAGCTAAGAGAAGTCCAACTGATAGCTCCTGATTTTGACAGCGTAAACAAAGAAAGTGCATGTTGCAATTCTTTGTCGCCAATGCAGCTAGACCCTCACTTAGCATTTTAAACCCAGCTTGAAACTGTTTTTTTTTTTTTTAATCAAAATATGCTAAGGCTATGACAAGCAGACACAAGTGTTAAAATTGAATAGTTAACATCTTTTTTCTAACAGAGTGAGTTTTATTTACATGTTAGGTGCTACACATTTCTGCGCTGTGTTAAAGCTAAACTAATTGTTGGCTAGAGTCCCGGAAGGTAATTATTTTCCTTCAACGTCGACTTTAAGCCAGGACGAGTGCTGATATACAAATACGGTTGCGCTAAGTGTTGCGTACCTGTGCCAGGGCGACGGACCGAAGCTGGTGCGCGAGCTGTTCCGCGTGGCCGAGGAGCACGCGCCGTCGATCGTGTTCATCGACGAGATCGACGCCGTCGGCACCAAGCGGTACGACTCCAACTCGGGCGGCGAGCGGGAGATCCAGCGCACCATGCTCGAGTTGCTCAACCAGCTGGACGGCTTCGACTCGCGCGGAGACGTCAAGGTAGGCGGACTCGGACGCTATCGGGCTGCCATTTGGAAAGACGAAGAGAAAATACTAGTTTTATGTGTACATGATGCTTTTGTGTGGCATTAGAAATTCTTCTTGGTTAACTTGGTTGGACAACTACAGTTCCAGAGACAATCCTTTCAAATAATTGCCTTAAGAAAAGCAGTGCAACTATTTGCCCACACCAGAGCTTGGCTCCGGAACTTTAGTTGTCCATTGGGATATTGGATTAGGTTATTTAGCATTAGGTATGTAATTTTCAAAATAATGGTAAATAAAAAAAATTAATACAAGTAATAATAAGTAATACTAAAAACCAACAATTTCTTGTTGGTGTTACTGCTACTCATTTATATTTTAAATTGGTAATCTACATCTTACATTTCTGAAAAAAGTTAGCAACCATCATAAAGATTTGAATCTTTCGATGGCACAGATTTAGTTATACCTTTTGGCCATTAGCCCCATGTCAGTTAAAACGTAGGGAAACACAGTATCCCTACGTTTTAACTTAGTTGTGCACTGTGCATGTGCTTGTGCTTGTGGTTGTGTCAATTGTGGGTGACCTTTACCGTGGCTAACGGCGGCCGAACCGGTTGTCACCAGGTGGTGATGGCGACGAACCGCATAGAGACGCTGGACCCGGCGCTGATCCGACCCGGCCGCATCGACCGTAAGATCGAGTTTCCGCTCCCGGACGAGAAGACCAAGCGCCGCATCTTTAACATCCACACATCGCGCATGACACTCGCGGAAGACGTCAATCTCACCGAGCTCATCATGTCCAAGGACGACCTGTCCGGCGCAGACATCAAGGTAACAGACTTAATTTCAAGTCATGGGTCCGCATCTGGTATCTTGTGGCTCCAGGGATATTTAATCCTCGGTTAACCTTTGAGCTGGCTAGCGCTAAGAGGCAAAAGTAACCGCCAAGAGCCATTTAAGTAGATTTGTGTAGCAAATCGGTATTGATATGGAACCTGCCATTAACTCTGAATTAGAAGCAATGTTGCTAGTAATGATTCAGTTTCTTTGGATCATGCAAGGATTTGCTGGTGCTGGCAACTTAGCTCTGATTGGACGGATTTTGAATTGGGAGACAATGGAGAATCAGGTTTCAATTTCTCACTCGAATTTGTAACCAAGTCATATGTTTATTCCTTAAGATCTGTACATGTTTGCCTTGCCTTTTCTTTCAAATCTACCAATCCCCCTAACTGGGTTCCCTATCCAAGTTTCTGGAGCCTTGTACTAACCAAATACCCATGCAAGTTGCCATATGTTTGACCACGGCGTTTGGTTTTAGGCAATCTGCACTGAGGCAGGCCTGATGGCCCTGCGTGAGCGTAGGATGAAGGTCAACAATGACGACTTCAAGAAGTCCAAGGAGAGCGTGCTCTACCGCAAGAAGGAGGGCACCCCGGAAGGACTGTACCTCTAATCTCCGCCCTCTCCCAGTCCTTTGCACTGTGTCTGACTGTTTTATGATGTTCAGTTTCTTATATCTAAACTATTTAGTAATGTGTGATACAACCGCAAGCTTACCTAGGTACTAATCTTCCAGGCGATAATAAAATTGAGCTGTTGAGAAAAATATTTGTTTCTACTTTATATGCATGTTATTTGCAGCTGCTGGCAGTTGGTGAAAAATAAGCTCGAAATTTTTTAGAATGCCAACCTGAAAACTTGTGATCACTTTTGAGTTTGCAATGAAACTTTCAAAATACAGAGGGTGAAACCAAAGGGTGAGAACTGAGAATTGTCAGGCATTGCCGCACGTAATGTAGAGCTACCTAAAGAGTTGCTTATATCAGCAGAGCTATCTGAGCATCAACCAAATACAATACCTATCAGACAGAGGGAAGTAAGCGATTTTCTCTATCGATACATCGATGGCGTTAGGAGCGAAAACTTGTCCCTTTGTAAGCGTCGTGGACACTGTTTCGAGAGGGAGACCCACCTGACTCATTAGTCTCCTCGGTCGTACGGGATGTCGCAGATGACGTTGTGCAGGAATATGGAGCTTAGTCCTGCCCCGCTAATGGCCACTGCGTCAGCCAGGCTTACGAAGCCCATGGCAAATACTCGGCTCGATAGCGGCACCTGCAACCAATGCCCTCTTTCAGCATTCACTCATAAGAAGTATCAGCCAAGCTAAAATGTTGAAATCAAACTCAATTGCAAGAAGACTTTTTGGTCCTCTCTCCTGCCTAGAGATGCCAAGAGGAGGTTAATCATACTGCTGCAACTATATTGAAGAACACCAATCACCTGCTATCTGTAAGAGATGGAAAGGTTCTAATGGCATTGGCATCCAAAAAGTCTGGGGGAGGGCGCGCCGATATTTGCCTATGAAGTAGCAGGCCACAGCTACAGCTTGCTCTACACTGGAATAGCAGTTGAATAAAATTATTATCCCCTACCCTACCCCACCACAAAAAAAGCAACGTGACATAGGTAGTAATTATTGGTTGGATCACACGAAGGGTCCGTCTTAAGCTGCCTTTACACGATCAACATTTTGCGTCAACATGTTGACGCCGTGTGAACAAAATTAAAACATTTCCCGTCAATATTTCCTGAAACTGGATCGTGTGAACGCTGGCCGGCAATTTGCATGTTTGATGCAATTTGTATGCATGTTTTTGATGTCAACATTTCCCGTCCATGTTGAGTCAACATGTTGACCGTGTAAGGCAGCTTTAGTAAAAGTAGTTGCAATACGAAAATAATACGGTCAATCTCATTAGTAATAATATTCGATGAGACTGATTATCGACCTGTTTTTTGAATAATTGAATAATTATAATTGGTTATAAATAATTGGTTATGTCGTTGCAGCGCCTTTCGTATATAGGTAGTCATGATGTGCTCGCATACATGTACTATTTGTTGCCTACGTATCAGACAATGGAAGGACCCAATTTAGATTTCATATCGATTGTGTGGACTCCGATAAAGTAATCGGAATACTTGGATGCTCTGTCATCAATGAATTTAAATCATAAAATGAATACCCGAATGAACACTTACTGCAAGGTTTGACTAGGAGACGACCCATGCTAGCGTACATTATGATTGATGAAATTCTGCCATTATCTTATACCTACTCTCTTTTTTTTCGGTGCGTAAACAAAGCAAATTTTATTAATTTTCTTAGACTCATGTCTACTTTATCCTAACTTTAGCACTAGTTTTGAAAAAAACTATTTCAAACTGGGATTTGAATGCTAAATCAAAAGTCTCACTGGTTTCCCACCTGGAAACCAGTGAGACTTTTGATTTAGCATTCAAATCCCAGTTTGAAATAGTTTTTTTCAAAGAAGATTTTCTTTCGAAATGTCAGAATCACATGACATAATCATTGGGAAGCCATTAATCCCCACCCACCTCTTGTTGCACACGGTAGAAGGTGTTGACGTAGGTCCCCCCGCCCAAGAGTCCTTCCCAGAGGATGATGAGGATCACCACGGACACGTGGGGGAAGATGAAAATAGTTGCATCCAGCGTGAACAGGATAAAGTTGATGAGCTGCCAGGAACAAATGTGCACTAAGTCGTGAGGTGGGAATAACATCGATTAATGCATAAAGGCTCAATATCGAGCCGAGCCGAGGTTTTAAAAAATATTTACCTGGAAGACTGACAGTATCCAGATCCTGTGAATCTGGATGACGCTCACCGATGAACGGGAGATAAAGACGCCGAGCTGGTAGAGGACTTGCCACCACCGATACTGCTCCATGCGTGTTAGCCATGGCAGGTTGAACCAGGTCAACTCGAACTGGATCGGAGAATTGGCCCGTCAGAAAAATCCGAAAAAACCATCAGGATAATAATTCTAAACATCGGTAAGAGCAATAACTTTAGTCACCTGATTTTATAATTCATTGGGCTGCAAGGTCTTTTATTCGCCATGAAATATTAGTAATCGATTATATTTTCAAGTCTCTATGGTCATAGCCCATCCAATCTTTGACCCAGCACATGTTGATAGCATGGGGTTTCATAAAATTGAAGCCCGATGTATTGCTTTGTGCTAGTCTGCTGGATAGCTATAATGATTGGTTGATGACTGATGAGTATACTCACGTAACCCTGATTGATTAGATACTCGAGATAGTAGACGGCACAGATAGGGATCATGTAGTGCATCAGCGTTGGAATGATTCTCAACTTTTCACGGAACGTCTGCACTATATGGACCTGCTCCAGCGACTCGCCGACAAGGTTGAACGTCGTAAAGATGCTGAACCCGCCAATTACCGTGGGATGCGATATCAGGGCCCAAAAGCTGTCGGCAGTGTTGAGATGCTGATTTTAGCAATGCAGAATGCAGTATAAGCGGAGGTCGTTTCAAATGAGATTCAAACAGTAAGCATGTCTTAAAATACGAGGGAAATGATTCCCGCGTTGAGATGAATTATGTTAACAGCAAAAATCGAGTGAGTTTCGTTTTTCTAATTGCAGACATTTTTATTTCCTAGCGCTGTGTTTTATTTGTGAAAAAACGTACTAATGATGTTTTGAGCAAATTTTACAAAATGAACAAGTCCACGCATCCGTGAACCCCACCAACATACAGCATAGTGGCATTGTGTTTTTGCATATTTCTTCCTATTGTGGGCCTGTGGCCTATCCTAAACAAAGTGAAGTGCTGCTTACGCGAGTGCCTCGAGGACTACTATGAAAGTCATACTCATGACAGCTTGCCGAGGCGACATCATCATGGTGAAGATCGCGTAGCTGAGCGAACCGAACAGTCCCGCAGCGCCCGTGCCCGAAGAGTAGGTGGACACCACACTCCTGCAAAGAGTCAAAGTCTTGAGTTGACACACCTCAAGATGAGCGGCGAAGAGAGATGCATCGTCGATCGCATCGTTTTGGGAGTTGCTAGCTTGTGTTGCACGGAGCTTCCTTTTTTCTTTGTAGCTCTGATTACACTGCTTCTCGCTTTCCTTGATCTTTGAACATGCTTGAACTTTGCTTACTCGTGCAAAAATGTGGAGGAAGTGGAAATTGAATCGGAAATTGAAAAGGCTATCCAGCCAGTGCGTTGCGTTATGACAGATAATATGTTTGTGGGTAATGCCTCTTCCAATCCCATGAATATCACGTAATACTACGAATTATAAACTATTAGATATGTGAGTGTTGTACCTACTTGTCGTAGAAGCTCATGTATCCGAGCAGCGTGACTTCCCCGAGACCGCAAGAAAGCGCCGTGAAAACTACCCCGAGATAAACAAGCCAGTCCACTTGGGCTAGGGCGACGGAGATGAAGCCAGCCGCGGCCAGAATTAGGCCCAGCATCATCATGATGCTGCATCAAGTGCAGACAAAGTATATGCGTCAGTGTCTTGTGCAATCGCATCAGGGTGAAAATGGCAAGAAGTGACCGGATACTTACTGGACGTGGTAGAACACAATTAAAATCGTCACGACTTTAATGAATAATGAGGGAACAATGTCTGCGAGCAAAATGGCTCCAGTAGATACGTAGTTGCAGTCGCGGACGCCTTTTGTAGCATTGGCGGCCTGCGAGTGAATTTGCTGATCAGTTTAAATACTTGCGATTTGAACTGATGTATAACGTTGGATATTATACGATTCTTAGCTACCTGTGTAAATTCGTTGAGAATGTCGTTAGCATCGCTCAGCATAACAACGTAGCCAAAGTTGTTGCAAAGACCAAGGATCCAAAATCCAATCATGTTGCATATTCTCCGCCACCGCTTATTCTCGTGGTCGTGTCTTCTTTCTTCAGCCCGTGCATTGTCCATTGTTACTTATAATTTAATGTTATATTATATTATACTAAAATATGTCAAGGTGCAATTGACATGTTAAGTTAAAATTAAATAGTTAACTTTTTACAAACTCAAGTGGCGATTTATTTGTCACAACTTGTAATTGCCCGTCAATCTTGCACTGTGCCGCCATGGATCCAGCCAGTGCATGGATCCAGCAAGCATTTTTTCTGGGAAAAAACGCCTTCTTGATCGCCGAGGAGTACATTCCATTTCAAGGCTACCTTGTATGTGTACCATACACATTTTTTTAAATTTAAATTTTGAATTTTGGAAATATTCGAAAATATTCGAAAATTGGGAAAGCTTGGAAAAGTACGGAAATTTATTTATACGTGCGTATTTTTTCCAAATTTTCCCAATTTCGAATATTGCTCTTCGAATCACACCAGCTTTGTTGACATCAAGTTTGAAATTTTGTCAATTTTGTGCATGCAAGTAAATCCGCGAGTGAAATAATTCTCCAAGGGTTTTTGATGAGAGTTGCGAGCGAAGTGAGCGAAGCTAAATCTTCAATTTCACTACTGGTAAAAAAAAACACTTGTGTGTGTTCGTTTGTTTGTTTGTTTGTTTTTGTTTTTGTATTTTTTTGTAAGTGTGTTTGCTCGCGCTGAGCGCCTGAGCCGATCACGATGAAATTTTCAGGGTTTCATTTTCGAATATTGCTATTTTGTCTGCTTTGAAGGGGGGGTAGGTATAGAGGATTTTCTTGAAGAACGCAGGGGTCTATGTTGAGCACAAAAGTAGACACCCTAAAAATGTCATCGCAATCGATGCAGGCGTTTGGTCTGTAGAGTGTACACAAACAAACATACAAAAAACACATACACACACAAGTTTTTTTTTTACCAGTAGTGAAATTGAAGATTTCGCTTCGCTCACTTCTCTCGCTACGCTCATCAATAAGGTAAACCTTGCAATTGCACATGTTTTTCTAGTGGACGTAATTTATTTTTGTATTTTTGTTCAATATACTTTATTCAATATATTTTATAATATATTATGGAAGTGTTAAACGGTAAACAAAGTAGGTACCTACCCTCGATTGTCATAGTCCAGCAATCGGTTGACCAGACTCGTAAAGTCGGTTAAAATTGGTATAGCAATTCCCGTTGCTGAGAAGATCCTCGTTGCTCCGCGGCTTGGGTGCGTTCACTCCTTGCTCCTTGAATCCTGGACCAACCCCCGAACCGAAATGGTCACCACTGGGTAACGAGGACGCATATTTTCTTGCCCTTCAAACGCAAAATGCAAACATCTGCAGTCAAGAAAATTCCCAGCTGCTAAGTTCGTGCGCAACATTCTCCGAAAAGAACAAATAAATATGTCCACGCGTAAACTCCGATTGGAACGAGCGGGAAAATCAAAGCAACGTACTTTATCCGATCACTGGACAAATCCCCTGAACAACCATGCGCCAAGACTTCTCCAATACCGAAGATGACGCATCATACAGCTGTTCACAGCAATCCGCTTCAACCTTGCCCCTTCCACAGCGCATGACGCGATGAAACGTTCGCGAAGAAGATCGTATTCGTGCGCTAGACATCGACAAGGATGCTCGCAATGAGATTCTGTGCCCTTTTGGCGGCGCTCTGCGTCGCGACGCCTTCGCCTCTGGTCGCTGCGAGCACTGAAAACGTCGCTCTCAACTGCGAGTGCGTCCCGTTCTTCCAGTGCGACGAGGAGAACAGGATCATCACTGACGGTGCGGATATATTTGACGTGAAAAACAGGTAGATATCATGCGGCTGTGCACTAGTCTTGATTGCCATTGAAAAAACTACCGGCATTAGTACATGCCTAACTGTTTGACAAGAATGTATACTTGAAATTTGCATCTAATTTGAAAGGAGTGGCAACTATCAGATTTCCGAAGTTGAGATTCCCAAGCTCAGCATTCAATTAAAGGACGAACCAAGTCATACGCATCGTGCAATTATTGCAGAATTCCAATCATGTTCGTGGTCAGTGCAGTGCCATGTGCAGCTCTCATGTGTTATGTTCATACATATTCATATACACATATTCAAAGTTGTTCAGTTACAAAAGAATTTAAATTATAATCGTTCCATATTTTAGGTTGCAAACGGTGACGCCTGTCTTTTTAACATATAATAATAAATAGGTTATAAAGAAATTGAAATTTGCAATCGAGTTTTGCAAATCTACACACGTTAGTGATTGAGTGATGCCCGTAGGCCTCGCTTGAATATTATGCATATTTTCCTTGAGTGATGTTCCAGCTATAGGTGAAGGAGACTGCGGTGTCTACAGTATGCCTCGCTCGACGTTTCCTTCTCTCGCTTCAGGCTAGCACGTCAATGTTGCGGAGGTGGAATCAGGGGTCAACTCGCAAGCTGCAGATTCACGGCCAAGAACCTGTCCAGACTGCCCGTTTGATTGTCCTTGCCGCTTCCTTGCGATAACGCTTGATTCTATAGTGATGCGTTGTCCGGTCTCAGTGGCGTAGCGTGAATATGATGCGCCCCCCCCCCCCCCCTCCGCAAAATGTTAGATGGCACCCGGTTCTAGTTTCGACTTTGACGACCTGGTATCTCGTCACGAGACATAGAACATTGCAGGAAACACTTGCGGCCGCCGAAGGCAGCCGCGAAAATTAGGGTGTTTGGCCTTGAATATTAAAGGGAAATTACGTCCTGTTGTGCGTTTCCGGGCGTCCGGCAACTCACGAGCCCCCGGGCGTCGAGGGGGTCTGCCAGATAACGTGCCAGGTGCCCGGTGTTTCGCGGGCACGGGCCACGCTTGAGTTGAGGAACGATTAAATTACCTGATAACACAGTGCTGGCGGCTCAGGAACAGGCCAGTATAGTCGAGGTGGACCGGTGCTAGCTACAGCAAGTGAATGCAAGAGACTGGGCGCCGCGTGTTGTATGGTTGGTAGTGAGCCGGCTACATTGAGCAACGATTCAACGAACCTGGAGCTCAAGGTTCTGGCAGCTTTGGATGAGGCTGTGCGCGACCGGTCCCTGAATTCGCTGGCGCCCAGACACCATGGGCGCCTCCCGCTGTGAATGGCGCTGATACGTTTTAGAGGCAGGCCGCTCGCCGGCGTCGGGAGGCCAGAAAGACCCCGGCGCTGCGCACCGGCGCCCACTGAACCTCGGCGCTCCGGCGTCTACGGGAGTGGTCGCTACGCCACTGTGGCCGATCTAAAAGTCGACGGATTTACTTATCTGCCAGAATTACTGCATATTTCATGAGTAATAAGCAGAGAACAATCCGTCATTCTCAATTTCTCGGGCTGTGGTCACTATCTCTGGCGTATTTCTGATTTCCTGTAGCCTGTCTTGGGTTCGGCACGAAGGGGAGTTTTTCGGGGTTAATTTTGATGCTGCGCGAATACCATTGGATGTCGCGTCATGAATCGCTGCTCCGCTCTCAGCGCTTTTGTCAGCTCACAGTTATCAGTTATCATTTCTAAGCTCTCAGCTAAACTATACCTTCAGCTCAGGTTCAGCTTCTCAGCTAACTTTCGCGGCACTTAATCACTTTCGTGCTATCTTCTTCTCAAACCCGTTCCTCACAACCTCACCGACGTGTGACTGGTCAACCCCAAGGGTCGTGGCGTTGGCTGCAAGGCCAGCCACGTGTAGCTTGCACGGCCAGCCACCGCGCGCTGCAGGCGCTGACCACGCGGACACGTTCTGTGCAGACTCGGCGAGGTGCGGGTGTTCAACGTGTCGCACGCTGACTGCCCCAAGGACAACGGCATCGGCAAGAAGTGCTGCGCGATCCCGCCGGGAGCCGGTCAGGGGGAGACCTCGCAGACGACCGTCTTCATGCGGCAACAGGAACACGTCGAGGTCCAGGAAGAGACGAGACTCTGTGGGACTCAAGGTATACGACGACGAATCTCTGCTTCTGCACAATTTCGAAATACTCTCCCATGAATTGTCTGAAATAGACTTACTGGATTGACTGATTGACCACAAAGAAATGATATTGCACATGCAAAGCAAAGCTGACGAGATGTCAATTGGATGTAATGTGTCCATGTGAACGTGTGACTCATGCATGATCTGCTTCTGAGTATTCTTGTTAACACTTCGTTGGTACTCATGGTATTGTACCAACAGTATAGGTAATAATAAGGTATAATATAGGTAAGTATATATAGTTTTTGTACCATGGTCCATGCAACTGCAGCACTCTGCTGTGTTCGCGACTATACATAAACATTGTTCTCTGCTGTGATCGCATAACCGCTAAGGAAAATCGTCTCGTCTTTGCGAGCAGGCGGCTCGGCGGTGGTCGGTCCCGCCACGTCGAAGCGCATCGGCGTGGGTGAGTTCGGGGACGCCGACTCGAGCGTCGGGGAGTTCCCTTGGATGCTGGCACTGCTCGAGAAAACCGTGGAGCCCAAGGTGGACAAATTCCGGTGCGGAGCGTCCCTGATCCATCCACGGGTCGCACTCACTGCCGCGCACTGCGTCTTCGAAGAGTGAGTGTTGTCCAGAGGCATTTGAATTGATGGTGGCGTCAGCAATCTGCTGCATCTTTTACTCGTGTGTCCCGACTTCGCTTCCCCAAGTTTAAAGTTAGCCTCATCTGAGTTTTTCTCAACACGGAAACACATGCAAGAGACAAAATATATACGAGATCCGAAAGGGTGTGCAAAAAAGAGTAAAATTCTACTTACTCGTATTTCAGGAAGTACTACCTATGTGCAAGTATATTTGATGAGCGTAGCGAGCGAAGCGAGCGGAGCGAAATCTTCAATTTCACTTACCCCAAAAAAAAGTCACTTGTGCATGTTTTTTTTTTTTTTTTTTTTTTTTTGTGTTTGTGCGCGCTCTACAGACCAAACGCCTGAACCGATATGGATGAAAATTTCTGAGTATCTACCTCTGTTCTCAACTTAGACCCCCTGCGTTTTTGAAAAAGATCGGTTCAGTAAATTTTTTATAAATCAATTTTTACGAAATTTTTCGATTTTTTCAGAATTTTGAACCCCTGTAAATTTCAAAGTTCTGAACATAACTTCACCAAAACTTCTAAACATGTTGACCCTACACATATTTATCATGCCTGCAAATCTTAGTTCGGTAGGTTTTTCCAATTAGTTTTTATTATCATTTTTGTGGTGTTTTTTTCGTAATTTGACGGCTGATTCAATACGAGTTCGGTTTCCTTCGTTTCCTTGGTTACCATCTTTGTTGACCTCGACGAGAAACAAAGGAACGTCAGAATCCGTATACATTTTCAAGTGATTAGAATTTTCGAGAAGGCAATGGTCAGGTTTGGTGCTCCATGGTTTTCTTGTGACTGCTGCCTGCACCTTTTAATCCGCTATACACAAACCGCTACCTACGCTCATCTTCAACGCAACACAAATTGCGTTCGCGAAGCCCTAGTTAGAGATAATTCCATGTATAAGAAAGACGCACGCCAAAAAGTCATTCACGGACTACTTTAAGACTATTGGTGTGATCGTATACTCGGGCAGCTTCCCGCTCAAATGTTACCTCCTACTGGATAACTTGTGGCCACACCTTTTCTCCGATCGCGACGAAACCCATGTCTATGGAATCTTCACACTTATAGCAACAAATTGTGTGGTTGCAAATCTCGAAAATATTCACTCATCTAGTATTTTAAAACATTGTATAAAAACCCTGTTACGCCGTATTATGAGCGTATACTCGGGACGCTTCCCGCGCAGAATTTACCGTTTGTCCGATCGCGACGAAACCAGGGTCAACGGAATCCTCACACTTTTAGCAACAAATTGTGTGATTTATTATCACGAAATACCAGATGAAAGTTCAAATAAAGCTTCATGCAATAACCACCAACAACCGCACCAATAGCCCTAATTTATGCAACATATAAATTACATGATCATAAATCATAATGCCTAACATTTGGTGATCAAAAAGTCAAATGACTTTATACTACTACTATCTGCTATCTGTAAATGTATCATACCTCCGTGATAATCCAACGATTCCGTGTGTCTATACTGCTTGATAGATGCATAACTTGAATGTCGAATCGAAGATGTGGCCAATAGTTGTGCAGCTACACACTGCGGGCATGTCAACATGGATTCCTCCCTCCCCACACAGCCGCGACCCGTCGCGTTACGTGGTCCGCGCCGGCGAGTACGACACGTCGACGACGGACGAGGCGTTGCCTCACCAGGACCGCGACGTGATCGAGATCCTCGTGCCGGACAACTTCAACGCCAAGGCGCTCTACCACGACACGGCGCTCCTGCATCTCGAGACCGCCTTCGACCTGGACGATCACATCGCGCCAGTCTGTCTGCCAGAAGCCGCCGACTTGTTTGACGGCGAAGCCTGTGTAGCCACGGGATGGGGACGACAGTCCACGGGTGAGAGCGTCCGTCTGGACAGACTGAACAAGGCCGGGGTGAACCCGGTGTGCCTGAAAAATCTGAAATAATTTTAGAAATTGGTAAAGCCAAAATGACACAAGCTTGCGTGTTCTTTGTCTATAAGGCTGGATGCTTTCGGCTGGATCATAATGCGGGGGATCATAATGGGACTGGTTATGGAGTCGCATAATTATCTGACCAATGGGCAGATGAATAAATACTCTCAACACTCGCATTTTTAGCCATGAGAAGCCATTCCAGATAACATAAAACACGCTGGCGTTCGAATACAGCAAAATGCCGTACGGTTGTCAGTAAAAGTCATGCTGATGATACAGCTTGGGAGCAGTGTGTTTCCTCGCGTAGGAGCGTGCTTCTGTCCAGCGGCTCCCATAGCGATTGGCACGTCAGCCGCAACAACAGTATTACAGAAGAGCATAGCAGTCAAAACGTTCCAATATCCATTATCCAAATATTGTTGCACAGCGACGCATCTCTATAGCAAATCAACCTACACCTTGCTTGTCATCTGCGTGTAGACTTCCTGAATCGCACTTCGCAGTATTTGATTACTGCCGAAGCCGCCAATGTCCTTATCGGATCGATAAACTATCAGCCAGAGGTAGCCGAGCTTCACTCGATTGATACAGCGAGGGGCGGGATCGATCGAAGCACGTGGCTCGCGCTAGAACGCAGACAACAAAGACTCCTACTCGGCTGAGCGCCTGATACTAAAAGCCACTTTTGCGTCGTGTTTCTGCTTGTTTTGGCATCTGTAGGCATGCATGCAACCCTTTGGCTATAGACGTTTCGGTGCACTTAACTGTTTCATTGGTTGCCTATGCATTGGAGTAAATTAAAACGAAAGTGAACAAGTGAGAGTGGCAAATTTAGAAACTTTGTGTCTGTCTGGGGGTTGCAGAGGGCGCGTACAGCCCGGTGCTGCGCAAAGTGGACCTGCGCATGGTCGCGCGCCTCACCTGTCAGACTGCGCTGCGCACCACGCGATTGGGCAGGTACTTCCTGCTCGACCCTTCGTTCGTCTGCGCGCAGGGCGAGCTCGGCGCAGACACTTGCGACGTGCGTATGTCAGGCACTCACAGTCACTGCCCTCGGGCTGCCCTAGCTTTAGTTTAAAACTGGATTAACTCCATTTCACGTTAAGAAGTGAAGGGGGTTATCAGCTTCCTCGAGGACCTACTGTTGCTAGAAATGAGTAATGAGTCCCAAAACTGCCCAAATAGCATTTTGTCTGGCTCAAGCCATGGCTTGTAAGTTTTGAAACTCTCAGCTCGTGTCTAGCAGCAGCATTAGGTCCTTGAGGAAGATTCAAATCTACTCTCCACAACGTGAAATGAAATGGAGTTTACAACTCTGAAACAAAGTTTCATAGATGAGATCAGCAACATGCGAGGTCCGGTTTCTCAGTGTGATTTCAATTTCAGGCCTTCTCAACCAAAGATACTAAATAATAACCCCAACCGTCTAATTCAGATCAGTTACCGTATAGCTAAAATGTCGTTGCAATACCGCTGCCATACCGTTGCAAGCAACACAAAGTCAGACATAACACTGGCTCCCTGAACAGCCGAGATTTGATGCATCACCGTTTTCCAGGGCGACGGCGGCAGTCCCCTGATCTGTCCGCTGCGCGAAGACCCACAGCGTTGGGCGCAAACCGGCATCACTGCGTGGGGCGTTGGGTGCGGAGGCGACGTCCCCTCGGTGTACGCGAACGTCGCAAGCAGTCGCCGGTGGATGGACACGCAGCTGCTGGCTTGGGGATACGGCATCAATGACAACCTCGACGTATCGCCTCGAGTAGCGATGACAATCGACCAGATCTTCAACACGAAGACCAGGCAGTAGTGCGTACGTACGCTGATGACAAGTCCTTGGTGGTTTTGCTAGTTATTAAACATTTCGAGAACTTTGAAAATGGCATGTCGTATCCCACAAGAAAAACGACTGTAAAATGTATTTCATGCAACGTTGTATGAAAACATTAGAAGGCGCAGCTCAAGGTGGCCACGTATAAAAATATACACGCCAAGTTTTCAAACAGCTCAACTTGCCACAAGTTGCCATAACTGTGCTCCTGTCGAGATGTTGGTTACCTTGGTAGTGATATTGAATTTGAAATAAATACTCATATCAAAGCCGAAAGCTTTGGATCTTTTATTGATGAGCGGAGCTTTAATTTCACTACCCCCAAAAAAGTCACTTCGATTTGCTCGCGCTGTACCACACAGCCTGGGACATAGGCCACCCGTGCTACCCGGTTGCACTGCAGGATAGTCTTTCGTACAGGGATGATATTTCTTCGAGCAAAAGGGGAGTTACACCTCCCTTATGCTGTGGGGCTTTTTGCTGTCATCATTGTTTCTCTACGAATTCTGCAAAACACGGAGCTATAAAAATATTATTCGATCAGCCCTTGCCCGAATTCGAACCTGCGTACCATGGCTGACACCTTGCAAGGACCCAGCTCCACCACATTGTCCACTCGCCTACGAAACGATGTTCTGTGCGGTTGATTATTAATAACGTAAACCATCAATCGCTATCACAATGCCATGCGCAGTGGGATGCTCAAGCACTAGCACTCGATGCGGTTCTAGTACATCGTCCAAAGACTTGGGCCTCGAAGTTGCCTGTATGTGGTGCCCCAGCGGCCGGTTCGACCCCGGCTGGCCCAGCCCGAACCCCATGCGCGGTGTGGTGGCTTTCTGGGAATTCGGGCAATTTTTGGACCTTGGTCTTGGGCCTCCCCAGGACCCGGAAGCGGCGTCTCTCTATCGAAGTCTGCTGACCGCGTGCTTGCGATTTATCGCAGCAGCGTTGGCTCGGCCTGCCCCCCTAAGTGGGTCGCTGATTTATGCGTCGAGCGGGATGCTTGACTCGTGAATCTTCAAAGTCGCTTTAGTGCGCTTTTCACTCTGGACTGCTGTGGGCTATGTCCGTTGTTGAAGAAAATGCTGCCCACTAGCCAACCACTCTCTCAGATTTATTTGAGATATAATTTATCGTGTGTCCTTGACTACATATTGATTACTGTGATCATCTGTATGATGCTTGATGTAGCTCCATTCAAAGGATGTGACGTGATACAAAATAACAAAGTCGACATGTTACCATACCAAAGTAAAAGGAGTGAAGGGGTCGATTGCTAAACTTTCTACATTACTTGCCCAAAAAACTGCCTAATTCCTAGTCTGTCAGCGAGCGCTCCTTGGTGCTCCGAGGCACCTGCGACGGGCCCCGCATTGGGGATGACCGGAGTTGCTGAGAGCTATGTATATGACGAAGTGATTAATTCACTTCTTCTGAGCCTACAGAGATCAGAAAAAACTCACGGCCGTTGGCGACCATAAGCGGTCTCGAACCACGCTCACTGCCAACCTAGCACTTTACCAATGAGCTAACTGGGCAGTTTGAAAATCTGTGAGAAAATATTACCAACAAGTTTCACTTGAATTTAATTCTTGACAAAACTCAGTGCCTATGATTGGGATCAAACCTGGGCCACCAAGTTCCCACTTCCAACTCCCTGTTCTACCAATGAGCAATCTGGGAGAGATGGATAATTGTTCTATATGAATTGTACTTAGATTGAAGTTTGAAAAACGTGCTCTTCATCATCAAGCTGTATATGATAATGTGAGCAGAAAGAGAAAATCAAGCAATTTCATATTTTGTTATGAATCACAAACACACACATATTTATTAACAAAGAAGGTACTATTTTAGTCACATAATTTTGGTAGGTATGTAATGAAGCTGTATGTTTAGCTGCATACTTGCTCAATTCTTTTCAGTTGCAAGTCATATCTCGTTGCTAGCTGCTAAGTTTTCTATAGCTACCTAGAACCTAGTCCGTTATGAAAACGAACAGACATTATTTTAATTCCGTTAACAATTCATTCCCTCACATCTATGTATTTACATTTTGTAATTATAGCTTCAAATATGAGTAACAAATTTTTTGTTTAGCTTTCGAACATTGTTTTGGAGTTCTTTTTATTACGAATGCAATATGACCCCGCCACACTGTAAAGGGGATTTTTAATTTAATTTTTTATAATAAACTATCAAAAAGGATATTTTATTAACTTGACCCTGCACTTAGATTAGGAACAGTGGCAACAGTGCTTAGAAAAAATATCAGATCTTTAGGTCAAAATTAAGGCCTTGAACGGAAAAAAGCAAAGCCGATATTTACCATATTTGTGTCGAGTAGTTTCGCTCGCTCAAGAACACTTAGAGAATATAAACGCATTTTCACATAGACGAGGGCAGTCGCGCTTTAAAGCAAAACACAGCAAGGCAGAAGCCGATCGAATCACATTTACGTTGGTCGTTAGTCGTTACACGGTAAGATTATTGTCGATGGGGGACGACGGCAGCTACTTGGCAAGCCGAAGTTTCAGCAGCTGATCTTCGAGGTCACGGACCCGTCTCTCCCGAGAGCTCAACTGCTGCCGCAACAACTGGACCTCTTCGCTCTGCCGCACATACGCCTTCTGCAACTGAACACAGACAATTATGCTGTTGGCAGTCACTTGTTAAAAACCTTGGAAACAGAACAGCAACGCTTTAAAAAAAATGAAGTTAACATTGCTTGCTTGGCCAAAAGCACATTTGCTATGAGGCTCTGATGAAGACAATCTGATAACAAAAATGTCATACTGGCAATAAGGAACACAGTAGTTCATCATATAATTAGCATAGATAAGCAGATAAGTAACTGTATACCAGATCACCTCCTTTAGTAGGTACATGAACTCTGCATTATTCGAGGAAGAAACAATAATTAATTCGCCAATTGGATCACATTGCAGCTCATTGCTCATACTTCTACTCATACATACTTTTCATACGTTCTTACTTTTACTTAATTTACTGTAATTACCAAAATATGTGTGGAACATTTAAAGGACCATTTACAACTTACAATTAACTTTAACCATCGATAAGGAAGATCTAGTAATGACCTTTGGACTGGAAAAAACCTCTCGAGTCTACGGCCATCCGTGTAGTAATTCCCGAAGTCCGCGTTAACCCACATAATTCCGCATAACCCACAGCGCTTTTTTGACCCCTAGCACCTAGACAAACTGCTCATCAGATAAAATTAAAATAATTTGAGCATAGTCCTCCATCCTTCCTCTATGTGGAAATAATTTGGCACTTTGATAAGATTATCCGTTTAGCCACGGTAAGCGGATTGGTGCAGGTATGTTGCATTTTTCTTGTGCAGTGCCGCTCTGAGCGTGCCGCGCCGAGCCGTGGCGGCAGCGACAGCGCTCGTACAGGAGATTCGGTAGGGAGGGGAAAGCATTTCTGTACAAAGAGAATTGTGCTCATCGCGCATATTGCGCCGCGCGATTTTAAGAAAATTCTTTTAAATATGTCAACTTCTATTCATATTATAGTTACGAATCTATGGTAAAAATTAATTTCAAGAGGTAAATGGTCCTTAAGTGGCCAACCAATTGGTGCTTACCGAAAGCTCGTCGGGGTATTGTTTGGCTATTTCCTCAATAGTTTTGTTGGTGAATTTGTGCTGCAGCTGCGTGCTTCGATTTGTACTCGTCTTGTGCAGTTTCTCAGAAAGCTGAAATACAAATTATATCCATAAAGGTATGAGAAAGCAACACTAGAAATAATAAATTTAATAAAATAAAATAAAATAAAACATAGGTGCCCTGCCATTCAAGGAATCAAACGCTGGTCTTTGGGCTTCTTTTAGCCAAGCTCTGAACGCTGAATGTAAATGATGCTACATTTATTCTTGAGCTAAATTAGGTTGAGGTCTAAATGTGCAAAATTTGTATCTTTTATTGCAAACCTTATAAATTTAGAAAATAAATCCAGTTGGAATCACTCCAAGCCGAAAATCAAAAAACGTCCTGAAGCTAGGAACAACAAAACTCTCAACCCAACACGTTCACACCAAGTCGCTCACATCTTTGGGGCGGTAGTCCGGGATGGTCTCCTCGGCGAGGAACGCCAGCTTCTTCGAGTACTGGTTGTTGGCGGCGGTTGTGGTCGGACGTAGCTTGGGCGCGACGGGCGTGGCGGCGAGATGGCCTGTCTCGACGGCCATCAGCACTGGGCCGCGGTCGATGCCGGACAGCCAGTCGCCCGCAGACAGCGCCGGCCGGGGAGATGCCGTGTCCGGGTACAGGTCGTGCTGGAACTGGTCGCTCTGCAGGCGGGAACAGGTGAAGGTCACGGGCGGTACGTGGAGTCATTGTCAGATTCATACACACTGCTTATCGAACTGCATTTGGATCAAAAGACTACGCATAGACCATGTAAGAACGAATTTCTTGAGTAAATAACTATTTAATTAGCCTGGTTATGGTACAATGGGAAATATAATTCATAATAGTCTTAAAGGGGGTCTTACCCGCTGATCCAAATTTATATTATCGATAAAGACCACCAAGTTAGGAATTTTGAGAGGCAAAAAAAAATGCTTTGCCCTAGCGCGGTCCCCAGCAAAAATTGCTGATTTCCGTGTTTTTCGGCCTAGGCGCCAAGCAAAAAATCTCCCATAAGAAATAACATGGTGAGCATTTTCGACCCCTGGAGCCTAGGAAAACTAATGATCAGAAAAAATAATCAAACCTAGTGCCATACTCGTCCATCTTTCTACTACCTGGAGATATTTTGAATGTTATAATTGGAGCAACCGTTTAGCCTCAGCAAATTAATTACTGAAGGTGTGTAATTCGGGTGTTGCAATTATCCTTACCGCGGCCGCGTTGGTCGCTGCAGCGGTTGGCAGGCGGCCAGCCACCGGTAGCGGATCGGCTCCGAAGGGAGAATCAACGGAGTGGGGATAGGTTTTGTGAGACTCGAGCAAAGATACTACTATAAATTGGACTCGAGCCAGCACGCGCTCTCCCATGCTCGATCGGTCGACAAATCTCGGCAGGAAAAAACAGTGATCTCATCTGACACTACCACACAAGTGCATATTTTGTACGTAGCTGATAGTGACCCGCTATAATTTCCTCATGCTTTTGTTCGATGGCTCTCGCTGGGTTCGAGTTTGAGCCAGAATATACCGAGGAGGAATTAACAGCAATAGAAACGTCGAAAAACGAGACAATTGAAAATCCTTGTGATAGGAGCGAATCAAGCAATTGGTGTAATTGCAGTGAATGTAATGTTATGCATACGGACGCCGAGAGTGTTTGCTGCAATGAAATAGCTGCCGTGAAAATAGTAACAGGCGATTACGTTTGCATAACTGACCACCATACATTTGAGAACATTATTTTGTCAACTGATTCGTTGAACATATTACGCCACCATATCCTGCTAGTTACATCCCACAAGCCTAAAAAAAATCATACGCTATCGAACCCGTCCCAAACAATTTATGCTAACAAAGATGGTCATAGATTGCAGTATAGATCTCGTAAACATTTTCTAATAGCAATTCTTAATTCTGACTAGTGACAACATTATTGCCATAATAACATAAACAGTAATGATCGAAGCATAAACCCTAGGCGAGTGCCAATTCGAAGAAACAATAATCAGTGCTGCACCATTGGAGGGGAAGTGAGCAGCCTCGTGCTGCCTGCAGACTGGACGGCAGCGCGGGGCTTGCGAGGAGAGCGAGCAGGAATTGTTAGACAGAGAGAAAAGACGACAGATTGGCGCATAAGTAATTCCCCATTCGTTACATTTTCGCAGCGCCCGATCGCTGAAAACTGAAATAATTTTTGTAAAATCGCCTAATTTGGCGATTTATTTTTAAAGGTCCATTTTCTATTGGTGTTATGGTTTGTAACCTTCCCGCTTCACAGCCCCTTTAAAATTGTTATATAACTATTAAACTATAAGACTTAAGAAATAGAATATTAGTTTATTTTTCCCATTGTATATTTTCCAACACTTCTTAAACTGCATTTCTAAAAGAACCTAATGGAAATGACAAATAGAAATTCTATCACGAAGTCAGCTTGCCAGGAAAGTGCTTAACAAACAATATCCTGCGTAGGGCACACATATTACGACAGCTCCTGTACTATGTTAGGGCACAACGGATCGCAGGCAAGTGTTTCGTACCTTCCGCGGCACGATCATGGAGATGGGCTCGCAGAGTCCGCCGACGGTGTGCAGCTTGTAGAAGCGGAACACCTCGCAGCGCATGGCGTCGACCCCGCGCTTCGGCATCACGCCCATGCCCCGCTGCAACGCACGGGGACAGGTCAATGCCGCCAGCAACCACTTGGGACATTAGAGTCGCCTCACATTGCTAGGTGACAGCTTTGGGGGCAACGGTGGAGGCAGGCATGATTGGATGCAAGAGCCTAATGAGTAATGGCCCATAGGCAGCAAATTTGAAGGCATCACATATGTAGACTACCAGGAATAAATGATATCAGAACTTGCAACAAGTTACAAGACAACCACCATATCTAGGGGATGGCAAAAATTAGCAATGAAGATTTGTGATGACTCATGTCATGAGTGACTGATGACTGTTGAGTATGTAAGCTAATGGTAATGCAGTAATTTAAATTTGGCTAAGGGTAGGTACTAAGAACCCTATACAACCCTGGGGAGAAAATGGAATGCGGCTGAATTATGTAGAGGGGTGAAAGAACATAGAGCAGAGAACACTACATTTATCATGGTATAAAAATAAACTATAAACAAAGAAAATTAAAGCTGCGTTTACAGCATTGCAAAGGGACGGCATAGTAGACGAGTTCACTAGCAACAGCCAATCAGAAGGCCGATCACGGTGACTTCACGAAGCTTTGCGATCGTGTAGCTTTGCAACGACTGACATGGAATATGTTTATCTTTTTGGTTGCGAAGCGACACGGTCAGCGACGCCATCGCTTTGCATCGCTGTAAACGCAGCGTTTCGTGTTGAAGGCAGCCAAAATGTTACGACGCATAAAGTAATCTCGGAAAGCACTCTTAAGCCATCCTACCTGTGGAGCACCGCTGATAAGCTGTCCCAGGTAGTGCAGCCACGGCGCCTGGTCGGACACCTCGTAGTAGCGGATGTTTCCGTCACCCTGGAAACCAAACGCAAACGTCATTGGTCGAGGGTGAGAGATATACTCATTCACAGCCAGGATAAGACCATGCGCTTGGACAGTGACCTTACTTTAATTTCGATATGGTGAGTGGTGAGTAAGTTTGTGTCAACACATATAGTGCATAATGCACATCAACATAGTCATCAACTACGTTCAAATTGGCTATGCTAAATCTTGAGGGAAAGTCCTGCAACCATTTTGACACTAGGACCTAGGTACTATTTTTTAATTTGTTTCACTTACCTTCCTGATCATAGCCATACAGTTTTCTAAAACACGACTTGGTATGAGTAATACTAATACCCATTTAGCATGCATTTGCTTATTGCTTAGCTATACGACTCCTTTTCGTATTTTCCATTTCATTTTCAACCGTGGTATTGTTTGTCCACTGTCTAGCGTCCACTGTCTGTGTAAGCATCGTTTATCTATTATCCGACATTCGGTAATTCAGATGATCATAGAACAAACTATACACAATTAAATTTTCTCAGAATATCTTTCTTACAATATTGAAAAACCTGCGATCATTGCTAGCCGGGCTATGCATGCCATCTATGTATTTTGGTTTCTGCTCTTTGTTAGCGCTCATTGCCCTTGTATAGTGAGACAGGGAGTCTTGGCTGCTTGCCTAGGGTGACCAGACGTCCCGGTTTTCCCAGGACAGTCCTGGTTTTGAGGCCCCTGTTCCGGTGTCCCGAGAGACACCACCCGGGACGCCTAAATGTCCCGGTATTCCAGTCATTCCATTTTATTAATGTTATCTTTTTTATTTCAAATACTTTATCTACGTACAATCTTTGTTATTTTTGTGAAGTGCCTTTATCAAGCAATTGGTTTGTGGATATGGTGTAGTTGATCACAATAAACGGCCCCAACCCATCATCAAACCCCTTCTGAATCCGTATGTTATGACTGTTTTTCTTTAATCTTCCATAATTGTGTATTGTAGGGATCAGAAAATGGGAGTGGGAGCTGCAAAATTTTGTAAATTCGGTAAATTCGACTAATTTAAATCATACATCAGATGGGGGTGGGGGGGAGGGGGCATTGCGATATTTTCAGCAAGGTGCAGTTTCGGCACTTTACGGCCCTGAGTGTACATGGGTATATTGACCCCCCCCTCTCCACACCCGTACGAAAATGTCCCGGTTTTTGAGTTCGAAAATGTGGTCACCCTATGCTTGCCGTGCAGACAGAGAATGTTCTGCTTTATTAAGAGTAGGACTGGGCCACCACCACACATAGGCAAATCCACTCTGAAAAGCCATCTGATGAGCAGTTGACACCAAACTAATACCATTATATGTGTTGCTTCTTTTGTAAAAGGCGATCAAATTCTGTCATAAAATCTTCTGTACAGAACCGAAGATGTCGGCGCCAACGCCAACGAAACGTTGACCCAGGTCCTTATAAGGACCACAAGTCACTTTTATCAGAGCAAGACCGTTCATTCTACACCGTGAATTCTACACTTGAACTAAGACTGTGAGTGCCAATCACTAGCCATACAATCACACAAATAAGCCAAACACAGAAAAACACACACAGATTCCTTACCTTGCCGACGAGGTAGACCACGCGAGTGTCGTGGTCATAGAACGGAAAGACCACGCCCGAGGAACAGTCGAGGGTCTCCATCTTGAGAGGCGCGTCCAGGTTGCTCTGGCTCCAGACGCCGATCTGTCGGTCGGACTGCCGCGAGAATCCCGTCGTGAGCAGTCGGCCAGTGTTTCCGAGGAACACCACCTTGCTGGCCTTGGGCCCCGCATGACACACCGTCTCCTGGAGGATCAAGCACATAAGCGTTATCAGGGTGAAGTGAATGATGGCTTGAATTACCTGTTATACAGCATTCCTCTTGTGTTGTAAATGTAATCTGACGGTTTGATTTCGGAGGATTTCTGGCTTATTGCTCGTGTACTACGACCAGGGTTGGGTAGTGACGTGTAGAAAACGTAGAAAACGTAGAAAACTGTTTTCGTATTGAAATTCAGTGCCAATCATGGCCGCTGTCATGTCTAAGTTCGTGGTGATGGGAATCCCTGAGATAGGTGCAAACTCAACCATGGTGGGAGGCAGGCCACCTCATAAAATTTGGGCTCTGCAGGGGTGTAAGGAAATTAAAGGAGATAATAAAAATGCGGCATTTTGCATGGTCTTTACCATTAACATTCGTTACCATTACAGATTGCAGATTTTTTTTATGATGTTATTTTAAAGTTCTATTTTCAAAGTTACTATGATAGGTATCTAACAATGACCTGTGTGATGTGAAGCCAAAAATTATATTTGGAACATTTTTTCATATTCAAATTTTTTCAAATTTAATTTTATAAATTTAATTCAATTTAGATTATGTTCTAGATGACCTTACCCTTTTTAGTAATCGTTAAAGGCTAAGTGCCTGGTTAGTGAATGCATGTTGATGTAGAAAAAACTAAGTACCCACTTTGCATTTGCACTGGTTAAAATGCATCTTCACATCAATTTAGTTTTCTATGTGTAGAAAACGTAGAAAACTCAGTTTTCTGCATTACGTTTTCTACTGTAGAAAATACGCGTAAATTACATGGTTTCTACGCCGAGTTTTCTACCTACCCAACCCTGACTACGACAAATCGCAAAGGGCTCTGTAGATAAAACTAGGGCTTCGTGAACGCAATTTGTGTTGCGTTGAAGATGAGCGTAGCGGTTTGTATATAGCGCATAAAAATATTGAGGCAAAAAGCCTGTGAAAATCATGGAGCGGCAAGCCGGACCATTGCTTTCTCAAAAATTTTGATCACTTGAAAATGTAAACGATTCTGACCTTTCTTTGTTTCTGTCCGAGCTGTCGGGTAGTGGAAATATGCTCATTTTCAGATCATTGAGCAATGTGCACGTAAATACATAGATGTAACTCATGTCCAAGGGTTTTTATTAAGTTGGAGATATATTTCTGTCGCGGACTTTCTTTCAAAAACTTGCATGCAAGAAATTGACAAAATTTAACTGTCAAATATCTGTCAAATCTTGAAGTCAACTTCAAGTCAAAAGATCTGGTGTGATGTTTAAATTTGGTTTCGATGGTTTCTAAAGACAACAATCGAAATTGTGAAAATTTTAAAACAATGCGAAATTTTAAATAAATTTCCGTACTTTACCAAACTTTCTCAATTGCCGAATATTGCTATTTTTTCTGCTTTGAAGGGAAGAGGTATGGAGAATTTTCTTGACAGACGCAGGGGGTCTAAGTTGAGAACAAAAGTAGACACCCTGAAAATTCCATCCCATTCGACGCAATCGACGCAGGCCTGTAGAGCGCGCACAAACACACACACATACAAACAAACAAACAAACAAAAACAAAAACACACACAAGTGCTTTTTTAAGCAGTAGTGAAATTGATGATTTCGCTTCGCTTGCTACGCTCATCAATTAATATTATCTCAACCGATCTGATTCCTTGGAGATTGAAAAAGGTTGATTGCCTTAAGTAGAAACTGCAGCAATAGCAATCCTGGATCTACTTTTATTGGCAGTTTTAGGTAAGTTTACTCTCTTTTAGACTTGAAAAAATTGGAGCATTACCCTTCCAACTCACCCCATGCTCTCCTACTGCTTGAAACAAGCCAAAACTGTAGAAAAGTACCACTTATTGTATTGTAAAATACAAAACCAAGAGTTTTATGTTGATATCCGTGCGTAACGCCAAGTAACATGACAAAACTCCTCCACTGGCTGTGTTATGACTCACCGAGAGCACGATGCCCTTCCGCGGCTCGATGATCCTCAGCTTCTTGTCCTTGCACGTGGTGGCCAGCAGTGAGCCCTCGCGGTTGAAACTAAGCGAGTGCACCGCGTCGGGATGACAGGCAATGGCGCTGACGGCCTCGCCCTTGGCGACGTCCCACACGATGACGAGGCCGTCGGACCCGGCGCTGGCTAGCACGCCCTGCGCCGTCGGATGCCACTCGAGGTGCCCCACTCGGCGCTTGTGACCGCGCAGCTCCGTTATCCACTCGGTCAGCGGACCCTCGAGACCGCCGTCCGGGATCTGCCAAAGCTTCACCTGCAACGGTTCAGTGTTGGGTGTTGAGTATGGTGTGTGTGTGGGTTGGCATTAGATTGATGTGAGGAACTCGATTCATTGAGGAGCAAGTTTCCAAAAATGCGGTTGGACAAAAAGTTCTCCAACTTTGTTAATTGGCATACTGGAGTTGGTAAACTAGCCTGGAGGAAAAGACAAACCATTATCATACTTACTTAACTTTGAGTTAGGTATTTGCTTAGTTTTATCAAATTTATAAGCTTTAAACATCAATTTTACCTATTATTTAAATTTTAAATAAGTGGATGCAAACTGTTTTTATGATTACATAAGCTAAAGAACATTTGACAAATACCGTTTTAAAAATCTAGAGCAAATAAAGCGAAACAATGACCAATACACTCTGGCAAACCTTGTACCTTGTACCTTGGCAGCCAATTTTACGTATCCCATCTTGCACGAATAATGGTAAAACATGACTCACTGTGCTGTCATCGGAGCAAGATGCGATTACATTGTCGTTGAACGGATCCCATTTGATGTCGAGCACGGGCCCACGGTGGCCGGTGACGCGACTCGTCAGCATGTCTACTCGGCCCGTCTGCAAAAACACCGGCCAAATTGCATTTGTCGTAAAGGAATTGGCCACCAGGCCAAAACTGCCCCCCATAACACAGTGCAACAGGTAATAATGAAAGCAACACAGCAACGGCATCCAAAAAAGGTGAATGCCCTCCACTGCTGATTTCAGCTTTCTGAATAGAGATAGCGCAGACTAAAAGGGTATTTTTTATTTAATTGGGAGGCAATACTAGAGCAAGAATAAAAAATTTGATATTGTAATATTTGATAAGCGTAATATGAAGAACGTAGCAAAGGTATTTTTGTAATGGTAGTTAGCTAGCCTCTACCTATGTACCTTGTTAATAGGCACGACAAGGAATATTCCCCCGCCTGCCACCTCTGTCACGACAGCAACGAACTTGGGGTTGACGGCACAGAAGTTCGAGTCGTGAGCGTTGCACGTGATGTTGATGTTTTCATAGCACATATCACGGCGCGAAGGTGTCCCATAGATGTGCCGAAACTTGGAACTTCTCACGCCACGGAAGCCCAGCTGCGGTCCAACGTATTCGGTTAGGAATTAAGTGTGGGCACTCGTTTAAGTGGATATTATAGTCGGCTTGGGGTTAGGTGTATCGAATCTTATGCGATAGGTTACATCATTGGTGCCCAAGCCATTAAATTAAAAAGGTAAGGATTAAGAGTTTTAAAAAAGGTAGTATAAATAAAACAAGACCTTTTTACATACAAATTATATAAAAATATGCCTACCTGAGAGTTCTTCATGGTTCAAAATAAAAATTCAATTCAAAAAATAATTGAAATGTCTGCTGCTACTGCTAAAATACATACAACTGAAAATTGAAAAAAATAAAGAGAAAATTAATTACAAAAGTAACGTAGGTATACAATAAGAGAATGTCAGCTAGTATCATTTAGCAAGGAGAGAACAATTTATTTGCATTACTTTTCAGACTACCTTCTAATAAGAACAATGCTAATACCAGTTGTTTAGCAGACTAGCACAAAACTGCAAATTGCAGTGAAGGTTTAACTACAGTTTTAAATTACCTCTAGCTATAGCTACACTTAAAATGCTTTCTATCTAAACTAGAATATTTTTCATGCATGACAGCTTTTGGTCTAGCACTGTGAACAATAGAAAATAATACGAGATATTTCAGAGCAGGTTTGTAAGGAATACTTTGAACAGAAAGACAAGTATGTTCACCTTCACGTTATCAAATTCAATTTTGCATTTAAGGAGGTGCTGAGGCCACTTGACCTGCCTGAACCCTGGCGTTTCGCGTCATGTGATATCAAGTGGTGTCGTGTTTAAAGTTGTTCGTGAGATAAAATTTGTCATGCCATGCGATGCAGTGGTCGTAGGTATACGGTGGTATGTCGTGCTGATTGAATTGAAGACTTTCTGTCTGCAGTGCTATATTGATTAATGGGGGGCCGTACAGAAACTGAAAACATCAAACAAGCATTATGCTGGACAGAAGTGCAACAAACATGATGCCCTTTAAATTGGATGTCAACACTGTCAATAGACGCGTGAAAGCCACACCTTCCTACTAGTAGATTAAAATTAGGAACTTTACCCTCTCGCTCGGTTTGGTGCAAGCGCGAACATCAATCATATTGTTAACTGGACTCTTGTTAAAATTCTCGATAATTGTCGATGCTTTCTGCTGATTAGCCCAAGCGTCGCAAACACCCGACATGACGGACCACAATGGCACTGTGCAGTTTGAGTGATCTGACAGGTGGCTATATCTTCAGTGTTCACGATTGTACGGTGTAGTTGTCTTCACCTGCAAATTTTAGCAAGCAATGGCGAAGATTCAAGAGACTGGTAATTGAAATGCACGCTCTAGTTATGTTGGAAATTGATAAGCGGCTAGACGCTCGGGCAACAACCTTCCACCCCACTGTCGCCTGCGGTGCCAGTGCGGTGCTTGCTTGATTCTCCGTACACAATGGCATGGCACAAATGGGCTGCGCGCGCACCTCTCATCACGTGCAGCCGCGATTTCTCGGCTCACACGAACGTTAATCATGATTTCCCCCCCATGCACGGCATTAAATATTAATTGTAGGACATGCAGTGGTTAGGAGCATTGCCTTAGGGCAACAGGAGCACTCTGGGAACAATCACTTCGCAATTCTTATTTGGGTAAACTAAATTGCAAACAGAATCCCTTTGTTTCGGCGAAATCCTCGAGATAGCCATCCCGCCAAACACAAATGCACAATAGGTTGTCTATGCAGCAAGGCAAAATATGTGGCCTTGAAAAAATTTCATTTAAAAAAAAACTTGTAAATTCCTTATTTCCACTTATTGCATATTTATTGCATATTATTGCATATTTATTGCATATTATTGCACTTATTGCATATTTATTACTTATTTGCATACCTCCTAATTCCGTAACCCTACATATTTTTCAGTTGACACAATCACCCCACTATCACACACCTGAAGTCGATAACTTTTTGTCACCTAATATTATCAATGACCAAGGGAGCAAGTACGATAGATACGAAGTACGTCAATTTCATGCACTGACAATGCCGTGGTTAAAGTGTATTATTCTTGCAAGAATAGCAAATAATTACCACTTGGTGATAACAATGAAGAGCGCAACCGTTGGGTCGACTCCAAGCAACCGAAAATGCGCAAGAACTTTTCAGTGGCTTGAAAAATCGACGAAACGATGGCTCTGTACTATCGAGCTATTGACACTCAACATTTTAGGCCCAGAGATGTTCAAAATTATACAGTTCAAATATGGTAAGACAATAATTTGCTGCATGTTAATTCCGTTACAGTGATGACGAAATTAGCTCGTGCCACTGTCAAGATACAGTCATGTCGTTTTGTCAACACGAAACGATTATTCTAATTTCGACAGATTTTCGGGGCAGAATTACTCCGTGGGCTGCACAAAATTTTGGAAACCACATGAACCCAATGAAATCAAGAAAAACCTCCACAACATTTTATCTTCAGGACTTCCAAATTTTGAAGTATACACATCTAAATGGCTCACGTAAGTAGCTATTCAGAATTTTTCAGACTAGTAAACGTCACCAAGATGCAGCGTGCAATAATGAATAGTTTAGTCGAAATTATGGTGTTCTTGACTCCCACAGTCCAATCAATTTCTAGTGGAGTTTTCGGTTGGCATTTTAGCTTTTTTATAGTGTCCACTTTTCACACTTCCTGGGAAGAGAGTTTACAAATAAAACATCGCTTGCCGATCCCCCCTTCCCCCACCATATCGTGACTTTTTGAAAATTCTTCATTCGACCCTTCCCCCTTGTCATTTGAGACCCTTCCGAAAGTTTGCCGTCCAGTCACGCCCGCATAGGAAATTCTGTGCAAATGAAAAAAAAAACGAAAAAACCGAAAATCATAATTATATCAGTTCAATACCAATGGCACGCAGCTTTGTAGATACGTACATAACAATATTGCATGAGCTTCGCGTTGCGTGGGTGTGCGTGTTGCAGAAAGAAGTGATCTCGATCCACATCGGGCAGGCGGGCGTGCAGGTGGCCAACGCGTGCTGGGAGTTGTACTGCCTCGAGCACGGCATCCAGCCCGACGGCATAATGGCGCGGGGGTGCACCAAGGACGAGGCGTACAACTCCCTCTTCAGCGTCTCGGGCGCCGGCAAGTGCGTGCCCAGGGTCGTCATGGTCGACACCGAGCCCACAGTCATCGGTACCTTCACGTCTAGTATTTTAAAATACATGCTAATCATATGTACCTATTAACCTATGCAGTCCCCCACCACCCCGCTACTAGTACCTACTCTACGTTGACATGGTTTTGCGCGTAAGAAAGCAAAAGATTTAAAAACTGCCCATCCTTTTGACACGGGGAAGTTAAGATTGTTCAATGAGATCCGAAGTCGAGCCGTTTCCTTCACCTAGTAAGGTATACACTTTCCAGGCCACACCTTTCGTCGGATCGCGACGAAACCTATATTTTCGGAATCTTCACACTTCGGACAACCAATTGAACCATTTTCATTTCGCAAGATTCACTCGTTAATTACTTACAAGAGTTAAAAAATAACCATGTTTAGCCGGTATATTGAAAGATGTAGGGTAAATTCCAGCTAAGAATTTACCTCGTACCGTATACACTTTCCAGGCCACACCCGTTATCCGATCGCAACGAAACAAATATCTACGGAATCCTCACACTTTTGACAACCAATTGAATATTTCAGAACCTCGAAATATATATTGGAAATCCACAAAAAGTTAAATTCAATTAACCTCAACAACCATCAATGAATGGCCTTAAGGCAGTAGAGCGGGAAGAGGGGGTGGCTTCATTTCTGACACCACGCCGACCCGAGTCACTCACAAAAATAACAAAATAAATCTTCGTTTGTAATAGGCAGATAGTATCAAGTCCAACAAAATTATGCACCACCCAGGGCTTTGAACCGTAATGTTTTTTCGTTTCGGTTATGGTTACGCTTCGGAAACTATTTCGGTTCGGTTTTTGGTTCGGTTCGGCCAAAAAAATTAATTTCGTTTCGGTTCGAACCCCTATTATTTTGAGGTTTTTGTTTCGGTTTTTTTTCGGTTCAGAAGGAAAATTTGCCCCTATAGTGTAGGCACCCAAACTAGCATCCCTGCGCTGGGGTTGCACTTAACTACATTATTATTTTTATAAATTCTGACGACATGTCGTCACTTGCCATGCCCAAAATGAAGCAGAGATGCAACTGCAAGTGCTTACAATTGTGTTATACATGGGAAATATTGCTAATATGACAATCAGAAAGCTAGGGACATGATAGTTTACTTTCAGTGTGCACTATGGCCCATTCGTCATTACAACAATGGCCACCCAACTGATCCCCACTTCACCAAAAGCACATGGTCTCTTGATTGCAAGCATAGCATCGCAGCGAATTTGTTTGGCAAAATTCAGTGTTTCCTTTGATGGTTTTCTTGGCATTGAACATGCTAATAAGCCTTGGGTTTAATTGTCTTTGCATTTTTTGAGAGATTTATTTTGATGGAAGTTCTGTCAGAAATCAGAAACGAGTTTCCAAAAAATACGTTTATCATAAAAAAAGGTTAAAACGTCATTCGGGATATGTTATGATAGAGAAAAAACAATTTTACATGGAAAATTCCCTCAAATCGTGAAACGAAATGAACCGAAAAGAACCATTATAAAATTTCGGTGTCGTTTCGATTACGGTTGAGGCCATCTTTTTATTATTTCGTTTCTGGTTTGGCTAAAAATTTAGGTTTTTTCGGTTTTCGGTTTCGGTTTAAAGCCCTGCCACCAACTGAACCAAATCATAAATAACTTTGTTGTCTGGCTGTTGATGGTGGTGGCTTGCAGCTTGTCAGTAGGTACAATATTGTACCTATGGCGAGCTTTCAAGCTCTGAATCTTCAATCTGCTAACTTAGAAATCCTCATCTGACCATAAATCACAAGATTGCAGTGATTGTAGCTTAGTGGCTCTAGACTGGAGACTCATGCACCGTGTCCCGTGCCGCAGACGAGATCCGCACCGGCACGTACCGGCACCTATTTCATCCGGAGCAGCTCATCACCGGCAAGGAGGATGCAGCTAGCAACTTTGCGCGAGGCTACTGCAGCATCGGACGCGAGCTCATCGACCTCACGCTGGACCGCATCCGAAAGGTCGCCGACGAGTGCCGTTTACTGCAAGGCTTCCTCCTGTTCCGGGCGTTCGGTGGAGGAACGGGCTCCGGCTTTACCACCTTGCTGCTGGAACGACTCTGTCAAGACTACGGCAAAAAAAGCAAACTGGGGTTTGCCATCTATCCAGCGCCCCAAGTAATTTAATTCCATACGTTGCCTTCGCTATAAAAAAATGTTAATAAGGATTTTTAAAAATCTTGATTAATGAATCACCTGTTTCCGGCAAGGTGTCGCCTATCATCGTCGAGCCGTACAATGCCATCCTGACGACGCACGGAACGCTTGAATATGAGGACTGCGCGTTTATGGTCGATAACGAAGCCATCTACGACATCTGCGGCCGGAACTTAGATGTGCAGAGGCCAACATACACCAACTTGAATCGACTTATAGCTCAGGTAATCCAAATATTATGTATTGACAAAGTTATGTAGAAGAAAAGTATGTATTTTTATCAAGAGATATTCTGCAATATTTTGTAAAGCCATCAATGAATGATAGTAATGTAAGCGCAGTAATCGCCCCTCATTGCAGGTGGTCTCTTCGGTGACGGCTTCGCTTCGCTTCGAGGGAGCCGTCAACGTAGATCTGATCGAGTTCCAGACGAACCTTGTGCCGTACCCGCGCATCCACTTTCCGCTGATCACGTACGCGCCCATCGTGCCTGCGTCCAAGGCGTACCACGAGCAGCTCTCGGTCGCTCAGCTCACCAACTCGTGCTTCGAGCCGGCCAACCAGATGGTCAAGTGCGACCCACGGCAGGGCAAGTACATGTCTTGCTGCCTGCTCTATCGAGGGGATGTAGTGCCTACCGACGTGAACAACGCCGTTGCCAGCATCAAGAGCAAACGGTCCATTCAGTTTGTTGACTGGTGTCCTACGGGCTTCAAGGTGAGACAAGAGTTTTAAACTTGGCTAATACACTTACAAGAAGTTGGGAAAAATCTTGGACTTGGCATTCAAACCCCAGTTTGGAAAAATATTTTACTTAATGTTTTCTAGTTTTTGCTTTCCAACAGTCAACGTATGTTTTCTGTGTTGATGATTTATTTTTCAATGTCAATCAAGTGCTATAACAATTCCAAGTGCACAATTTACAATTGCCTATATTATATAGGTAGGTACTGCCTTAGAGGAAGTATTACTTCCTCTAAGGCAGTATTCCTCTAAGAGGAAGTATTACTTCCTCTAAGGTAGTATTCCTCTAAGAGGAAGTATTACTTCCTCTAAGGTACTGCCTAAAAACATGTATTAAATTTTAATCAGGAAGATATTATATACAAAACCATTACAAGACTTTTTAATTTTCGAAAGAATTCACTTTCTCCATTCAACATTTTCAAAACTTAAATACCAAAGAAACACTCCATTGTCACTATAGTTACAGAAACTTAGGCTCATGGGCAAGCAGCATTGCATCACAGCGTGAAAACAAATCGATGCTGTACTAAATTGGCGGTCGCAGATCGGCATCAACTACCAGCCACCGACGGCAGTACCCGGAGGCGACTTGGCGCGAGTCAACCGCGCCGTCTGCATGCTGTCCAACACGTCGGCCATTAACACCGCGTGGATGCGGCTCGACCGCAAGTTCGACCTCATGTACTCCAAGCGTGCGTTTGTGCACCACTTTGTGGGCGAAGGGCTGGAGGAGGGCGAGCTCACCGACGCCCGCATGGACATGGCGGCCCTCGAGATGGACTACCGAGAGGTGGAGAGCGATTCGCAGTGATGTGTGCCCCGACGTGCTCTAACAATGACTTTCAAGCCGCTGACTCACATGGATTTAATTGTGTTGTTTGATGTGAATGTTTTTTTTAATGAAGATGACGCTAGTATCGTGCATGGCTGCAAGTGGTGTACAAGTAGATGTTTTAGATGTTTATGAACTGGTATTTGAAACAAAAAAGACTACTAAGGAGGCATCTTCAAGATTTAAATCATAAATTCAAACACTGGGGATTACCTGGTGATCACCATAGGTCTGACCCTGAACTGTTCTCAAATATAAAGTCTAGAATATAAAGAACTGTAGGAAGAACAGCATGCCTGCCCTGAATTACGTGCCCAACTGCTAGTAGGGCCCTCTGCCCAATTTGAGCATGGTATGTTTTACTGGTAATTCCTAGTCCTTCCAGTCTATCTGATTCCTATCCTCTTAGAGATAATGTGTGGCTTGCTTGAAGTTAATACAAGTACCACTCGGTACGTCAGGGTTTGGCGGATCGCACGCTAATGTTGCTCTCCTTGCGCTCGTGCCATCATGGCTACCTTCTGCGCCCGCTGAACGACATCTGGGCACCGTTTCTTGCGCACCAAACGACAGTCCTGGAAGAATCCCTCGTTGCGAGGGAAACCGTGGCTGTCGTCGCTGAACGTCACCAGTCCTGGAAGCCCCAAACATGTTCTTAAGACTAATATTCCTATGACCTATGTTCTCCTTTGTTTCAAAATATTTTCTTTAACAGAGAAGAAAATCATTTGCAATCAAAAGTCAAGTGATTGATAAGAAACGCTAGGCCACTGCTCAGAAGTATTTCTGTTTTCTTAAAATTCTACTTTTCATTTGTTAATATCTTTATTATATATACGGTATACCCATGACACTCTGGAGAAGTTGTTCACAAAAGTACATAGCATGCACTAGGTATATCAAGTGTGGAATACGTTGATTTTGCAAAGCTACCACATCGTTTTATTTTGCTTACCAAGGCCCCAGATGCGTCCGCCGCGAAATTCTCCCTCGAACTTCATGCCATCGGCTCGCCAAAACACGCCGTGTCCGTGGAACCAGCCCTGCATGAACTCGCCCTCATACCTGCAGCACAAAAAGCCGTTGCCACTGCATTGGAACATACCTAATCAAGAAACCAAACCAGCACATAATATTCATTAAATCCATAAACATGTGCATATTGTTGTCTTTTGGCAAATTCAATCATGCTTCAGGGCCGTAGAGTGAGAGCACTCAACGAGAGCGACACAACATTTTTACAATAAATAAACAATTGTTTTGTTGTTAAATTCACACTAATGTGCGTGTTAGTTGAAAGTATTCAACATATGAGATTGCTCAGTTGCAACCAAATGGAATTGTCAAATAACATTCTCTCAAGGCTAAAAAGGAATTTTATAAAATGGTAGTGATAAAGACCAAGGATATAAAGTCCGCCGGGGCCTGGAGAGACATACTTGGCACCGTCGGGGAACGCCATGAGACCGAGTCCTGCGCAGAGACCGTTCTGGAAGCCGCCGATGTAGCGGGTTCCGTCTGGGAGGCCGAGGTGACCGGCTCCGTGTTTCTGTCCGCGGGCATTCCAGTCCCCCACGTACCGGGACCCGTCCTCGTAGCGGTACGATCCCGTGCGCGCAACGTTAGCGCTCGCTGGGCAGGAACAAAACAATCACTCACACGGAGCAGTTAGTGTACAGATTATTTCTAAAACCATGCTCAGTAAATACTACCAACTACCGCTGGTGCAGTCGCACCAGGGCCCAGCTGAGCATTTCCCAGTCAGGGGGCCCAGGAGAATTGGCTCGAGGCCGTGAAAGGGTGCATCGCAGGGCCGCGATCGTAGACGTCATTGGTTAATCACCGAATTTGGACACAATATTTGACTACAGAGGCCCCAGAAACCGAAAAATTTTCGCCTGCGGCGCCAAAGAAATGGCAACAGATCCGTGGATTTCAACGCTTATTATTTAAAAATTTCCGAATTCACACCCCCTCCCCCAATCCCAACCCACCACCTCACTCCCCTGAAAATCGCACCGAAAAACGTATATTCTTGGAATGAGGTAACACTTCTTCAACAACGCCTATTTATGCACTTAACATTTTGCGGGCCTAAATTTTGTACAGCACCCCGGGCTTTTTCAAGCTAGTCCGCCCCTGCCTGTTTCACATAAATAAACTAGGTGTTTTGAAGTATTGAAATGGTTTAAACGTATTGTGAGTTAGCACTAAGTAACACTAATTCCAAAAATACTAGAAATCACGACTTACTTTCTTCCATTGATGTGAAGTTTTTTCTGCTAGATCTCAGTGGCCACGTACCTACTACTACCGGCAAAGACCACACAGCATTTGCAGGACTTCACTGCCCTTGCTCAGAACATAAGTTAATAAAACCTTACATTATTATTGATCCTCCTTATGGGGCTTCAATAAGCGGGCTTCAATAAATACCAGCCAATCCTTGATCCCAAATATGCAAGCATATCCAGTTTGTACACCCACACCAAACAGAGCAATATTGATTCAGCGCCATACTAAACAGTAATAACAGCAACAAAGAGGAAGTCTCAAGTAATTGGGATCTGGTACATTCCCATCCGTGTATTTTTCAAACATAATAGGCAATAGTATTACAACTAAAGCTTCATTTACAGCGTTGCAATGCGAATGCGTCGCAAACACATCCCATGTCGGTCGTTGCGAAGCGACGCGGTCGCAAAGCTGTGTGACAACAACACGATCGGCCTTCTGATTGGCTGTTTCTTGCGAACTCGTCTGCAACGCAGTCGCATTGCATCGCTGCAGACGCAGCTTAATTACACGAAGGTAACTGTGCACTACGTACATTAGCATAGTGTACCTTAGTTTACAACCAACTTGACTAAACATGACTCTACATCCTCCAAGAAACCATTAAAAGATAGAAAAATAAATCTGGAAATATCACGAGAAATTTAACACAAATAAAAATGCATTTTATTAATATCAGGTAGAATATGTTCGAGCGAAGCTGATGTAAAGGACTCTTATCTTGATACAAGTCGTGCTCAGTTGAAAGAGTTTGGCTACCAATAGCCATTTTTTTCTTAGGGAATGCACTTAAATTACATCACTCTTGAGGGGGAGGGGGTAAGGGTGGGAGGTGATTTCCAATGCATGACAGTTTGAAAAATAGCTAGAGGGGGTGGGGTTAGGAATAAATCGACGCTAAAGAAATGTGATTAATGATTAAACAGCCAGAAATCACAATGCCGTAGATGTTGTCAACTACGGCTAGCTCCAGCTGACACAAAAAGACTGTTGGCCGACTCAAATAATTTTAAAATATTTGTTTACTTCCTCCATGGGTTAATAAAAAAGGAAAAATCTTTCACCTGAGCAAAACTTTTTCAAAATGAGGTGGAGGGGGGGGGGGGGGGGGGGTTTAAAAAATCGTTTACTGGTTGAAAATCCAAAATGAAAATCCAAAATGTTAATCCTGGCCAGCTTGCAGCTGAAGTGCCTGGAAGCTTCAGTTTTGGAACTCTAGCTAAAAACTAGGCTGTCTACAATTTGACTTCAATGGTCAGTGTATAAGCAGTAGGCACACTGGGCACAAATAAACTCAAAATTGATTATTGTAGGTTAGGTACTGTCCAATATATGTGAGCCAAACAAACAGTACCATCAGCAGTTAGCCAAGGCATGCAAGTGAAAGAACAAAACTACCTTGAAATTATTAAAAAAACCTAAATGAAATGGGCAGAGGTAAGTACCTAGCAAATTATCTCCTATTGCAGTCTTCTGTATGACCAAGTTGCATATTAGGTATGTTTGCAGCAAATGAGAATCTGAAGCAAGTAGCAACCACATAAAGTTGCCACTGGAGATACTGCTTGCTCTTTATCTGTACCACTTGCCAGTGGATTTTCCACAACAAATGTTTTTGCTGGCAATGTTCTTGATTGCCCCTCCCAGTTTCCAGGATTCCAAAATCGGCTCAATGCATGGTTTGCTGCGTGATAGGTTTAATAACAGTGCCGAAAATCAAAGTAAATTTACTGATATTTAATAAAACATTATTTAGCTCACTAACGGAAGTTACTATTTCGGTTGTGGGTCCCTTGCTTGGATTGGAGTAACTATACAAGGGTCCTTGACTCAGCCAAGGGCTAGAGGTTCCCCCAATTCCCTCCATTTGGGGTTAAGCAGAGGGTTCCCTAATCAGCCGAGGGTTCCCCTGGAGCACCGACAAGGAACCAGCGAGTTCGAGCCTGCACCGCTGCGCGACGAACGAGTCGTTTGCGGTCGTCAACGCTCTCAGCCAGCCCGCGAACGATCTGCGCAAACGGACACATGAGTACCTATCGCAGGGAAACAAGTGCGAAAAAGCATTGCACCAAGGGCCACTCACTTCAGGCTTGTAGGGAAGCAGCACGATCGTTGGGTACTTCGTAAAGTGGTATAGACACTCTAATGATGCTATTCTTACTTTCTGCAAAGAAAAAAATATAAATGTTATTGATCTGTAAGGATCTTCTTGGTGCCTTGAGCTCGGCAACCAGCTCGGCAACACTCGTGCTCACCATGGCTAGGTGCGACTGCCCTAGTTTCAGGCAACGCGGCACCAGCGTTGATAGGTGGTCTGCCAGCAGCGGCTGGGCCGATTCCGCCAGCGCGGCCAGCGTGTCTAGCGTAGCGTGTACGAGGCCTTGCTCTTCCGCCAGCAGGCACTCCACCAGCAGCGATACCGTCTGCAACAACACTTTCGTCTCGGAACGGAACACTCGGGATCGGACTATGGGAAAATCTACACAATTAAAAAGCGTTTTTCTGACTGATTTCGGTGAGAAGTCGTGAACATGCCGCAAAAATTCAACTTCGACCCTCTCGCTCTTTTGCTTTGTCTTTGAGTCTTTTAAGTTGCAGTGTGTGGCACTTGCTACATTGTACAAAATAATAACAAAATATTTTTAAAATTCAGTATTGTGATGTGACACATATTAACGTTTTTTAGGGTGATGATTCTGGAACTACTCTGGCCGTCTGATTATTCACCACAATAAAACTGAAATATACCTGCGCGATGTCCACGACAAGTATGTTGTGCGGAGTGTTGCGGAGCACGTGCGCCAACACGGCATGGTAGTTGGGCTTGACAGTGTCGCTTGCGGCGCGAGCCCGCGGCGCAAGCCCCAGGGCCTTTGTGAAAACACGCTGCTTGTACAACGGCCTGCAAACAAAAGGACTACACGGTTAGGGCAGAATAATATGCACAAAAATACATTTTATTTATGCAGACAAGAATGTTTTAGATTTGAGTGGTGGAAAAGTTTGTTTTGAAGGTGAATTGCTGTTGATGTGATTGTTTCAATGTTCCTTCTCAACAGCAGCAAAATAATTATTTGGCTTCTAGGGTAATACCCCCCCCCCCCCCCCATGCTCTCCAGAGACAAGTTGGTGTAGGATCAGGAAGAATAGAAGAGGATTTAAGAAACACAAACGCCCACCCCTTCCCAGCTTTTATAATTTTTGACTAGAAAAGTACTGTCCTTACTTGTGATCCATCCCATTATTTCCCAGCTTCAATGGAATGGGATTTGGAGTAAAATTACACTACGTTCCGGAAGCACGATCTAGAGTTGTGGTGGCGTATATCGGCCCAGCTGAACCAGCCCGATTGGCAGAGGCCAAATTGGGTAGAGGAACATGGAGCTGTTTTGCAAATCTGAGACCAGAGCAGCAGGCTGCAAATAACGTTGCTTCGATTAACAACCGAGGTCATGCTGTATTGGCGCCAGGGGGTGATAATGAGTAACAGCTTGAGTTTAGACAATTCCTTTCTTCCGTTCGGCTGATAATGGTTATCCCGGATATTTAAAGAGAAATGTTTTTTGATTCCAGTATTATAAAGTGAAGTGAAAAGAATGACCAAGTTGGATGAACAAGCCAATGTAATTATCCACAGGCTAACAAGTGATAGCAAAAATACACTGATAATATATTAATTATTGTATTACCAAACTTTAAAAAAAGACAATTGACAATAATACCTACCTAGTTTTGTTATCATAGAGCTGACTAAATTAGTTTCAATATCAGCCAGTGCCTGGCCCAGTAAATCACATGCTACTACAAAGTAGGAATTCAAAGCAGTTTTATTTGTGATATACTAAAAAAAAAGGTGAAAGATGGCGACACAAATTATTTTCAAAGTGAAAATTGCATACGAGATTCAAGTTCATGAAGTAATCTCCTGCTATGAGTTAATTATTAGCTTTATAAAATATGTCGGCACATTACAAGCACTCTAAAACTTCAGTGAAAGTGAGGCAAAGTTGGCGATGCCACCCTTTTTTCGGCGCCTGCCAGTGCTCATTGCAATTGTGACATCGTTCACACAACCAGCCTATGGGCTTTTCATCGTTATTTTTTTTGTATTCGGAGGGTCTCATAGGCACCAATCCGGACCTGCAAACCGATACAGAACTGCCAGATACAGCACCGTTACCGAAGCTTATTGCCATCACCAAATCGATCCAGAAACTGGCAGGGCAAAAACCCAGCAAGACGATACTTCGAGACCTAGACATGCTAGATTGACAAGCTCCCACCAAGCCAGCTCCCAGTGAACCGGAATGAACAAAACGTGACTCTCTGATTTTCAATGAGACGGCTCGCATTTTCTCGCAGCTCTCAGAAGCAAAGGATGCCAGGAGCGACTGCAAGGTAAATAAACTTCCTATCATGCTAGATTAATTCACAAATTTAGATGAAAAAGGAATGTCCATAATGAATTTTTATGTAATTTATTTCAAGTCTACATCCAAAAAACATTCCCACAAAAACGCAGCAACATCCAAAACACTCTACACCCTTGGCTGGCTTATAGGGGAATACATGATTCCTGGGGATAATTTTGATATCAGCACTGTGTTGACATTTGAAACTGAGAACGTCCAAAAATAACCCAGATTTTCATTGAAAGGACCAGTTACCTCTTAGATTTAACTTTTTTCATCGATTTGGATGATTTATTAATGGCCTTTGGACTAAAAAGAAAACTTCTTGTGTCCACGGCCATCCGTACAGAAGTTTCCAAAGTCCGCGATTATCAGTTTAGGTGCTTAGAAAACAAACTTCCGTAAGAAATTACCAATATCACTTTTTCAACCCCTTGCATCTCGACAAACCTCATGGCTAGGTTTTGTTTGCGTTGTTCGTCAGCTTTGAGAATGTGCTCTGGGCGATTGGTGTGCTCAAGGGTTATTGTGGTCAGTTGTCAAAGCGTGATGGCAACAAGGAGAAAAAGGCGGAAAAGCAAAGCGGCAAAACGAAGTATTCACTATTTTCTATTGGTGCATCACAATGATTGGCAACTGTAGGAAAGATTTTGGTCTTAGATGAAGTAATGCTTACTCTTTGGTGAATGCTTAATTTGTACGTTGCTATTTAAGTAAACAAAACTGTTTCTCTTATCTTTGTCTTCTTATTTTCCATTAGTTTCACAGCCCTTCTATCAGTGGTTTTACTTTTATTGCTCAATTAATAGTATCAATGAGCACTGATTGATGGTTTGCATTGATTGGGTACATAGTTTAGGTAGTGCCTACCTATTTGTTACTCAATATAGCAAATGCAAATAGCAAGCTGCAGGATGCAGCTTAAGTTGTTAATGAACATTCAAATCTAATTATTCAAATCATTCATCTGTTTCATCAAGTCAAACGTCAGCAGCTGGATGTTTTGATTTTTGAATGAATAGGAAACTATGGTGAGCATTTGGTTTTCTCCCTTTTCACTCTTCCATTAAAGAAAACTGTGAGAGGTAACAACATAGATAACAAAATATCATTATGTATTCATCAAAGCTTATGGTTGAAATAAATTGTGCTTGTTTTCTGTGAAAAATTGTGAGTAAAATTGACCTTAATGCAAGCCTTATTATCATTTGGAATTCCACTTTTTTAAAATTCCTTTGTCAAGGTCGAATCAAGGGCATTTGAGCACCACAAAACTGGAGAATGCAAGTAGTTAGTTTTGTAAATAAATAGTAACATGAAAGGAAAAATAATTATTTTGAATATAACCAAATTCAAATTTGAGAGAAATAATACTGGAGATAAATAACTATCAGCGCTTTGGCAATAAGCCAGCAGTGTCAACAAACTCCAGACAGAATGGCAAAGTGATTGAGAGCCTATGTTGACATAGGTCCATTTTAGGACCACAAGTCAAATTCTTACCAGAGCAAACCTGCCTAATAGTACACCAAACCTTGCTAGCAAGTGTCACTCGCTAAATGTCCCTGAATAAAGACAAACACAGCAGTCAAAATGCCATTAAAAACCACGCATCCCACCAAAGTGACGGCACTAACCTAACATTGCAGTGGCTGGCAGTGTCCAGGAAGTCCCCTCCATCAGCGAGCAGCACTGCGAAGGCGGCCGCCGCCTCGATGCCTTGGTCTGCGCTGTCCAAGAGCGCCGTCAACGCCGCAAAGCTCTCGGCCGCGCGGGGGTGGCCGCGAAGGAGCAGCGCTTTGGTGAGCCATCCTGTCACAACCGGCCGAGAACGACACTCTGCAACGTTAGATCGGTTCCGAGCAAGGATTTAGAATTAGGTACTGGTAAGCGATTTAAAAAATGTAATGGTCCAGAAAATACATATATACTATTGGGAGCCGCAACGCCTAAGAGATGGCAGCACCGGCGCCCGAGTTTCGGTGTCGAAACTTGAACTCGACTGATTTGTTTCCAATATTTTCCCAATCTGTGACTGTGACACTGACAGCCGGCCATGATCAACACCGAAACTGCAGTTCCTTGTTTTTCCGCTAGGGGCGTCTAAAGGGCTGCGGGTCCCAATACTAACCCTTTCTATCTGTGCTATACGATAGATAATGTTGACAAGTATTAGTAATGTGTTCAATAATTGCTACCTTTAGGGTTAAATAATAAATATCCATTGTCCGTTGATTTCATAGTAAATTTAAGCAGAAACTAAAGTAACTTCCACGTTAACTTGATAGATTGGCAATAATAGGCTCATCCAATTAATTTCCCAAGCACCCAAAATGTTAAAAGAATGGTATTCTAGGGCAATCAATAGAGATTGAGGTTAACTGATTGTAGATATTATATTCCGTGAATGATAACACTCGGCACATTGCTTGATCAAGAATTAGACCCCTTATCTTCGATAATTTTACTTGGTTGCCGACTACTGTAGCTTTCAATTATCAGATTGATGCTTGGAAATAGATAACATCCAATATATGGATGGGCAAATAGCTTTCAAGTATTTGATGCCAGGACATACCGAAAAGGGTAGTTTATACTAAAATTACTAGGCATAAGAATAATCAGAAATATTTTTAAAAGTCAAAAGATTAACATTTCCAAATTCAACTAAGAATTACCGAAGCAGGAGTTGATGAGCGCCTCCAGCTGCTCCGAGGACGTTGCCTTGTTGACGACTAGCGCCACAAGCCGCGCGGCGGTGTCCCGTGTGACGTCGTCAGCGCTATCTGTGATAAGCGTGACTAGTCGCGGGCCGAGCGCTAACAGTGCCGAAAGCGGAACTTCTTTTCTCAAAGCGCCAACGATGGCTTCTAACAGCAGCAGCTGGAAAAGAACAAGGTCTGTTAAAATATCTCACAAAGGCAAGGACAGGCAAGGTCCAATGTGAGAATTCAATTGTGTTTGCCTATTTATATTTAACATAAAGGAAAGAAAGAAATACATATGTGTGATTTTTGTAACAACGAGCCATCCTACTCTTTAGATCTGAAATTTTCTGTAAAACTGTGGGGTTGACAGGACAAAAATATTTTTTATGTGAAAAAGTAAAAACCATCAAAATATTTTCTGTTTTCTATGTTTCACAGACTGAAGGCTAAATGTGATAGTAGAAACTAAGTAATGCCAGTTAAAATTTTATAGTTAATTTGTTTTTTAAATGATAGTAAAAACGTGGGAAAGTAAGAAAGAAAGTACAAATATAAAGGTAGCACATTCCTCAATTAAATTAGCAAAAAAAAGCAGCAAAGGTTACTTCACTCTCTTTCAGCAATCGGTACTTACGCATCGAGTTTGTAGAGGAGGAGCGCTCACTGACAGCGGCTGGAACGAGTTCGGCCCGTGTTCAGCGAACTGCGGAAGCAGCTCCGAAAGAACGGCGCTTTGCACGCTGGAACAGTCACACACCGTCGGTAAATGCACTAGGGCACACTATGCTGGCCACAACTGGCACAGTATACCCTATACCATTTCATCTCCCACCCCTTATGGGAGAGGAGCTTTAAAGATTAAATAACATAGCGATTGGACTTGACGCTGTTCGAGCTGCAAGCTTAAAAACTTACTACTCTAGCCTTGTGGCTGTTCTCATTTTTTATGTGTTTGGCTCTACTCCAGTGTCTAGTAGAAGGGAGTTTGTTTGTTTGCAAAACCCTCCTATTCGTGAGCTAAAACTTGTAAGGTTCCTGCCTATGTAAGGGTGGAAACTTATTAATATAAACAGAAACAATATGGCTATGCTGCAAATGAATAATATTTATGTGCAACTGACGGAGTCGAAGGTCCGAACAGTGCCAACGCCCGGAGGCAACAGCTAACTCGCTGGCGACGCAGGCGGCGGGCAGGTAGCTACCCTCTGTTAGGGTAGGTGTTTTGTAGGGGTGTGCGAATATTAGAAATGGACTAATTATTCGACGAATTACTATTGAATTATTTGTATTCAAATTTCGAAAAGTGATTTTAAAACTATTCTAATTCGTAAATTAAATCGAAATTTAATTATTCAAAAAATGAATAGTTAAAAAAATTCAAATAGTTTGAATATTTGGCACCACTGGTAAGCACTTTGCTGCAAATATTTGCATTTAAAGGTATATTATTCGAACTTTTGGCGAATTATTCGAGCCAAACGAATTATTCGATTCGCTTCGATATTCGACTTTTTCAAAATTTTTTTATTTGATATTTGATTTGATTTCGAATTACGATTTTTAAACTATTCGATATTCGATTCGAATTAAGAAAACCATTATTCGCACACCCCTAGTGTCTTTATAACTGGTCACAGGAAGCGAAACAATACCAAAGTTAAGTACAGTCTCGTGGAGAGCCGAGTCCACCGTGCAATGAACCGTCGCAAACACAGGGTAGTTGAAGGACCATACCCGTGGGGCTGTGTGCGTAGCACGCGGTAGAGCAGTTGCGAGGTGTCGTTGAGCAGTGCAAGGTCGGTGAATACAGCGGGCGTCGAGTCGGATCGCACGCCGCGAACCCACCACGCGGTCAGCTTGCGCACGCAGCCGCACTCCGCGAACAACGTCGACTGGACGAGCGGGGTCTCGGACAAGGCCAGCTCCCTGCGCGGATGAGGAGGTTGAGTTTGCACGTGATGTTCCAGTAGGCACAATGAATGTATTTTGATTGTTAGATTTTCCTTTATTAGGCTTAAAGAAAATGATTTAATATCCATGAATCACATGAGGGATTGTCAGGATGAGTACACACACAGAAATAATATTATGTAAAAATGACAATAAAAATTATGGTAGGTATTAGGTAATTTAATTCCTTAATTATTTCTGATTTGACCAGAGAGCAACCTTTATAGCAAAAGTTCATACTCTAGCTCTATTGTAAAAAGGCAAGATGCTGACACCAAACTATTGTAAATATTTCCATCGCAGCAATACAAATATAAAATTTTCAGTGAATTATGTAATTCTTCTCGTTACCCAATAGAAAACCAGATTACCTAATATTCAAACCTTTTTGCATCTTATCCAAGGACAGATTCTAACTTTGTAGACATTTAGATTTCAATACATCCTTGTAAGTTGTGTATTTTACCGCCAAGCCGAAATCCCGACCGCCCTTTCCCGCCTAGCGCCACCTACCCTAGCGCCTGCACCCCGACGCGGCACTGTCCCGCGGTAGCGGCCTCTACGACGAGGTCCACGACGTCGGCAGCGGCGTCGGCGGTGAGACCGGGCAGCGCCGCCACGGCGCACCGCAGCTGCACGCGGCGCCGCAGCGTCAACTCCGACGGCGACGGCAAGCCGCGGACTGGCAGCCGCGAACGGACCAGCGCGGACATCTCTGAAGGATGTAGGGCGCCTGCGGACGCAGCGCAGGCGCACAGTTCCTGTCTGGAACCGATCGTTTGCTGAGCGACACTCAATATTCGTTTTTCTTGGGAGTCAAATCCCAGGTTGAAAATGGTCATTTTTAAACCAAGGGCTGTAGGTAGTAGGTGCAAGTAACTGTAGGTTATCAAAGCTCAGTATCTAAATATAAAATAATTTTTGGTTGATTTGTGGCATAGGAAGACACAATAGAATAAGGCATAGGAGATATAGGACACCAAATTTGAAATTATTTTTCATTAAGCAACCATAGAAGTAGCATATTATATTATATACATAGTACTATAAATTAGCTCAGTCATACTCATAACTTCAAATCATAAGTAATGAGTAACAAGGCATCTAGGAAAACATGGAATTTGAGGAATGTTGAAGGAAAATAATCTTCAAACATCTTTGATTATCTTGAACATAAATATTGTAAAGATTAGGTAATAATTAATAAACATTCAGGTTTGAAAGGAGGACTTTGAACAATGTGGACCAAAGATACCAATCTGGACATCTGAATGTAATTTTGCCAGAGGAGGGCATTGGGAGTGAGTGGGCTTGCACCGAAGGCCCAGCAGCCGATCGGGGCGTACGTACCTGGCGTTGGCGGCGTCCTCGTCGTGTGCGCGGTCGGCCAGCGAGGAGTACAGCGTCTCGCGCTGCTCGTCCGCCAGGAACGGCAGCAGCGCAGACAAGCCGCGGAAACTCTCGGCACGCAGCTCAGAATGGGAAGCGCCCTCCGAACGACTGCACGCCGCACAAACACGCAATTCAGTGAGGCTACTGATATTGGTCTAAGAAAATTGTGATAATACGGAATTTTCCTAGTATCCTAGAATATGCAAGTGAGGCATTTTACCCAAAAAAACGCTAAAATCATTTGCCCGGAATGGTTGTGGGAAAACATTAAAAAACACAACCACTTACGCAATTTTCGGAAATGAGTTTCAGATCATGAGTTTTCAAAACAATTTAAAAACAAATTGTTTTGAAATAGCAGCAGTTGTTTTTTTTGCTCATTTAATGGCACCACAAAGTTAAAGTTATTCTGTGACACATGTCTCGTGAAAGTAATAATATTGAAAACTCTATGCAAATAACCAAACATTGTGCAACAATAAACAAAAACCATATTCAAATGACCTCCATATCAAATTTAGCAAGAAAACAGGCCGACTAGTAGAAAACAGAGGTCACAACCGGGACCACACCGCCGACTGCGGCAGGTTTCCATCACTCACCCGCAAGTGAGATAGAGTTCCATGGCAGCTGCGAAGTCGGGGGGCGCGGCGTGGAAGCCCGCGCAGACCGAAAGCAGACCCGTGACGCTGCGCAGGATCTGTGTCTTGGGCTGCGGTCGGACTTCCGTCCCGCACTGAGAAAGCAGCATCGGCAGCACCTAGCAACATTGACACAGATTTTTAACGGTGCCCAGTGCTCTGCTCGGCGTTTATGGGTACAAATGTATTCATCAATGTATCCCTCAGTGCAAAGAGTTATTATGGATCTTAGAAAACTACACAAACAATTTTGAAACTGATGGAAGTCTTTCAAATAAAACTGCCCAGGTTTAGATAAGTAAATTGACCAAACTCCAACCAACGAACAGGAACAAGTTCATGTCTGTTGCAATGGCAGTTACAAGATTATTAGTGCATCTTGAATAACTTGAGCTGATGTGCTGCAAAATCTGCAATAGGAGTTGGTACGTCTGATATGCCATTCTCAATGACTACAAAGTGAACAAAATGAAGCTGCAAACATGACGGCGTATCCACGTGAAAGCAGCGTGGAACGTGCACTCACCCGCGCGGACATGCAGACACAGGCGACGGGGGAGGCGGATGCGGTGGCCGTAACGAGGCAGATCGCAGGCGGGAACAGGCTGAGGTCCACCTGGCGCAGCCCGTCACGCCCGGCTGGAACAAACAAACCGTTAGCTAGCAAGCTCTCATCGATCAACATTAGGATGTCCATTAGGAATTAGGATGTTCATCGATAAACTTTAGGATCGGATGTTCAAACGATTTGATAATCGTTACCTATGCCTTTTTGAAACAATTATTGATAAATGATCATGGTTTCAGCAAGGATTTAATCCAGCAGCAAAGGAAGTGCATTTTCACTGGTTTTTAATTTTGAATCCGGGACGGAATCTGGTTTCACATCTTTCCGCTAGGATCGCTGACATGTACAAAATGGCGGTCGCCGTGCCACCTAGGTGAGAAAAATTAAGCTAAAGGACAAAATAGCAGATTTTTTAGCATGGTGTCTTAAAACATTTAATTATCTTTTTTATCTTTAACCATTTTCAATCTTCAAACGATAATTTCGATACAATAAGGAGAATTTGCAAATGACTATCAACACCGATTTCATCATCGTTGAACATCACTAGTATACATACATTTAAGAAAACCACCTCAATGATGCATTACCTAGAAGGGTGCCCATCGTTTCCTTGTTTTTTAATTGAAAACACAAATCATAAATGTATGAGATTTCTGGGAATCTGTCGAGATGTGGCAGTCAAAGAAAAGTGAATTTTTGTGCAAAGGGATCTACGATTCTATTTCCGCTAACCTTACAGACATGCAAGGAAAATTATCGTGCAAAATTTAAGGGAAGAAGCATAGACTGAGCCATGACAGTTACATTTCTTGCTAGATGTCTCCTAAAGTCATATTGATGGTTTTATACGTAGCGGCTAATGAAACCAGCGGCTGGTAAGTATTTACCCGCCACAATGTCGTCTAGCAGGGAATCTAGCTGTTGCGTCGAGTCCACGGAGAGCTTAGCGACGAGCGCTCGAAGCGCTGACAGTGCCAGCGCCCGCAGCTCGGCGTCGGCGCCAGGCAGCGCCTCCAGCTTCAGCGCCCGCCACGCGTCCAGCACGTGAGTGGATAGCGCCGACGCTGGGAACGTCTCGAACGCTGCCCGCTGGCATCGGGCAAATGTGGAAACACTCGGTTATTGTAATTGTAATTTATTTTATTTGGATGGCTTTGAAAGCCAATTAAACAACAATGTTACATTTGCATATACAATCTAGTAAAAATATAATTTATAATACTGTCATAATTTATAAAAATTCATTGAAGTATACCTACTACCTAAATAAAACTACAGTTGGCACGTGTGAATTACTTCAATACATTTTTTTAAATTTGAATACTTGCAGGAAGCCTTTCAAACATTACAGCACCCTGATTAAACACTGATCTTAGCCATCTTTCTCCGTAATAATGTCTCCTTACAACTTAATTAGTTTTGGCACTTTTTGTATTGTATTGTATAGCATTGTATTGTATCAGTATGTATAACAATTAAAAATCTTAAGTTTATCTGTTAAATATATGAAATAAACTGGCATTTGTCCCTTCCTAACTTTAATTATAAAGACCAAAACTAAAACCTTAATCTGGTTAGTAACATTCATCCATTTAAGTCTTGACAGCATCTCCTCAATAGGGGGTTCCCTTTTACATCTTAATATGCATCTCATAGCTTTATTTTGTAGTCGCTGTAGTTTATTAATATCATTTTTAAACATTTGGAAAAGTACTGTAGCTCCATACTCAAAATTGGGTCTTAATTGCATTCTTGTCCACATTGATAATTAACCTCATTTTCTTCTTAGATAACCAATTTCTAATTCTTTCCCAATTTTTTTGCATCTGTGTTCAATGTGACTTTTAAAAGTAAAGGTAAGCCAGAGAAGGGGCAGTAAGAACAATTGTCTTGGCAGATGGGATCCTTCAAACCACACAATCAAACCTGAAAATGGTTGTTAGCACATTTGTTTTTGAGGTGGATTGAAAATATTCTGAGTGGAACAGTCCGAATGACATTTGACATGGTGGGTAGGTGGTAGATAATTTTTCTCATAACATTCCTGATTCAGTGCTGATATTCATAAAATGCTTGTGATCAGCTTTCATAAGAGTAAGATGGTAGTTGTGTAATTTTACTAAATCACAGGTAATGACAAGTTTTTCTTTCATCACAGTTCAGAACATTTTAATGGCAATTGATAAGGCCGCAGAGAAATTCTGTGGCAATCTCTCATTGTAACCAAATATGCTTCTGGAGGAGAAAATTGTAATGAACCACGGTACACTCACCAGAGCGTGCAGGGAGTCTGTCTTAGCGAGACGCAAACTCGAGTCCAGCTTCTCGAAGAGCAGCGGCAGACAGAATTCAGCGAATCCCGGCACGGCAGTCAGCGCAGAAACCAACGCGGTGGCAAGATCGTCACGAGTGACCGTGTCAGGGTCGGCAGAGGCCTGGAGACAACAATCGCTCAGCCACGCTACCTACGGCCGCCAAGATCGGCTAAGAAACGGATGCACGAATAGCGTGGGCTTGCTGAGGTACACCACTTGATGCCACAATCGTAAGTTGGAATTTCATTACTTTCTTATAAAAATGTAAAATTAACGGCTTGTGGGATCTCACTGTTAAACTTCAAACGATTATTTTGACTTGCATTAAAATCATGAAATTGAAGGTAAGCAGAAGATTATTTGGATTTTAAGCAATTATGTACACTAGGGTATTTGGATTGGCCAACATTCCCAGCTTCATACCCTCCCATTTCAAAACAAGGGTTTTAGAAAACTCTAATCTTGTGAGCTAGATGAACGTAATTTTGAGCAGGCATTACCGCTGAACGGTCATCGCGGAGGACTCTTGCCCACCTACGGGTAGCGAGCAAATAAGAGCTTACCGACTGGAAGTCTATGGGGAAGTAGCAGGCGACCACCTCGAACATGTCCTCGGTGAGGTGGGCAGGCGGACAGAGCGCGAGCAGCTCGGGCAGCAGATCGAAGAGCAGCAGCAAGTTGCGGGGATCACGCTCCCCATCCATTGCGCTCAGGAAGCCGAACACAAAGTCCGGGCCCATCGCCTGCACCTCTGCACGCACAGATAACACTCTGGTTAATGCAGGGTTTGTTTATGACTGCATTTTGACTGTGGACTGTGTTTATCGATCTGCACTCTATACCCCAAGAGGACGTGCCACAATAACGACCGCAAACTGACTACCTAACTATTGAAACTTATTATTTGAGTGTTTTTTTTAAATTAGTTGTCCAGACACAAAAGGCAATATATGCTTGTTTCTAGATAGCATATTATGCAACACATGTAACAAATTCAAGTATTTGGCTAAACAAGTTGAATAACTTACCTTCAGTGGCTCTGTAAAGGAAGCAGCGAATGATGAGGTAGTATTTCTTTCGATCAGAATGAATCTGAGTCTGACAGTGAACGTGCCGGAACATTGCTTGCAGAATGCGGCACATCTGATCCCGGCCCAAGTTGGTCATGTCGGACTAAAATGGTGTAAACAATGCTTCAGTGATGGCTGGTGGCCTTTTTCATTAAATCATTGGTGTGATTAGACAATGACCAGCTCGAGAGATTCATTTAAGTATTAAATCTAGTAGGTAAGGTTTTATCAAATTGTTTTGCAGGGCAATGCCTCATCAGTAATATTTTAATTTATCTTCAAAACTGCAGAAATACATTCAAAATATCTACCCACAATTGACTAAGTCGCCAGCGCATGAAATAAGAAAGTTGAAATAACGAATTCAATCTTGAGGTCCGTATAAGACTGCCCATAACAAACGCAAGACGTCGTAACTACGCAGCGACGCAAGCATAGGGAATAAGAATTGGTCGATTTTAATTTTCTTACGACATGCGTTGCCTTGCGTCAGAGTCGATGGCAAACAATCAATCAACCATGCCCCGCCTCAAAGATACTATAACCCGGCCTATCCCATCTAATCTGTCTCTTTGTTTGTCTCCAAATCTGACGCAAATCTGTTTCTTCGTTCCGATCTCCAAATTACATTAACGGATGCGTTTTCATGGCCATCTCGCTTAGCATCGATTCGACAATAACTATCAAGGAATCCAGCAATTGAATCAAAGAGTTAAAATGATGGAAACTTCCACAATTTTCTTCATCAACCCATCATATGTCATCTGCTGTCACTGTCAGACCTGTCATCAGCTGTCATTTCATTCCGTGCTCCGTCGATTGTGAACGCTTTTGCGTTCTACAACTTGCATGCTATTCCTTGTGTGCTGCGCTTGCGCCATTCGCTTACGGATAAGTCAACTGTGGCCAGGTAGACCTTAAATGATCTCAGGTCCTAGACCTTTGCAAAATCCAAGAACCTACAGTAGGTATTTTCCACGTTAAGAAGGAAAGTATCGTTCTCCAGAAATTGCACCGTCAATCATTCGATGCTAAACCATTCAACGCGTTAGCAGAACGAACAGACAGCTTGCTAATGGTGACACCTTTGGCTCATCCAACAGCAGGGGAGCCTCTTTGAGAGAGCTACAATGCTCTCCTTATAAACGTGAAAAATACTGTAGTAGCATTGGGTGTATAGGTTACCTATAAACAGAATGGTAGTAGAATAGAATTTGAAGGCTTTAGAAGCTCAGCGCTTATGCAAGGTGGGTCACTTGGAATGTGCTGTAGTTGAGCCGTAAACGATCCATATCTAATGCAGCGCTAGTAGTAGCTGCACTAGATATAGACCGTATTCGGCTCAACTTCAGCACATTCCAAGTGACCCACCTTACATAAGCGCTGAGCGTCTATAGCCTTCAAATTCTATGGCAGTAGGTAGGTACCAAAATTAAATTTATATTACAACAATGGTTATCTACTTACAGTGTTAGTTTTTGAAAAGGTAAGTTAGATCTATCTCATTTAAATATCTGTCAGCCTAGTGAACATTATTATGCAAAGCAAAGTAAAATGTGAATTAAAAACAACATTTACAACACATCAAAGGTATACACTTACGATTGCCAATATTCCTTGAAGAACAGCTGGGATCACTAATTGCTGGTCAACCAATCGATCACTGAAGAATGACGATATAAACTGCAGTTCTGCCTCATTTAAGAAATCTCTAGCGATTTTTTCTAGCACTAATGCCAATATACGAGTACCCCTTTCGCGGATTTCCGAGTCCAAATCTGTCAAAACCCCGCCGAGTCTCTCTACAAGGGTCACCAATGCGATAGTTCGACCTTCCACATCTGTAAAACAAACATTGCATTAAATAAGAGAATCAGGGTCAGATTTAGGCATTCAAGTTCAATAGAATGGATCCTGGTAAGACTGAAGGCATGCAATAAGTAAATACCTATCTACTGTATGTGGAATGCCCTAACCTCAAAGGCCAAATGATACCTGGGTGAAAGGCGTGATAGTAACAGGCTGTGAAACGAGAAATTACGAAAAATATAATACTAAATTTACCTGCTGCTAGCGAAGGGCATTTTGATAAAAACTCTGGATCTTCTTTGATTGCCACAGATAAGCCACTCTCCAACAGCCAGGGAGCTGCCATCACTAGATCCACAGCCTTTTAAATTGAAACATTTTGATTCACATTTTAACGAATGGTTAGAAATCTAAGTTTAACAGGCGCTGACGTTTTGATTTGTGTTTGTTGTCTTTGGCTTGACGGTGCTGTCAAGTGCATTCACGAAAATAATCCGTTTTACATCAGTTTATGGCTTATAAATAAACGGATGAGCAATTAATAATGTCGGACGACTTATTTTTAGTGCACCACGTCTCAATGGCAATCTTGAGAGTGTCATCATACATATTAGGGGAGAATATGTAGGGTTTAAATAGAAGCCCTGAGGCTAGGGCATGAGACAGAGTGCACTTTTGCAATCTAAAATTACACACAAGTTCGCTTGTAGAAGGCTATATAATGTGGCATAGAAGAGCTAGATTTAAAGTATAAACCAGACAGGGCACGTAGAGCTGTGCAAAATGAGCTCCATCCTAGCTTGCTCTGTTGCAGTGTCGGTTATAACCTACCAACGTCAAGTACTTGCACTGTATTCGGTAATTAAGCTTACATAGCTATGAACATGGTATATCTTCAAACAGTCCTAGCTTTAGGTCTGCTCATGACTTACTTGATTGATCGCACCGCGGCTGCGATACCGGGCTGTCCGAAGCAATGCGTTTGCTCGAGTGTTCGACCACGGACACCGGTTTCTGCAGAACAACTCAAACTGCGGTGTGGCGGAGAGAAATCAAAAGTATCTTCCATTTCTGAGATATCATTCTCCAGCATCTCTCAAGAAATCACTCAATTGTAAGTGAATTTCTCTCCAAACTTGTACTGTCTTATAATAAATATAATTTTTCTTATTTTCCATTTAGGTAGTATCAACTTCATGATTTTGAATACAGAACTATTTGTTACTAGGTTTACTATATATTTTAATATCATTTTAGGGACTTGTCTGCTAACGAAATTGGAATCATTGATCAAAATACATTTAAGGATCTTCCGTTCATTCAAAAACTGTAAGTAAAACAGCAAATTCTTCCTCTGGTCCCTACATGTTACCACATAGGTACATAAGGTTACCCAGACATTCTACCATCCCTAGCTATATGGCTACGGAAGAAATTTTATGCTAGTAGTTAGGCCGGATATCCGGGGCTCGTTGGAAACCTGATTTTATCAAGGTCAAAATAATCAAGGGACCCAATGTTCCTCAGGTTATTACAGTTATGGCTACATCTACCAGGCCATGGCGCAGTGTCATATAATCAAGGAACCCAATGTTCCACTGGTAGTTACAGTTACCTTGGTTACACAACAAACAGTGGCTCCATTCTTTGACAGCCGGCGAAACTATTTTAGCAGGCGGAGGGCTTTCGCATAGCAGCTTTAGTATGGAGTGGAAAATCTGGGTAACCTTCTATCTGTGATGTTACTATGGAATTTGGAATGGGCGATCACATCAGCTTCTACGAAACCTATTTCAAATTTATTAATTTAATGTTCATATTTTGTCTACCATTTTCATAAGTACTTATCACCTTTGAAAAATTGCACATTTACAAAGTGCCGTACCCATACGGAGTATTACAATACCTACCTACCAATATGTAAATTTTTATATTTTTTTAGGGACTTGAGCCAGAACAAAATCGATTTTATAGACAAGGATTCGTTTAAGCACCTAGTTCATCTAAAAAGACTGTAAGTAACAACATAAGCATCTTGGTTGGATTTTAGTTACTAATTTTGCTAATTATTGTAAGTTGGCATTGTATCTATGTAGGTATATCCTTATGCGTTCCATACAATGCTAAAGATTGGCACTTTCACACTTGCAGGTATTTATCCAGCAATAAAATTGAGAACATTAACAAAGCTTCCTTTAAGGGACTTAAAAAAGTTGAACGCTTGTGAGTTTGCAGATTAATTAAGTCTATTGTCCTTCATCTTTTAAGGTGCCTACCTAATCTACCTAATGCATTAAAAACATTTACACTTCTTTTTAGGAAATTAAACCTTAACTTGATCATCACCTTCAAAGAGGGTGTATTTGATGAGCTCACTTCCTTGAAGCAACTGTAAGTCTAGCATGTTTTATGATAATGACACGTACCTTACCAGGATCATAGCCCTGGGACCGACCTAGTAATACTCCTTCGTTTTGCAGCGACATCTCAGGTAACCCATTAATGTGCAACTGTGAAATGATGTGGATCCTCGACTGGGCTCGCAATCGCTCCGTGAAACTCTCTCCGCCGCCCAAATGCGAGTCGCCCGCGCACCTTTCGGGCGAACCTCTGCGGAAGCTGAAGCTCGGAGCCGAACTACAGTGTGTCGGCCGAACGCCAACCATCGCGGTGCTCGAGCTGCGGCCCGCAAGGGGCCAAGTGGTCTTTGCCGGCGACTCTCTGGCTCTGAACTGCAGGACGCAGGTCGGAGAGCCGCGGCCGCTCACCTGGACGTGGGAAGATCGGTCTGCGGCAGAAGCTTTTGCCGACGTGCGGATTCACGAGACTGCAGATGACGGACTCGTTGAGAGCTGGCTGAGCATAGATCAGCTGGTTGACAACCACACTGGGCATTGGCAGTGCCATCTAGCGGCTGAAGCGGGCAACCAGACGAGAGACATAGAGGTCATTGTCATCTCGGAGAACACGCAGTACTGTCCCCAGGAAGGTAAGAATTTACAAAGGGCAGGATGGAATTGGGACAACCCGGCAGCTTGATATTGGTGGTTTATTATGATATTAGTACCTAGTTTACTATTTGCCATTTTAAAGTAATATAAATCACACAGCTGAACAGCTCACAACTTCATTTCAACAAAGATTATAACTGGTGGTAGCGTTGGGTATCATACAGGTATACATAGCAATGCTTATTTGTATACTCAATAGCTGATAGGTAGCTTTATTACGTGACAAAGAGAAAAGACTTAGAGTTACTGGGCACTGAAAACAAAGTTTTAAAGCATTTGAAACTACTTTAAACCCCTTACCATTGTGCCGAATGAATTGTGCTCACACCGTTGCGACACTGACTTTCCGGCCCTGGATTCCAGCCACATCAGACAGCAAGGGGGCGTACGTTTGGCCGCGCATGGTGCTGGGTTTCTCAGCGCAGCTGCCCTGCGCCGGCGATGCCCTCGGGCCGAAGCTGGCCAGTCGGCTGTGCTCGCGCGAAGGCCACTGGCAGGACGTTGACGCCTCCCTCTGTCCCTTCGTCAGTGAGACCACCAAGATACTCGAACAGTTTGCCAAGATGAACCTCAGCCTCTCCAAGGGTACTATCCTAGAGAGCGCAAAGCGACTCAAGGTATGGAGGTTACGCATTTTGTTTTGCGATGCTCTTCTTGTAAGAGCATCTGTGCCAATAGTGTGGAAATGGTAGGTATACTGACGGTGAAAGTAAATAGAATGCTGAAAATGTGGCCTGTATCATGTATGTGTGTGCAGCAGTCATATTGAACAAAGGCACAATGGTATTGTGCCTCTCCAATACGTTATCCTGACTGTAGAGAATTTTCTTTGCTTTTTGAGAATATATTTTTGAATGGCGTTGATCAACCAGCTATCAGCACTTCCCGTTTATGGTATTTCCAGTATTAGAAGTTAGTTTTAATGAAAATTGCCAGTGATCAGGGTGATTTGATTTCTAGAACCTAATGGTTCTAGAAGACTTTGGAAAGACTAGTGTTACATTGAAATTTCTGTGCATGGTGGACACCTGCCAACTTTCTGCTCACAGGAACTTGATCAGCTTCAGAAGAATATAAGTGGTGAAGTGATGGAAGTAATTAGTGATGGTTCACGGTACCTAGCTAAACGTTTGCCGTTGTCTCACAGAACTTTACCGGCGAAGGACGGCAGCTAGTGGACGCCATGGACGTGGTGTTTGCGGCACAGACGGTCGAGAACTACGCGCGGATGGCGGCCGGAGACAAGGAGCTCGCCGCGCTGCTCGTCGAGACTGTGGCCGCGGTGATGCAAGCGCCCAAGGCGGCGCTGGCGGCGGCCCAGAAGCGGGATCGCGCTTGCTCGAGGCTCGTGGCGGCCGTGCAGGTACGGAAGTGGCCGCAGCTTGGCAAGGTTTGCGATGGGAAAGAAGTTGCACAACTTGCCCGGAAACGGGATTGGTGTCTGACTTGGGAGAGAAGTCACGGAATGGTGCATTTTCTGTTGGGTACATCCATTCTCACTTTAGATGTCGTTTGTAAGAGAATGTCATGACAACTCATGACTGAACCCTTGTTAAGAACTCTTGTTGAAAACTCTTGTGAAGAATATGGAAATACATCAATTTGGCAACTAAGACAAGGGGTTTTGTAAATACACAAGACATGATAGAGAGACTGATATATGATAATGATTAGGAGGTATAATTTTTACCATGGAATTGGTTTACCAAACAATCAAGCAATGAACAGTGTCAGATCCTACTCTGGGCAAGAGCCCTCTACTTTTTTGTTGGCTTGCCAGCTCTGCATTAGGCCAGTTTTACAGTTACATGTGGAGACATATGCTTCAGAAAATAAAAAATATATTACTTACACAGTGATCGTTTCGGCATATGACCCCTAACCAGGCATTGTTTTAACCGTTGTTTTGCATTGTGGCAGTCCGTGTCGGAGGAGGGTTGGGCGGCGCAGGGTCCGGGCTTGGCCGTGCAGGACTTCCGCGTGCGCCGCGACGCGTTCCCCGGTCTCGCGTGCACCTGGTACAGCCACGTCGGCGGCCGCGTCATGCACTGCTCCAACAGCAACGCCACTCTGGACACCAACGCTAAGGTTAGCCGACAAACCAAGCAATCATACTCGCAAGTGCTGCATGTCATCGAGAGCATTTTGCTGCAAATCTTAAGGTCCAATAGAGTGTGAGGAAGGCAATCTAGCGATAGGAATTTTGTTAACTGCCTACTCAGTCAAACTTCAACCCTTGGTGAACTAACTAGTAACTCATGTTACCATGCTGGTGAGATGTGGGGAATACAGTTACCATTCACTTATCAATTTATATCAGTTATCAATCAATATATACGTCGTATGTTTTTTTAAATTACCTAGCACGCTAGGACGTGAAGAAAAAGTGTCCAAATGTTTATCTCATGTCTCAACTTACAAAATCTCCCTCTGAGATTCATCTCACCCAGCAAAGCGGGAGTATTTGCGCCCGGACAGCTCGGTCGGAAGACACCTGACTGTCAATCAGTATGTTTGGTCGCATTTTTATCCATCTGTCCTTCCCTTACAATTTAATGGTCACAGAACAGATGCAGAGGGGGTTTCCAACGTGCCGTGTGCTTGCGCAGGTGATGCAGGCGTCGGTGCAGGTGCCAGCGTCGCTGTTTGCGCAGCTCGAGGCCCAGGGCGTGTCCACATCTGCGCTGCGTCGCCTCACGGTCACAATGCTCGCCAACGGCCGATTCTTCCCGCAGCTCAACGAGACTACCACTTCCGCGCCGCGCCTCGACGTCGCCTCTGCCGTCGTTGGCGTCCAACTCGTGAGTCAGCGGCCTTTCTGGGCGTCAGTCGGCGTTTTATTTCTCTGGATGGGACCTGTATAGTTGTGTTCCTTTAACTGTAAATTTCAAGAAGAATGTTAGGTTTTAAATTCTAATGTTGTGTTTTCATTACGTTGCGAGTATAAACACAAAGCTCAATCTGTCATTTTGTACCGAGATGACATTTCTGTAGGACATAGCGACTAGACAAGTGCGGATGTCTCCATCACTCGGTGTGCCCTATATCTAGAACATAAATTGTTAGCAATTAAACTGTGTTGTTAAGTTAGAGATTTCGTTTCTATGTACCGTGGCATTGGTAGGTGATAAAGGAAATAAAAATGCTCTGTTTTGGCATTTTGCCCGTGCCATCTATGTGTTCCCGCGTATTTTAATGAGCCCTGGCATCAATAATAACCACATATAAATATTATCCAAGAGAACCCAGAGAATTAGGACAGAGTACTTATACCGAGCCTGTGACGCAGGTGGGCGTTTCGGCGGGCAACCTGACGGAGCCAGTGTACGTGATCCTGCGTACGACCGCGTCGGGCCGCACGACGCCGCCGCGGCCAGCGTGGTGGGACGCAGGACTCAACGACGGCGCCGGTGGCTGGAGCCCGCACGGCTGCACGCTGTCGTATCTGCTTGACGGCCTGCTCGTGTTCCAGTGCAACCGGCTCGGCTACTTTGCGCTGCTGCAGGACGCTAGCATCGACACCACTAACAGGTGCCTACGCTACGGATTTTATGATTTACTTTTCCCACGGCCTTCTAGCAAAATAATGGCTATAAGGGCCTATGTGTAGCAGCGTCAGTAAGAAGGCTGTGTGATCTGATGGTAAACTAAAATTAATTCTACCAAAACATTCATTTGTAATCCCACTTGATATTGAAGATAAAATCTGTCATCCCGAGAAGTTGTCGATTTTCAGTTGGGAGATTAAAGCTGGGTTTGCAGCTAGCATTGGCATTGACACAATGTCATGACTCATGAGTCATGACTCATGAACATTGGTGGTGGACCAATCAGAGACTCTGGAAGACAAACGTATGATGTCCTGATAGTGACTAATCCATGGGTTCTGTGATGCATCAAGGCCAGTGGTGTACTCCAGGGTATACGCAGGTATACGGCGTATACTCACCTTTGATTTTCGAAATTAGCGTATACTCACCTTTATTTTAAGGAAATACGCTGGTATATGCTGGTACCTATGCCAATTTCTAGCTTTTAAATGTCTAGCTTTAGCAAGTTTTCCACACTTGTTATATATGTTTCACACGTTATAAACACATTCACCTAATCTTACCAGGGCTGGACTTAGACAATATGCGCCAGTAGGCAGTTTTTTTCGTGGCGCCCCATAAGCTGCCAATGCTAATGGAACTAATGGAATGCTAATGGAATGCTAATGCCTAAGGAACCAATTTTTAAAGATGCATCGCTTTCGTAAGTGCAATTATACAACGGACTGGTATAGATTGGTATTTGGTAGGCACCTATATTGCAGGTATTGTTAAGTTAACCAAAATACTATAGAACCTCTGTTATACGTTATCCATATGTACGAAATATTCTCTACACGAAAATTTTCAGAAGTCCCTTCCATTTCCCCATAAGACCTATGTTAAAAAATAGTCAGTTATCTGAATACGTAATGCGAATAATCCGATAATACGAAGAAATATTCAGTCCCTTCATACGAATCCCATTCGCTTTTAAGAATTCCCAGCGAAAGCAATCGCTAGACATGTCACTCATCCCCTCCCTCAAGGACTACAAATCCCACTCACTTCTAGGAATTTGTAGATCTCTAGGAATTAAGATTTGTAGCTTAAAAATGCACTTGCATAAAGGAGATTAAGATAAGAGCCTTGCTGTAGAATTTTTAAAGAATCAGCAATATTGGAGATGAATGCAGCAAAAGTGTTCAATGAATCGTGTTGTCAGCATTTACACATTTAAGGTCAATTTTGAAAGCATGCACTTTTAGGCTTTTGGTAGCATCATCTTTACGACAGATTCGATGTCAATAGCCGATTTTCATCGAATTTGAATCAAAGTTTTCGTGCACCAAATGGCCATTCTACAAGACTTTCTAACCGCAATAAATCTTTCCCGTGGAGTCATAAAAACCTCATTCATCGTTTTTAGTGTGTAACACCACAAATTTTCCCCTCGCATACTTCCCCTCTCGCAAGGTCCAGGCAAGGCACACTTCCTGCTACCCCATCCAAGCGGCCGCTGGCCGGCCAATCAGCAGGCTGCATCAAGCACATGTGGGCCTGCAAGTGACCGCGCGCGAAGCACGAGCTATCCTCTTTGGCACGTGCGCGTGCCAAGTTGGTCAGTCAGTCGCAATCCGTCTCCCTACGAGCTTATCGGTCCGGTGTCATCATGAACGAGAAGCGTGTGAGGAAGCCATTATCATTGAGTGAGAAGTTGAACATCTTGAAGAAAGTGGACCCTAACGCTAAATGGGGTGATTTGGCGAAGGAGTTGAAGATCCCAGCGTTGACTTTAAGTGCCATTTTGGCGAAGAGGAAGTACATAGAGGATAATACTGCGAGCTGCGGATCTTCCTGCGCCAAAAGGAAACGTGTTCAGGCCGGGCGTTTCGTGGAGATGGAGAACAATTTAGTCGAGTGGTTCAAGCGGAATCGTGCGGCAGGTATGCCTATTTATGGGCCCATTTTGACCACGAAAGTTAAGGAGATTGCGGCGGAAATGTACCTCCCCGATAAATTCATGGCGGCTCCAAAAATTTAAATTTTGTCATTGTTTGACATGGAAGAAAGTGTGTGGGGAAAGTGGTGCTGTGGACCAGTCAACAGTGAGCGCCTGGCGCGAATAAATGTTGCCAATAATTTTGAAAGATTATGAGTTGACGGACATATTTCACGCCGTCGAGACTGGTCTGTTCTTTAACTTGCTGCCGGATAAAACCCTTGCTATGGCAAACGACACGTGTCATGGTGGGAAACGATCAAAAGAGCGCCTAACTGTTTTATTATGTGTAAATGCTGACGGGTCCGAAAAGTTACCGCCCCTCATGATTGGAAAGTTCGCGAAGCCTCGCTGCTTTAAAAATACGAAATGGCTTCCCACTCACTACACATTTAACAAGAAAGCGTGCGTGACGACGAAAGTCTTCGAAGATTGGCTTCGCGCGATCGATGCAAGGATGGGAACGAAGAATAGAAAAATACTTATGCTTGTGGACCAGTGCTCCGCGCACCCGCCTGACACTACGTGTCTACGCAACATTACGGTCAAGTTTTTTCCGGCCAACTGCACCAGCGTTCTCCAGCCATTAGATCTCGGGATCATACAAAATTTCAAGATCAAATACCGTCGTCAGTTGCTGCTGAGAACATTGAACATGCTAAACCGGAGGCAAGCAGATGGGACTGGGACGAAGCTAAACATGCTGCAGGTAAATCATTTTGTTTGTTTCGTTTATTTTTGTCTATACCTTTGAGTTGCTTTCTGGGCACCGTTTCAAATTCGACTTTTTTATTTATCTTTCCAGGCGATGAACTTCATAGCAAAAGCTTGGGAGGGTGTCACCCAGGAGACCGTCGCGAACTGCATGCGGAAAGCGGGCTTCCACGTGGGCCAGGTTGCAGAAATAGCTGAAGACGAGGCCGACGACATCCTTGAAGACGAGGGCCCGCACGCCGATCCAAGTGATTGGGCCAAGCTTGAGGCCCAGGGGTCCTTTGAGGATTTTATCTACAGTGATGACAAAGTTATTACATGTGCTGTGATGTCCCTTAACGAAATAATTGCTCAAAACGCGAGTGACGACGACAGCGTCGACGAGGACACCTGTGCGATAGCTGAAAATGCCCCAGTACCGAAATTGAGTGAAGCGATAGCTCATTTTGAACTTGAACAATGTTATTTACTGAGCCGGAATTTGAGCGACGGCGAGCGCAGAATGTTAGCATAATGTAGAATACTCTATATAATCAAGGAAACAACTGCGAGAAGCAAACAAAGATTTCGGGCTTTTTCAGTAGATTGTGACGGAAATGAAGATTTAGTTTATGTGTTATGTGTATTTTTATGTTCATTTTAATTTAGTTCATTTATGAATAAAAATTACGATTTGTTACATTGAACTGCATTGAAGATTTTAGTTTGTGTTAAGTAGGATATTTTTATTTTTTATGCTCTTTATGTTCATTTTCATGAAGTTTATTTATGAATAAAAATGACGATGTGTTACATCGAACCTGCATCATTATTTTTTGCACAAAACAATTTTTTTGAATTTTTTTTGGAAAATTTTTTTTTCTTCTAGTGATTATTTACTTACACGAATTTTCAGTTATGCGAATTTTTTTCACTTCCCATCTGGAATTCGTATAACAGAGGTTCTACGTATGTGAAAATAGGGTGTGTTGGTAATGATGAAAATAAGAGTTCAGTTTCTTTTTTACTGCCCCCCCCCCCCCCCCCCCCCCACCTTCACCAAGGTTGACGAAAAATTAGCGTATACCCACCGTTCTTTCCAGCGCGCACTACACCACTGATCAGGGCCAATGTTCATAACATGGTGTCACTGACATTGCTAGCTGCAAGCTCGGCTATAGGCACTACTCTATTGATAAGCAACGGTTCTTGTACGTCTCCAGCATGCGCGGCATCGCCTCCCGCCCCTCGCACCCGCTCGTCTACCTCGGGAGCGCGATCGCCGTCGTCTGCCTCCTCTCTGCGGCCGCCACGTTCGCGCTGTGCCCGGACGCGACCTGTCTCTCCGCCAAGACCCGGCACTCGCTCGCAAACACCTGGCTGGCGCTGGCGTTGCTCTGTCTGGCGTTCGCCGCCGGCATCCACCAGACGGAGCACGTGCTCGTCTGCCAGGCCATAGGGCTGCTGCTGCATTACCTCAGTCTCTCCGTGCTGCTGTGGATGGCCGTCACGTTGACCAACCTCTACAAGCGGCTGACAAAGTCGGCCATGCCGCCGTCGGACGACCTGGTCTCCGAGGAGCCGCCCGTAGAGAAGCCGCTGCTGGGACTGTATCTGGTCGGATGGGGCATCGGGCTGATCGTGACGGGCATCTCGGGAGCGGTCAACGTGCGCGAGTACGCGGGACACACGCACTGCTTCCTCACCGCCGGGCCGGCGCTCAGCGCGGTTTTGGTGCCCGCGGGGATGTTGGTCGCGTATCTGACCGTGCTGTATCTGTTGACTCGGTGCGCAGTGGCCAACGCTCTGGCAAATGGTATGTTACACAAACTAGTTTACCATTGGTGCACGGGACCTCGAGTCTGGGGGCTGTGGTTGAATAGTTACAATGTAACACATTATGCAGATTTACATGGTGGCAATATGAGTAGGTGCATAGCATACTCTCCCAAAAACCACCGCACGCCCCTGCCTTCCTTACAAAGTCTAAAGTGCCTAACGTACTTCGCCCCTCGCTTTCCAGCCAACGGGCAGCTGTCGGAAGGTACGCAGGCCACGGAACATGTGGACATCGAGCTGCTGTCGCCGGGCTCGGATCACGGCAGCGTAGCGAGCGTGCCGACGTCGTCGAGCCAGGCGGAGGACTCGGCCTTTCCGCCGCGCATGCAGCTGCGCACGCATGCCGTTGCGCTGGCGCTGTACCTCTGCACGTGGGCCGCGGGCTCCGCTGCAGCCGCGCCGCCCGTGCGCTTTGCGCACGACGAGGTGTGTTGAGGTGGTTGCCTGGGGCTGATGTAGATTATACACAGGCTGTCTATGGTTGTATTCCAAAACCTACTGGGGCTGGAACTTTCTGGATCGTTTCCAAAACCCATTGCAGTTATTTGGCTTAACCTTGCTGGGCACGTGGGCTCAGTACTGGGTCCCCTGTAGGTTTTCATTGGGACATTGTGGGTTATTTGAAGGTTGCTCCTTATTTGAAGAACAGTGTACCTATGTAAGTTCTCTCAGAGCTCCAAATCTGACAATTATTCTGCCTTGGAATGCAGGGCCTTGTGGCTAACCTCAACAATAATTTCCACTTAAAAACATTTGCCTTAGGCTGTCAAACCTGAAACGACATGCACTTGCAGGAGCGGCCACATTTAATTTGGATTTCAGGTTTGGATTTCAAAGTTCAAGTAAATCTTTCCCTTTCTGTGGCAGCACCAATTTCACTCCTGGTAATAAGTAGATCAACACAGACATTCTGGATGGCTATCTTATCTTATCTCCAAATCAGTTAGTAAACTACATAATAATTATTAATAATTACCCTTGAAAGGTCTCATAGGTATGTTGGTCTATGGCCTCAATGCTGTTATTCAGTAAACATTCCATTGTGACTACTCACTCATCTCGTCATCAGGTCGTCTTCGGCAGTGTCTTCGCCATCTTCTCGTCGGCGCTGGGCGGCTTCGCGCTGTCCGCGCACTGCCTGTCTCGGCCCGCCGTCCGCGCCCGCTGGTCAGGCGCGTTCAAGCGCCGCCGCCGCCGTCGAGCGCAGGTGTCCGACTCTGCGCCCGCCCCTCCGCCGCTGGTCGCCCCGCCACCCACGGCCCCGAACCCGACGACTGGCCGCGCAGGGAGCCGCGCTAGCGTCAAGACGGCTAGCTCCGTGCGCACATTGGCGTCGCGCTCCGAGCACACGAGGCGCGAGTCCCCTCGGCCGGCGCTCAGTCTGGCCTCGGCGAACCACGGGCCGGCTCCGTCCCACCACGGGCCTCCGTTGTCCAGCTACGGCCCGGCGCCATTCAACCGCGGCTCGGCAACATCTAACCACGGTCTGGGCGCAGCCAATCACAGCTTGGCATCCTCAAACCATGGCCTGGCACCGCCCAATCACGCGCCGGCTTGGCACCGACCGCGGCCGCCACACCACAGCACAACGTCCTGCACGGAGGCGTCCGGCACCACGTCCGGCGCCGAGATGTTCTACAATCCGGCGCAGAGCACGGCGGCGCGCAAGTTCTTCCGCAAGCAGCGGCGGCACATGCGACGTGCGGGCGGCGCGGGTCTGGGACCGCGGGGGGGCGGAGACGGGGGCGTCGATTCGGAGGGCGCTGCCGGTGGCATGTCGCCGCCCATGGAGCGGCTCGTACTGGGCGCGGAGCGTGACGACGACGAGGGGAAAGGGCCGGAGCTGGCGGAGGTGGTCGAACCTGAGGAGCCGAAGGAAGAAGCGGGAGAGCCCAAGTCCGAAGGCGAGGAGGCCCTGGCGGAATTGGCCGCAGAGTTCCGGGCCATCCGCGAGGAGATGGGGCTGGAATCGTGCGAGTCTGAGCGGCACGGCTCGCTGCTTTCGATAGACGCGGCCGAAACCGACGTGATCGGAATCGACGACGCCGATTTGGCGCTCGTTAGTTTCACGCGGAGACCGAAATCGGGTGCTGTCGATCAGAGTTATCGGTGTTCTGAGGATTCGGAGGACTCCTTCCCTCCGGAAGGCAAGGAGCTGGCGTGTTTAGTGAACGGGAGAAAGCCTTACCGGTCGCAAGCGTCGCTGGAAGGGACCTGTTTGGAAAGCGTGGACACTTGCAACGACAGTGAACACAGTGTCGTGAATAAGAAGGAAACAAGCGTGTGAATCGTGTTGTGCGCTGGCTCTGAGGAGCGTGCTTTTTGCCGATCTTGCCTTTGTATGCTGCTGTCGTGGTGACTGCTCAAATAGGTATTTGCACTTGTTTTTTGTTGCAACGTATGTATAGGTGGTATGGCAAACATAGACCACGGATGTTTGTATTATTCGGCAATATATTTGGATTGAGATATCGTTATTATAAGAATTTCCATGACAAGACAAGCCTGTTTGTAATTATGTAATATTGGCCGAACTACCTAATTTATTATTTTCCAAGTGGATATTTTAGTAGAATGTACTTAATTAAGTATTATATTTTATATTCTAGATCATATAATCATATGATCACTATTGCATAGTTAGTTACTATGGTAGGTAGGTAAGTAGTATAAATTATCTATATAAGCTAGGAGTGCCTAGTTACATTTTTAAATTAAATAATTCCTTTTGATATTGATTTTTTTTTCATAAAATGTGCTAATCCAATCAATCAATAAGCAAATATGAAAGTACAAAATGAAGAGATTGTGACAACCTCTTCTGCTTACAGTATTTGGTAGGCCGACATATCATTGATAAACGAATGAGTGTGTATTGACATTGTTAAACTGATTTTTTATTTTGTGACATTTTAAATTGGTCTCCCTGGACTAGATTGTTAATTATTTTCTTACTTTTGTATTGTGAGTTGTTAATGAGACATTGCCCAATTGCAGCTGTTGGGCATGATAGTTTGTTAATGTAATATTGAAGTGAGGAACAAGGATAATTTTCACTGGCTCGTGCAAAGGGTCGCTTTGCCTATCGTTTCAATATTATTTCAAAATTCCATGTTTTTACTCTGCTTGTGTCAATGTCAAATTGTTCATCAATCCGCTGAAGACTAAATGTATTGGAGATAACAAGGGACAACTCTTACCTTGCAAATGCCTATTGTAATGTGGATATACCTTCCTATCGTAGTCATGCAATGGCTATTACCTAATTACCTATATAAATCTATATGGTATACCAGCGCTGCGATCATGTAACAAATTTTCGTTCGATTTGGCTCGAAATCGCTCGATTTCAAATCACTGCCTGGGTTACAACATAGGCAGTGATATTGAAAACGATTCGTTTTGAAATAAAAAAAATACATGATAGCCCCCCTGATCTCGCAAATGTGTACCCCATACTCCTGAGTATTCTATTAATAAACTATCAGTAGTACAACATATTATTATGTTTTAATTTATCCTTATTAATAATTTGTACAAATGGATTGTGCATGAAATTTTTGACAGAATTCAAAAACTGGTGTGAAGTTACCCAAACGGAAACAGCCATCAAGCGTCTAATGTGTATTTTCCAGAATTTAAATAGACTACAAAACTGTGCTCAGAAAATAGATAGCAATTACTTTAATGCTATTTGGAAATGACATCACGTGTCAATTTTGTTACGCATCTGATTGGTAAATTCATCTCCTCCTCACTGCTCAAAGGTGGTACTAGTAGAAGCTCTGATAGAAATAGAATTAGAAAAGTAAGTTTCAATTTTCGTCCTCCAAAATTTAAAGGGCGACCGATTCGAGCACATGGGCAACAGCTGTTTTGATCCTAGCATTCCTAACCTAACACCATTGACTTTTAGCACCTTCACAAGTAATCTTGTAATAAGTGTAGACACTGAATGTGTGTATTATTATTGTACTATTAATGAACTAGATTTTTATCTAATCGATCAATGGCGCTCTGAAGTGATCATCTGAATAATTTCACAAATTATCTTATCAATTGAAGGTTAAACATGTGATTGGGCTCTGAAGGTGATTTGTTGATGGCACTTTTATTGCAATCAACCTTCATTTCTCTGATTCAATAAAAGGTGTGCGTGAGAGACTTACTCTGCAACAACATGACGTCCACACGAGTGATTATCGTAGGTGCAGGAGTCGCTGGGGTAGCTACTGCAACGCGATTGCTGGAAAATGGAGTCAAGGACTTCATTGTGCTGGAGGCAGGAAAGAGGATTGGGGGTCGTGTGTATAGTACAAAATTTGGTAAGAAATTTGTGTTTAATGTGTTCAATCATTTACATAAAACAAAAGAAAATGCTCATGACCTGCCCCTTTCCAACTTGGCAAGTAACTTCACTTTTTGCAGTCCCAATACAGTTCAAGTTTGTATGAAAAATACTAGGAAATATTTTCAGGCCATAGTTTCATTTAACTTCCAAGCTCTATGTGGCTCCAACAGGTATTTCACAAGTTCAGGCCTCATGCAATAATCGTTTTTCCTGATTGAACCTAGACATTGATTTGGATCTTACTTTGTCCACACAGGGAATGGCACCGTTGATCTTGGAGCCCAGTGGGTCCATGGGGAGAAAGACAACATAGTATCAGCAATGGCTCAACCTCTTGGGCTGCTTGGCGAGACGTTGACTGAAGTGACGGATGGGAAGTTTGTGAGTTCTTCGGGAGATCTATACAATACAAAAACTACAATAAAGTTTCTTGGTCTGCTGATGAAAATTCTATCGGAAAGTGAGGAACCTCTCAAAACGTACAAAGGATCACTAGGAAAATATCTGACAGATGAGTAAGTTGTATTTATTTCCTAGGTATAGTATAGTATATAAGATAATTAGATCACGCCAGGATGCATATAACATGTAGGTAGGTAAAGCCTCTGCTTGATCTTGGAGACCACTTTAAAAATATATATATATACAATTTGATAATAAAACCTAACTAGCATGCATAATATCATCAAAGAAGGAAACTAATAGCACCATGTGCACACAAGAGTCTAAAAAGTTGCAAAGAACACACGAGTCTTTTAAAACCTAGTTTGATTTGAAAAAGGTAGTCATTAAAATATTGCAATTAGTATTTAGGCAGCGAATTTTAAATATTTGATTCCAACATCCTATGCTTCAGTTCAGCTACGTCACTCAATTTATACCAGGCTTGGAACAGAGGTCCACGGAAAAGCCCCTTTTGATGTGTCATGTGTATTAACTGGTCAGGTATCAAGCACCTCACTTTGTCGTTTAAGCAGTCTTTTTGAAGATAATTGGTATTCATCAGAGTGTAAATGTACTTAACATACTTGGGATCAATGGAACTAAGAGAACTTTGACAAGTGTCCGAGTTTGCTGGCGAAACAGCTTTTAAGTAGCCTTCAGTGATAATCGGCACTACATAATCAACTTGATCGAAGCACGAGAATATAAAGCTTTGAGGATTGGTATTGACCAAACGTAAGTGGTCATTTAAAATCACAACTCCAACGCGTTGTTCGCTATCTTTCTCACGCCGAAAAATATTTGCCACTTCCATAGCCATGTCCACTCCATCTGCTGCAAACGTTAGCATCACTGTCTTGCGATATTTGTTGGGTGCGTTGGCTTCTTGTGTTTTAACTTCTGATAGTGTTTGGTATCTCTCGGATATAATTCTGTCATTCATACTAGAATCATTTTCTACCATGTTATGAGTGGTTTCCATTTCTCGGTTTGGACGAATTTCTTGCAGAACATCGGCGACCTCCGGAAGAAATGCTGGTCGATAAATGTAATTTTGGTTGAAACTGTTTTCCCCGGAGTCGTAGTCGCTGGCATCACTTCGGATTGATGAGAACCCACTGTCTTCCCCTCCTCTGTTTGATTGGCTTCTTATAACATTGTCTGCCAGCTGAGACAAATCGCTTTGCATAATATTTATTATGTCAAACCTCTCGATATCTTTTAGAGTGTCGATGATCTTGTCTATAGTTGCATCACGTTTCTGAACAAATGCTTGCAACGTGTAAAAAGCTGGGTCTTGAAGATTGAAGTGATAATCGATACACTGGAAATAGCATAGGGAATAAAAATATGTGAGTCACATTACAAACCTAGGTATACCTTCTTTACATACATAATACATATCAAACTCAATGTGTCAACATAGCAGTTAGAGTGTGGTGAATCAATGTAAATAGCAATCTTACCTTCACTTGCAAATGGTTAAGTCCAAGCCCAATGGCAAATTCTTCCCATCCCTTGTAGTGGTTCGACGGCTTTGTGCCACTCAACTGCAGACACAACTTTTTACGGGCTTCGGAACCTAACCCTTCGAACAGATACCCAGCATGGATCTGCGAAGTCTTCTCTGAAAGCTGAGCCACCATTTCCTCCACATTGGGAGGGCCGTCCACGTCGTTCCTCAATGCTTCGTTCACGGGATCGACATAGTTTCTAGAAGACAAGCACATTGTGGTTAAAACAACAAATAATACAAGAATAGCTTTGAAATTTCCATTATATGCTAAGTGGCTTTGCTCTCACCTGTTGATGGTTTCCATAGCTGGAACCTACTTTGGACACAATATGTCCAGATTCACACCACACTATTTGCACCCCAAACTTTCCTTATTAACACTATTACGGTAAATCCCAGCAGTCTCTAATCCTGCGTAGTTATCGGCTGGTTTTCCTCGTTCTCGATTCTTGACAGCCGTCGCTCTGACGTAGAGTGACGGGGAAATGGTGGGAACAAAGATACTATATAATAACCTTCGGTGTGGGAAGGTGGTGGGAGCGCTCCTGACTTTGGGAGTGGGAGAGGAGAGGCAATCACGTGCTCTCAGCCCGCAAAATACGAAATATCACGGTTCCGTTTCTAATATAAATTTATTTTTATGGCACCGTAAAGAAATTTTTATGGCACCTTCGGTAATCGGAACCGTTTAGATCTGCTCGTTTATTAATATGAAAAAAAATTTGAAACTATTAACGCAAAAGTAAAGGTAATAACTTACATAAAAGTAGTAGGTACACCAAAATTTTTACCAAAATTTGTACATTATGCTGACCTGATTGTGATTTAATATGTTTGAAATTTTCCGACCTTTTTATTCACATTTTTGTTGTGTTTTTCGTGATTCTTGTGGTCATTACGCAAAATTCAACAATAGATCGGTTTTTAATGATATGCTATGACATGCTTTTAAATGAGCAGAAGTGGTTCAGTATGTATCTAGATCAGGCGCAAAATGACCCTAAGGTTGACGCGCCTTAAAGCCCCACTATTCATTCATGTATCTAGAATCTAGATTCGCTCATCCTTCAAAGCGATACAGTGCGCGTTCGGCGTTGCTCTGAAAATACACACACACACGCACTCACACACATATACTATAAAGTGTGTATACTATACCCACCATACGCATTTCATCAGCATTTCATCAGCATTTCATCAGCACTTCATCAGCATTTCCGCAAATGCAGACGAGGCCCCCCTCCAAGAGTATCTCGGAGGCCCTATAGCGCTTGCGAAAAAGATGTGACGACCTTTTTAGAGAATGCAGATTGAAAACGAGGCGACGACGTTTTTTAAGGGAACGGATATTTTGAAGAAGTTGATCCGAAAAGGAGGCGATGACCCTCTTTAGGGAACGGTGGTTTCGGCCCCTGCGATAGTGTGTGCCGACCACTTTCTGACCCTTAAATCCGCGCCTGCTATACACGACAGCAGCATGGCGAACCGGCCGCTTCACCCGCCCGGCAACCTTGCAGGTACCACAAAGAACTGGCCGAGAATAGAGTCGCGTCGCGTGATGACATGGCCCTCGCCAACTCGTTCCTCGACTGGTTCGCCAAGTTCGAGAACTCGATCGACGGGTCGGACTCGTGGTTCTACACCTCGGGCCCGGGACACACACACTACCGGGACTGCGAGGGCAACATTCTGCAAGCCTGGAAGACCGGGGGCTTCCAAAACATCCTCGACCTGCTCATGGTAAGGACTCGACTAGCCACGTTCAAATGTGTTCGATAACTACGCTGAAACACCCGACCGGCTACCGACGACGCCGAGCCGAACTAAACTATAAGCTGTAACTGCTGTAACACCGTGACAAACGCTGGAGGATTATGACAAGTTAATCCGGTTATCCACAGTGGTTTGCACTTCGACGTAGACAACGTTAGCATCTATGTTTTGGCTGGGGTGGGTGGGAAAGGGGAGTAATCATTTCAGACCTGTTAAGCTGCAAGAAATATCCATGTGTCTCAGTATTTTGTTTTGTTCGCGATTTGGCAGGCGCGCTTTTTGCGATCGTCACAACAAGCCACGAGCAAACGCTTATCCCGTGGGGGAACAGGAAAATAATTTAACCGTTTGATCGATAAAATTAATTCTGGGACCCTCCCCTCACCCCTCTCATCTTAGTAACGTCGTGTCTGGATAGCAAATCGTCAGTGCAATCGATTTCAAATACCGTCGCACCCGAGTTTGTTTTACTTCGTTGCGGATCGGAAAGATGTCAATACAATAATAAAATAAACACTTTTGTATCCGTATACTCTGCACTTCTGCACTTGACAACACCATGTAGTCGTATGAACCACCAGGAGGTATGGTATGCAGGTCTCGCTTTGAACTTTGAATGAAAATTTAAATGGAAAAACAATAATATATTCTATGTCGGATTACTTTTGAGTAGGTATCGATCATCGATGATCAATTACGTGAATGCGGCAAAGAATGACGGGTTATCTCAAACTGGCGCATCCCCATTCCCCATTCCAAGGTGAAGGCGACGCGAATCCAATCCGTGGCGCTGGTATACCAGCGCCACGGATATATAGCCGACAGATTTGCATGCGCGACCCAAGCCCAGAGTGGTGTTCGACTTGGGAGTAGTGGAAGCCGAGTGTGACCCCCCCCCCCCCCTCCTCATTTGAGACGATCCCAGAGTGCGCCCCCCTCCTGTACGACGATCCCAGAGTGCGCCCCCCTCCCCCTCCTGTGAGACGATCCCAGAGTGCGCCCCCCTCCTGTGGGACGATCCCAGAGTGCGCCCCCCCCCCTCCTGTGAGACGATCCCAGAGTGCGCCCCCCCCCCCCCCCTCCTTTGAGACGATCCCAGAGTGCGCCCCCCCCCCCCCCCCCCCCTCCTGTGAGACGATCCCACATGAGACGATCCTGTGAGACGTCCCACAGGTGCGCCCCTCCTGTGGGACGATCCCAGAGTGCGCCCCCCCCCCCCCCGCTCCTTTGAGACGATCCCAGAGTGCGCCCCCCCCCCCCCCCCCCACCCTCCTTTGAGACGATCCCAGAGTGTGCCCCCCTCCTGTGAGACGATCCCAGAGTGCGCCCCCCCCCCTGTGAGACGATCCCAGAGTGCGCCCCCCCCCCCCCCTCCTTTGAGACGATCCCAGCGAGTGCCGTGCCTTGCAGAAAAAGCTGCCGGACCCGAGCAAGGCGCTGCCCGTCGAGCCCCGAGTGGCGTTCGGCAAGGAGGTGGTGAACATCGATTGGGACACGGACGACGGCGTGGTCAAGACGCACTGTGCCGATGGGTCCTCGTACCACTCGGAGCACGTCGTCGTCACCGCCTCGTTGGGGGTGCTCAAGGAGCGCTCGAAAACGCTGTTCACGCCTGAGCTGCCTGCCAAGAAGCTGGCCGCCATCTACGGCCTGTCCATCGGCACTGTCGACAAGATCTACCTGCACTTCCCGAAGCAATGGTGGCCCGACAACACGCTCGGCTTCAGCTTTCTGTGGACCAAGGAGGATGAGAGGAAGTTCAACGAGAGCCATCCGACTGAAGTAAGTTGAAACTTACGAATAATATACATGGCGACAACAAAAATGGGCTCTTCTTGTGGAGATGCCGTTTAATTACACGTATATAGGCCGGTACAATATCGTGTATACTGTCAATTGATAAGCCATCGATTGGTAAGCCATTCTCCCTCCTAATCCATCTCGCAGTTGCACAATTTGGTGGAGCTTTCTGCTCCATGGCCTCGAAGTAGAAATCTACGCATTATTTCGCGCCTCCGGGATTCCCTTCAAGCCCCCTAGGCTAGGTTCAAGGTCAGTAGCATTCTGACCTTGGCTTCGACTAGTTTATCTTCACCCGACCAATCATCCGTCTACTATGTCTCCCGCGACGTGTGGTCGTATTGCCTTCAAGGCCCCTGGGTTAGGTTCAAGGTCAGTGGCAGATGCTGACCTTGGTCGACCCTGGCTGTCGCCGTCACCGAGTCCACCGACGCCGAGACTCTCGTGAAGCGGGAATGCCACTGCGTCAATAAGCCCCACAGTTTCGCTGTCACTGTCATCCTGTCAACCTGTCATCCTGTCACACGGCACGGAGTCTGCTGTAAATGCGATACAGATGTCTGTTTCCAAGATGCTGTAAACATGTACAAAACCCATCAAATATATCTGACAAGGATGTATTTCTGTTTATGGCTGTTCGAGGAATACTGGAAGACCCTAAAACACGTCAAAATTCCAAAACGTTGCCAATCAGATTTATTTTACAATTTTCAAAAATCCCTCTAAGCTTGTTGTAAACTGTTCCAACCTCATCGTTTCTTCCGGAAAAACGTGCTATTGCCATATGTGGATGTAAAAGCATGTAGTAGAGGCATAAAACTTGTAAAAATTCCAAATCAATCACGTCAATGATATCGCATAAACTCCCGAGCTCCCGGCACCTGGCGACTCCAACTGATCGGCGTCCCTCGACCGTTGCCTCCAGAGCGGGCGACACTGGCTGACCGACGTGTTCGGCTTCTACGAGGTCGACCACAACCCGAACGTGCTGTGCGGCTGGGTGGTGGGCGAGTCGGCGCGCGTCATGGAGTCGTTGGACGACGCCGCCGTGCTAGACGGCTGCACGGCGCTGCTCGACCGCTTCCTGGCGCGCTCCCACGGGCCAATACCGCGCGCGGACCGCTTGCTGCGCACCACCTGGTCCGCAGACCCGCACTTCCGAGGCTCGTACAGCTTCCGCAGCATGGACAGCGACGCGGTGGGGGCGTTCGCCGACCACCTCGCCGAACCGCTCGCTGACGGACGCGGCAAGCAGGTCAGTGCGCCGGCCGATTGATCTGGTGTCTCTGTCATCCCCGCCCCTCCCCCTGAATCCCCTCGCCTTGCCAAGGTCGCTCGGTGTTCACCATGAGGATATATACGTTGCCGTTTTACCTTGAATTCTGCGGAAATCATCGTTCAGTCAATTGTAATAATATCAATCCGTTCTTGTTTCTTTCACTCCCTTTGAACTATCGAAGACTGAACGATGTAAAGACATGGCTGCTTTTCCACTCTCCTGAGTTATCAGTCGTCTGTGGCACCCAAGTCTCAACTGCCCAGACCCCAACTGGGTTGCTTCAAAATCATTTTAGCGATTTGAAATGAGGAGCCAAATAGGGTGCACGTGATAACAAAATATTTGCTTGCAAAATACTTCTTCTAGCTTCTTGGTATATTTCTCAATAATTTGCATGTTGGTCTAACCTCCCCACGGGTTCCTGGAAGTGTCCCACGCCGAAAATTTCCCCCGGTTCCTGAATAAAGATATTACTTCGGCATGTTAAAATAAAATCTACCTCGAACAAAGGCATGGCTTTTGATGTCTTTCTGCAGTGTTCTTTTTCGTGCCGTGGGTTGTTTTCTTGTTAGCAACAACCAATATTTGACGACGGTTCCTCCTCGCTGCTCCATGGTGAGTCTCGGTTTGGCCTGGTTTGGCTTCTTGAACGGCCGTTCGTGCCATGGCCTTGGTCCTCCCATGGTATACGGATTATAAGGAAAGGCAATCCATACTCCATGGGCCTTCCCTGTGTTGAGAAAATCAAAATGCTTCTTCTGTGCTCGCGTCCGAGTTCTATTGTTCGGCAGTCACGCTGCAGCACGCCAAGGGGTGGAAGCGCACGAGATTTCTCATACTTTCTTTGTTTGCCCGTTCGTGCGGCTTTCCGGTGGAAAGATTTATAAGAAATAATTTAAGTCTTGTTTACTGTCAGTCGAGATCATGTTGCTCGCATTAACGTTTCATTATACTCAAAGACCTCCCATTTAACCATTCCTGGCAATAGGTGCCGACCACAGAGCAAGAAATACCTACATTCTGAATGTTACCTCTATAGGTCCATCCTGCAGTTATAAATGATGACACTTTATAACATCGACCATTTTATACTCAAATTTATTTCGTGGTTTCGGCCCAAGCTGACATTAAATACAGAGGCAGCTCCCAGCTGCATTTGCTTCCTCGCCATGTAGTAATTTTATCCGAAAATCCCAATGTGGAGCTTTGCTTGCAGGCCCCCCCTAAGTCCGAACGATCCGACGCTTCGCGTGCCCCGTTTTGTTTCAGTGGGGGTTTGTTAATTCTGTTACTCGCGGGCAAAGGATGTATTTGCTGCATTGTTGCCCGATTTGGCAATCATGCACGCTCTTAACCCTGGGCCCCTGGCCCCGTGCTAATTGAAGCCACATAAATAAAACTGTAATTAAATAGCTTTGTGTTATGGCTAACGAATATTGATCTGAATGAAGAGCACTACAGAAAAAGGGAAGACCCTGTACAAACGAATTCGCACCATTTGCAGCGAGTCATTAAGCCTTAATGGAGTCTTTGTCCCAATATTGTAACAAATTCGGTTCAATGGGTCTTCGCAAACCGGCACAAGTGCAAATCATTTGAACACTCGTACACGATCGTGCACGTGTGTAGACTGTGCAGTGCATTTAGCGTTGGTTTATCAACTGGCAAAGAATCGCCGATTATAATCCAACCAGTCGATGGAAAATCATGGACACATACCACTCGTGTGTCATTACTCCTGAGTCCTGACACATGCATTTACTCCTTAATCGAGTCTTTGTCCCAATGTTGTAACAAATTCGTTTCAATGGGTCTTCGAAAACCGGCACAAGTGCAAATCATTTGAACACTCGAACACGATCGTGCACGTGTGTGCACTGTGCAGTGTATTTAGCGTTGGTGTTTCTACAGACAAAGAATCGCCGATTATAATCCAACCCGTCGATGGAAATTCATCGACACATGCCATTCGTAATATTCGATGAAACCACATGATATTGTCACAACCGGGATAAAGGGATCTCTTTAGAGTGCGCTCCTGCTTGATTTTCAAAAGTCCGTTTTAATACCAAAACCACCGAACTTACAATCATACCAACCACTAACGCCGAAGGCCGGGTGGCAACTATCTCTGCCAATCAGGCAGACGTATGGTTTGGCCAGTATGCATGGCCCCTCAGTGTCGAGTCAGCAATTCAGCACCAATGCAATGTATGCTAACTCCAAACGTCCAGCCATGGACACTTGACAATATAAAACCCAATATAGGTATTCGCATATTTAATTAATTAATTGGCGAATGGAAGGTGGATTGTAATAACCCACGAACTGAATGACCCGGATCCACAGCGAGCCGAACCATGCAGAACGAGTGCAACGAAGCGCCAAAACGCGAGAGTGCACTGCTTTTTACGGTACTTGCTCGCTGCTGTCGGTCCTTGGTGCACGAGCATCTTCAATTCATGCGGATCGAATTGAACAAATGCGAAAAGTATATGCTACACGCCCCCAACATGAGCCGGGACACGGACATTGATGCATGTACACACCACACCAGAGATAGTGTAGTACACACATCAACCCGCGATTCAATGAACACTCAAATACTGACACACTTCTCGTGGTCATAACGCGACGCAGCCGAACTGTTCAATGCAATTAATAATTGAAATACGAATTATGGCGGTCACTCGCGAATCCAATCAATTTCTTTATGTGTGTATACCTATTTGGCTGGTGATGGCCTTAGCGTGATGTGTGTACCTATATGGCTGGTGTTGGCCTCGGCGTGATGTGTTGCAGACTCTGCTATTCGCGGGGGAGGCGACGCACGATCACTTCTTCTCGACCGTCCACGGCGCTCTCGAGAGCGGCTGGCGCGAGGCAGACCGCCTTATCAAGATCCTCAGGTATGCACGAGGCTGAGGCCTTCGTGATACTCACTATTTTTAATAATATCAACAATAAATTGTGATTTATTTGTCTATTTGATCATATACATGATATTTGTTTGATACATTACTTGAAGGTAAAGCATTATTGGGATTAGGGTTTTGGTTGATGGTGATGACTGTATGAAGCTTTCTTTGAATTTTCAATTGGTATTTCGAAATTTTAAGATGGGCAATTTGTTGCCAAGAGTGTGAGGATTTCGTAGACATAGATTTCGTCGCGATCGGACAAAAAGTGTGGCAAAAGACGAGGATGCAGTGCGAGGTAAATTCTGCGCGGGAATTTCTAAAACCAATACTCATGAGACATGAGCGATGATCGCGACGGACTATCGCAGTGCACAGTCCGCATATCCTGTAGGTAGTTGTAGTTCCTCACGCTGTCGTCCTGTCAGCCGAGAGGCGTCGTTCCTAACAAGGCCACGCGCTCCTGTCCTGTGTCTAGGAACCCGGCCACGGCAGCGCTCTAACCCGCGGGCCGCTCTTCAAGCCTCGTCGGCGCCGACGTCCTGCATGCTATCAGCACCTGCCTACCTCCTGCTTCCAACAACGAGCACGTCCTGAATTGATTTTCAACGCACTACACCAGCCTGCACTGCAGTTTGCACGGCTTGTGTGCAGTTATTTTAACTGTTTTGTGTTTGGAAATATATCCTGGGAATAAAGTCATAACAATGTCAAAATAAAAACAAGCGTTTTTGTTTCAGCCTATTTCTGATTGTGTTATTGAATGGTTTTACTTCGTTATATTTGTCTGAGGCTGATTCCTCTGCAACAAATATGAAGACAATATAGAAATTGCAGTTGCATGTAGAACGCGAATGTTTATGTATAGTACCTTATTATGTGTGTTTGGAAATAGAATACCCCATCCAAAGTATTGTGTACCTATTCTATTTCATTAAAAATTCTGACAGGACGGGCTTTTTAATACATCAAGCTCACTGACAGACAATGTGAGAGATGAACAATAAAAGTTTAAAATATATGAAAACTCATTCCGTGAGCTGGATTTAATCTGTCGATTGTAGCATTGTACGCTGTCACGCTTTTGGCATCACTCCCACGCATGAGTATCATGGTGAAATGAAATATTATAAGCCCACCCTTCATCTTGTGTGGTCGTTAGAGAACTCGCAAGCAGTGGCGTAACTTCAAATCGGAGGCCCTGGAGCAAACCAAAAACTGAGGTCCCGATTCAGACTCGATTCGCCGAGAAAAATCCATCCTCTTAAAAAAAAATGGCACCGCTTCACTTGTACGAAATTTGATAGACATTATGAATCTTCCGATCGGTGGGGGAGGGGGGCCCTGGGGCCCCCTAAAGTCTTCGCCCGAAGCCCCCGAGCACTATGCCTGCTCCCCTCGAGTTACGTCCCTGATCTCAAGACGCTCACTCGCTCCCAACTGCAAGCAAATCCTTTTCACAATAGCCCACTGTAGCATCTGGCCGTGCATTTGCCCATAGCGAGGGCCCTGCCCTGGCCCTGGCGAGGTCCCTGACTCTCGGGGGCCCGTCGCCGTCCAGTCGGTGCCGCGTGGTCGTCGTCGGGGCAGGCATCGCGGGACTGGCCGCCGCGAGGACGCTACTAGCGGCGTCTGTCCACGACATACTAGTCTTGGAGGGTGAGTGTCTCTTATCGCCCTCATTCATCAGGTTTATAGCCCCCCCCCCCCTCCCCCACCTTGAATCTATGGAACAGAACGCTGACTAAACTCGTTCGGCCCCGTAATATATTGGCATGGATTCGACTCCAGTTCTTTTGCTCATCAAATTCTGTCTTCTTTTAGTTCGTGTGAAGCCAGCGCTCTTACTTTTGTAAGCAAGTTTGAAATTCCAGATAAGCATTTTCCTAACCAGTACTTCATTATTTGTGTAGTTGAAAGTACTTATAGTTAGCTTAAGTCAATGCTTATTTATAAAGCGAACTCGAGAGAAAAATAATCAACATCGCGACTAAATGTATTTCTACGACATTCGACCAACAAATATTGCAAACTACGCTTTAAAGTTTAAGCTCACAACCCTTCGCAAAAAAACAGAATTTTCATGTAAGCAGATTTGTTTTTCCAGGAATACTCTTGAAAAAAGCTCGCTCGCCCTATATAAAAGCTCGCTCTCTATAGTGGAATAAAATTGATCCCGGGGACGAAACCCTTTTATTTGTAACCGATCACAGGAAGAGAGTCAAGCACATGCTGGTCGGTGGGAGAAAAAGCTTCCGCTCCCTTCTAAATGTGGGTTGCCGGCATGACGGGCCTGATCCCAGCTTTAAAAATGCTGCTCGTATGCTGTACTGTGGGCTATCCACCTCTTTGGGGCGCTAATCCTCGCGAGGCCGTCAGTCTGACGGGCATGCATCTGTTGCAGCTCAAGGCCGCGCAGGGGGTAGGGTGCAGTCCGTGCCTCTGGCCGGGGGTTGGGTGGAGGCGGGGGCGCAGTGGGTCCACGGCACCGACAACCCCGTCTGGCGACTAGCAGAGAGGCACCAACTGCTCGCCAAACACACGTCCGCAGAGGGCGAAGGTGAGACCCGTGATGGAGCAGTGATCGAAGATCGAACACTGTCGCCCTTCGTCATAAATATAGGCATGGAGAGGAGGCCGTGATTGTGTTGCATCATAGCGAGTCTCTTCTTTCGACCCAAGTCGAAAAGTCATCTGCATCTGGAAATTTCATTAGAGCTGAAAATGATTGATATTAATTAAAACTTATCAATAATTATTAAAAGTCGAAAAGTGTAGAAAAGCAGAAAAGTGTATGCAGTTACCCTGCGGAGTGAAATTAATTGCGATCTTATTTTGATCTCCACCCCGTTGCCTAACGCGTGACCTCGACGCTCCACGACCTCGACTCAGGGCCGTACTGTCGCGACGACGGCTCTGTGATCGAGCCGGCGACGGTAGCCGAGGTCGACGCCGTCATCACACACATCCTCGAAGAATGCGAGCAATACGCCGAGCAGCCGTCCCACGCCCCGGCGCCCCCTTCCATAGGGGAGCACTTGGAGCAAAGGTTCTCCGCCTATCTGGACGGCTGCGACGGGGATACCGAACACGAAAGGCAGATGAAAGAGGAGCTGTTTGACTGGCATGTGCGGTATGTAAACGCCGAACGACGCTACGAATTGGGCGAAAGGCTTTGTGAATTTCCATCTCACTTCGTGACCGTGTGTTTATTTTAGGTTTCAGCTGATAGACAACTCGACGGACAGACTGGACAGACTCTCCGCCAAATCCTGGGGGAACTATTCGTTCTGCGGTGGGACTGATTACGTCAACTTCGAGCGCGGGTACAGCTCGTTGGTCGACAAGCTGACAGCTGATCTCCCTAAGGGCACGCTGCTGTTGAATTCGCCGGTTACGATCATAAATTGGCAGGCGAACACGAACTCCGAATTGGACGCGCCGATCCGCGTTTCCTACGGCGAGGGAGACAGCGTTCTTGCCGACCACTGCATCGTCACCAGCTCCTTGGGCTACCTCAAAGAACACATGCAGATGTTCCGCCCCCGCTTGCCCAGCGCGCACACGCAAGCCATCCAGGAGATGGGATTCTCCACCATCAACAAGATCTTTCTCGACTTCGGCACCGCCTGGTGGCCGCCGACGATGAAGGGCGTGCAGCTTGTGTGGACCCGTCGCGGCGTTTGTCCGGCGAAGGCGCCGACGGCGTGGACGCGCTATTTGACGGGGTGTGTTATGAAACTGCTCCCAATGGGGGCTGATGTCAGTTAATTAAACTATTGTTGGGGTTGTGTGAGAATTAATTGAGTTGCGTTGAGTCAGCTGGTCCCATGAGACTAGATTAGAAAGGCCGACGGTGCTTGGGTCAACTCACGCATAAGGCTGGGTGACGAGCCTCTCAGATACGCGTGCCATCGTCGGGGTAGGTTGGCGAAGCGGAAGCAGTGCACGAAGCGGTGGCGTAGCTTCAAATCGGAGACCCCAAAGCTACAAAAAAAAATGCGAGGCCCCACCTACCCCCTCCCGTGTTGCCAATTTTGTAAAAAAAAAACTTGCACTGGGTAAACGTACTAGATTATTTTCAAAAAGTCCATTCCCTAAAAAAATGTAATCGTTTCTTTATTCGGTTCAACTTCGGCCTCCGCGAGGCCCCCCTGAGCCCGAGGCCCTAGAGCACTGGTATGCCTGTTCCCCTCTAGTTACGCTCCTGGCACTAAAGCAGGGGTGACCTGCATTGACACTCAATATATGACCCACGTCCTTTTGGCGATGACCAAGCAATAATAATAGGTGTTCAAATATCTCAATTTTTGCTCATGAAATAGAAGCATAACGGAAAAGGGTTGCATATTTTAAAAATCTTTTTGCTCGCAGTTTATGGCTCATTGCACGGCTCATTGCATGGTTGGGGCTCGACTTGGCCTCCTCAAGGGAACTTTCCTATTGTAGCCGTCTCTATAAAAACATAGATGTGAGTTCTAAAATGAAGGCTAAATAAGTCGAACCCCGAGGCCACAGTTCAGTTCATAACACGGCAGCTCCGATCGATCTGACACAGGTTCGACGTGTTGCCCGACCACCCCGCCGTGCTGCTGGGCTGGGTGGGCGGTCACGGCGCCGAACTGGTCGAGCACGTGTCCGACGCCGACGTGGCTGCGCACTGCGCGCAGCTGCTGCGTCGCTTCCTGCGCGACCCTGCGCTACCCGCGCCGCGCACCGTGCTGCGCACGCGATGGCGCAGCGAGACGTTCGTGCGCGGCGCGTACAGCAACACCAGCTCGACGTGCGACGCGACTAGACGCGGTCCAGCCGATCTGGCGCAGCCCGTGTGCATCCAGGTGGAAGGCGAGCAGGTAGGCCGGGGTTAAGCAACACTGCGGTGGGTAGGATAATTGGGTGGGTGACCACTGACGTGTCCAGCCGCGGCACAGCTGATCTTGAGCAGCCCCGGCCCGTATGCATCCAGGTGGAAGGCGAGCAGGTAGGCCGGGGTTAAGCAACACTGCGATGGGTAGGTTATAGGATGGGTAACCAATAACCATTACATGTAATTGAGAAATTACGATTTGGGAGGAAACTATTCAACGGACTTTGTCTATGCCAATTAACTTTACTTAGTTCCTATACAGGAGAGAGAATCGTAAAACTGAGGTTTCCTTGGCACATGAGAACACGGGAAAGGGTCACCTGGAATGAGGACATCTCTGAATCTCTTTTTTTGTCGACTGGAAGTAGGCCATGTGCAAGATGACTTTAATCCAGTAGAGTAAAAGTGCAAAACGAATTACGTTGATCCATGAATCGTCCAGAGGGTGCAGATTTAATCGGGGTAAATACAGACATCCAAGGTCGCAGGTAGCGCTGAGAATTGACGCTAAAGATGCCAGATGGCCGTACGATCGAGAATCAGTTTTCGCCACTTTGTGCATATTTGAGACGCTGGTCTGCTAACAGTGGCGTCGGTTTGTGAACAGTGGCCGGCGGTCCTGCTGGCGGGCGAGGCGGCGCACGCACACCACTTCTCAACGACGCACGGCGCCTTCGAGAGCGGCGAGCAGCAGGCCGGCGTCGTCGTCGACTTCCTGCGAAGACGCCCGACGCCGACGCCGACGCCGACGCCAACGCCAACAAAGCCAGTATAGTTTGCCATGCGCGTGTACAATTCGAAAGGTCGCTGCGAGATTACCTCTGATGCTCGCTCGTTGGAACAAATGAAAATAAACCCGAGCATTGTGTGTAGGTACAATGTTGTTCTGCCCACTTCTGTGCTATCCAATTCCAACCTATAATATAGTTCCAAATTTACATCCGAATTACTTCATCCACCAATGCACAATGAATATGACAGAAACGAATAGCCGAGGGAATACAATCGTTATATCATCGTGATTGACCTGGTGGATTGTTCGATTGCTGGCATCCCATGGGAGCGCCAATAATGACACAAGGTATACTGCCTATGTGGCATGCCAAAATTGTCGATAGATCGTGTGTATATAGATGTATGTTAGGCTGGTATTTCGTGGGCTTAAATTGCAAATCACTCACCTTGTATCATTTATAAAATTTCGCGTAAACTCTATATTTTCTTCGTCAAATTTGTCTGGTCACAAATTTAAAAATTCGTGTTCTTTTTAAAATTTGTCTGATTTCCCGTCACTTTATTAACAGATAACACCTGCAATTTGAACGCTAAGCTTGTGCCCCTTGTAAGTCCCCTCCTCCCTTGCACCTTACCCCATGGCTAAAAAGAAACGGTTGTCTCTCACACTGCGCTAACTTCAGGGCCCCAGCGACGCCCGCTTAAAAATTTTCAATTAAGCAGTTAATAATTGCGAATCGCATCGTCGTCACTTACCCCTGCCGCTCCGTCAAACGCCTGGAGGTTGATTGTGAGTACGACGCCGACGTCGACGCCAAGAAACAGGGACGAAACTTTAGGCGAGTCAACTGCAAAGCGCATGTAAACACCGCGCGGCGTCCGCGTCCTTCTCAGGCGCCGGCGCCGACGTGGTGTCGGCGCCGCGACGCCGTCGAATAGTGGCAGTCGTCGCTAACCCGACCACCGCGTCACATCGCTACTCTCCGCTCTCCGACGCCGACGCCGACGTCGCGCGTAACGATGCCGGGCAACAAAAGCATGCAGCTGAGCCGCGAGGAGATTGACAACATCCCGCACAAATGGCTCGAAGTGATCATCCACTTCCTGATGGGTTTCCGTAACGACACTGTTGACTTCAGCACGCCGCATCTTCGGCCCTCTGTGTCACGCGTCTATCCTCTCTTCGTGTTCCTCTACGCGGTGATCGTGCTGTTCGGAACTCTCTCCAACATCGCCGTCGTGTGGACGATCAGCAAGCACCGGCTCCATCGCGACCCGACCTATAGCTACATCGTCAACCTGGCCGTCGCCGACGTTGTCAAGTGTGTGCTGGTGTTGCCCATTTCGCTTGCCATCCTGCTCGTGCAGAACTGGATCTTCGGCAGCTTCATGTGCTTCTTTCTGCCGATGCTGCAGGTGAGTGTGGACGACATGCCATGACGGCGTCCATTGCACGTGAAGCAGTATTGCGCAGCTCGCAGCCGAATACGATGCAGCTTTACCTATATTATGCTTTTCGCAGCCACATTACAGGTAACCGATTCTTATCGACGATTACACGCTTCCACGTAGGAGTCTACCTTGTGAACCCTGTTTTCTGGTCCATGACAAGGGATGTTATGAAGGCGCCGAGCTATAGGTTTCACATTGCATCCCTCAACACTATTCCTGCGCAATCACGGCACCTCCACCCTGTAGCAGCTGGCGGCATGACGTCTCAAAGATGAGGGAATGTGGCTCCAGAGTTTCTAGCGCAGAGTAATGGACTCCCTCGCGGTCCCTGTTAAACTATTTAATCTGATATAGTCTCTTAGCGTAACGTGTGTAGATACATATATATACGAACGTTATCGAGTTATTAGTTTGGATTAGATCGTGGGATTTGGATTAGTTTGTATTAGTCAACACTATTGTATTTATAGTTAAGTTTTGATTTGTGCTCTCTGTGTAGGTGGATAGTAATGGAAACATCAGCAGCCTGTAGTATATAGGTACTGGTGTATAGCGACTGTAGCGACCTATGTCTCCAGGGGAAATTAGGCACCAACAAAGAGAATCTCCTACGCGCAGTAACTTGCTTTTAGGAGGTAATGTCCCTTTCCTATATACCCACGCTTTGCAAACAAGCTGATTTTGTTTGCTAAGCAACTGCCGATGCAAAACTCATTTCGACTCCCTCAAGTCGAAATAATCTGCAATTGCTTTGATAGCAAATTTCGTTCATCCAGGGAGTTAATATCAGTCAACACAGATGATCCCTCAGCTAATACATAAAGTACATAACATTGGTGAATTTTATTTGCAACTCTTTTTTATGCCTGTATATCTTCTCTACGCGAACTGGCTACGCAAAGACGAGCGCCCATCCCCCAAGCGTCAATTTTGCCCCCAAGTCGTACTTTGGGTGTAAATCCCGTGCGTGTAACTGGCGAGAGGGAAAGGTTCGAGCCCCGGCGAGAGCGCAATGCACTCGGTGCAACAAGTCTCCCCTCGCGCGGCTCGACTCGAGGGTCTCGTCTAGCCTCAAGGGCCCGCTGACCTTCGAATTTTGTTCGCTCTCCGAATTGTAATTAAATTCAAATTTAAGCTCCGATTAATTTTCTTCATTATTCCAACCCCCTGTCAAGTCTTGCCGTCGTCGACATGGGAGTGTCAGTTCAATGTGCCCACAAATGTCAAAGTTACTTTCTACGTAGAAATTCATCGCAGCTGTCGCCGTAGGCCCTGAATTGTGGGTTGTGACAGGTTAACCGTGGAAAACCATATCGGAAAACTCTGCGTGAACCTATTTGTACGTGTTGCGATTCTCGCCTCCGCTATAAGCTCTAGCGGAACTTCCGATATTTCCTGGAGCGAAGGCGATTTGGCCTCGTTTCCATTATGACAAGAGGATGTAAGCTGACGACGATCAGCTGAAATGGGCGTTGAGAATGAAGGCTGCATCTTTGGTAGATCCCCACGAGCTGTATTGTATATATAGTGTAGTGTGTATCGGCTTACATTGTGGGCTGGAAGAAAGCCGAGAGAAAATTGAGAAAATTGCAAGCTTTATCGAGCCTGATGCAGCGTTTTCTGACACCCATTAGAACAAAAAAGTTGTATATAATTCAATAAGAAAATTCTTTGTAAGGAATTAGACTAGCCATTGCTTCGTTTAGCTAATTAGCAGAGTTTAGAATTACTCGAACAAGAGTCTGGTAGATAGTTTGATCATTGTTCTCGTGGATTGTAACGTTCATTAATGATAATTAGGAAGACTCCCGGGACGTTGGCAAATGTGCGATCACCCGGCGACATGGGACTAGAAGTGTGTCGAGTTCTCGACAAAGGGAAATGCATGCATTTCCTAATGAAAACTGACTCCCACTTAAAACTTACTGTCCGACATTGCACAACGGATACCAACGTTTGAGCCATGTCACGTCCCATTCGCTTTTAATGTACTAAAATTTATACAAATTTTACAGTACTCGAATATATATCATATTTATTTTTTAAATACGTAACTTTTACCAATTAAAGCCGTAGTATATACGTGTTAATTCAAGAGTGTTTTAATTTCTGGAGGGTCTCTGACTGACTATTGTACAAACTTCAAACGTTCCTACTTGCGATTCTGTGAGACAGTGAGATCACAGAAGTTAAGCAAAGTTAGTTATTAGATAGGTGACCACCATACTCATAGCACCAAAAATCACCAAAAATCAATCAATCATTCATACTTGCGTCTATATCTGCAGCCAATTTTGAATTGGTCGCAGAGACTGCTGGAACGAACCACAAATAACAATACGTTCTCAACGTAAAACGTGGTAAAACGATTTCCTATACGTGGATTCCATTCCGCTTTCACAGAGTGATACGCTGTACTGCTTTAAAATATTAACGACCTGCACAAGAAAATAAAATATGAGGGATTCATTTAGGATACAGCATGTATAGGACACTGAGAATCCATCAGGAGCACAGTGAATGCTGAATGATACGCCATGTATAAACCGCAAGATTAAACTGAGGGTCCAATTAATCAAAAGCTGTGCAGGCGCAAGGACTTCTCGTTCGCAAAAGTTGAGTGCCCGAGGAAATTGAATTATGGACCTTTCAGATTTTTCCCAACAATTTTCTATATACGGATTGTTAAAAGTATTTCTATTCAAAAGTTTTTGTGACACGGTAGTATATTTTACTTATCCTTAATTGGGCTTTTTAACGATTCAATTCTCCTATACGGTTCAGAGAGTGTTTTCTCGAAGACCCAACCAAGCGAAACGGCCACCGTTGGATCCATATAACAATGGCGCCGTTCTGGCCGTTCCCCTGTGTCATCACCTTCCCAGCGCTCAGTCAACTATTTCCTCGAACTTTCCCCGCCCAGCTATAAATTGTGTTCGAAAATCACAGGGTCAGCAATTTTTGTGTCGGGAGCCAGGACAATGCTGTTCAAACTGCAAAGGGGTTCATTGGGTCCAAACAAATATGGCGTCGTTCGCTAAACGAGCTTTCACTATATACTCTCGGTTTTGACAGTTCGACACCACATTGAGTATCACGTGCTTTTGACAACTTTCCACGTCCCTACCCGGCCACGAAATCACGCATCGAGTTTCGAGCCCCGTGTTTGCGGTTCGGCGCATCGGTCTCGTGTCGCCCTCATAGGCCGGCCGGCCGACGACGCCGACGCCGCCGTCGTCCCTGGCGTCGGACGGCGCTGGCACGTGATAAGCCCGGAGCGGACGCCATCGCGGGAGTTGATTAAAACGAGAGAGATGAAAAATTGCTTGCTAGCCGAACGACTGCATTAATGGGGGTAATGTTAAATGAAAAAAAGATTTTATGTTGATGATTTATGATTGCGCACTGCTTTTATGGAGGGCTTTCCTGCTTTCAGCGTCGTTATGCCCAAAGCCGAGAGAGTTATACTTTTGAGTATCAACACAAATATATTTTGTATAAGTAATGTTAAACATAAATTGACCCTATAAAATCTTATATAAAACATCGCGAAAAAGATAAATTCAACCATTGCACAGAAAAATAATATCCAAATTTTTTACCTGTGTCATCGATCATTAAATGATCGAAGGTAGAGTATAGCCCTGTCTCCATGCGGGCACGCATATCGATTATTATCGCCGTCTTGATATTGCTCGTCCCCGAAAGAGGAAAGACGTTCCTTCGAGCTTGATTACACGCTAAAGCATATTGTTGCGGAATTAGAATCGGCAAATGTTTGCCTTCTAGAATTATGGTAAAATTTCCCTCCGTTTTGCGACTGGCGAAGCACGAGTAGGGGCTGGAGCGATCACTCATCGCCACGTCCTCGCCGTCACCGCCGCCTCGCACAGACGCGATGCGGGGGCGATACGCATTCACGAGTCTGCATGTGCTTGCTAATTAACGCGCGATATTAATCGGCTGAAATGAGCGAGTGCCATCGACGTACAGCTGGTTGAAGGGAATTCGTAGACGAGTATTTTCTCGAACAGCGAGGTATAGCCTACTCTTACCATGGTGAGTTTCGAAATGATTGAAATTGCACTCTAATGCACATCGACTCACTGCAAAGCGATTCGCGGTGTCGCTCTGTCTTGTCTGTCTCTCTTCGTTGTGTCGTTGGTTAGAGAAAATTCTAAACGTCTAATGTCAAAGGACGATCGGAAAGAATTCATAGTCGCGCAGGAATTCCCATGCGAGTTAAAACTGAACTAACACTAGCAACTTCTCACGTTCGTAATTGAATCATTCCAATTAATTAAAACAAGGTAGTAAATATGAGATAAAACTGTCACTTTAAAAAGATTTACTAGCTTTACTTAAAACTTAAAACTGTGAACTCTAACTTTGAACTTTAAAAGTTCTTATTTCTCATTATGACTTCGGACTTGGGTATGGAGGGTCCCAATTTAGCAATTTTGTCCAATTTTGACAAGAGCTCTCACACATCAGAGCTCTCAAGAACTCGGCATACGATGAATTAAATCATTCTGGTTTAAGTGAAGCTCGCCTGTGCTACGTCCGAAGGCTGGCCACGTGACCGACCAATTAGCATAAGCTTGAAAGCGCCCAACTGGTCCTCGTCGCTATGAGTAAGACTAAGACGGTCCAAGCTTTAGCTACCCTGTAGGCTGTACCACACTACGACCGCTGTACATTATTTATAATATAGATATAGGTAGTGGTAGGTACTTATTTCGAGTTCTAGAGGATCATTTCCCGAGTCCAGAAGTGTATATACATGCTCTCGATCTCCACGAGGCGGGGTGAAGGACTCGCTACGCGACGAGAGGAGCGACCTTGGAAACATGGAAACAGAAAATTGTGCTCTGAAATTGAACAAAACACCACACCAGTTTTAAGTTATACTTCGAATTATTAATGAAATCATTAATTCATAGACGGACACCAGATAGTGAATGGATCTATAAATTAGGTGAAGAAATTCACTCTTCGACCTTCGGGTCCCCTTCATTGGCGGTGGGACGCTGACACCAATGCTGACACCAATACAGACACCAATACAGACACCAATACAGACACCAATGCTGACACCAATGCTGACGCCGACGCCGAAGCCGACGACGTCTTTTGGTTCGCACTGGTATTACTGCACGAAAACTTCCAAAACATGTCGCAAATCAGAATACGCTTGAGGGAGCCTCTTGTTTGTATTGTGTTGTTGCCTGTTTTTATACGGAATTTAAGTAAACACGGTATGTTGCCGGGTAGCTGCCCACGTTGACAGGCATTGTTCCTCTTCATTCCAATCAGCATCCCGACAGTTTCCCCGCCATGATCTTTTGCGAGGAGTTCTTATCTTCTTCCTGCGAATAAATTATTCGGAGCGTCACTCCATAGCACATATCGGCTGGCATCTGTAGGAACGAAGAACGGGCGAAGCGTTCCGACGGCGCATAAAACGCAAACACTTGTTTGTGTCATTATATAATACGAGACTCTTTTATAGTTTTGCCAATAAAACCTGATTGCATTTTCATTAAATATTTGTTTAACTTACTGAGCAAAGGTGAAGTTTCCCAATACCAAGCAATAAAATCCAATTTACTCTGGATGTGGCCGCGAGAAAAAAAAAAGGAATTATTTGCTCAGCTGCGTTACCTCGTGTATATGAAGGTATGCCCTTTAAGTCGTGCAAGTTTTAGGTGATTTGACCGACCATTCGTTTAACTTGGTCGGTTTTATCAACTCTTCGAAGCCAGAGATTCAATGCTCAGCGTTTAGTCCAGCAAAGTCGACGTCGACGTCGGCATCGGTCTGACCTGAATCGTATCCGGCATCATACTCGGTAGCGACGCGGCCCAATTATTTATCCACAAGAACGTAATTGAAGGAGCATTGCCCTCTCATGTATTCGCTTCATTCCTTCTTATATTCTTTTGCCAGTTTGCTGCTCAGTGGAACGGTATTCCTAAATGGATATATAGGTTACACAGTTCTATCATCTAAACATTATTTCAATTCGGAGAAATAAGAATGAGGAGCGATATTCAATAATAGCATATAACTTGCATACCCCGAAACAATAAGGACGACCCGTGAACATTTATGTTAATGTAAGAAACGTCCCGCTGGGGATAGAATTGTTTCACAGCTGCTTTTCTTTGGATGGCTAATATAACAACTGAAATCCATTTCTAATTTCTCATATCCTCGAACATAAATATTGTCGTGACAGATTCAGGTGCCAATCATCAGAGCTTCGTAAACCACATAAATTACCAGTGGATGCAATTTTTTTATACGAGAAAGGTTATCCCACTCCCAGCCAAAGATATTACATAATAATTTTCGGGACCCAGCTTCGGTAGTACATCATCAGAAGCAGCAGAAGAACGGATTCTACCGAAATTTATAAAATATTTTTAGCTAACTTCCAAGGTACCCAATTATTTACGAAACCTGTATGCATTTCGCACATCATTTATTTCCCCCACGTCCAGTATTTCGTTGTAAATGGGTGTACGAGCAATGCACTCGATTTACCCTTAGTACCTATACGGCGTCATCGTGATAGGGCATGCACTAGCGGTGACGTTCATTGTGTCCAGGAGGTCGTCCGTCAAACAAGCTGTCTGCCCTTTTTGCAGTCGAAGCGAGGAACTAAATGAACTAGTCGTGAAAAGGTCACATGCAATACTTCCATGAACCTTTGCCATGTGATGTCCGTTCCCACGTCGGAAATCAGTGGAGTCAACAAGACTATTTGCATGAAATTTTATGTCTGGTTGACGATTCGCAGTTGTTAATTTTTATCTGTCTGCAGAGGAAAAAACATGTGTATTTTTTATTTAAATGTGGCCATGAGGGTAAAACAGAATATCATTCACAAAGAGATCAAAATGTTTTCATCTGCCGAGCTATGGTCCTATCGTGAGCTCAAAGTTAAGATATCAGCACGGAATCTGACATCAAACTATATACATTTCGTCAAAATATAAGGAGATATTTAAGTATCACCAAAAAGTAAAAACAGAAGACCCCAAAAAGGTATTAATTCCGATCTCAACTTCTGATTTGAGGCACATTGAATACGAATAGCACATGTATAATAGGTAAAAGTCATCCAATATATTAAATTAACTGTCCTACTACAACACGGCGGGACGGAGGAAACAATTCGATAGTTACATGATGACGTGTTGCCTCCAATATTACTCTCTAGGAGGCGCCCATGGCCCAATAAAACAATGCCATTGTCATGTCCTAGACATGCCAATGTGTTCCCTCGACGGTGAGGGAGTTGTTAACCCCCACGCCAATCGTGCGCTCGAATTGTCACCCGCCAGTTTCCCCGAAAGTATATACGGTATCGATAGTATGCTTGAGTCTACAAACCGCACAAAAAACCTAAACCGGAACTGGAAACGAAGCTGTTCCTGGCATTTCCCAAAAAAGGAACGTCGTAACGCGCCAATCGACGCGAGTTCCGCATCCACAGGTAAGACATGGACATCGTAACGTATTCGCACTACCAGTGGCGTAACTTTAAATTGGAGGCCCCAAAGCAAAAAAAAAGTGCGAGGCCCCCATACCCCCACCAGTGTTGCCAATTTTGTAAAAGTTGAACCGAAAAATGAAGGCCGTTGACGTTTATTTAGGGAATGGATTTTTTTAAGTTTGTAGGTACTGGGAAAACGTACTAGTTTTCAAAAAGTCCATTCCCTAATTAAATTTCATCGCCTCTTTTATCGGTTCAACTTCGGCCACCGCGAGGCCCCCCTGAGCCCGAGGCCCCAGAGCACTGCAGGTATGCCTGCTCCTCCCCTCTAGTTACGCCGCTCTTTACTGCCAAAAACACGAATGCCGACCTTGCAAAAATGTTAATGCTCAAATAAAGCATGGTAATATATTATTTTAAGACAAGTTATTTTATTTTCTAAAAATCAATATTTTGTGTGCCGAGGCATAAGACAAAAACTCTCATCAATCTTGCCTTCTCTTATTCGCTTCAACATATAGAAGGCGCCGTTTCATGCAACCACGGGAAAGTTTTTCCATATTGTATATATAGAATGATGAGATTCGAAGTCGTTATCGTACGACCTTTCTAAAGGTATGCCAACATCGCGGTTCCCGGGGTGGCTTTATTCTGACCCCTCACCTGGAAGTCAACTTATTCAATGGTTTGACTTGCTGTAGGCTCAGGTCGTCCAGCCACCAACGATTGCACGTCTTCCTACAATACCTCCGAACATTGCATATTTTTTTCGAAATAATTGCGAATTTATATCACTGAATGGAACGGCCGGCACCCACAGTAAATGGAATGCAACCAATAATACCTTTTGGAAGCTTTATTCTGGCCATGAAAAGGAAAATAACAACTTTTCCTTGTATTGTATGTAGGTAAGTATACCTGTTGATGGCGTTGACAAAAGCAAACAAAAGAAAATGTTTGAAAGGCCGCGATGGAAAAGCCATCCGTTGAAAATCACAAGACTCACTTTTACCTCACAAAAGCTCACGCTCTTTACAAGGTTTACTTCTTTTACCGGAGAAATAACAAACCCTCGTCCCTTTTAAATTTTTTCTCCATTGTATAAACTCGACAGCCTAAAAATTCCATGATGATGCAGGCGCCGAGATCTCGGCAAGGATTCGAATCTCTCTGCTTTCAGACATTCATATGATCGCCATCAGTGACTTTTCCGAAGGCTTGAAAAGTTCAACCACAGGCTGGACTTTTGCAGTCTCCGGCATGCTTTTTCGCGTCGACCAGCATCTATATAATTATATATAATAATATAAAAATAATAAATAATAATTATATATGTATATATTATATAATTATATATATGTTGTTTTAGGTTTTCACAGCAATTAGTTTTAAAAAAAGACCCGGGTTCGTATCCCGGTTCGGGTGCACATTTTTCCAGCTTCGCCTCCCTTCCATATATAAATAAATAAATAAATATATATATATATATATATACTTCGCACGCAAGGAGTTAAGTGGGATTATGTTGTACGATATGGATACGTATTTTTAATTTTTATAGTAGTTTTGGGCTGGTGTGATTTTGTCTAGGTAGTTTTACTAACGTTCTGGCTTAAATGAAAACTCATTCTTGCATTATCAGTTGACCATCGTTTTTTAAGGATTATAGAGTTACATTTTAATTTATTTTAAAGCGAAAATCATGTGCACGTAACGCGAACGGGCTTCAGGCGCAAGCTCTTGCGCCGCACTAAACGTTGTACCAAGTTTCGAAGAAACTATCGACTCCTTAGTCATCACCCAAGATCCAGGGTAAATGCGTTTCCGAAAAGGATATTGGATTCAAGAAGTTGTGCTCTGGCCTAGACATTTTGAATGCTGCTCCCACCACGGAAGTTGTCGCGTAAAACTCGAATTCGCTGTCATCGCAGACCGCAATTTTGAGACATGGTGAACTCTCAGCCCGAGATCAACTTCTCTGAGACCACAATCGCTTCCTATTCTATACACAAGGGGTGCTTTTGTGGCTTATGGTAGTCAACCTGTACGCTATGTTTCTATACATTAAAGGTAGGCGATTGGGGCCAGAAATTTGATTGGCTCCAAAGTGTGGTAGGTACAGAGTGTATACAGACATTAAAGCTGAGTGCGCTCAACACCTTTCGATCGATGCCGCCCGACACCTGCCGAGGGCAGATTCCGTTCATTGGAGTAGCACTTTACTTAGTGCTTAGTTTGCACGCGTTGAAGTTCATCTTGTTTGTCGGCAAATACATGTAATGTGTGTGCGGGAACAGGGTGTGCCTCGTTCGAGATTAGGTCACGAAACATTTGAAGCATTTGAATTGAACATTCGAACATTTTCTGCGCTCTCACAAAGCGTCCGATTTTATATGCTCATTTTGTCAGTCAGATTACTCCGGTATGCACAGATTGTTTGTTGTCAAGCATTAGGGCATCATGAAAATTGTTTTTAGCAATTACAAATCAAAGCAGATCGCACGTGCCGAGCTTTCTATATAGATTATAACGGAAATCATCAACATGATTCATTGCATGGTATTGGTACTTGATAAAGTTGTGTTTTAGCCCTGGAAAAGTGATATAGTTATAACATATTTATAATATAACAGCGCCCTCAGCATTGTTTTATGTCACCATAATCGAACAATTGGTTATAGCTTGTCTTTGTTAACACAATTACAATTGTTGGAAAATTTAAAACTCCTTTCTTTCAGACAAGTCGGGCAGAAAACAAATCAGTACCTACCTATAAAGCAACAGTTTTGGCACACTACCATGATTAATATAAACATACCTATAAACAGATCCCCGATAAGTAAAATCGAGCAAGCACAAATCGAGAAAGTTTTAATGTATTCAGATTTTTTCCGCTTTGATATCTGCCTTTTGCCTAGCCGCATAATTTCCACTTAATATTTATTGAACTCTATAGCCGTGCTCCTCAGGGCACTTTATGTAAGCACCCATTCCACACATCGGAAAATGATTTAGTTGAAGCTCACTCATTTAATTCCTATCGCTTGCAATTTACAACTGAAATGGTTAAGTGGCCGGATCAGTTCGCCAGAAAGTGGCTTTCAGACCCTTTTTTCCACCGTTTGAGGGTCACATCGTTGAAGTTATCATTTCAATATTTCAATAGGTTGTAAACAAAATATGTGAAATTGGGTAACCATGGCCATTTTTTCGAAAATTTCCCCGCGGAACGCTAGAATCATCCCGAAACAATTCATTTTTGACCTTTTTCAGAGCCACGTATAGGAAAGTGCAATAGAGAATTCGAAAAAAGGGCCATGGTTACCCAATTTGAGGTCTTTTGTCTACCACATACTGAAATATTGAAATGATTACTTCAACGATGTGACCCTCAAACGGTGGAAAAAATGGGTCTGTTTCCAAATTTTCCATGTTCAATTTTTAACTTTGTACACCCTACGACTGCTTCTCGACAAAATATGATGACGTTGTTGATACTCCGTGCCTCTCGTTATCGCGCTACTTAGGGATTACAAAGTTTGAGTCAACTCTTTAAAAAATCAACAATCTGAACTGCTCCGGCCTCTTATCAAGCTATAAAAGTCCAGAAATTCTTAGTAACTAGCCGTGAAAGCGAAGAAAGCCGGAAAACTCATTAAAAGTTCCACATCGAATAATGGATGGTTCCAACTGGAATTTTTGAATGGAATCTACACCTACAGGTCCATTAAGGATCTAACAAGTAGGTACGTAACGTGTTAATCCGCTGCTCCCGTCCGACACCTGGCGCCTTCTCAGACTCGAATCAATGTAAGCTGACGGCGTCCCTGTGCCTAACATCTTGCAATACTAAAGCCTGACACCCTGGCATCCCCGAACCAGACAGCCAGGGCGCAAGGTGCCTGATCAGCCAGTTTAGAGAGTTAATATCGTGGGTATACCGACACGTCTATAACTTCGATTCATTGCACACGCTTTCATTTCCGGCGCTATTGTTTCCGCGTGAACCCAACGGAAGGTGAGCAGACTCGCAAACTTGGGCTGCTATGATGCACACGGTCGGTCGGGGTGGGTCGGTCGGTTGGACTGCAGACATTGGGGGGAGGGACGTTGCCGCCTGATATTTGTGGAGCGCGATCAGGCACCCACAGGTTCCTACAGCTCCAGGTGCACTGGAAGGTGAAAATAAATTATGGAAGCTGTCTGTGTCTACATGTATACACAAGGTGCTTGAGATGCTGACGTAGTACGGCAATATATTCCGCTTTCTATTATTTATCTTCAGTAAACCTTCAACGATGTCCATACAAAATTCTGAAAATGAAACTTTGAAACGGTGAAAATGACAAATAAAACCAAGAGTAATAAATTATAACGCAATGGTGCTGCGTACCCATTCATTGATGAGCGCTTAGCAAGCCGAGCGACCGGGGAGAAACCTTCAAATTCACCACTTGCAAACAAATCACTTAATTGTGTGTGGGTGAGGGTGTGGGTATGTATTTTTGTTTCTTGTATTTGTGTTTGTTCGCAGCCTATACCTAGAATGACCAGACGGTAAATCCGATTTTTATCAAATTTCCATGGTTTAAATTTGCCCTCTCAACTAAGAACCCAGATTTCCTTTTCGGGAAAATCAACATTAAAGTTTTGAACCAATCAAAATTAACGAAAAAAAGTTTGATCGAATATTTTTCCGGGCAAAAGTTCAAAATAATTTTTCACGAAACTTGTAAGAGTGCTCCATTCAGATAATCCGTTCACCCCCACCCCCACAGAAACATTAAATGCAGCGGTCCACGCGCAAGGAGAAATGAACCCCTAAAAGTGATCCAATATTTAATTTTAAAATATAAGTAGATGAAGGAAGAGTATATCTTTGGTCTGGAGATCATCTTAATTTGATTTTTACAAAAATGTATCAGGTAAACCCTTTCAAAAATAGCCTAAATGAGCTCTAGGCATCGAATGTAAATCGATAGTCATTCATTATGTATTGGAAAAGCGCGATTTCATGACCATGCGCGCACTCTTTCGCTGTGCACAGTTTTTTTTCTAGAGATTTTGGAGCAAATTTAGACCCTCATTTTTCCTGACCCGTAAGGGTCTGCACTAGAAAAATGTTGGTTATCACCCTCTCCCGAAATGTCAACAAGAGTCATTTTGTTGCGTTTTTTTAGTTGCGTCGAGAGCGGATGCCAAGGATTATAGCCGAGCCAAAAGTTCGGAGTACGGATTAATTTGTATGACTCCACTTTGAAAGTCAGAAAGTCTTGTAGAATGGCCATTTCGTGCACGAAAACTTTGTTTCAACATCGATTGTAATCAGCCATCAAAATCGAACCCTATCGTGTTAATTACAACTCAATATACAAGAAATTATATGCTTTTTACATTTGTTGATATGAGTTTGTGCTAATCTTGATTCCCGGAACATTTTAATTGCACTAATCTCCGAGATTGTTACTTATTTATGTGTTCGCACTTGCCTAGATTGTTGTGGTTGTTATCTTAATCTGCGATAAGCGGATTATATGCATGGAGCCCTCTTAAGCATTTATTAAGTTTTTAGACCTGCATGACCATGCATTCGTCCTCTTTTTAATCTTATTTAAATTACGAAAGCTCGTAATTGTACATAATAATTAAATGCATTCGTCCTCTTTATATTAACATTTTTTAACAATTGTTAGTATATTTTCTGGTTTTCGTACGAATTCAATCAACATCGTTTCGAATTATGTTTTCCGTGACTGTGACCCATTACTTTTGAGAAAATATTAATTATGTCACATAAATCCATACCGTTAACGACCTTACTTCGTCACTTTTTACCATCTTCAAACGAGCGTCGCTCATCTAGCATCCTATAGGCAACACAAATTGTCTCATAATAACATAGTCGACAAGCAAAGTAGCGAAAATGCGAGGTCAACACGACCTTGAAAATCACCCTCATATGTTTGCTATCCTGCGTGAAAGAGAAAACATCCTGATCGACCCGTTGTCCTTTTCTGCGAAGGACATCCCACTGCACGTGACCAGGAAAAACATCCTCACTTGATTGCTATCCTGTGATCATAGAACCTGCTGTGATTGAGTGTTTGTGATAGAGAAAAAGTCATGCTCGACACGTTTTCCTCTTCAGCGCAGGACATCCCTCTGCTCGTGACCATGACCTTTAAGTCATGACCTTGAGGCTGACATGGCCTTGAAAATCACTCTCACATGTTTGCTATCCTGCGTGATAGAGAAACAGTCCTGATCGACACTTTGTCCTCTTCTGTGCAGGACATCCCGCTACACGTGACCATGCTGACGTTCCTGTTGATCGCCGTCGACCGCTACCGGCTGATCCTAGACCCACGCAAGCCGCGACTGCCATCGTTCATCTGCGTCGTCGGCACCTGGCTGCTGGCGATCTGCATCGTGCTGCCCTACCCCATCTACACCACCTATCTGGACCTAGGGGTAATTGTGCCCACTGCACAGTTCGTTCATCTTAATCTGTTTCATTCATTTAATCGCTTTCTTATTGCCCAGGCAGGTGTACCAAAGTTTAATGATCGAGATTATTTCCCTTATCACTGGACACTGACCATAATTTAGTTTACCGTTTCGTCAACTAGAAATTTAAAGTTAATCTCGCATTAGTCACACTGAAGATTAAGACGGCGTTTCTGCAGCCTTCCATCATGTCAATCCAATCCACAATTTCCCTATCTAAGGGGTAAATTAAATTAAACTATAAATACAGCTATGCTGCTGTTAGTACTCGCATTCTCATAATATGTTTGAATATTGCAACTGGATCTCAACGCAATCAGTCTCCTCACATTTCCAACGATGGTTATTTTATTTCTGTCGAAAGAAATTTATCAATGCTCTCATCTGGATCTCGTGCAGCAGTTCCCGTTCTCGGTATTAGCCCTTAGCACGAGCTGAATCTTCGCAGCTACAACGTCCGTGTTCAGTGCAGCAGTTTACTCGAACGCGTGGAGATTGTACGCCACTCACGAGCGCGAGGTGTTTATTTTATTTCAAACGAGTTTGACACCACTGCGTTCACTGAAAATTATCACTATGTAACTTCGTTTTGAATTTATATTGACTCATTTCATAACTCAAACATCAGACAAAATAACTATACAAACAACGCTACAAACTCTGAATATATGAAGAAAATATGAACCACCTTGGGATCTTGAAACAATTGTTGGACAATATACCGATACGGCATACGAGAGGTTTTTCTACCCTTGCAATTGCATCCAAGAATAAATCTCATCCTTGAATCTTTGCAGCATATTCCACAAAGTAGTGTGTTCCGTCAAAGTATTTAAAATCATGTCGCTCTTTTATATTGAAATTGTGCAAGCCTATACTCTTCTGAAAATTTAATCACAATCCCCTTTCGATATGATGACAGTTGTCGTTGTCGTTAAAATATCTCGTGTTTTGCTTTCCACAAACCGTTTTCCGCTTTTCCTCCGTAAGAGACAGCGCGTGTGATCTGTGCGGCAAATCCCGTCGTCGGGGCCGAACCACTGCCACAACAGCAAGAACGGGACATTTATAATTGTGTGCAATATCATTTGATTCACAAAGCGACATTCACGCTCTCGATCCTCCTGGCTGATATCGAATTCTCATTACGATAAAATGGAGCAAATAACTCTTAGCACCGGGCGGCGTATTTTGAATGTATACCCGACTGAGGTACCGGACAAAAAAATATGCCAATATATAATACAGAAATTTCCTCAAAGGAAGCCAAAATTTGTCCGGAGCTGTTCTAAAGAAAAAAATACTCATGGCACACGAACCGAAAACGTATACGAAAAAAATTCGGAGCTGCCCTTATAAAAATTAAGTAGTAGTACACAAACCGTAAACGTACGGTAATTGAATCAAGAGAAAAAATTCTTAAATAAAAAAGATCCCTTGTCCAACGGAAGTAAATCTACCAAAAAGGACGAAGAAATAACATGATTTAAGCGGTTCATTTGGATTTAGAAAAACAAAAAATAAGTTCCCCGGGTGTCGAACAAGGAACCTATACGGCACGTGAAGCCAGCGACAACTGACAATACCACTGCACCACCGCACTGCCAACCACTCGCCCTCCATTTACGAATCATCCCATGCCTAACAGCAAGCTTAGGACAATCGTACCTCGCCTGGTATACATTCATTCCACGCCACCGAGCGTGGATTGCATTATAAAGATAACATTTCAACATAACCTCAACATCTCCAATATAATTTTATTTCTATCTTGATAGAAGCATATCTCCATGGCACATTATAATCTACATAGGAACTGTTATTTTCCCTCGTTTTAATCGGCAGCAATCGAGTTGTAAATCGCAAGTCCCACCAAATCTTTCGCGCGGTTTTCGTCAAACGTGATTTCCTCGCTAAAAGCAATCAGCTAACTATTCTCCCGGACATGAAATAGGTAACCAATTCACTTCGCATTTCGCTGTGGATGTCAGGGGATAATCAGGGAGATACGCGGCGTCGTTCGCAGCCCTATCCTTCAGTCCTGCCCTGACAATCACTTCGCGCAGCGCAAGGGGACACTTGGGCGGCTTCCCTGTGTACCCAGGTCCTGTGTACACCCTCGCACTCACACAGGGATGTAATCGGCCCGCAGGGGTATCGTTTCCGTTTGTAACGATAGGATAAGCCAGTATCAACATGATGACGCCCTCACTGTGTTTGGACAGCCACGTGCCGCTGTGCTGGGAAAATAATCCGTGCCATGGAAAAAGGTCGAAAATCACAAAATCCGAAATTAAACATGTTTTAAAACACCGTTCTGAAGCTGTGATCACTTTGGCATTGCGAGGTGCAGTTGCAGTCGCAGTCAGTGGCGCTAAAGGAATGTCTTTGCGAGCTCGAAGAGTTTTGCCGCTATTTTTGCCGCTGACCCGGTAGCATCCGTAGCATCCTCGGTGCTGCGTTTGGCCTTGCGCTCGACACCCCGGGGACGTCCGGTCCATCCCGGACCCCACAGACGCCTCGCTCCCCCCCCCCCCCCCCCCCCGCCCCGCTAGACACGACTACCCGGTGGGTGGGGTGGACTTTGATTGATCACGTGGCCGGACTTCTGCGTAGCGAGATGAAATCAGTCGGCTCTCAGAGAGATGAAATGCAAATAGCGACGCTGGCCTTGAGCCGGAAGGCGTCTCAATGTCATTGCCTCTTGGCGCCGTTGAACTATACCAGCGAAAGCAGAGGGGGCTTTTGCTTCCTCACACATTCTTGGTCCTATAGTCTTGGAATCTTGATTACGTTGCCTTTACTGGCAATTACCCTTTCCTTAGAAACATTTTCTTCTCGGTTTTCCTCAAGGAATGGGTCGATTTTTGTGTTCTTAATTGAAACACTCCGCGATACTTTTTAAGAACTTTTTTTTTTTTTTTTACTTTCTTGAGATACGGTACCTTTATCAAGCCCGACGAAGTAAGTACAGTTCGCCAGTGAATCAAGGAATAACTCGTTAAAAACATGACATGCAATGGAGTGAACTAACTAATGGACGAGAATATTGAATTTTTTATTTTGGGACGAAAATTTAAATTCCTAAGTACCTACGTTACTGTCAAATTCAGTGCATATTCTGGATTCCAGTTCATTAAGAACTTTTCCCCCCAACCTTAAAATAATTTTCAATCAGCATCTAAACCTTTATAAAAATACCTGTAGAACGTAGAACTGATGTGTCGAACTGGTTCCGTTCCCCGCGATAATAAACAAATGTTAGGTTTTCAAACCTGGCATATTGAATGGAACCTATTAAACTTTGATAGATTTTTAAATAAAATCTTTTGTAAATTAATGACTTTTTCCCCATGCATTTAATAATTTTCAATCAGCACCTATACCTAACCTTTATGAAAATACCTGTGGATAAATGTGTTGAACTGGTTCCGTTTCCCGCGATTAAACAACACAGTTTTTCAAAGCTGCAAATTGAATAGGTCAAATAAAACTTCCATAGATTTTTTAATAATATCTTTTGTAACCGTGATAACGCCAACACCGCGGCCGCAATTTTCAATAAAAGGTATAATACAGCAAAGTGCAAACGAACATGGAAGTTCCAAACACAATCGCACAACATAGCAATGTATGCTGCACGCGCCATTGGCTTTTAATGAAAGCAGAGCAGTAATTACAGCGCTGCTTGACAAGTGAAATATTCCGAACGCAAAATTAAAACACTCTCGACTCATCGCAAATTAATTTCGACATGGTAATAACGTCGAGCCGGCAAAAGGCTTCCTGTAGTGCCGTGTATTGTTTCCGCCCGGGCTGATTGCTGGGAAGTCGTTTGCGCAAGCGTATTGAAGCACCCTGAAGCACGTCGAAGCCGAATACCTACTCCCGGGTGACTTTGGGCGTGCCTCGAATGGCCTTGGAGACGAATTATTTGGGAACAAGAGAACTGGTTGCTCTCCCATAATGTCAGGGGGTCCTTTTCAAGCTCTTTTAATAAATCGGCTTATAAGTTGTCAAAGAGCTTACGGTGCGGGATGAGGAAACGGTGAAATTGGGCAAGAGAAAGCTGAGAGCTAGAATGAATGCATTCGCGTTGGCTTTTGAATCCTGATGTGAGAATCTATTAGGAACGACCATGGTAGTCCGGGAAAGTGCGAATGAAGCTGTACGATTAGTGTATCAAAGCAGCGAAAAGTCTGGCCAGTGTCCAGTCTGTAATGCACAGGAAAAGATATTTGGCCAAGCTAGCAAATTATCCAACATTAACAAATACCGCTGTAGCCTTTAACGGCGCATCGTCAGCTGAATGTAGAGGTATGTATACATGGGATAACACTATAACAGTGGGCATCAATATGTATAGTTATCAAAGCGTATGAAAGCTGAAATAAGAATGGTTCAAATAATACTTTTTATTGGGTTCAATGCCATTGTGTTCGACGCACAGCTGAATATCGATTTATATACAAGTACCAAATCTTATGATTGTGAAACTCTGTTTTTCGCTAGTCACGGCTTGCCAGAAAACTTATACCACGTCGTGAGGTTTTCTTTTCATCACACGAAGCAAATAATCGCGCAATCGATTTTCTTGACAGCATTAAATGAAGTACGGAAAGTTACAACAAAGTTCGATGTCAATAGATTTTCCGCTACACACACACACCTTGCGGCAGCACGATTAGAAAAATACTTGAGTTGCAAGTGGGTTTTCCCAGCGAATATTCTTTTAACACTTCTTGGTTTTCTTTCCAAAGTTATTAGATTATTCTGCAGAAAATTGGCGTTACATCACCTTCTTTACCATATTTCTCTGGAAAGTGGTTTGAAAATTCTTACAACATGGCTTCCCCAATCCTGGATCACAGGAATAACAATTAGAACGCACAGGCTACAATTTTCTTCTGCTATGAGACTATAGTGTGAGTGGCAGAAGGCGCGCTGGAACCACTAGATTATGTAATCAGCAATTTATTTAAGAAATGAAGAGGATGAAATAATATTTTTTAAACATTTTTTGAGAAGATTAATTATTCGGAAGACTGAACATTAAAGGAAAAATAAAGTAAGGCACAATACCTGTTATTCAAAGCAGGGGCATGTACTGTATTCGCTGAGGAAACGAATAAAACCATAAATAGAGTGGAATATAGAGCTATAAAAAGAATAATTGGCTACCACTGTTCAGAATTTTATCAGAAACAATAGAAAAAATGAAATTGTTGAAGCAAAACAATCGGATGAAAGTACTTTTGTATGTATAGTTGAAAAAATATGTTACTATACCTATATAATTTATATCCAATAAACATGTTTGCAGTTTGTTTATAAAATGAGGCAAAAGAAAATAAGTAAATCCACTTTCGCGGTACTGCATGACGGTGGGCGTATACCAGTCGGTCGGGACCACCGATCGGCCTGAGGATAGGTACAAAGGGATGCTGGAGAGCAACAGGGACCGACGCACGCCCCCGTCATACGCACGTCGCAGTAGTGAGACGTGGAGTGAGCGATTCATCCCCGCGGCCCCACAGGCGCCTGGCGTAGAGATCACGTCAGAAGAATTATTTTCTTAGTGCTCACTGACTGGACCGAATATAGCGATGAAATGAGCGCGTGGGAGAGTTGTATGTGAGCGATGGTGCGGGGGCAAAAGCAATTCCCAGGCGACACGGTGAAAAGCGGACTCAAAAATAATTGAGTTCCTCGCATTACTGAATTTCAAGAATCGAATGAAAGTTGGTTTTCGAAGATGGCACTAATATGTTTGGATGAATAAACTACCAAATTAGGTTATTGTATGGCAATCTCCAGTATAATGTATATCATTTCAAAACCCGTTTGGAAAATATTTTCCAGATCCCCCAGGAGCAAGAAATAACGAAATACTACAGAAAATATTGGACAGCAAAAAAGAAAATATGTAGTTCTGTAGTAAATTACTTTTAGTACTGTTACGGCCGAATTTCGAAATTCGATACACTTGCGAATGAAATAGCCTTTTCGTCGATACATGTTTTCTATCTCTCTGGCCAATTCAGTTCGGTAAAGAAAAGTCTTTTGATTTATTTCGTGTACAAGTGTACAGTTTCACCGTCATACGATGAAGCCAATTCCTCTGCCCACACACCACACAGCAACCCGGTAAATTCTTAGTCTCCCTCGACCTCGAGAATTCGTGAAGCAGGTAATCGAGGGAGACTCTTCGTTCCGATTTGTTCCAGAACTTCGTGCAGGAGCAGTTCAAGGGCGTGGGGATTTGCGCCGTGAACCTCGTCGACGACATGCAAGAGTACATGCGAGGTCTTTTCATTGTCATGTGAGTAACTTTAATCTTTATATGGATTGCTTTCTCAGGAGGTATGCAATCGCTACCCGGCTCATTCTGCAATAGCTCATGCAACCCAAAGATTCGCTTTAATCTAGAAGATTTGAATGTTTCCCCCGAAATTCAAGTTACACGAAAGAATTCTCCACTAAACGAAGTCGTAAACAAAGGAAGATATAGCTCTATGCCGCAGATCCACATCGTCTACCCATTTGTTATTCTTTTTATCCATGGGAAGTGGGATGCCATTGCCCGGATGAGTATTTTTCAAATGAAACAGGGACAACTTACAAATACATAAAATGCGTTAGATATGTGATTTTACGATAGGCCCCGCGAGCTAACAAAGCCAATAATCTAATACATTGCCAAGTAACCTAACCCAACCTAACCTACTCTAACTTAATTTGTAGGGCGTGACGTGACAACACAACTTAACATAAAATAACATAAAATAACGTACATTTGCATAACATAACAAAACTTGGAGGCTTCTTCCACTGTTAACAAAGTTTAAACCAGCCGCGTCGAAGCAACCATGGTTGTTGAACTAGCGACAAGGTTTTGAAGCGGGTTGTCAAAAACACAGCCACGGGAAGACACACAATTCTTTAATCAAATTGTGCTGATCGAAAATAAGCATGGCCTTTGCGAAAAAAATAAGCAATGTTATTTATTTTACAATAACAAAACGTTGGTCTTTACATGCTGAGGACAGTTAAACAATATCAGTCGAGCCCCTTAACGCAACCCGCAGAGCAACGAATTACAACTATGTTAGAACTTGTAGCTTGTAGTGGCCTCTTTCTTTAGCTCTGAGGAGCACTGCGAGTGAACTCCTTCAGGCACAAATAAAACGGGACTAGTGCTGCAATAAGAATAACAAAGATAAATTCCCGCCTCAAAGTGCTTCAAAAGCTTGCCATAATACAAGTTAGTATCGCTCACTTTCTAGAAATTAATCAACCCAACATGGTATTTATTTACAAATTATCACTTTAATTTCTTTATTGTATTCCTTTATTATTATTTCTCGTCCACACTTACTTATCATCAACAACATTTTAATGTACATACTAAAATATCTCATTCCTAAGCCGCAAGTTCATGTCCGAAAATCTCCTAGATTAGGGCCAGATGCAACCAGCGCAAACGGTGGAGGCGCCGGGATTAAAGAGTGATGCTGCGAGTATGGTTCAGGTTTCTGGAATGCGCGGTTCTTGCATATCTCATCTCCATTTCCCTGTTTCCCTTCTTTTCTGTTATCTAGCATTTTCATTAATAACAGCGCCACACGTCTCGCTTTCATAAAATTTACAAACCAAATTGGTTCAAATGCTGGAAGGAAACAGCATGCTATTATTAAACACTCATTGGGTCTTGCTTGAGTTTAGAAATTTAAATATCACGAATCCCCATTTAAAAGCCACATTATGAAAAGCGCCAGCACGTGGAGTTGGAGCAAGAATATGGGAAATATTTTTATTTCCGGCTTAAATTGAAACGGAAAAGCGCAAAAAAAAGATACATAAATAAAATGTTGGAATAAAGTATTATTTGGGCTAGAATCATTTTGAGTGTAACAATTGTTGCGCATTGAAAGGCCATATAATTAATGATAGAAAAACTTTTATCTGCAGCAACGGGAATTCTTGTCTGAAAGCGTATACCATATTATAACACCTATATGCGCCTAATACCTATCTATATCTATACCTACAGACAGGTGCCTAAGTGACATATTTAGGTATACCTATCTATCAGCAATTCTTTTAGCCATTCTTGGAAAACAACAATGCCTATATATTGCATTCATCGTCTCGGCTCAATGAAGAGGATTTGAAATTTGAATACATTTCTATAGAAAGATTCAACGAAGAACATCGAACACAGGGAAGTAATGACGCGGAAGAAATGAACAAAAGAATTTCCATGAAACTTACCAAAAACAAGTAAAATATTAAAAACGCTAGTGATATCTGCAGACAATAATAGAATTGACTTCGGGAGATATAAATCTAATAAACTGGAACAGATTGGAATTTGCAAACGAATTGCTCATGTTTCCGTGGCTTCTTACCCGATTCTGAGTCCTTTACGTTTCTTTAATATCCGCAAAACAAATCGATCGTATAGGAAAAAACACGTTTTGCATGGAGAAAAGAAACAACGCATAAAAAGAGAATAATTACTGAAAAAAAAACCCACCTGTACCTACTCTCAATATGCATGAGGTTCACTTCAATGGATGGGAATAATTTCGCCGAGCCTTGTTGCGATCATGAGGAGAAATTTAAATTCAATTCATAAAATGCTTTCGATCATGGATAGGCAACTCCGTAATCTGCCGGCCATTGTTGTAAAGAGATGGCAAACCGACAAACATTATATACAAATTTTATGCAAATTTCATAAGAAGTTTATTATGAGGTCAGGAAGGTTCCTGCAAAATTTGTTGCTATTATTATTTGTTATTTGTTGTAGTTGTTTTGTTGCTATTGAATGTCAATTTGAAATGCAACCTATACTGACAATCGACTGACCGGTCATTGCACCCAAGTTTACAATATTATTATAAGATAAATACTATTTTAATGCAATCGAAAAATTTTGAAAATTGTCCACAATGCAATTTGGTACCAAAAATAATAGATATTTATATTTCACAGCACGCATTGAGAATTTGCTGCCACGAGCTGCGAAGGCGGTCAAAACTCGTAGCATGGGGAAAAGGGATAAAAAATGTTAAAAAAGGCCGAAGATGGTGACGGGAATGACCAGGGCCGGACTTAGACAATATGCGCCAGTAGGCAGTTTTTTTCGTGGCGCCCCTATAAGCTGCCAATGCATATCAGTAAAGCCTAAAACACAAATTTTTAAAGATGCATCGATTTCGTAAGTGAAATTCTACAACGGACTGGTATAGATTGGTACTTGGTAGGCACCTATATTGCAGGTATTGTTAAGTAAAGCAAAATATTAGTAGTAAGCAATAAAAACAATTTGATTTTACCGGCATTGTGCTAGCTGCCATGGGCCTGATCTGGCTGACTTATGTCGCGCCCTTCAGTGATTTTTGCTGTAAGCTCCACTCAACTTTTTTTCTAGCACTAGTATCGCTAATTGTTTTACTTTCGCAACTTTCAAATATACAAATAAAGAAAATGACTGAAGATCGCGTAGGGTGACTGCGTACCCACCTTGTTAGCCGCGCTAACGAAGGCGCACTGGAGTGCTCCATGCTCAATGATTTTCCCAACATTTGACACAGGAAAACAGCGATTAATAGTTCCAGGAGTGGAATTAGTCATTCTGCCAATTCAGGAGCTGAATTCGCAATTTTATATGTAAGTCCAGTTGTAAAATGAATTCAAAAAACCTCTCAGTCCGTATTTCCCGGCTGCAACTGCCTTTCAGACAGGAAATGCGGATAAGCGCACATTCGCAAGAAAGAAATAATTCAGAGATAGGTATTGTTGCTTATATGATGCGAAGTAAAAAAAAAAAAAAGCAACATGGGTATTAGCGCAGGCCTGCGGCCGGCGCCCCTAAAACCTCGGCGCCCCTAGGCGATAGCCTACTCTGCCTAGTGGTAAATACGGCACTGGGAATGACAGCCTATACTGAGGGCCAGCCCCGGATTTAGTGCGTCCTATCGGGAAAATGAACCAAGCCAAATTCGATGGGAGCGCCCTGATGTAACATTTAACAGTACGCTATGCAAAACTTTAACTCACAGCCTCAAGCTATTCAATCGTTGTTTCAATTATTCATAACGCTCTATGAGCAATTCTAATTAGTTAGTCGGAATGCCAAGACAAAATTTCCTCAAGTTCAGTTTGATCAACAACAACAGACAAACTTGCTAATTTCATCATAATGGCACCCATATTTTCGAGAGACGGCTATGGTATGATATATATGCGATCCATATGCCAGTGAGATTTGCGTATCTCGAAGCTGATAATAACTCCACTTCCAGGAATCTCTAATATGACTTACGTAATCCTGTTTAGTTCCCATTCCATGACTTGAATATCAGATTATTCTTGCATTTCATTCGTATAGTCTGGCACGTGTGAATTAATCCCCCCCCCCCCCCCCCCGTAAAAAGGACACTTTATTGGCGTTGATAAGAGCAATTTCACACACACACACACACACACACACACACACACACACACACACACACACACACACACACACACACACACACACACACACACACACACACACACACACACACACACACACACACACACTCACACACATACATTTATAATATAATGTTTTATGGTCCAGCTTGGCTTTGCTATATGCAGCTTTCGTGCAAGCTCACTCCAAGTAATTCGACATTTCTATATATTTAGGTGGTATAGTGCGCAGGAATAAATGAAAACATTTTACTCCCTCGCTATCCACAATAACGTAACCTGTTGCTTACCTCGAGGGAGATCTTAGTAGCCTGCATCGTCACTTCGAGAAAAGAAAACGAACTTTTCAAACCGTTCAGCATCGTACAACAAGATTCGACGCTTGCCCGCCCACACAGTGTCGATACAAAAATCATGAATACAAAACAAATCACAAAATACAAAAACATGTAACGAATACAACGAATAGAAATTCTAAAAGTACATTTTACGAAATTGTTGGTGCAGGATCGACAGGGCACGATTGCCTTTGTTTCTGCTCCCGGGCTAAACTATATAGTTGTGACTTAAGACCCATGCTCAGTGATTACTTATTAATTTCATTGGTGTCCTTTGGTTGTCATTGGGCCGAACGTGTAAATTGAAGTCGATCGGGTTCCAAGATTATGGTGACAGAAAAGTTAAAGTACAATTTCAATGGGCATTTGCTACCGATATAGATTAGAGACGATTACAACTAGTCAAAATTTTCACGCAATTGTTCTACAAGGTACAAACAAATTACAGACGTATTTAACTTGCAAACCAAGCTGACAATTCGAATTGCAGCCTGCTTTGTGGATCCTGATCTTGAGAGCCTGTGATGAAATACTCCAAATTCCAACGTGGCTGCTTGGAGCAATCCCTTTCTCGCAGCATGGAAGAGCAGCTTTGCAAGGAGTCAAGGTCTTTAGTTCCTAAGGGCCGGTTTTACAATGTCAAGTTAAAGTGTTAACTGTAAGTTAAAATGAATAGAGGCTTCCGATTGGCTGTGGCCTTGGAGATAACAAACTTAACTGGCCCTAAGTCACCGAACCGATAAGACGGATCGAGACCACTGATCTCTAATAGCCTGGATGGAGCATAGTATCCAGCTTGCAGCTAAAAAATTATGTCAGATGACAGCAAGTAGTTAGCAAGTAGTCATTGTTTGCAACAGGTAGGGGTCCCAAATTCTGTGGGCTCCCTATGATTTCAGTGCTAATTTAAGAGTTTTTAGAACATGTTTCCAGCAAAATTACTACATCAAAGTTAAAGCAACTGGCACTAAAATAATGCATGGTAATTTGAAATTTATTTGGGGAGGCAGCACTGCTCTAAATGCACTACTTTGTGAGTTTCTTTTTCGTTTATTGGAGACTGTGTTCGGTATTGACTTTTCACACTGTTTCACAGCTTGTACATAATTTGCTATTCATGCGCATATTTCGAGCCTAAGAATCAAGAAGGGTCCATAAAACATATAACGAGCCTCTTTGATTGCTACACACTTTAATTTGATGTAATTATCTGATTAAAAGCTACGTAAACGGTTAGCAAAATCACTAAAATTACAACGGGATCTTTTTATTATTATGTACACAAATTAGCCTCCCAAAAGTGTTGTCCATTCCGGGATTTGAACCCGGGTCCCCAACTTTCGCGGCTGGTGCTCTAACCGCTGAGCTAAATGGCCATTAAATTTGGGAGAAGTAATTTGCATACAGGGTGAGAATTGAATGTCCCCAGGGGGGTATGGTCCAGAGTCTACGAATACTCATAGTGGCTCTGGTACCGCGTGATGCTATACTGCAACCACATTTTACATTCCCAAAACATTTTACATTCCCAAAACATTTTACATTCCCAAAACATTTTACATTCCCAAAACATTTTACATTCCCAAAACATTTTACATTCCCAAAACATTTTACATTCCCAAAACATTTTACATTCCCAAAACCCGGGTTCAAATCCCGGAATGGACAACACTTTTGGGAGGCTAATTTGTGTACATAATAATAAAATGAATAGCCAATTACGAGCTTTCGTAATTTAAGTAAGATAAAAATACAACGGGATCTTATGGGGAGACTCAAAATTTGGGACTCCAACTTGTTGATTGTTGACTCTAAAACCGCACTGTGGCAACAGCTATCCAGTCTATTTGAGATCAGTGATCGAGAACCGTGTTAACGTTGCGCACGGCCAGTCAAGGTCACAGCTAGCACAGCTGTTCCAAGGCCACCTTGGACGTGTTCGTCATGTGATTCAAGGCCGAACTGGTCGCTTTTGGCGTTGCAGGTACGTGCTGCCGCTGTCCGTGATCTCGTACCTCTACGTGCGCGTGTCTCGCGAACTCAAGGCCGCCGACGGCCCGCTGTCCATCATGATGTTCGACTCCCGGCCACGCTCCCGCTCCGATTTCCACGATCTCTCGTGAGTATCATCTGCACCGTCACTATACTTTGACCCGGGTCGGGGCATTGGTCAGGCTCTGCTTCTTTGTGGACCTTGAGAGGGCCGTGGTTGCCCTGCGAGCTCAACAACTAACATGTTTGGCAAAAAGGGTCGCTTCCTTTTAACCATAGATTTTGATGTTTTCAAGAAGATAATTCATACTGATTTAGTGCGCTCATTGCCAGACATTACATACCAAAACTGAAAAAGAACCTACCTCTACGAGATTTGGAAATTTAAAAATCGGAGCAGATTATGTTATATATACTACGAAGATAAATTTATCGTTCATTAGAATTTGTTCAGCATGTTTTAACCCGGTAACCTTGAGGTAAAACTAGGGGGGGGGGGGGGCACCAATAAATTTACTTCGATAATGATCACGACTCACCACCATTTTCCTCGATGATCTCAGCAGTATCGTGTCGAGAGCGGCCATGTAGTTCTTCTGAGTTCTTAGTGCTGAAGAGGTCGCCACCGGCCACGCCGTTCCGCAGACAACAAACCCTCTCCCGATAACGGCGAAGGAAGAGAGGGGGCTACATAACACGCTTGAACTGCGATCACTCCTTCAAGACACTAATGGAATTAACAATCCGACCCACGGATATCTTCCGTCTCCCTAAAAATCACAACTTGACGACCAAACTAAGACAACAAAAGTAGTGGAGCACTTTCGCACGATCACTCTCCCTCGCAACAGATGAGGTTCTGGTTCTCCAGACCCGGCTCATTCGTCCACACTCCTAACCCTACTGCCGACCTGCCCTAACTTCTGAGTCACAAGTCATCATGCCTTTCAGAAACCGGTAGGACAAGTCACAATACAGGCTAGGAACACAGATGTCCGGCCCAAACATTAACAAATAAAAATAGATCGAGGCTCTGCCAAGCAAGGGGAAAATACCTATATTACAAAGTAATTCCATTTTTGTTACATATGTTATGACATTTTTGTTATGATACTGTGCAGGTATCAGCCTCTGTGGACAATGCCGGCAGAGTGATACCAAAGACTTGGTTTGGCGTGGACCGTTAGCAAGGAGGACATTGGGGAATTTTGTCACCTACTCACGCACCGTTGCAGCCGAATGGGTGGTAAAATATTCGGTTTATAGCAGAGGTGTGGACCAAAGTAAACCAGCGTTTTTTGTAGGCTTTGAAAGCAAACTTAAAATGAAAGTATATACTCGTCAGAAAGAGAACTGATTGCATATTAAATTCGAAACGAAAATAAGTTTGCAACATTTTATAAATTCGCAGCCGTATGAATTCCAAAAACGGGAACAAAAGAGCGAGTTTGGCACGGGCGAACGATTCAAACTTTTCTCGAACCGAGAGCTTCAAATCTTGTTCCGTTGTCTTCGCTGACAATACGGCAACCATGACTCGGCTCATTGGCAAGAAAACTTTTTTGTAAAAATACAGCCTTCCAGCGTGCAAACATAGCTCTATGCTCAGCGCGGCCAATGGAAGCTCTTGATGCTTGATGCTGTGTGCGTGGTAGTTACAGCGCGGGGAAGGATACTTCTTCCTGTATTCGCTATAGTACGTCTCAGGTCCTTTGGCAGCGCCTCGGGGCATTGGGCATATACTATGACATTGTAGAAGACCGGTTTGCTGCTGACAAAATAACCCGAGACGTACTATAAGCGCACTGATTTCAAGCTACACCGTTATCTTCACGTAATTGATATGAATTTACATATTATTTTTCTCTTGTTTACGTTCTTGTACTAAGGAATAATAATTATCAGTTCCTCCTAGGGATGTGAATTGACTGATCAAATACTTTTTTGGTCAATTGACGTCACTTGACGTCAATTGACCGGTCAAATTCAAATTTAAACAAAAATTGATGTATTGGTATGCGGTTTTATAAAAAAAAACAGGGGCTTGAAGGATATAGGCTACAATGGGTGATTTTTGACAAGACTGTATTACAGTAATTAGTTTACTGACAAATACAGAAAAAATTATTATGATTTACAATTAAAAATGGCAATAACTGAAGAAATGTGAGGAGCCCTCCTACGTAGGTACTTTTTTGTGTGTGGGTAGGAGGGATGGGGGGCGATTGTGTAACTTTGTGGTCTCAAAACCATTCGTTTTCAATACCACCTGTACAAATGTACTATTTGTAGTGAACTCAAAATAAATATGGTTTAACACGGGCAGTGATTTGAAATCGAGTGATTTCGAGTCAAATCGAACGAAATAAAGTTACACAATAGCACCCCTGGTCACAAATCTGTGGCCATTTGGACACGGGTTTCGAAGCGAAATGACCTCAGAATATCACCGTGAAGTCAAGTTTCTCGCAAAGCCCTCGCAGTAGCTAAGGGGACACATTCCCCAAATTTCATGGCAAAACCGTCGGGTAGCTACGTTTCTTGCGAAGTCAACGGACCGTGTGTGGGGTTGGCGGCCGTAGGCCTCAGCGGCGGAGCCCCTAGTCTATTGTAAACTTACAGGAAGACAGCAAGATGCTGTTATGCTATTGCTGCCACGAATTGCATGTTTCATCGATTAAAACACCATAAATAATTAAAAAATGTCAAGTGTATATTTTGGTCAATTGACCAATAATATTTGACCGGTCAATTGACATGGTGCATCCCTAGTTCCTCCATCATCCATCTGGCTTCCGGCTGCCTGTTGAATGTAGAATGGGGGTAGCGATGCGACGTCGTCACTATATACACACGATTTATAGTGTACGGTTAACGGTAAACTCACATTATCCGCACCTCCACGTGCTATTTCGCTAGAGTGAGTTTGCAATCAGACTACCGCGGCGTTCTCACGGCGAGTGTGTCGACAATTATCCACCACCAACTCGCGATACATTTTAATCACGCCGATATTACGGGGATGCTTTATGTTACTCGTGAAACCGAGACAAAGACGAACGTTTGAATGGCCCGTCGGGGGAGAATTATCTCCCAGGAACGGGAATTTGTGTCATTTGCTAAATCTCGGAACTGGCAGTGCCCCATTAATTACTATTCACGACATTAATTTTCTTGGAAACAGTATGTTTACATGTGGGGGGAAGGTTAGCCAGTCTTTCCTAGCGAAATTCGCATTGTAATAGGAGAATTTCCACTCGCAACGTCCCGAAAATCCAAAACGCATTGCTTTTTTTCACTGCACGTGTATATAAAGGTAGGGTTTTACTGGGCTTTCACATATAATTGAGTGGCTCAAAGGAAAAGGCACATCGTTACTTTACCTTGTACTCAAAACCTAGAAATGCTTGCAAGCGTCGCGTATGTCACGGGACCCAGGTCAAAAAGGAAATCAGGACACTATGTACATATACCTACAGCGAAGCGAATGAAATACGTTGGAGGACATTATAGTTTTGCTGAAATGAAAAGTATAAATAAAGCAACCACTGGCTTCCAGAGAGGACCCAATATCGAGAAATGTATCCTGGTACAACCGTAACCGAGGCTGCTCCAGACTGCTCGAGTGGCCCTTACATGTAAGAACTTCGTGGTTGGGTACGGAATGCCTGGAATGGGTGGACTTTCCCGCCAACAGCTGCCCATCGCCCCTAACGCTGTAATTGTTCGCTTCATCTGTCTCTGGATTGACACATGCCAGGCCATGAATGTCACGCCCGGGACAGCCAGAACAATGTGCGACGCTTTTTGCGACGCTCGCCGCGGCGTTCCCTACCCGCCCGGCGGCACACAAAGAAAAGCGTCGCCGTAGGAAAAAATCCTACCATTAATGCTGGTTTATTGGCCTTTCGCCGACGGTGGCACATGGAAGGGGAAGGGGGGGGGGGGGGAGGGGGCGTCGATCGTGTTCCTGCACCCGAGGAGGCGAGCGTCGCGGCGCCTGATAACGACGTCGGCATCGGCGTCGGCGTCGCTTGTCAGCGCGCACGTGATCGGAGTGTGAACGGCGTTCTCCGAGCTCGGGCGAATAAAACTGTAAACGTTGGGCGAAATTGGTCGTGTCTAGCGTGGAGGGTGACGACGGGTCCCGGATGTGCGTTGTCGTTGTTTTTTAAACATTTTGCGAATAGAGGGCAATGACGCGGTGGTCGAATTGTGACTGGGGATCGTACTCCAGAGGTCAAGGTTGGACAAAATGACCGGGACATGATCACATTCACATTCTAATATTGCTTTTTTTTGGCATCATTGTTTGCTGCTTGTGATTACAGTCTATACTCCATGTGCCTGACGAGACAAAACTCGAAAAAAAAAGCTAATAAAGGTAGAAATTATAATTGTTTTCCACTGCCCACGTTATATTATGCCTAGCAGGGATGAGCTCTAAATAAGGGGCAACTATGCGAAAATAAAAACGAGAGTAGGGAAATAAACACACTCGAGTCGAGACTCCAGAGCCCGGTGTTTGGAAGGAATGACACTGGGCTTGAGAGGTCTGGAGCTCTCGAGGGATCCGGGAAACGAATTAGCCCGGAGTACTGCGAGGCTAAAATGTTTTTGTTCAAAATCTTCAAGTGGCCGTAGCGGGAAGGGTAAGCATATCGGATGGGATGGGCTCTGCGTCGCAGAAATTCTCCATACTTTCTTCTGTTGGAAAACACGTGGTAATTCTGTTGTTTTTTTACTGCAAATACGTTTTTTTGGAACTATTCTTTGCGTTCGAAATGATGGAGTAATAATGTGTGCACTTCACAGCACCTTTGAACAATTGAAAAGCTCGAAAAGAAAGTGGAAAGCGAATGAAAATTCCTCCACACTTGGAATTGATAGGTCAGTAGCTGCAAGAATGTAATTTCGAATACAAACGGATGATAAAGTGATCCCTATTCCAACACCTGGTTACCGATATACAAAGATTACAAAGAAAGCTGATGTAGTGTAATAGATATTTGACCGTGGTTCAGAAACAACCGAGTGCGGATCACGCAGTATACTCGACATTTCTCCGGCATTCCGCTCCATTTCCTCCACTGTGTTATTACGCGCCTGCATATTCTAGGAGAATTTATTTCTCATGACTTATGCGACATCGACTTTCGTGACAACTTGACAGTTCATATCTCCTACAGAGATATGAGTGCACATATGAAAAATGTATTGGCATCCTTTAAAATGTTCATATTTATTATTTGAGTGGTTATTTATTTCTAGTCACATCTCAAAGAAATCTAGTTTTCAATATAACGCTAAAATGCAGGAAAATGTATATCCCCTGAACCTGATCCATACACGCTATATAAAGTGAGCATGAATTCTTTCGAGACGCCGCAATATCAATCTGCACAAAAAGTGCGTCTCGTCCATTCCAACCCCATTCGCCTGTAAATAGGATTTGCATGCATTTACTCGAAACGGCACAATATAGTTCACCGCATGGGAGGCCGACCTTTCTAATGCGTTAGTGAAGGTAACCCACTCGGGACAAGCCACGTGCCATGTTGCTTAACTCGGGTATACCAGACTGGCGAGTGACCTTACCAAAAGTTCTGAATCAACACACTCGTATCCATTGGAGCCTCTGCAGTGTAATATCATATAGCCATGTGGTATATCGTGTGCATAGGTATATATGTACGATACCATGTGTTATACCCAGGACATCCGAACACGACCCCGAACCCGTAACCCGTAACTCGAAAAAACCGTAATTATTTGCTGAACCCGAACCCGAACCCAAACCTGTATTCGTTTGCTGTTTTTTCGGGTTTTTCATCACATTGCTTTTTATTCAATTCTAAGTATCCTTTCAGAGTGATGCAGTGTACTTTTGCGGCACTTTATAATAAAATTTTAATATTGTAGTTATTGCTACTTTAAAAATGGAATCGACTTGCACTTTGAAAAATATACTTAGACGACTGTATAACGATTAAGAAGGTAAATTTGCAAATTTAATTGCTGCAGGGCATCGAACCCAAACCCGAATCGGAATTACCGAATTGAAGAAACCCAAAACCGAACCCAAACCCAAATCGGAATAAGCAAAATAAAAACGCAAACCCCGAACCGGAACCGAAATTTCACATTTACCGAACCTATACCTGAACCCGAACCAATATTAATTTCGGTTCGATGCCCTGGTTATACCCACTACATTGTACGGTCATAGCGCCCCCTGCATGCATTCCCGTAAAGACGCATGGTGCCCAGATGTTGTGCCATTGAGCAGGGGGGGGGGGAGAGAAATAGGCTGCACCCGTAACACGGGTGATATTGGAACGGCGGGCGCCAAAATAACGGCTCAAATGGCTCGTAAATCTTGCCTCGGCCATCCAATCTTATCGGTCTGATCGACAAGCGACGGCTGCTCGGCATAGACGGAGCCACGACGGCGTCTTGCAAGTCTGTACGGGTCCACGACGGCGTCTTGCAAGTCTGTACGGGTCAGCGACGGCGTCTTGCAAGTCTGTACGGGTCAGCGACGGCGTCTTGCAAGTCTGTATACGGGTCCACGACGGCGTCTTGCAAGTCTGTACGGGACCACGACGGCGTCTTGCAAGTCTGTACGGGTCCACGACGGCGTCTTGCAAGTCTGTACGGGTCCACGACGGCGTCTTGCAAGTCTGTACGGGTCCACGACGGCGTCTTGCAAGTCTGTACGGGTTCACGACGGCGTCTTGCAAGTCTGTACGGGTCCACGACGGCGTCTTGCAAGTCTGTACGGGTGCGTTGCAGGGACGGCGTTGAGGGGCACCTCGCTATCGGCTCGCCGCAGCCCGCGTTTGATCTGTACGAGGCCGAGCTCGACGTCAACAAGGAGAAGAGGACGCAGAAGTACATGATCTCCATGGTGACCATGTTCGCCATCTGTCTCTGTCCGCTGATGGTGCTGAGGTGAGTCGCTAATCTCTCAGGCACGTTACGGGGGAGCAACAGTGTAGACTGTAGACACATAAAAATGCGTTATCTTCAATTTTGCATACATATTTCAATGAGCAATATCAAACACTGACACTTTTACATAAATTATATCTACCATTTGTTTTAGGTTTCATGTCATAGCAATCGGTTGCGCCATTTTGGAAAAGTCCCAAAAGTGCAAAATTACAGTTGTATACTACAGGACTCATTCGATATAAGCCTCGCTTGGCAATTCTTGTCCCTACATACCTGCTGTAGCGTGATATATACACTGCCAGCAGCCAGCACCCCAGAATCACCCAGATGGCCACGCAGGGAGAAGAGAGGGATACATTCACGTCAAACATTTGACCATGCGGAGAAAATTTGTATTCTCTAAAGGAAAATTAAAGCGAAAAACGAGAAACATCAAAGAAAACATGTTATTCTGTTAGAGCAACGTAGGTATAGAGCTCTTCCATGGACAAAGCTCGGCCAGTTACTTTTGAAAAGCCACCATAATGAATTCAATGCTGATAAATTGCTGGCCTCTACGCATGACGATAGGCAGTGTGGGCGAACGCACATTAGAACTTGGAGGCAATACTTTGGCAATTCGTGCGTTGCTGCTTGCCGAGAGGGGTGTGAGGGAGAACAGATCACGTAGCGCTGTTGGAATTATTGATAAACGATGTCCCGTTTTTTGGCAAGCACGTCGGGATTAATGAAAAATGAATGGTACATGCGATCATCCGGCGATCATTCGGCAGCCGTGGGCACAACGAAATTTAATCCATCTCTTAAACACCATTAAAAAAACGTACTTGTATAATAATGTACTAAATAATGTAATTGACGATAGAATGATTTTGGAAACAAATAAGTTCAATTATTCGCGCGCGATAATCTCGGTAAAAACTGTGTGTTTACAACACGTTTTGAATGCGTGGTTCGAATAACCCAAGCAATCCATAATTCCAATCATGACCGATCACCGTGAGTTTGCTAGTTCTTCACTCTCGCGATTTGGCAAGGTTCTTTGGACGATTTGGCGACGGGTGCTCTTCACATCGCCCTCGGGCATCATGGTTTCTGCGATTCACCTATGCCTTTTGTTCCTCGAGTATGAGTTCGGAATCAACGAGACTAATTTGTGTACATGGAATCGGTCAAATGGAAACTTCAACTGTCTTTCGCTCAAGTTATTACATCCATCCATCTATTATTACCCTTCATTTTAGTTTTCAAGCATGGCTCGACAAGCTTGATCTGTTTTTGTTCCCATTCAGAGATGGGTTCAAATTGGCCGACTCCTATGGTCAGAGAGTCAACAAGGATGCTGCTCTTTGTTTGGTGATATTTCCAATGTCGGACTTTCGAATACGTAGGAGTATATAGAATAGTAATTAGGGAGAATCTCTCTCGACAAAATGCGGTAGTCGTTGGAAGCCGCTGAACTGAACTCAACAACCTACGTATAGGTATTACTTCAGATCTATGAGGTCCAAGGGATTGTTGCTTGTTGGGGCACAGGCTTACGTTGTCCATCATAAGCGGATTCAAACGGCAACCCGAGGCGAGACGAGGCGAACCGACATGGCCCGAAGCGATACCCCGCTAATTTCATTGTACATATTTTCTGGACAGATTATATTCACATTCGATGATTCAAGCGAAATAAAAATCACAAGATCTTCAGAAGTTAAGTTTGTGTCGCAACTTTCAAGTAGTCGTCATTGCAACTAAAATTAGTATTCACAATTTTATTAACAATCGCGCCACGTTGAGAGTTTTTACAAGCATGTTTGGCTAAGAGACGTGTCGTCCTTGGGGGGAGGGGTCAGAGGCATCCAAGGGGTCCGTGGGCGGGTGCGTCCTGCTAGGGACCTAGGCTCTTGGCTTAGCCTTGGCACGACATGACCTTGCACGTGAAATGACCACTGCGACCTCGGGAACGCGGTTGCAGGTTGGCCAAACTGGCGCTGACGGAGACCTACGAGAACAGCGGACACTTCGACATCACGTTCACCATGTTCGTGTGGATCGCGTTCATCCCCACGTGCACCACGCCCGTGCTGTTCGCATCCTGGAGGATGACGCGGTACGTGACAGTATAATATATCCCTCATGTCCTTTAGACACATCTATATATGTCTGCACCCGCTACACATTGTCATGGGATGCTCGACGTAACTTGACCACGGTGTTATCGGTAATTTGTTGTCATGCCATTGTTATCGGTGTTAATTATTTACGAGAACGCGCCTAATGAAGGGGATGTAAAATGTGGCCATGCAATTTCAGGGACAGGGAGGATGACATAGCGATGTGAGCCCTGATAATTGCGGATCCTCAGTTTAATCTTTCAGTTAATTCCCTATCCTTCAGACACTTGTAATTGCTTGGCTGTGAGATATCTTGTTACCGCACAAAATGTCCCTAATTCTGGTAACGCCAGGGCGGACTGCAATTTGGCGGCAAGGATTTCTCGAATGACTGTTTCTTCCCATACTGCGATGCAGCCAATACACTGGACTCGTAAATAGTTTTGTTGGGAAAGAAAACAAACTATTAAAATTGCATGTGAAGCCGGCGACAGACTTTCCTTGTGCAGTGTCAGAGGGAATATTATTTTATGCTTCCTGTTTTCAGCTACGCAGGCGAATCCAATTTTCTCTCGCTAAACGCTGTTATAAACTCATTTTCCTTTATCCAGTGTGAGGAAAGAAGAACGCGAAATGAAAACACTCATTTTTTATTTGCTTTTCCCGCCGTTAGGAAGCTGAATGGCCGTGTCTGGGTCGTCGGTGACGTCGAAAAAACGGCACATTAGTGTCGTTCGCTAAACGTTTAGCCGACTCCATGAATACCTGGCTTCCACTATACGCGTCATTTCGTCTGTGGGAACAAATTAGTAAGCGCCGTCTGTTTTCATTCGCCGCGACTTGCCAGCCTAATTGGTCGGAATCTCCCTAAACGCATTCACGTCGCGACGTGTTCGCTTGCAAACCCGTGGCTCGCATTAACCCCAGACTTCCCTACGTTCAAAAATAGCAAAGACGACCTCGATCCACCTACTCAACCCCGTTCAAACTTAGCTATATGTATAGGTACGGGAATTTGCAGACTTGTATCGTTCTTTTCTAAGCGAAAGGGTTCGTTCTAGTTTCCATAAAACTTTTCTTTCGGTTTCGTCGGCGTTTTTCTCCACTCGAACTGGCGGACAGATGGTGACTCCCACAGACCCGCGCAAGTCGACAGCGCCAGCAAAAAATTAATAAGTTGCGGCGCGCCTACCACTTCAGACGCAACAAAAAGCGCAGAAAAATATCCATCCCTGATTTTGTATATATATTATATTACAACATAACACAAATTATTATTCCAGCTCCAAAGCATTGAATGTCGGAACAATTGAATAGTTTATTTTATATTCTATTAATTTTCAAAATCTTCGCCCCAGTTGCGGAGAATTGCATCCAGGTCCACGGGAACGGTCGGAAATAAGAGTCGATCGCGTTGAATATGGGACAATTCTAGGCACCAATGCTGCTCCCCAAGTTATTTGCAAGGAAATTCGGAGCCTAGTTCTCTTCGTACTCGGAGATATCTATATTCATTTCCTATCGGAAGTTCAACGAAAAATATTCACGGCCAAAAAGTTGAGAAGCTGCAATTGATTCACATACTTTTTGACATTTATGACAAGAAAGTCAATAAAAAAAACACAGGTTTACGCATAAGATCTAACCAACCATTTCAATCCTCCAAATGCTGCCCTCAGCGTGGAGAAGGAGCGCCTGCGCTGTCAGCTGCACCTGTCGACGCGTCCAGCTGCGACGCCTTGCTCCGTGTCGGGCGGCCCCGGCGCCCTGGCACCCCGCGGCGTCGCATTCGTGCGCGGGGGCGGCGGCGGGGGCGGCGGGGGCGGCGCCCCTTCGGACCTGTGCACGCACGACGCCTTCTACCACCACGAGATCACCTCCTCCTGATGCCACATCAACGACGCCGCGCTGCACCAGTAGCTTGGATGAGGACTGAATCTTACTCCTTCGCCTAGCCAGTAGCTTGGATAAGTAGTGAATCACACTTCTTCGCCTAGCCAGTAGCTGGTATAAGGAGTGAATCACACTCCTTCGCCTAGCCAGTAGCTTGGATAAGTAGTGAATCACACTTCTTCGCCTAGCCAGTAGCTGGTATAAGTAGTGAATCACACTTCTTCGCCTAGCCAGTAGCTGGTATAAGGAGTGAATCACACTCCTTCGCCTAGCCAGTAGCTTGGATAAGGAGTGAATCACACTCCTTCGCCTAGCCAGTAGCTTGGATAAGGAGTGAATCACACTCCTTCGCCTAGCCAGTAGCTTGGATAAGGAGTGAATCACACTTCTTCGCCTAGCCAGTAGCTTGGATAAGTATTGAATCACACTCCTTCGCCTAGCCATTAGCTTGGATAAGTAGTAAATCACACTCCTTCGCCTAGCCAGTAGCTTGGATAAGTATTGAATCACACTTCTTCGCCTAGCCAGTAGCTTGGATAAGTAGTGAATCACACTCCTTCTCCAGTATCTTGGATAAGGAGTGAACCTTACTACTTCGCCTAGCCACAGTAGCTTGGATAAAGAGTGAACCTTACTCCTTCACCCAAGCCAGAGCCAATTGGATAAGGAGTGAACTACACTCCTTCACCTATAAGCCAGTCGTTTGGAAAAAGAGTGAACCTTAGTCCTTCATCTGAACCAGTAGCTTGGATCACACTCCTTCGCCTAGCCAGTACCTTGGATGGGGAGTGAATCATACTCCTTCACCGAAGCCAGTAGCGGCCTGCGTTCACCACGATCTATATTCGAAGACATTCCATTTACCTAGCGTCGCGATCATAACGTGTCGATTCCATTTTATTTCCAAAACTGCTCTCAAATATCGTGAGCAGCCGAGCTGTGCCGAGCACTTCTTACAATCAATTTGGGGTCTCTGATTCAACGGAGTTGCTGGCGACACTGTTGAAGTAAGTTGGACTGTTGGGTAACTGTTCAAGATCATTAATTCAAAGTTGTTGCAGGCAACAATGTTGGAATTAGTGACCTTCGGTAATTGATTCAAGATCATAGATTCAACGTATTTGCTGACAACACTGTTGGAATAATTATTTCAAGTTGGAGTAATTGCAACATATTGAGTTGGGCAACAGAATGGAAATACAAAATGATCTCAAATGGGGATAATTTTCTTCAAATGAAACTGAGTTTTCCAGCACATCGAAGGCCAAAGCCCAAAGGAGTGAATGTAAGTAATTATTGAATCATTTTAATTTCAGGACAGTGCTGCTCCACTTTAGAAGACTAAATTACGTGCTATAGTGCGTCTCAGGTTCTTTTGACAGCGCCTCGAGGCATTGGGCCTATGCTAAACATAGTAGGAGACCGGTTTGCTGCTGCCAAAGAACCTGACCTGAGACGTACTATATTAGCAATGGTTAAAAAGTACTTTGTTTATCCAAACGCAAAACATCGCACGTGCACGCGAACACATCACGCATACACAGCAGATACGAAGGGTTATCACACCTTATTTGCATCTTGTCGGATACCTTCAACATAATATTCTGGGTAGCTGGGCACGGTTGTTGATGTTATTTCAGCGCAGTTTCTCACCAAAACGATCGATTCGAATGGCCTGAGCTTCAACAACCTGCTAACTGTGGCTCACAACGAATTAAATGTACGTAATATTTTATTCTGTATACGGAAAACCAAGTTGATGGCGCGGGGCAGACCACAAAGCTGATATTTTTGAAGAAATTATTTCATGGAGTCTACTTATTTTCGAATCTTTTGGCAGCATGCCTTGCCCATTGATATTGACGAAAACCAGGAGCAAATTTTAAAAAATTCCAATTTCTCTGCTAGAAGTGTTGCTCTAATCATTTTGGAGTGGCATTATATACAATAGAGGTAGCACCGGTAACAAATTATAACAAATATCAATTTTGTGCAGTATGAGATGTCTTTACGTAGCTGTTTTCTTTCTAGGATTTGGTGATTTTATCAGTTTTGTCGCAGAAACAATTGCGGTTGTTTTGTAGTACATGGCCTACACTTAATAAATTTAATACTGATGCTCGTTGTACTCGACTCGAGCGCAGCTGCAACTAAAATCAGTTCAATTATTAAACATCAAAATCACAATGTTATCATTATTGATGAGCGTAGCGAGAGAAGCGAAATCTTCAATTTCACTGGTGGTAAAAAAAACACTTGTGTGTGTGTGTTTTTTTTGTATGTGTGTTTTTGCGCTTTCTACAGACCAAACGCCTGCGTCAATTGCGATGAAATATTCATGGTGTCTACTTTTGTTCTCAACTTAGACCCCCTGCGTTTTTTAAGACAATCCTCCATACCCCTCCTCTTCAAATCAGAAAAAGAGCAATATTCGAAATTCGGAAAATTTGGAAAAAGTACGGAAATATTTCTAAAAGTGCGTAATTTTTCCAATTTTTCTAAATATCGAATACCTATTTCTCTTCGAAGCTATCAAAACCACATCGTAACACCACGACCGGCTGTTTACGACTTTCTGAATTCAACTTATCTGTTACAAACAGCTACGCTCATCTTCAACGCGAACAATTAGGCAGCGTTTCCTAGAGTATTATATCGATGTACCGTTCTTCGAGCATGTTGAGTAAACGTCCGAAATCCTCCAATCCATCATACTTCAATATTGTATGTCTACAATTACCTATGTGTTGTACATATTTGTTGTATAATTACGTGTTGTATGGCAAATGGTATTGATGGCAAATCAGATTTATTGTAACACGTAAATTGTACGATAATCTATACCATTGTTAAGTGACGTTGGGTAAATCGTTTTATGCTAGCCAGCTGAATATAGTTTCAGTTCACTTCGAGTAAATTTATTTGTTGGAAGCTATCACACTTTATATAGGTATCAATCATAACCTAATTACCCTAATCCTAATGCCAATATCGTACTCATCTGTCCCACTATTTGCGGCTGCTGGATTGTGATGCGATAATTTTCATTTACCGACACATATTCGAAATCTGACAATAAAGACGTTATACCAATATTGAACTAATTCATTATATTGCTGTTTTGTTAATTATATCTCATTATCAGGCCAAACCGGGCTGAAAGCTTCAAAATGAAAGCGAAATTCAAATTGGTTGCCATTGGTGTAAAAGTACGATGCTATATGAACCAATATGAACTATTATATTATGCTGACTGTTACGGTATACAGAGGTATAAAACAAGCGAGTTTATGTAGCACTGTTATTGAAGTTTATGTATAATCACCAAACTTGCCCAATTATTGTTGTGCAACCCAGAACCCAATTACTCAGCTGTGACTGTCCCCATATTATTATGTGCTTTGATGCTTACACATGAGGACAGCGGAACCCAATTAAAACAGGTACCAACATGCTCAATACTCAAGCTAAACTATTTTGTGTACTTGCTTCCAACTAACGACGTCATTGCCCCCCCCCCCCCCCCCCCCGACACTCCCCCAGGGCACAAGCTCTTCCACTTCATTTCAAACTGTTGAGTTGGGCGGAATTCGTCGTGATAAAGCCGGTCCGGCACAACCTTTTGATTTAACTATGCCATCATATCTCCCTTGAGGGATTATCGGCTGTATTCTTTGCTTTCATACACTCTGTCAATGTTGTTAGAGCAAACACTGATATTAATTGCACAGCCACGAAGCATGACTTTTAAATCAGATTATTCATGTCATAATATATGTTATGCTGTTTTGAGTATTGATTGTAGTAAAATGTGCCAAAAGATTGTTCCCATAACATAAACGGACATCGGTAAATGTGATAGGTGTTATATTGCTGCAGAATGTTTAAAAATATGTCATTGTGAAACATATACATTTTAAAATATACCGTAATCATTACATCAAGTAATTGAAATAATTTATAAAATAATCTGTTGTATGAAATGTTTGTGTTATCAATGAAAATATAAATGTTTATTTTGGTTGATGTGAGCCACTCTAGTATTGTTATTCCTTGTAGATTTTCATCCCAAAAAAGTTGCTCAAATCCTGGAATAGATATGCTTAAATAAATCGCACATGGTGGCTTGAGTTGGCTTCGTTATTCCGTAAGGGATGCTGGAAAATACCTGGAAACTGCCGAAAACGTTCAAAGTTAAAAGTCATTTCTACACCACATGGAGTAAATAGGTTGAGTTGCATTTGTTATGTTATCATCAAATTACCGGCGCCCTCGCTCAATGTGGCCTTTGAGGAACGCCTGAGTTAATGCAGCTGCTCATGAAGCGTAGAGCGTAGACGGTAGAGCGTAGAGTGGTTCCCTGACATACCTAATACCTATTGCCTGGCAAAACATCAAAGGATCAAGACATGGAAACAACGGCCTCGATTTATTGTCTCAGTCTTGAATAAAACTGAAAGGAAAATATATATGAACAGTTTATTTGGAGTGATATCGTGATTTAAAAGCATTTTTTTTATTATTATTATATAACAAAAGAATGTAACAAAATCTCATCATTGCTTGACTTACGTCAAGCATGAAACTGTGTGATTTTAGTCTTTCTCGAAGTTAATTTTGAACTTTGTTGTTTACGGGTTTTTTTTTAATGATTTTTTTTTGCCAATAAAGGAACTGAAAAGAGATTGCCTTAAGCTACGTAAAATATTGAAAACAAAGACGGTTGAGTTTTCTTTATATGATGGAGGGTCATGAAAAATTCGACAAAGTGAACCTGTAGTACCTACTGACGGCGTCTCCAAGAACTCCTGCAACTTTAAATCTACAAGAAAGCACATAGGAAGGAACCAAATCAACATTTCATATTCCGTGTAGAACATTTCAAATGTCTCATTATTAACTGAAACTCACTGCGATGGTCTGAAAGACACATTTTCAAAAAATAAACTTCTTTCCTAGGCTTTTAGGTACTTCCTTTCCCCGTTCATCGCCATTGCAATGAAAATGCCACCCCGAGAGTTAATATCCAAGGATTTCAGATGCTGAAGTCTATTCGCTTAAAGGAGTTTTGAAATGCCTAACCAAAAATTTTCCATCCATAAAGACACTCAGCTATAGAATTTATTGGACACAAAAAAAATGTTTCAAGCCTCAGATTTTTTTTGAAATCGATGTTTTTCAGCCTTAGGCCATTTGAAGACGATTCCCCATTAGAAATAATATTGAGCGATTTTTCTACCCATGGGTCCTCCTAAGTATATAATATAAGGGATGATTTGATAACGTATTTATTTCTTGTGCGATATTCGTTGATCTGAACGTCATGAACGAAATGAATGTTATCTCGATCCGACAATTGCTTTAACGACATACAACAGCAAGTAAACTGAAACAATGTGTCTTGGTTGTCGCACATTCTTGTGGTATTTATATGTATCAATGCAGTAGACGTGCGCTCGGACTCAAATCTTAATCATTTCCTTAAAAAATCAATAGTTCGCTACAACACTGTCGTGCACGGGTTACGTATTTTCTTATATTTCGAATCCACACTCAAAATATACACTTTCCACTTCAACAACCATTTAAAGGTGTAACGTTTACAGATAAATTGAATATTTCAGAAACATATTTTCCAATATACATGACAATTATTGCTGTCCGTCAATTCCCAAATCAAACTAGCACCGCCATCATGAAAGTCATTGAACCATGAAGGGTGAAATTACATGTATAGTAGCTTTTTTGGGCATACCTCCCAGTAGGGTGAGATCAAAGAGTGACTTTGCTGAGCGCGAGACTGAAGCAAAAGCCAAGCAATAATGACTTCGTTGATTATTGTTGCTATAATGTCAAACGAGATTTTAAACAAAGCCTACACATTTCGATTATGTGAGATCACAAGTTGTTGTTCATTATTGTCAGCGCATCATATAGGAGCGCCAAGATTTTCAACGCAACAATATGTTTTGTCCAAACACCCAGCCACCCTAAGCCCCTATCCCTTAGAAAATTGCAATGCATTAGCCCCATCCATTTGCCTTACTCACCGCGACATTTGCCGAGTGCCCTCGGGAGTCCCAGGGGTCTACACTAGACAACATGCCGTTGCTATGGCACGTCTCAGGGTCTGATATAAACAGCAATCCGGTTTCCTACAACGTCCAATTATAGTAAGGTTTGGTCCTAAAAAGGACATTGGCCAACGTTTCGTCGTCGTTGGCGATGTAGATCAGGACTGTAGATGTCGGCGCCAGGTTCTTTTCAAGACCAAAATTAATTCTTAACAGAACAAAGCCGCACTACACAGACACACCACTTCGCCATGCCAACGTTAAAGCACAGATGGTTAAAGTTTGTGCTCAATGCTGCGAGGAGCTGACAAAGAACCTGAGACGTACTGTAGAACCTCATGGGCGTCGCACTATAGAACGTCGCGAGGAAAGCGTCAGAGTCCTAGGCGGCGCCAGCTCACCAAGGAACGCTGACGACGACTCGAGGGGCTCTCGCCTCTGCATGGATCGAAGCGTGGAAAGCCCCCAACCCCTCCCTTCGAGGGCCTGCTGGACCCGAGAGTCTGTTGATGTATCGGAGATGTTCGCGTCGCTTCTTCGATGCTGTCTATATAATTCGCATATCAATCATCATCGTCTGTATGGAAGCGGTCAGGACCAACGAAGCTTTGCTAAAGCTTTAAAATGCTGCAGCTTTACTTCTATCTGGCCGCAATTTATAGGTCACGAACGCTCACTCTTTGCTCTGTGTTTAGATACACTGAAAAACGTGTAATTTGATCAAATTGATCAGGGTGAATCAAATATTTAACAATTGGCTTTGTTGTAAAGTTCACTTACGCCCAGTTTTATCAAGTTTTCAACTCCTGGTTGAGATCCCAACTAGGAGTTACAGCTGAATTCAGCCAAATGAATTCACTCTATCTTAACCTATGGCTTAGTAGCATGGGGGAGTTCACCCGAATCCAATAAATTGTTCGTTAAACAAAAAAAGGCAATTCGAATTATATGTAAAATAGGGAAGAAGGGGACATGCAGGAAAGCTTTTAAAGATCTTAATATCCTGACATTACCATGTGCTTTCATTTTGGAAGTAATATTGTTTGCTTATGACAATCCTTCATTATTCCCGAAAAATGAAGAGGTACATGAAAAAGAACACAAGAAGAAAAGCAGACATAAGATGCAAAAAGAGCACACGGGTAATAAGCAGGCGAAATGTAATGTATCTAGGAGCATTGTACTACAATAGGTTGCCATTGCGACTAAAGAAATCACATGCAAGCAGAGATAGTTTTAAATATGACGTTAAGAACTTTTTAATTTCACATTGTTTTTATAGCCCTGACGAATTTTTAAAGTTTAAAGAATGTGAGTGTATATGTGAGGAATGTATTAAAACCTGACTAGTCTGATGGCTTTTATTAAATGTCATTTTTTATCGCTTGTGATGACAATTACATTGTAATTACGCAAAGGGCATGCACCTAGGTGCAATAAAATGTATTGAAAATAAATAAATAAAATAAATACATGCAGCAAATTCGGTTGTAACTCTTAGTTGGGATCTCAACTAGGAGTTGAAAAACTGAGTAAAACTGGGCATTAATCCTGTTCCTTGAGGCATAAAATGCATCGTTGGAATGGAGTTAGCATTGAGCACATTACAGCACATTTCAGGACCGGCAACTCAATTTACAGGCGAATGCCTCGTGAGTTGAAGAAATTACCTAAAGGCAAGCAAGGTACTTTTTGCGCATTATTTATAATTATAGTCAAGTCTGTGTACCTATATATGTTGTCATATGACAACATATATAGGTACAGACTTGACTATAATTAGTCAGGGGCGCCATTCCTCCCCGCTCGGCCCCACCAAACTCCCGATTCCTGGACGCAACCCCAAAAAATGTTTTTATGTCAAAACATTTTTTGGGGTTGCGTCCAGGAATCGGGAGTTTGGTGGGGCCAAGCGGGGAGGAATGGCGCCCCTGGGCATGCTCGTTCTGTCATGTAATTACTGATGTTTTCAATTTTGATTATGAGTGATGGTAAACGATGTAAAAATAAAGTGATTACTTTAATTAAAACAACGTGAAGCTGCTACACATAGAAAATTGACCGGTTTTGTTTGGTAGTCGGCCTGACTTTGTGTTGTGGACGTTTGGCGTTGTGGAAAACGAGAAGGGGAAATGGGGATTTCCGCGCATGGAAAACTCACATCATTTTTTAGCACCCACGGTACTTCCATTTAACGATTGCACCGCTGACTGCGTTTCTTGCATGGATGGTTTTGTAAAATATGTGCAGGATGCAACCCTGCGAGCTCGTATATAAGCACGTACTCCTAAATACTCGAAAGTGCTCGTGCTTGCTGTATGCATCGTTATGCGATCAATTGAACTGTGCAGTCGTAAAACATCCGCGTATTTATCGACTTTATCTGGTGCATGCCTCCCCCCCCCCCCCCACCCCCACCACCGCCACTCGCCAAACGTCAAACGATCACCCCGCGACAGCCGAATGCCGGTCCGCAATTCCGCCGCCTCCGATCGCATTGCTATATTACTTGTGGGAATTTGGAACAATCAAGTATAAATCTCAAAGGTGATTTCACAAAGGTAACATTTTGACCCATTTGATGTGAACCACGCCTCGTGTCTCGCGTACATTATAAACGTAGGTATTGTTGCGTAAGACGCTGACGCTGACGGTGACCGTCAATGATAATACGTACGCCTCGAAGAGGGTCATTGCCAAACATGAAAGTTGCCCCTAGGGAAGGCGAGGCACCTGGAGCGGCGACCAGGTTCCCACTAATTATTAATTACACTTTACAATGGCATCTAATCGCCTGTTGTCGATAGATAGGTATACCAATTTTCAAAGGAGTCATTATATTTCAAGACCAAATGTCGGCGTGATGTTGCAAAATTGGTTATGGTGATTCGGTCAGATCTGTTACATTGGATTGATCACCGTTCAATCACACTTCAAGTCATTTCACAGGTATTGACGATGTTAGATGGAACTATAGCACAGTGTTTTCTGGCATATTATGTTGTTTGATGACGCCGCGAGGCTCCCTGTCAATCCTGTCATTGACAGCGATATGGCGGCTAATTATCAATGAGGCACTGTAGCTCCCTCTAACCACACTCCATAATGCGTCAAACAGAGAGGCGTCATGAATGCTACATCATTATCATCTTCTCTGTGATTTGGTTTAATTATAAGATCAGAGTTACCACAATGGCAAACCGCTTTGATTTACAAAGCGCTTTAAATGTAATGCGCGTGAAATTTCTTATCCAATGTCTTGCTGCTCATTTATGTACACATAGTTGGTCGCGATTAATGAAATTCTTGGCGGCTCTTTGACGTCGCCCACATCGATCCAGACAGACGCTCCAAATATAAATTGATAGCAAATCAAGAGCCTTTAGAAATCCATCTTCCAGCCGCCTGCGGCCCAAAACGTCGTTGGTGGGCAATTAGCGTATCGCGAGTTGCCGACACGTGATTTCACACAGCGGCAAATTGCAAACAAGGTGAACAAATATCACGATTATAAAAGTCATAACCCGGACCTTTCGGTGATCTCGGCATTGTATATAGAGGCTGTTTTATATGGCTAGTAATAAGCATGTTTGCCTGGTTCGCAGCGTAACCAGATCCAGGGACCCACCCTTTGCTGGGCAACAGGCCGTGGACCATGCGAACGATAAGCCGGCCGACTCGGTGTAGGGGACCTACCGGCTCTGGGAGAGTGAAAGCTGGGCGCACGTGGCGGCCTACCCGTTGGGCCGCTCGCTGCCTGACATTCGCATTGTCTTCCATGCGGTAATCGAATTTGGTGAGGGCCGACGGCGGTAACCAGCGTCTACTGGCTGGCATATAAATATTCGGCACGATCTTTTGCAGATCACATCGAGTCAACTCCTCAACGAGAACACTCTACTTTACAATGGCATTCAAGGTATGGTACAGTTTCGCTGGTGCACACGACATGTGGATTGACGGGCAGGAGTTCAGAAGGGTTTACCATAGAGTTTTTAGCATTGGTTCTTGGTTTGCCACGTAGACATTGATGTTCATTGAAATACTATAATTTTATTGAAGTTAATCATTTGATATGTTTGGAAGTTCAATAACGCCCAATTAGAATTTTCACTTTTCTTCTCATATCGGAAATAGCATTAGTTTTCGTAAAGAATTCGCAAACACCATTCAAGCAGAGATAGGCATCTGTCAACGCAAAACACCCCCCAATTAAAGTGCTAATTTGTTTCTTTTCTCTGCCCTCCAGTGCATCGTCTTCGCCGCCCTCGTGGCCGTTGCCAACGCCGGATACCTCGGCGCCCCCGCCGCCTACGCCGCCCCCGCGTACGCCGCGTCGGCCTATGCCGCCCCCGCCTACGCCGCCCACGGCTACGCCGCCCCCGCGCTGGTCTCCCAGCAGTCCAACATCCTGAGGACCCCCGGCAACTTGGGACAGGTCTCCACCTACTCCAAGACCATCCAGACCCCCTACTCCAGCGTGAGCAAGTCCGATGTCCGTGTCAGCAATGACGCTCTTGCCTACGCCCACGCTCCCGTCGCCGCCTACGCCGCCCCTGCCTACCACGGTGCCTACGCCGCCCCCGCCGTCGCTGCCTACGCCGCCCCTGCCTACTCCGCCTACGCCGCCCCCGCCTACGCTGCCCGTGCCTACGCCGCCCCCGCTGTCGCTGCCTACGCCGCCCCCGCTTACCACGGAGCTGCCTACGCCGCCCCCGTCGTCAAGACCGCCGCCACCGCCTACTCCGGCGCTGGACTCCTCGGAGTTGCCTACTCCGCCGCCCCCGCTGTCGCTCACATGACCTACAGCAACGGATACGGCATCAACTACGCTTACTAAATTGTAAACAAATGAAATGCGGCTTGCCGCTTCCTTCCATCTTCCTAATCGTTATGATCGTCTGGGGGTCTTCCTGTGCTGCGCCAGAGTGAAATTTATTTATTGCTTATTTATATTTATTTGACCGAAAAATAAATGTTAATGAGGAAAGCATTACACGTTCTAACTTTTCAACACGCATTCCTGTCCTCGCACGGTTCCTTTCATTCGACCTCTCTGAGCCTGGAGCATAATAAAACCAATTGGAGTCCGATACATCGCCGCGAAAGGTCAGGGGGGCAGCGGATTATCATCACACCGGATTCCGCAATATTGGCGCTCTACGTGTCTCAAAGGCGTTTCGCAAGACACGATCGGAGAGCGACCCGAGTACCCAACTGAAAGAGCGAGTCATATTTCGTGTTAGCTTTACTTTTTAGACAAAGAGCAACAACAGAGATTGCAATAAGCTATTAAGTTTTAAAATATACATTTCTCGTGAATAAGCAATATTGATCCTGGACGTCTGCGGTTTATTTTCCCGATTTTCATCGTTTGAAATCAGATCTAGCGCTCTCGGGCATATGATTGATACGTTTGATCTATTTTACAGTAATTTGTGTCCAGTAATTTACGACCAGACATATTAGGTATAGAGCTGGTTTAATTTATTTCAGCTGCATACACAAACAGGATTCATAATTGCTGATTAAATTACAGTTTAACTATTCACTTCACTTCTACAGGTGGTTTAGTTGTGAGCAAGGTTGGGGGCGACTAGCGAGTTGAAATAATCATTTTAATTACACACACAACTGGAGCGCCTGTCATGTAAATCACGACGACGAACGTAATTAGTGACGTGTGTGAAAACAAGTGCGGTGCGCCGTCGTCCCACGGCGGAATCAGCTCGACAGGTTCACATTTCGACCCCCGCAGATGGCGTCGAAGTTAAGCAACACTGTCTCTATCTTAGCTGCGGATGGGTGACCGTCCCAGGCCAGAATGTCGCTGAGCGGTTGCTGCTGCATCTTCACACAGCGCGATTATTGGATTCTTGTCAGTGAGGCTTGTTTCATCTGTTTGCCAGCAGGTTGAAGTTCTCACAGAAGCCACAGGGGATTGATTTTATTTCGGCGCCTTGACACAAGTAGCGTCCACTCCGACCCCCTCCACCGCTCCGCGCAAGATCTTTCAGGTTTTCCGTGCATTTTTAGCTGTGGCGTAACTTCAAATTGGAGGCCCCAAAGCAAACAAAATGTGCGAGGTCCCCCTACCCCCACCAGTGTTGCCAATTTTGTAAAATTTGAACCGAAAAATGAAGGCCGATTACGTTTTTTTAGGGAATGAATGTTTTGAAAGCTTGTATACTGGGAAAACGTACTTGATTTTAAAAAGTCCGTTCCCTAATTAAAAGGTCTTTCATCGGTTCAACTTTGGCCCCATGAGCGCGAGGCCCCAGAGGACTGGTATGCCTGCTCCCCTCTAGTTACGCCCCTAATTTTTAGTTTCTTTTTAGTTGTGGCTGCGTCTTTACACACAGTATCTATCGTATCTATGAATTTTTACTACAATTTTGGCGAGAGTAGCCGAAATTATACGAAAGGAACGTCTTAAACAACTTATACTATTGAAGTTATAGCAAAAAATTATGCGGGTTCTGAAATTAGTTTTCCAAGTTTTTTGTTTCTGAAATGACACACATTGGTAAAAGAGCTTTGCTCGAAAAACTTTTCTGAAATAATGATAGAGGCCAGTTCAAATTTGTCGACCAAAACGTATAAAAATAACTGCTAAAACAATTTCTTAGCCTTTCAAAAGTTGCTCATTTATATCTTCAAATCTGTAAAAATTCGGCCATTAGTGAATGACGTCTAAAGGCCCAGACTCTCAAGTGTCAGTGCAAAACTGACTCATGCTAATGGTCGGGGTAGTTATTAAAAGTGATCTAACGCATGAAGATTATTTAAAATTGATGTCACGGAGGAAAAATTCAAAACGAAACGTCCCCGGTATTTTGCAGCATCCTCGACGAAACGTTAATTATACCACAACAACATTATAATTTATAATTCGTTCATATTTCAAAAAGGAACTGAAACACGTCCCTACGGGTACATAAATAATAACGCCACGTTATGATGTGGTGAGCGTATACTCTCTGTACAGAGCAGGCAAAGGCAATCAGTAGCAGGACCATCCCCAAACACGGCGAAGAGACCAAAGAGCTCGTGAATAATTCGCAGCGTTGACCTGCTATAGACATGCCGAAGGCATCCGTGGGGCGGCACTGGCATGCACATGCACTCTTGCTCGACTCAGAAATGCAGCACAGAATGCAAGTGCATATGGCTCAAGCACAAGCGATTGTCAAGCCGGTATCGACATGTGCAGGGGAGGGGCCCACACTTGTGTCAATCACGGTGTGTCTATGGGGAAAATACACCTCTGTAACGCGGACCATGCATGGTCAACGCATGGGGGTAGCATTAGGGAGAGAAGGAGCAGTGAAAGTGGTAGGTCAGTCTTTGAGATATAAGCACGGTGCGCTACCGTTTTCAAACATTACGAGTTACACTCTGATATCAAACAGACAAAATGGCATTCAAGGTAAGTCAGTGAGCAGCCAGATTATCGCACCCGTGGCTTGACAGCAGTAAGCGTGCAACCGGGCGCGTTTTGAGAGGGTGCTACTTTCAGTCCTGACTCGACGTGAGTGGACTTTAACTGTCCTGGCTTAGACCTGGATAAAGAACGTATGTGCGGAGCATAAAGTATTGAACTAAATCTAGCTCCGGTCGCGTGCTAGAGTTTATGCTGGCGCAATAGCAGCGAGAACAACGTTACATTCGGATGAATTCAGCCAGCATCATGAGCACGACATAGAACTTGCCATTTAGGGCTCGGTCGCATTTTTTTTTTATAACGGCCAGGAATTTGTTTACATTGATAAAGTTATACTAGAGTATGGTTGCGAAAATGCAGGGAACCAGTTAGACCGTAATAATTACATTCAATTAACATGTTTTAAACCTAGTCCGTAAAAAAAAGACACGAGCCTAAAGAATCAACTGTGTGCATCACTTTAAATTGGTTTTCAGTTTACTTGAATTACCCCCAAACATGTCAGCAACTCCAGATCGACGTGACCGGGCCCAACCCAACTACAGTCGTGTTAGCCTAAGATTACCACAGCCTGGTGGACTTCGAAGTAAAGTATCTTTTGACTCTTTTACAATTTGTAAAGAGGAAAATGGTAAATAATTGTAATGATAAATACCTTTTTAATGTTAATGACAAAAACTTCATCATTTGATTCTATGGTATGGTACTCTATGATATTAGATCCCCAAAAGGTGGAAAACTCAAATTAATTATAGTGTAACCCGGCATTGCGTCTTGCTTCCAGTGCATCATCCTCGCCGCCCTCGTGGCCGTCGCCCACGCCGGATACCTCGGCGCCCCCGCCGTCGCCTACGGAGGCTACCACGGTGCCGTCGCCGCCCCCCTCGCCTATGGAGGATACCACGGCGCCGTCGCCGCCCCCGCTCTGGTCTCCCAGCAGTCAAACATCCTGAGGACCCCCGGCAACTTGGGACAGGTCTCCACCTTCTCCAAGACCATCCAGACCCCCTACTCCAGCGTGAGCAAGCATGATGTCCGTGTCAGCAATGACGCTCTTGCCTACGCCCACGCTCCCGTCGCCGCCTACGCCGCCCCTGCCTACCACGGTGCCTACGCCGCCCCCGCTATCCGTGCCTACGCCGCCCCCGCTTACCACGGTGCCTACGCCGCGCCCACCGTTGTCAAGAGCGGACTCCTCGGAGTTGCCTACTCTGCCGCCCCCGCTGTCGCCCACATGAGCTACAGCAACGGATACGGAATCGCCTATGCCTACTAAAGAAGCGTCGCTGAGTGCTGAGCAATGAAGGGGATTGCTGATTATTTATTGTGTTGCATTTTTTCGGACTTCGAAGTTGTAAAATAAAGGTATATGTTTGTTCGTGAACGCAAGTGTCATTTGATTCTTCTTTCCAAGTTCCCAAATCTGAAAATATGACTGATTTTCGAGTGGAAGTGTTCGAATGTCCCATGGGTATATGAATCAGGTGGCTCATTGGCAGGCTGTTTTCCTGGCTGTCCCTTTCCTGGCTGTCCCTTTCCTGGCTGTCCCTTTCCTGGCTGTCCCTTTCCTGGCTGTCCCTTTCCTGGCTGTCCCTTTCCTGGCTGTCCCTTTCCTGGCTGTCCCTTTCCTGGCTGTCTCTTTCCTGGATGTCCCTTTCCTGGCTGTCTCTTTCCTGGCTGTCCCTTTCCTGGCTGTCCCTTTCCTGGCTGTCCCTTTCCTGGCTGTCCCTTTCCTGGCTGTCCCTTTCCTGGCTGTCCCTTTCCTGGCTGTCCCTTTCCTGGCTGTCCCTTTCCTGGCTGTCCCTTTCCTGGCTGTCCCTTTCCTGGCTGTCCCTTTCCTGGCTGTCCCTTTCCTGGCTGTCCCTTTCCTGGATGTCCCTTTCCTGGCTGTCCCTTTCCTGGCTGTCCCTTTCCTGGATGTCCCTTTCCTGGCTGTCCCTTTCCTGGCTGTCCCTTTCCTGGATGTCCCTTTCCTGGCTGTCCCTTTCCTGGCTGTCCCTTTCCTGGCTGTCCCTTTCCTGGCTGTCCCTTTCCTGGGTGTCCCTTTCCTGGGTGTCCCTTTCCTGGCTGTAGAGCGTCCTCTTTTGTCTCTGTTATGATAATATCGTTCCCATCCAGATCGGTGAGGCCAGAGACTATAATAATTAATCAATTAATTAATATAATTAATGAGAGATACTTTGTAATTAAGGTAAAGCATGCGAGTCAGCCTCGGATATGGCATAGGCTCTTATAATAATTATTATTATCGTAGATTCTTGATGGATTTTTAGCATTTCACTCAATATTGAAAAGTGCACATCTTTTTGTGAGGCAATCACCGTTATTCTGAGAATCAATTTACCTCTCGACGTATCATCTTTGCCAAGGAGCAGTTGAGGCAACCTGCACTCGGAATAGACGAGAACAAATTGGACTGCTGCTAACAAGAAACCAGCGAATGGATGAAATACGGTGCGAAACAAAGTTTCCGCTTACATTGGGTTTTATGGGGAAAATTGATAGAAAAAAGCGAAAAAGTATGGTTTCTAAGAAATGTACCTATTTATAGAAAGTAGCAGAACATGATACTGGGGTCTGCCTGTGGTACTACGTACATCTCACAGTGGAAAATGCATTTCTATCTCAAATTACTGTGTTGTGTATCAAAAACAAAACAAGTGATAACGCTGTATCGTATAACATATTGTTACGTCAGATAAAACTAGGCCAGATGAGCATATAATTTAATATGATGCATTTCAATGATGGCTCTGTCTTCGTCGGCGACCTTGCTTTGTGTGGGGCTGCGCGAACCGACGAAGCGCTGCACATATAGACGGAATGAGCGAACACCGTTCGCAATGGGTTCGACCCACAAAAGTTGGTACAATGCCTACTGCACCGAGCTAAGTGGCAACTGATCGAACTCCAACGAAGCGTCCATAATTTGAAAAAGTGTCCCCCAACGAAGCCGCGCAACTTCGTCGAAGCCATTTGCATTTCAGGGTGGCGGGGATCGGGGGGATGGACCCACTAATTTTAATTGGAAAGAAAGAAAACGGGCGAACGCTCGATGGAATATAACCGACAAGAGAAACTTTGAAAGAAATCCCACCCTTCCGGCAGACTTCGTCAGGCCGGGCATCGCTGACGGTGAAAGGAAATCTAGATTATAAAAAATACAATGAAAAGATAAACGCTTTTGTTATATTTCTGTTACAAACGAAAAGTTTCGTAGGTCACAGTCGCTGGGTCGTTACTTGCACTGCAACGAAAATATTACATTTCTAATTGTAATTATTTATCAACATTACAGGAAAATTTTTGTCCCCACGTTCACAATCAAAGTACGATTGTCGGATGTACTAATATTCATATGGCTCAATCCCCAGCGAGAAAACAAATCCCAATCGCAAACCCAAGTTGGTTGGTACCATGTTATCGAACATTTATACAAGACAGGTCATCATATTTGGCCATGGGACATTGCATATAAATTCGATTTCATTTGAATTATCAATTGCAAGCTAATGAAATGGTGCTTCAGAGTTCCGACACTGCTGTTCCGGACTGTTGTCTTGTCGGCATCGCATCCAGGGTGACTATCAAAAGAATGTCCATCCACGGTTCCACATCCGATATCGGTTATCGGAGAACCCCGTAGTTCCGATAGCGCCCAGTTAGCCAATGCCGCCAGGGAAGCAGAGGAATGCTCCGAGATTTTAATCGCCAATGCCGAAGGGAAATTAGTTTGCAACTTCCAGCTTTCCTGGAGCTTTTCCATGGAACCTTGCCTGTCTGAGCACTGAGTCTTGGGTTGGTTGCTTTGTCATTTGACTCTAATACCTACTGCGGCAGTATACTACAGCAAATTTTGTAATTAAATGAACAGCTATATATATATATATATATAACTACGTAGTTCATTGATTGATCCTTGAGAAAGACCAAACAATTTGGTCGAAACGTTGGGAAAATGAATAATAAAACACCACAGTTTATCCAAAAGTCTTAAAAAAAATATATATATATATATATATATATATATATATATATATATATATATATATATATATATATATATATATATATATATATATATATATATATATATATATATATATATATATATATATATATATATATATATATATATATATATATATATATATATATATATATATATATATATATATATATATATATATATATAACAAACAAACAAAGGGCAAGCGAAATTCGATACTCTTATCACTTCAAAGTGTAAGATCAAACTTCAAACATCATTCAGTTCAAAACACTAAATAGTAAATACACCCATGGGTGAGATGAGAAACGAGTATAAGAAGGCATATTAATGTGGTATACACGACTGGAGAACTGCAAAGACTACTGCCACTACGGTCAGGAATTCCCTAAAGCAGGCGTGCTTTTGTATAAACTCATATAAAAGTGTCTGAAAAAAGAATTCCCCGAGACAAAAAAGACAAAACGATGTTGTTTCTAATTACTTTGGACATTGAAGTTAAGAAACTTTTAAAATGCCGTGATACGAATATGGGGGGGGGGGGGGGGTGGAACTCTAAGGAACTTAATTAAAGTGGAAAATGCCAAAAAGATCATTTCTCAACGCAAATCTTAAGACAAGAACCGTGATTCTCTTGTTCTTTGTAAGTGCGCCTTTTTGATGAGCGTAGCGAGCGAAGCGAGCGAAGCGAAATCATCAATTTCACTACTGCTAAAAAAAACACTTGGTGTGTGTTTGTTTGTATGGGCGTTTGCGCGCGCTCTACAGGCCAAACGCCTGCTTCGAGTGGGATGAAATTTTCAGGGTGTCTACTTTTGTTCTCAACTTAGACCCCCTGCGTTTTTCAAGAAAATCCTCCACACCCTTCACTTTCAAAGCAGAAAAAAGAGCAAAATTCGACCATTGGGCATGTTTGGAAAAGTACGGAAATTTATTTAAAAGTGCGTATTTTTTTTAAATGTTCCCAATTTCGATTTGCCTTTGGAAACCATCGAAACCAAATCGAAACATCACACCAGATTTTGTCCGATAAAAACCAACCCAATAAAACCCAATAAAAACCCTTGGGCATGAGTTACATCTATGCATTAACATGCACAATGCTCAATGATTTCAAAATGAGCATATTCCGCTACCCGACAGCTCGGACAGAAACAAAGAAAGGTCAGAATCGTTTACATTTTCAAGTGATCAGAATTTTTGAGAAAGCATTGGTCCGGCTTGCTGCTCCATGATTTGCATAGGCTACTTGCCTTAATCTTTTTTTGCGCTACATACAAACCGCTACGCTCATCTTCAACGCAACACAAATTGCGTTCGCCCTAGTATGTAAAAACAGTTACGCATAAAATGTTACCCTACGCTGCGAGTCTTGGGTCACGACTTGCGAAAGAGAATCTCGAAATATGAATTACCGCTAGCGATGACTTGCGACGGCATTTCACATTAGTAAGCCGTTAGTTCCCTCAGGTTCAAACGCCAGACCCGCATGGTCTATACCTAAACGTATCCATTTTCGCGTGTCCTCGGTGCACCTTTCGATTGACGATTGGGCTGTGCAGACGTCAGCGTGATGCCTTCTAGTTCCACAGCAAGCATGGCCCCGACATTGTTTTGGAGTGGTTTACACATATTCCACGCTTCTCCATAGCGTCTGATACATGTGCAGCCCGTAACTGAATTCTTACAATCGACAATGGTCTAGGAACCTGCCACGCAGAGGGACCCTCATTTTGGAGAATGCCACTTATATGATACATCACAACGTTGAACAAGCCAAGTCTTGAGTGACGTGCCGTGTGTCTGTCAATTGCCATCTGCAATGGACCACGCCTTGAGCATGATCTACATCAGTCACTTGGTGCGCTGTAAAATTTCAGCGAAAAAACTTGGGCGAACAGGACGATACGTGGGGCAGAGCGAACACGTCATTTGTACAATTTGCTCAACATCGCCAATTTCATGATGTAGATTCAATATTGACGAGAGCGCTATGCACAAGTATGAATGCGTCAGGGTTCATGCAACTGTTGGTGCTTTTTTTTCAGGTGGGCTTAATGGAATGAAATAAAAGGGCGCAGGGCCTGGCACTTTGCGAGGCGTCCAATTATACACAAATTGCTAGAAGAGCTTTGTTTCAGGCATGCGCGTATCATTGTTGTCGTAAAGAGCTTCTCAATTGTACCAATTCGGCAATAACACTTTTCTCTCGTGTAGCACTGTAGAGAATTGAGCATTCAAAATCGATACGTTTATTATGAGCAACGTAAATACAGGAATCGCAGCCATGTACTGAGACTTTGGTTTGCGGTCAACGCCGACCGAGGGCCGGGAGCCCTGTCCCCTGCCGTAGGCCGATGTCGGTTACACACGCGTCAGAACATAACACCCCGAAATTATACGCGATAATACACTATAGGCCAACCTATTATCGAACGCGAAATCGAATTACTCGCGAGTTATAATCAATCTGATTGGTGTCGATTAAATTGCGTGTGTCTCCCATGTGATCGGCGTCCTATTCTCGGCGGTTACACGTCGGCCGGCCGGCTTGCCCAACCTGAAATCATGCAGACACATGTGCTCGCGCTGGGATTGCCTCTCCCAACCGATTGCTGGCCCTGCCCATGTACCCTATGGTTCGCCGAGTGAAAGTGCATTGTGTGGGGGATTACGGAGTGGCAATTCGCACGGGTATATAAGTGTCGCCGAGCTGAGGGTCTCGGCACACACACTCCATCAACCTTTCAGTCAGACAACGTCGAGTCACCCTAGAAAACTCGCAATGGCATTCAAGGTAAGGAACAACGCTCTCGATTAAAAAAATAAGCTAAAATTTCCAGTTGCATGTCGATTTTAAGTTGCCCGAGTACCATGCAGTTTTGGCCACAAGCATCAATGGCACAAAACTATCGCGGATGTTAGTTCCAAACGAAATTTCTAAATTCCGATCGCACTATAATTTTGCTTTCTGCCCTCCAGTGCATCGTCTTCGCCGCCCTCGTGGCCGTCGCCAACGCCGGATACCTCGGCGCCCCCGCTGCCTACGCCGCCCCCGCGTACGCCGCGTCAGCTTATGCCACCCCCGCCTACGCTGCCCACGGCTACGCCGCCCCCACTCTGGTCTCCCAGCAGTCCAACATCCTGAGGACCCCCGGCAACTTGGGACAGGTCTCCACCTACTCCAAGACCATCCAGACCCCCTACTCCAGCGTGAGCAAGTCCGATGTCCGTGTCAGCAATGACGCTCTTGCCTACGCCCACGCTCCCGTCGCCGCCTACGCCGCCCCTGCCTACCACGGTGCCTACGCCGCCCCCGCCGTCGCTGCCTACGCCGCCCCTGCCTACCACGGTGCCTACGCCGCCCCTGCCGTCCGTGCCTACGCTGCCCCCGCCGTTGCTGCCTACGCCGCCCCTGCCTACCACGGAGCTGCCTACGCCGCCCCCGTCGTCAAGGCCGCCGTCCCCGCCTACCACGGCGCTGGACTCCTCGGAGTTGCCTACTCCGCCGCCCCCGCTGTCGCTCACATGACCTACAGCAACGGCCTTGGAATCAGCTACGCTTACTAAGTTGTACCGTTGTCATCCTTCATGCCTTTGTTATATTTCATCAACATTCACACATATTAAAATATAAATTAAAAGTTATGCATAAGTAATTTTTAATTTTCCCATTTTCTTCTGTGAATAGAAGACCTGCTTCCTTCCCATTAATCTATTTTACGTTTTAGATTCAAGTTTGTCAATTTAGAATCGATCAGCCTCATGTAATTTATGAAAAGCTTTGAGCAGTGTATATATAGTAGCTCTAAGCTGTGAGAATTATAGTGCGACGAGAAACTGTGGAAGCACAATACCTACGTTTGCTAATAGAAGTTGTCAAGTTGTCCTAAGCTGTCAAGAAGATACAATCGTCGTCTTCGAAAGTTATAAGGAGAAGGAAGCGAGAGATCTAAGTAACTGTCGATATTATATAGTGGAGCCACCCGAAAACTTTGCAGTATGCAAATGAAATAATTGTGAACAATCAATATACATGGTATTACATTTAGAAGAAAGGAAGCGAATTCCTTGTTCGCGCATCCGATCTTAGAACAATTTGTTACAGACGCGTGTAACGGGTTAGGGGTGGGGGGGGGGGGGGACTGGGAGGGTATGTCTATAGCAGCAGTCAGCCGTGATGAGATCTGTCATTTGTTCGATTTTGAATCAAGGTTTTTAATGAAGTTCCTGCTAACATTTCATCTGATCTCAATATGCAGGAATTTCACGGGAATATACTCTCCCCATGTCACGCAAGGGCCAACACGGAATTTGAAAGACAATACAGCGGAAGCGAAGAACAGTTTCCAGTTATCTGACATACTAGACGCCCATTTTCCGCAATGGCAAGTGCAGCATTCCACAAGCATCAGACAATTCCCATGCCATGGAAGCATCAGACAATTCCCATGCCATGGAAGCATCAGACAAAGCCCATGCCATGGAATGACCCGCCTGGATCGCTCGTGCTGCAATCATATATTCACCTTCGGCGATCTACAAAAAAGCGGGTTGCGGGCCGTCTCATTGTTAGAGTCCCATTCCTGTCTTTCCCGTCCATTCCCGGTCGACTGCGCCCAATTGTCCCTGGCACACGTGGCGTCTCGAGGTCGCTACAGAGCGTTGACTGTCTGCGCGAAAGAAGGATCTAAGGGTAGCGGCAGCATCCCAGACCAGACACAGAGAGAGATCAAGCAAGAACTAAACATTGCCGTGTGAAGCTTTGACTCGCGTAGCAATTATCTATATTTGATGTTTCGATTAAATTGGATAAACATCTTTTGGCGTATATCGGGTGAATCTAATCATCAGATCAAAAGCTGACGATGTTCATTTGGTTTTGTCCCTCAAGAGGTTTCCGTCTCAAGAGGCGACAATGCCGGGCCCCATTGAGGCGTTTTCCTAACGAGCATTTTCCGCAATAATGAAAAGTGTAGGCACCACTACTTATACAATGCAGTGCTTTGTAAAGGCGGTGGAAATTGCTTGATGTACACTACAGTGGATGATAACCGAGGGCGAGAAACTGCTAGGAAAGTTCGGTGGGAACTAATGCTCTTTTGTTGGAACAAGCTAATGTTCTCATTTAAACTTTGAAATGTCATGCAACTCTTCGGAGTCAATTGAGGAGTGATCGATGTCGCGGTGGATTTGTAGTAAATTCCATCAAGTCACGTGATCGATTCTGCCCCATGCTGTATTCTATTCACACATGTATAAATAGTTTATAAAAGAATAAACTAAAACAGCGGATAGAATTTCATAATTTATTTTTTATCATCAATAAATAAAATTATATACATAAATGATAAAACAAATAAATAATAAAATTGGTGCTCATGACAGCTCTTGACATTTGCTCGTTTCGATACGAACCGAAATTTCAAGTGAAGAGGGTCACAATTTAGTAAGCGTAGTTGATGCCGTATCCGTTGCTGTAGGTCATGTGAGCGACAGCGGGGGCGGCGGAGTAGGCAACTCCGAGGAGTCCAGCGCCGGAGTAGGCGGTGGCGGCGGTCTTGACGACGGGGGCGGCGTAGGCAGCTCCGTGGTAAGCGGGGGCTGCGTAGGCAGCGACAGCGGGGGCGGCGTAGGCACGGGCAGCATAGGCGGGCGCGGCGTAGGCAGCGACGGCGGGAGCGGCGTAGGCACGGGCAGCGTAGGCGGGGGCGGCGTAGGCACCGTGGTAGGCGGGGGCGGCGTAGGCAGCGACGGCGGGGGCGGCGTAGGCACCGTGGTAGGCAGGGGCGGCGTAGGCAGCGACGGCAGGGGCGTGGGCGTAGGCGACAGCGTCGTTGGTGACACGGGTGTCGGTCTTGCTCACGCTGGAGAAGGGAGTGTTGACGCTCTTGGAGTACTGGGACACCACCTGGTTTCCGTCCAGAGAGCGGAGGGTGCTCTGGTGCGACGCTCCGACGGCGCCTCCGTAGGCGAGGTTGGATCCGTATCCGTAGGCGGGGGCGACGCCGTACGCGCCATAGGCAGCGGGGGCTCCGAGGAGTCCGGCGTTGGCGACGGCGAGGGCCGCGCACAGGATCACAATCTGCGCGGGAAGGAAGAGCAAGTGGGCGTTAGTTTGGATTCTGTGGTGGTGGAGCAAATATTTCCTTGTCGCTGCGGTTCTTACACGATAAACCCTTTAGTTTCAGCAATAGTGAATCTTAATTATTTCACACTCGTGTGATTCTCATAGAAGTTTCAATAAATTTATTGTTGGCTGCTTCTGCACGAGGACAAAATCCATGATAAACAACTGGTTACAATGTTTATTCAAAATAAGCCACTGCAATGTTAATTTTGCACTAAAATGTCTGCGTTTCTATGAGTCTATGAGGGACTTTGAGGCTACCACTTAATTTAATTAATGTACTTGATATACACTAGTTTATTCTATACTGATATTCCGTTTATGGTAGAATGGCAGATTTGCTTGCTCTAATTTACCTTGAATGCCATTGTTGAGTAGTGTGTGTGTCTTGCGAGAAGAAACAGATAACTGATGCCTTGCACTCGCCGTCAGTTACCTTTTATACCTATTTTTCTCTCTCCCCGATCGCGGGCCGCGTTGCCCCGCTGCTCAGGCGGCTCAATAATGAGACTAAATCGGCGAGTGTACTTTCGCTTTCCGCGGCGGAAGGTCTGGGTCACCGGTCATTCCTTCCTCGGAGCCGCGAGTGCCGTCCTTGTCCCAAACCAGCGCTCGTCGCGATCCGGCCAGAGCCAGCTCACCACCTTGCCCCGCTTTGAACAACTCGGCCATTAGAATATAATAGATGGATACCAACTCTACTAATGAAGGCACACTATACCTTCGTTGTCAGCTTTTTGTATTGGAGCAAATGATTATCATTTTCGCGACACACTGTAAACCTACGCTCGGCCACAACACAATGAGCAAATAATGGAGCAGAGTTGACCCAGTTTTGGCGGGGACACAATTGTTTTGCTGTCCGCATTTTCTTGCCGGCGCCGGGACGAGAGAGAACTTGGAGCCGGCGGTGTTTGCGCTTTGTGTACTGGTGCTCATCGCTCATTATACCCACTCAGGGGAAGCTCGGGGATATCGGGTGGAAGATGTGAAAACATTTGCAGTGGATGCCATGGGCAATTCGATGTTTTGCTGGCTGCGTTTAAATATCAATTGGCTTCAAATTTCTTTAAAGCTATGTACATTTTTACAAAAATAAGTACTTCTCGAGCACTAAAATATATCCAACTGCACTCGACAAATTTTTATATCAAAGCATGGTGTACGTTTTTTTTTTTACCATTGTACCAACACGATTATAACCAATTGTAATTTTTTTAAATCTTTGTGCACGGTTTAATAGATTCCACACATGTTCAGTTGTTGCTCAAGATTGTTCAATATAAAAAGATTCGATACGTTCTGTTACGGGGACTATTAAAACTACTGAAGTACCTAACAATGTCAAGCATGTTCAAGAACGCCAAATAACAACGCACAATTATTTCTCAGCAATTAGAAAAAAATGATACAATAAACCAAATATTGAATATGGTTGGACTGGACTGGACTGGACGAAAACAACAACGAAAAAAACCGTTTCATTTCCGGCAAATTGTGCAATATGGGCACAGGTAGGTCAGGGCCAGTCACCATGGATAAAAGAAACAAAAACGCCCATCATCTTAAAGTTCAGACCAGCGTTGTAAACTATCTGCGTGTGAGCCACGCATCGAAGGTCGGGAGGGATGCTGTTTATAGCGGCGAGTAATCCGGCGACCGCTGGACCATACATGCCTCCATCAGGGGCCGCAATATGCGGAGGCAGTAAAACCGCGCGTTTCCCAATTTCCTAACACTGCGATGGACCACCAATCGCTACCGCGTGAGCAACCGAACGAAGCATCGACGTTTTGCAGCATTTGCAGCATTCCTGACCTATTGACCGGATTGCGTTTGCATTGTATATTGCGTTTATTATAATTTACACATACCAACCGTGCACTGTTGGATCTGAGCACGAACATAGTTATTAGATGGGAGGAACCATGCTATAGCTGAAAGCCTGCGCAGAGCACAGATAACTTTCCGAAAGGGCATTCTACGACTTACCAAGAAATGCACACAATGCAACGATTTATAGATTGTCCTGAACTGTTGTATATTTCGAAAGGGATTGCAGTATGCTTGGTCGAGACGTGCAAATACTAGAAGAACTATTTCCTTGGAAGCTTGCTGTTCAGTTTCTTATAAAAAAATCGGATCAATTCTGATCACGTGCACACACAGAAAACTTTCAAAGCAACGGGAAAATCTTAGATCCTTCGCGGGGATGTTGTTATTTCACGCCTGATAAAACGAAGTATTCGGGGACCACAGCTCATTATTATACTATAAGCGATCCTGGCAACAATGAGTCGAAATGGGGCGCAATTTCTAGCTGATACGTGCCTCCAGAACCAGAATGAGAACCGCGACGCGCCTGGTTGCATCCCTTTGAGTCGAGAGCAACTTCGGAGCTTCATGTTTTGTTTCGGATACGACGCCGGCGTATGGACTATGGAACGCATGGTTCGTTGTGCGGCAGCGAATATGGCAGAGAAAGCTCATGTAATAAGACGCAATGTTGTCATTGCGATGATCTTGCTGTCTAATTACGTATGGCAGATTTAGTGCATAATTGTGGGCGTTGTGCATTGTCAAATTAATTAGGCATTCTGATCACGTAAATCGATCAGGTAAATCGTTAAGAAATTAAAACAAGTGTAATATGAAGTCTAGCTCGGTGTACCTATATTATACGTCTTTGCGGCGGTGACATATATCTCGTTTCACCAACGCAGATTATCGTATTACCATATCGTTAATAAACATCGATCGAAACATAATACAAGCGTAGAGTCGAGATGTAAATCACGGCGACAATGGTGATGAAATCACTGTGGTCTGGTTAAGAATCATGAAATTCTTATACTTTTAGGCGCATAGCCGAAGCAGTGTCGCAAGTGTCTCAAAATGCATATGAAATTGAACTCTGACCGGATATATGCGGTAAATTACTTTGATCGTTCTATCGTACCGAGCTTCATGGGGTAATTGGCCTGGTGATTTGAAACCATATAATAAATGCACCTGTGCGTAGGCAACCAACAGTGCGCCAATGACTCGCACGCAGTGAATCGCAGGAGGAATGCACCCAAGCGTTTTGCAAACAATCTCCTGGCGAGTACGCCGAGTCCGCGGCCGAGCGAGTGGCTGAATGCTACTGGTTCGGCGAGCCATCACATAGAGATGCGCCGCGTGAGTGCGTGACTGCTGGCCCTCACCTAGACATTGGCTGCTGCAGCGGCGGCGGCAAAAGAAAGCGGGATGCTGGAGATATGACGCAATGCCCATGGAGTCATGGCACGGTCAGAGGGCGCCCATATCAAGGCTGAACGTCGCCGCGCTCTCTCTATCGGGAAATTCATGTGTCTTCTGTTCGGGTCTCAGGAAAATCATTTCTAGATACATCGTGCGTGTCAGCCGTTTGCAAGAAAGTATTATTGGTTAGCATGTACATTTCAACGTGTTGGATTCAGTCCTTGGGTCAGCAATCAGCACTCTGTCGTATATAGTTTTGTCGTTTCGTTAAAAGTTGCAACATTCGCGGTAGAAGCAGTAATTCTATCTTTCGGATATAATAAACAATTTTAAAATCACGTATGAATGATTCATTTTGATCGAAGGGCAAACACATTTTCCAATATTATTGATAAACCAATTAAAATATACTTAATAGGCATGTAGGTGTGTAGTTTTCGAATAAACACCACGTGAATTACGCGCGTCACAATCCTTGAGATCCTGTTTACAAAAACTGTGAGCACGTGACGCATCCTGTTCGCTAAACGGCAGGAGAGCGGCAAGTCACTGCAATATCGTTGTCGCAATCCCAATTATCTTCCCCCTCTCAAATTGGCGACCCGGGAGGAGGTCGGACAGCCCGGCGCGGCGTCGACCTCTCGTCAAAGTCACGTGCCATTCGCGCACCCCGCGCTATCGTTGGCATCTGTGACGGTGCTAAAATGGTGGTGCTGTTGCCGTAACAATCATTTTCGATCCTGACATGGATCACAAGAAAAGATTGTAAATAATAGATGTTTGTTTCAATGGTTTTTGCCAGTGGAGGTCGAAAGCAAGATGCTGGACTGATAGGAGTTATGTCAGTACGCAATTGCGGCATGAGGTGGTCTGAATTGCGCTGCATTCGATTAGAAGCCCTGCCGTGCAAAGGGCCATCTGTCAAAAGGCTAATGCGAAAGGAAAGAGTCTTTGTCTGAGCTTGTTCTGGGCGCACAGAGTACCTACACGATTGTTGCAAGGGGCAAGCGGACAGAAACACTTTGGTCCGATGTAGAGACCAATGTTCTTGGCTGGCGACGGCTGTTGCGATAGCGAACGGTTTCAAAGTGCAACTAATTTTGAAACAGCCAACTTGACTTCACCGCCAGATTGTTTCCCCAATCACGTGGTCGGGGGGGGGGGGGGGGGGGGGTAAACGTTGGGCGTCAGAGTTCCCAACTTGTGTGTGTCCCATGGCGGAGGTGAAACGAGTTTCGGCGCGATTTGGCGATCGTGGTAAGTGCAAGGCAATCGGCATCGGATCGGACCGGGTCTCGAGAACGCCGTCGACGGCATGACAGCCCGACACCGCTCGGCGCTCACCCACCACACCCACCCAGCAACCAGCTGACCCGACCGACCGACCGGCCGACCGACAGGCCGCACACCTCACCTCATCGAAACTGGGTTAATCGAATATCATTGCGAAAAAGTCACACCAATCTCGAACTGCAATGGCGGCGAAAAGCTGCAAGCAGCTAGCAGCTGACAGCTGAGACTTGAGAGCGAGCTGTTGTGCAGTTGAAATGCAAAGTTCATGATTCCCTATCGCGTTTTGTGCGAGCGTTGCGTTGCACAAGCTAAACGGGAGGCTGCTTTTCAAGACAATTATTTTAGCGGGTAAAAAAAATAGTGGCGTAGCGAGCATTGATGTAATGATAGTGCAGATTTAGGTTGATTATAATCGGCACAAGTTTACATGGCGATTCTAATGTGTAAGCTATCATTGAGAGGTGGGTCTAAATTAGTGATTAGTTTAACGACAGGATAAACGTGCAAAAACAAGTGGGAACTGCACGCGAGTGTGGCTTGAGGAAGGCAGTTGGCCAATCAAGCCACAACAATTAATCTGAGACATCCAGATACCAGTTATTATTATATTATTAGCTATAGCTATGATGGTCAGCTATTTGGCTTTGTCAGTCAAAGATAACAATTTAATTAGTGGCAAGTTGAAACACAGTAGTCCTTTGAACCTATTTTGAACTATCGTGGTCTCCCATTGGTGTTTTTGAAAGCACCGGAGTCGCGTGGATTCTAACCAATGAAATTGAGGATGCTTATCTTCGTATACAAGGAAGAGATCGAAGACATGTTTTTCAATAATATAAATTGACATATTGTGTGTGTATTTTAGCAATATTGATTAATTAATTTAGGTCGTCACATAACTAATAATCCTATTTTATAATTAATAAAATAGCATAACATTAAAAGTTAATTTGCTCATATACATATCAGGTTTGCAATATAGGTAATTGTTATCGTTGATCTAAACTCCAAATAATAATTTATGGATCCGAATGTGTGGTAACATTTAGCATGCACTGGAACATGGCAAAACGGCCGGCGATACAACGCCTATGTTTTCGCGGATCTGCGTTTGGTACGAGGCCAAAAACACCGGGCGAATTACGCCGGCTGGACGGCACAAAGTTGCAAAAGGCGAAAGTGGTGATTCTTGTTTTAACAATAATGTTGTTGTATAAGAATTTATGGTAACTTTGGGGGTAAAATTGTTTGGTATAAAACCATCGTGCTCGCAGTTATCAAGTATCAGTTAACTGTTGCATCTTAGCATACACACAACTACTCCACTGCAATGGCATTCAAGGTACGGTACCACTGCACACATTCGATAGGTGCACTTGAAGTCAGATCTCCATTGTTCCTCCGCAAAGAGCCCGACTCATTTGTTATTTCTTCTTGAACATTTCATGATTCATGAAGTTTGCATAAAGTAGCCGATCATTACATTTGCATATAGCAGGACAAACAATCCCAGATCTTGAACAGAACTGCTCAGCAGCAAGAGCTGAAAGGTGCCTATGCACTTAGCTAACAACTCAAACTTTTAATATAGGTACCGATCCAACCTTTATAATAACAATTGTCTATGTAATGTTCCAGATTGTGATCCTGTGCGCGGCCCTCGCCGTCGCCAACGCCGGACTCCTCGGAGCCCCCGCCGCCTACGGCGCGTACGGCGTCGCCCCCGCCTACGGATACGGATCCAACCTCGCCTACGGAGGCGCCGTCGGAGCGTCGCACCAGAGCACCCTCCGCTCTCTGGACGGAAACCAGGTGGTGTCCCAGTACTCCAAGAGCGTCAACACTCCCTTCTCCAGCGTGAGCAAGACCGACACCCGTGTCACCAACGACGCTGTCGCCTACGCCCACGCCGCCTACGCCGCCCCTGCCTACCACGGTGCCTACGCCGCCCCTGCCGTCGCCGCCTACGCTGCCCCTGCCTACTCCGGAGCTTATGCTGCCCGTGCTTACGCCACCCCTGCCGTCGCTGCCTACGGATCTGCCTACCATGGTGCTTATGCCGCGCCCGCCATCGCTGCCTACGGATCAGCCTACCACGGAGCCTATGCCGCCCCTGCCGTCGCCGCCTACGCCGCCCCTGCCTACTCCGGAGCTTATGCTGCCCGTGCTTACGCCACCCCCGCCGTCGCTGCCTACGGAAGTGCCTACGCCCCTGCCTACGCCGGTGCCTATGCCGCCCCCGCCCTCCATGGAGCCGTCTCCCACATCTCCTTCGATGGCATCGGCGCCCACTACGCCTACTAAAGAGTTTGCTGACTCTCAATCTCATCCATTCCCTTTTCGACATGTTTTGGAGTAACGTTATGTATTTGATATTCGAACATGAATATCACTATTTATTATCGCATATTCCATCATCAGCAACGAAACTCTTGAACAAATTAGTTTCAGTATTAATTTATTTGTGAATGCCTGCGATTAAAAACTGGAAAAATACAGCTGCCGTTAATGTTTGCACCAATCAGTCATCTACAGTCCCGACTCCCTACCCATTCCAGGGATCTGTCCAATCGTCTTTCAAAACTCATTTGCAACATTGCATCAAGCTCAGCAAAAGTGCCCATAGTTCAAACTGAAATGCCATCAAACTGTGTTTCGCTCGAAACTGGACTATACATTAACAGTAGGTTATTAAGGTTACCATCTGCTTCCCCTCCCAGCAAATGAATGTCATGACTGTACACCTCCTTAAAATATGCCCGATATAAAACAAAGTGGCATAAAAGTTGTCCTTCTTGCCCTATTGCGCATGGATTTCAGTATATTGCTAAATGCCCAAATTGTTTTGGCTCGCTGACAGCAACGCGTAGCCCCACAGCGATGCGCTCCAGTCCTCCTGTAGCAATATCCTGTCCCAGGACTCCATAAAGGTCGTCCTTCGCGGACGAACTGAACGTCGCACCACACTGTACCGGCTAGTGCCATGTGGCGGTGCCGGTACACCGGTGCCGGTGCCGTGAGGCCTGTGCTCTGAAACCGCACACGCTTTGAAGTTGGGTGGGGCAGGCCAGAGAGGAAGGTAGCCTATCAGTGTGCCTCGCCCCTGACTTACTTTCACTTAACACACATGCACCTCAGCTAAAACAAAAGGAACAAAAAAACATCAAAAATCGCTCAACAACATAATAATATCCAGTGACAAGCTTCGGGCCGTCAAATTGAGAACATGTGTGTGTGTGTGTGTGTGTGTGTGTGCCGAAGTGTGTGCAAAATTTAGCTCGTCTTGCGCAAGTGTTATAGGCTGGTTCAAGCGATATTTGCAACCTCTGCAGAGAGGTGGAGTCAGACAGATCACTCAGCGTTTGGCGAATGAGAGTTGGTACAAATAATTACTAGTCAAACGTGGAGATCGTTACCGAACGATTTCGAGAGTTGGTAACATCGACACGTAAGATCGCGACGTTAAGCAACGCAGACTGGGCCGCGTGAATTGGACGGGTGACCATATAACCAGCTTATAGCATATTATTATCTCTTTAGCACAGGCAAAGTGCCCATATAATAAATTGATTGCTCGTAAGACACTTTCGTCGGCGTGTATTTTGGAAAACGTTGAAGTTTTCCATCTCATGTAAAGGGTCGTTTCATCGATGCCCTGAAGAGGTCTCAAGTCCTGGCAATGGCCGGTACCTATTACATTCGAGTGATCGCCTCATCTCCTCACCGACAATTCCCTGTTTTCCTAAGCTCAGCTTGCCCGGATAAGTCGTGAGTTGGGCAGTACATGTATTGTTCAGACGCTTTTTGTTTGAGGAGCGTCGGGCACGAAGCGAAATCTTCAAGGACAACAATCAGATCACGAGATGCAGAGACACCAAGCACAGGGAGGTCATCCCATGTCGCACTGCTTGCCCCCCCCCCCCCCCCCAAATTCGTAAATCTTGCAATTTTACTGAAATTGGCCTAACACAGTTGATGCCTGATATTATTAAATTTCTTAAGTCCCATTTGCCTGTGGTCACATGTCTACTATCCTATCTTTGGCACTAGTTTAAAAAAACAGTTTCAAACAGGCTTCTGTAAGCTAAACAAAAGTCTCGTTGCTTTCCCAAAAGTGAGACAAAACAGTGGGACTTTTATATTTCATAGCATTCAAATTCCAGTTTGAAATAGTTTTTTTTTAATGCCTGCTATTCTCGAGCTAGATTCTTGCAACCCTTTTCCAATTTCATGCCATGCGTTCTTCTAGCTTGTAATTGCTGCTAGTCACCGATAAAGTCACGGGCAGATTTAATTGTCAGCTTCATATAATATTTTAACGACTGGCTAGCGATTGGGTGGGGGGGGGGGTCACCTCCGCCCTCTCCCTTCTTACGCCCTTGACTGGATGGAAATACTTGTCACTGGTCACTGAACAGCATATAATTGCTAGGAAAAGCAAGGCGGCTTGTGAGGAATGCAAAGAACCGTGTGCTTGGGGCATGTGAGCAATTGCTGCGGTATGATATTGGAGCCTACCCAATCGCTAATGCAATAGCGAAACACTCCTGCTGAACCACCCACCCGGCCCTGTGAGAGGTTCTGTGAAATTCTCTGCCCCCCCCCCCCCTCGTCACAGGTTGGTACGACTGTAAAATGTGTTTTTTTAAATGTTCTTTAAAAATAATCCCCTTCCCCTTCTCCCGTTGACACTTCTTTATCACCTCCTCCCCCCCCCCCCCCCACCCTCTCCAGACCACCCCATTGCTGTGCCTGCACCTACCTGTGAAATGCTGGGACGACACTGAGTTCTGCTATAGTGAACATTAACCCTATAATCTGACATTTAATTAAGGAATTATTCTATATGGTTTTAACTTTCATTAACCATCGAGAGATTGCACTTTCATTTTCAACACATGCAATATAGTTTTAATTATCCAAGTTTTATCTTCTCAGTTTATTTGCACAAAATAAAACATTGTGTTGCAGTTGAGTTGGTTGCCATTCTGTTGCCATATATTGCGAATAGACGCGTTCCGAAGACATTTTTCTGGTTGGGCCAACTAGAATACTTTTTGCCCTCCCGCCCCCTCCCCCCTTCCTTTCCTATCCAATTAATTAAAAAATACGAAATTGAATCGAATTCTTTCCTTTTCGGGGATGGGGGCCCGGAAGGGGGACTCATGACTTTGTCTCACGCAAGGCTATGATCGTTTCACAAAACAATACATTTTTTTAAAATGAAAGCATTCCTTATTTGTGATGAATAATTGCTGGCAGTATAATTATATTTTATGAAGGTATTGTTAAAAAATATCTAAATATTCCAACTTCTTTCTCAATCCAATTGGCAATTCAAATGCTTTGATCATGGACATACAATTTCCACATCTATTTATATTGTATATGCTTTAATTCCTTATTATTGACATTATTAGCGTGAGCAATTTGTAAATTGTATGATACAACCAAACTCAAAATGAAGTAATTGGGCGGGGGCAGGGGCGTCGCTAGGCCTTTTGAAGGGATGCCAGACCATCCCCAATAACCGGCTGAGCATCCATAAAAATTTATGTGGCAGTATTAAAGATTACGATACTTGCCTATTAAATTTCTTAGACTCATGTCTACTATAGGTATCCTATCTTTAGCAATAGTTTTGAGAAAAACTATTCCAAACTGGGATTTGAATGCTAAAAAGTCTCACTGGTTTCCCTTATTATATTATATTATATTATATTAATTATATTTTATTATATTATATTTTATTATAAATAAATTATTTATTATATTATAGGGGAAACCAGTGAGACTTTTGATTTAGCATTCAAATCCCAGTTTGAAATAGTTTTTTACGATACTTGCCTGTTGCCACGAAAATGTTTTGAAAATCTCAACACTGACGTGTGGGTTTTGCTTTTGTGGCACAGGCAAAATAATATCGCCGCTCTATAGATGAGTTCATTTCGGTCCCTTCACTCGGTAAGCACTCGGTAAGCACTCGGTAGTTAACAGAATTTAGAAAACAAATTATCATGTCCACAAAAAAGACTCGCTTTCTTTAAGTACCTTGGTTCTCATAACATTCATCGGGGACTGCCCCCCCCCCCCCCCCCCGAAATTCGATGAAACGCTTAGCACCCCCAACTGAAATCTCTAGAGACGCCCCTGGCCGGGGGAAGGCAAAATGACGGCCACAAAAAGTAGAGGTACCTATATAGTTCGTCTCAGGTTCTGATGCAGCAACAAACCGGTTTTCTACAATATTATAGTACAGGCCCAATGCCCCGAGGAGCTGCCAAAAGAACATGAGACGTACTAAAGTACCAATGTAGTACCTACATGTCGTTTTCTATGCGTGATGATCGCAGAGCAAGACTGTTGACTGTTGGGTGGCTTGGCAGAACGCACAAAGTAACTTTTATCCAAACCCACAACTAGGGCTGACCAGGGCCTTCTACATGAAAATGTTCCCAAATGTCTAGTCAAATTGCACGAATGTTTCTAGGAGACTGTGAAATATGGCTGTCAAAAAAGTTCCTAGCGCTACAATCTCGTTCAAGGTCAAAGCCACCAAATGACTTTTTTTTGTTATGCGGGAATTTGGGCAAATCGAAACAAATCCATTCAGAGGGCGCTGGCAACTGGCAAGGTGTCTTCTTACGAAAATGAATTCGTAACTTGAAGAGGACCAAATTGCAAATGATTGCAAAATAATGGGCCCTCGTGATCACAACCCCAAATTTATAGTAAATTTAGCTAACTTATTTTGGATGCCATAATTACTTTTTCATTGTAATAAGATTCTGAAATAACAAAAAGAGATAGGTACCGTACCTACTAGAAATATCTGAAAAACTCCTATGCTGGAAAAATCTTCGATGCGGCCTGTGCCAGGTCGGCCGCACTGCTGCGGCCCACGATATTTTATGCAATTCCGAAGTCTAGTTTTTGGACGCTCCTTACTGCGTCCAATTGCTTGAGTACAAAACCTGACCAAAGATGTCCTGGCACCGGTACGGGCCCAGGCAGCTAGCTCTCGCTTCAGTTCTGGGGCTACAGCACATAATAACTCGTACACACTGTGCCTTCGCCACGCTTATGCTTATGCTACTCAAGCATTTGGACGCAGTAAGGAGCGTCCAAAGCATAGCCCGTGGGCTAGGCCTGTCCAAGCCAGCTGGAACCCGAACGCTCTGACAGACCGAGAACAAGAATGATTTGCGACACACACCGCGACTTAGACCGATGGGCCCAGCCCACGGGCTCGAAAATGTAGGTAAGTATTGGCTATTAGAAACCCAACTACCTGCAAGTGCAGTTCATCTAGGAGAATACCAGGATATAAACAATCGTTCTCACAAATTTCCAAAGACCGTGGAGATATTACAGGTTCCGGTGCTAAGTTAGAAGAATATTCCGTGAGACAGCAGGGCTTCTCCGTCCAAGAATACCAGTAGAAACGTCAGTCATTAGTAAAAATCATTATTGACTGGTAGCAATGACTTCCATTTTCTGTTATATTTCACATATTGTTAAACCAGTTTTGGTGCTACAAAACAAATTAGTTTCCACTTCCAACCATTCTCTTGGAACATTAATTTCAACAAAAAACGTCAACAACCCTATTTCTTAGCCCTTGCAAGCATCGTGGTTCTGTTTGAGGCCACGCCACAGAACTAGTCGATACCATTGGGAGCCGCAACGCCTAAGAGATGGCAGCACCGGCGCCCGAGTTTCGGTGTCAAAACTTGAACTCGACTGATATGTGTCCAATATTTTCCCTGACACTGACAGCCGGCCATGATCGACACAGAAACTGCAGTTCCTCGTTTTGCCGCTAGGGGCGTCTGGAGGGCTGCGGGTCCAAATATAGATATAACGATTTCAGATTTAGTATAGACACAATGATAATGTATAAGAATAATATTCATACAATCTCATTTATAATTTACATTGTAATGGAAATGGGATACATATAAACTAAAGGAAATAAATAATTATGAATGGCTGACTGCTGTGGGTAAAAGTTTGATATATTTTTTGAGAAAAAGATAATTTCCATTTCATCATAGTAACAATTTGTTGAAAAATTAATATGTAAATTTATTTTATGCAGGCTAATAGCACCTGGAACTCTGCTCTTGTTGCAGTAGATGCAATAATAAAATCGGGCCTGTTAGGGTCAACAGAGATATTGGAATCAAAATAGGTTAATATATATCTAGGTTGGGCGGATCATTGCAACAAGAGGAAGGGAAAACGGCAGAAGTACGAGGACAGAAATGGGACACCTGCCATAGTAATCTTACACTCTAACACTGCCAAATTATTGCCATTGGAATCAGACAAGCAGACAGGTACAGAACACTCACAAACAGAACAAACTATGGTTATACATCAATATAGAGAAACTATGGTTATAGGTACATTAATATAGAGAAAGACTAACCATTACTGATCTTGTCAACAAGAAAAACAGAAAATTATTATAAAAGAATTGAATTAGTAGCTTCAATTTCAGACCAGTCTTCAGTAGTTCCCAAAAATATGCAGCATCATTCTTCAGATAGAAAAGTAACGAGGATTCTTTGTCAACCGAACAGTGCAACACTCAGAATAAAGAAAGTTTCCAGCAAAATTACGTTTCATCCCAACAATTACTTCAAGAATCTCGCTAGCTTTCCAACGCCAAGCTTCAAGGTCGCGAAAAAGATCCAAACACGTCGGTCCTACATCGACGTCGGCGACCAGAAGTTCATCTCCCGTAGCTCGGACGGCTTCGGCCGGACCGGTTTTACCCCCTCGCCGTCGTCCGTGAACATTCGGCCGATGCCGCTCGCCGACTTGTTCCTCCGCAGGCCGACGGCCGCGACCGAAAGCTTCCCAGGCTCCGCGGCCTCCTCGGCACCGTGCTCTTCCGCGATGGACGCCGCCTCGCGCTGACCCAGCAGACTCGAGAGCAGCCAGCCACCAGCGGGTTTCTCCGCCGCGGCGCCGAACGCCGCCGTGAAGTAGCGGTTCGGCGCGTGACGTCTCGCGATCGCAGGCGACGAGTCGGGCGTGCCGATCGGGCTGGCGGGGAGCGACCTGCTGCCGCGGCGCTTGCTCACGTCGTACGACTCCGCGCCGTGCTTGCCGACCATCATCTGCTGCGCCACGTGCACGACCGACTGGCCGCAGGCGGCAGCCTCGCCGAAGTAGCCGTCGTCCGTGCCCTGCGACTTCTTGGCCTTTGTCAGCGAGATGCCGGGGAGATCTGGAAGGAAGGCACGACGGTTAGGTCTTGGCTAGCTGTAGAGGTGTGGGATGGGGGCTATGTGGTTCTGGAGGCACAATAAGTGGCACAGTTATACTTATCCTATGTCTAATTGGTTGTTGCAAAACAAATTACTGGGCAGTTTGGTTAATAAGGGTTCTCAGTAAATTTAGGTCTAGTACAAAATTCCACTGTATTTGCAGCAAAGGGATAAAAGCATATATGCGACGAAATTGGATAAGTGAAAATATTACTCTGTAGTCAGTAATGTTGAAAGTTTGTTTAGAAATAAATAAGGAAATGCTGGCAAGTGACGATGATTCATTAGCAATGAACCTATCAGGCTCAATGACAACATATCAAGCAACAGTATTTTTTGTACCTGGTAGGTAATTAGTACTAGGGTAGGAATTATTAGATGTTGACAATAAATAATAGGTAACAGTACTTACTGCTTACATTGTTTATAATTATAATCCATGCTTCTAATTATGATTAGTGGCTAGGTTTGTGTACCCACCTCTTCCCAGATGTCCCATTACTTTGTTGTTTGTGGAAATTAACTGAAATTACTATTTGAATGGCTCGATAACATGTAATATTAAATACTTTTAAAACAAAAAAATTAAACTTGCTACGATCAGTCCATTCTGCAGAAGGCAAGATATGAAAAGTTGCTGCAATGGTAATTAGCAGCTATCACTTGAGGCAAAGGCAGACACCACTTGGCAATAGGTAGCTCCAAGGTGCAACAAAACACTGACTGCCACAATGCAGGATATGCAAATAAATAGCTAAAACGAACATAATCTATAGCTCCATCTCCAGTAACATACTAAATCAAGGTCGCTGCTTACGCATTTTGCACTTTCTGTTTTGCAGTTCTCTGTAGGAAATCCAGCATGTTATTGATAGCCAAGACTCCCAATTAAAAGTGCAAATAATACTGAGCAAATATTGAATGGAATAGTACCACAAAAACAAGATATTTCACAGTGATGTGATGGCGTCATAAATCAGCACTCTGAGCATCATAGGCCAAAGGAAATAGGTATTGAGAAATCTAAGAAATGTAATTTAGGTAATAAAGAATGCCTGCTTGTTTTGAAAACATGTTATTTTGAAGATACTTAATCTTGATCTGATGCAGATAGATACAAATTTAAAAACAAACATCTGGGAGAAGCCTAAAACTAAAAGTGTGTAATGACTATGACTGTGTAGATGAGAACCTAATTGAAAGAAACAATCTTGGATTGAGTGGTAAACAGGGAGGTCAAAAAACTCTGTCCAAACATCAAGTTATTTGTAGAACCAACAGAGGCTGAATCAGTAATACACTGAATTGGCTACATCTGTAGATCAGTGGTACTCAACCTTTTTTTCACCAGGCCATACAAAGGAAATAAGTGACCTCAGCAGGCCGCAAAGGGTAATTTGGCATAAACATCGCAATTTGTAATAAACAGTGATCTGTAGCCTGTTGGTATTGGATGCATTTTTGTAACTTGCACTTGAAAAAATATGAAAATTGATACAGCTTACAACACAATGGGTGTTTGTGGGTTCATTCCCCAACAAACATTTTTATTTAGATCATTTTTTGGTGCAAATGTATGCATTTCAGGGAGATTTTACTGTAAAAGTACATTGGAAATATGCACTTGTAAAGAAGGTTATGGAAGTTTCAAATCAATATATTTTCCAATGAGAATTGCATGATTAGTTGGCATTTGAAATATAATGATTTATTTGGAGGCTGGGGCGGGCCCCAGGTTGAGTACCACCGCAGTTGATAGACAGCCTACATAAACATTGTTGGGTAATTTCCTTGAAAAAAGGAACTGCTAGTTAAGTTACTGGCTTAAAAAAGGAATTAAGTAAAAGTAAGTTACCGGCTTTAAAAAAGGAACTGACAAGTTACTGAATTATGAAAGGAATGTAAAAGTTCTTTCAAACGTTACTTTTTGCAAACATTTTAAGGTTAAGGAGTTTATTATATTTGAACCATTGAATTTGGGACATTAATTCAATGGTTCTAATATCCAAGCGTGGTTTGGACTGAGATCCGTTATTATTATTCGGAAATATAATTTGTCCAAAGCATCACAATTCAACAGGAAGCAGTGCAAATGGTTTGAATGTAGATGGCGCGGCAAGTTCAAATCATGATTACGTGAAGCCACAGATAGAAAAAGTTTCTTTGCTCTGTGATGGTGAGTCTATCATGATTATATGATGAGTAGGCTTGCAGGGGCTAAGAGATGGGGATGGGAAAAACCACTTGCTAGTAGATATTTGCCAAATGATGAGTGACATGAGCTGCAGAAACAACATCTGGTGGCCTGGTGAACCTATAATAAACAATGGCATCTAATAATAGAATGGTTGGGTAGGTAAATACCCAAGGGGCTATACCCAGAGAATTGACCATATCTGAGTTTGACATCTGAGATTGCCAGGAAGATGAACACTTTATAATATGCCCCAAAAGAGTGTCTCAGACAACTTGGATGGTAGAAGCATGGCAAACACGTGCAGCTGGTGCTGGCACAACAATACACTAGCTTACTAACCGTCGCTCATTTTTGCCTGCGGTATAAATTGGCGGCAGTTGGCGGTGTGTCGAGAAAGTCCCGGATCCTTTTCCAGCAGCTCGCTTATCGGCCGATAGTTCCTCTGCTCTTGTTCGTGGATCGAATTCTGATCGGATGACTGGACGATGGACGACTTAGGATATCGGATGTAGAAGAAATTGTCATCGTGCGAAGGAGGTGAAAACGGTTCGTCAATGTCGTATCTGAAAGAGTGAAGAGAAAGAAGTGCTCAAGACAAGTGCAAGCATGGAAATGTAATTGCTGACAAAATGGACGACTTTGTTCCAGACTCAGTCACTGATTTGCCCACATAAAAGTAAAGCTATTCTTATGGCAATTATTTGCCCACATAATGACTGGACAATGACTGGAATGGACATTGACTGGAATGACATTGACTCTGGAACTGTAGTCGTCCATTGCAACGCAGTGCTGTAAAAGTTACAAGCGTGAGACGAGTAGTTCTAGAGTTTATAGTTAGCAAGTTAAAATACCTAAGGTCATTTTTGTTTCCTGTTTGTCCTCGACTTCAAATGTATTGTAAAACAAGCAGTTATACCACGTGAGTACAGTACAGTCTCTTTATCTCGGACACATGTAATTTTACAAATACTTCAAGGTTCTATACGGGCACAGTACCAAGATCAAAAGTTAGCACAGTAACAAATGGTTTAACAGAAATCCTTGCTGTTAAAGACAAAAAAACTTGCACATGCTCAAAATCTAAAATGCTCCGATACGTATTTTATTCTGGTGCTTCCCAAGAGAAATTGACCTTGGCTTACTACATAGGTATCACTTAATTTTAATATGTATGGACACAAACTTATCGTATCAACAGAAACTAATTAAACATAGCACGGCCTACGTATTCAGTTTCAACTTCATATTTTAAAAAAGGAACACCAATGTAGTGTATCGAATTATATTCCCCACACGACTGTGCAAATAATAAAATGTATAAATTTTACTCAAATTCTGTTTTAGGTAGGTAATCTAAGTTAATACCCAACTGTCAAGTCTAAAAAACTTTTGCACTAGTGCTCACCTATCATTCATTTTTGTCTTCATCCACTGAGGCAGTGGGATGGATGACGAGATGGAGCGTTCGGGTTTCGTCGAGCCCATGTTGATGGCCGGAGATTTGTGGTGTGTCGGTGCAAGTTACTAGTGCTGACGCAGATATATTTTGAGTTGAGAAGTGCAAAGTGACTTGGGGATCCCAGTTGTTGAAGGAGGTAGGTAGTTGTGACGATGGTGTGCTGACTAGATGAAACTCGTCGAAAGTGAGCGAACTAAGAGTAAGCTTCCACCAACTTGGCCAGCTGCTGAATCGAAGCCATTGTTAATAATACACACAGCACAAGGTTCTTGCAAGTAAACATATAGGTTCTAGGCAGAGCTAAGCAGAGGGGTGCACTGGGTGGAGGTACAGTTCAGGAGATGATGTGGGAGATGGAGTGAGGTTCAAGGTTGTTGCCATGCAAAACAGCAGCTGCAAAACGTGAATATGTACAGAAAACAACACTTAAAAAAACACCACTAATGCTTTTTACATATGTATGCACAAAAAATTAGCGCACTAGGTATGGTATGTCAGTCATTCTTCTAGAGATTGTAATTGAGCAGGTTGATTGCAGTAACTACATCAATGTGATGCAAATACCAGTAGAGTTGCAATTTTACTATCCGTCTAGCAGAGCCAGATTGGCAGGCAGCCTAGGTAGGTATCAGACATGCTATCAGTGGAGTGGGGCTTCATAATATAATATGACACTTCTAAAATTGATTAATAACGCTATTAATAGTTTGACATAAACAAGATTGATAATAAAAACAAGCAATCTGAGGAGATACTTGTTACTGGGTGCTCTCCTAGCGATAAAAATTGCTCTTGCGACTGGGTGACCTTTACATCATCAGATTCACGAACAATTTTAGGATTGGCGAATAACCTGCAAGGACTCTTTCAATGGCAAGGCAAGCTACACAAGACGTACTACCAATGTATATTACTTTAGTCAGTCGCACTACAAGCATAATAATAATATTAACCATTTTGCTTACCATGTATTCTGCTTCAAACGTAATTATGTTGCCTTCACCCATTTTTAACTAAAAATTTAAAAACGAAATCAGCAAGACGATGTCGTCAGCTGAAAGAAGATGGCAGAATGAAGCGAAAGCGCTCCGTACGTATCCCCCTTTCTCTCCCACTCACATACTGGGAAATCCCGTGACAAAGACAGCCTTGAACCGACTGACGTCATGATGGAATGATGGAATCTGGTAGATTCAGAACTACCAAAATGATAATAATTCTAAGCGGAAATGCAAAAGCGAGCTATCGAGCATAATAAAGAAATTAGCTACACATAAAATCCAGTGGCAGACACACTTAAAGTAATGATACCACAAATTCCATTAAACTTGGATCCCACCCACCTGATTAATTAGAGTATTGACAAGAAAAATGTGCTGTCCGTTTTGCTTCTAGCTTAGAGCATTTCAGAGCTACCAATGTACAAAGAACATAACACATCTGGTTGAATTTAGAAACGTCAATGTCAAACTATTGAGCTATTTCGAAGTGCCAATCATTGCCAAACGTTGAATGTTGTTTAACAAAATCGTTTGATTATGATGGAGTCCAGCTGGTCTGGTAAATTGACCAAGTCAGTTTTCATATTCGGGTCAGGTATTGCGATAGGAGCTTGTGCATTCTCCGCATATCGTTACTGGAAAAAGAGGGAACTCAAGAGTATTGACGAGGGTTTCGAAGATGTTTCTCGGGTATGGCATACAATCTTTTACTTTTTCATGTTTCAAGACTTCTTTACTACTTGCAACGTTAAAAATTACAAGAAGTGGGAAGCTCAACAGGTGTACGTAGGTACCTACCTAGGTACGAAGTAACTTCCAACGCTTCCAATGTGGTTGCATTTAATTTGACTACCTACATTTAAATTTCAGTTGGAAGAAAGTCCTGAGAAAAGAATTCTTGTTCTTGGGCTGGAGAGAGCGGGAAAGAGTACCATACTTGCTCAAGTAACGTCTGGTTCAAATAAAAACCATGATATAAAACCCACAGAAGGATTTAATGTTACTAGCCTACACAATGGAGGATTCTCATTGAACATCTGGGAGAGTGAGTATTTATACTTTGTTTGTGAGTACATAACTACTTAAATAATTACACGATTTGAAAACCTTACTATGACATTTTTCACAGTTGGCGGAGGAGAGAGTGTACGTCGATATTGGGGAAACTTTCTGCAAGACACGGATCTGCTAGTTTTCGTCGTAGATGCTGCTGATCCACACAATCTTGGTCTTGCTGTAAAAGAAGTGAAGGCCCTTCTAGGAGATGACAGACTTGCTAATGTACCAGTCCTGGTATTAGCAAATAAACAGGTAAGAACTCCCAAGTGTATTAAAATGTACAATTAGATAGTACCTACCTACCTAATTGGTTGATTATTTAAATGAGAAGAATTTTGATCTTAATATGATAGGTGTAAACCAAAGATACCTACTCCTTATATAATTACCTACTATACTAATTAGTAATTATTTACTGGTAGGTATTGCATTCATGGCAGAAAATTAGCCTCTTAAAATCATTTATATGAAAACCTACACAATGCCTACACGTTGGAAGCAAATGACAATTGTACCTGTTTAGGTTGAGACACCTTCCTACCAAGAATGAAGTAGGGAAATTCTGGCTGGAAGTAATGCTCCCTTGTTAAAAGTTACTCATATGTTTCCATCACTCGACATTCCATCGCCCCACTGGAGTAGTTCTCGGTGCTGCTTGTGTACTGGCATGTGAATTAACGGATGGTATTTTTGCCTGGTTTCCTAGGACTTACCAGGCGCCATGAAACCAGAGGAGGTGGCTGTGGCCCTGGATCTCGGCAGCATCCCACCGACCAAGCACAAGGTGAAAGTGCTCGGAACGCAAACTCCCCCCGCCAGTGGGGAGCAGCGGCACCCTTCGATCGCGCACGTCGAACACACGCTCCTCAACATGACGCGGCCATGACAGAGGATTCCGTCGTTTGGCTTCTAAACGGTCTCGGATTCAGGGCACGATGTCGAGAATTAATTTAAGAGATTTTACATTTTTTTTAATCTTTGACGAATGTTGTTACATTTAATATTAATGGTGTGTGCCAAATGGTTAAGTCACCAGATAGGGCTGGGGAGGAAAAAGGACCACATGGTAAGAACATGTCATGGAAGTGATGACAGGACTTGGACATCTTATGGCATGGACTCACATCACTGTAAGGACACTGCTTCTTTACTTCAAATGTTATCAAAAAATGTTCATTTTCAATATTTGCTAGCTTGTAATTAATACTTGCATCCAGAATCACCAAACAACACTAAATATTAACAAAACACAAATTAAGTGCTTGGAACTTCTGTGGGCTTTGCTTCAGTCGGCAGTCTCTCCTCCTTAGTCAGATTGGTAACGTAAGCAGAAGAGCAAGAAAAATGGCAGAATGAAGTTCGTTCAGGATTGGTAATGTAAGCAGACAAGCAAGAAAATTTGCGCAAGAATGCGGAAGTTATCCATCAGTTGGCAATGCCAGTTTGGTTTTGCCAATATACTTGCATTTAGTTTAGTTTTAGTTTGCATATTTATTCGAAAAATGGCATGGAATTTTCTATTGACTCTTAGTTTAAATTGCAGATATTTTAAGCAATTGGTAATCTATTTAAAACACAATTTTCATGTCTACTGCCTTATTTAGATAGGTGTAAGGCTGTTAGCCTATGATTAATGAATATTCTTGTAAACATATTTGGTAGGAAACCAATTGTTTCAGTTGCATTATAAAACTTGCTATATGTAATCGGTCAGTTGCATTTGAGTTCCCCAGGCCCAGTATGTGAGGGCTTTGCTGAAGGATTTTATTGCATTACCTATGCAAGTCACTTTCTTGGTAATATCTAGTTGTATATTAATATCTCTTGAACCTAAAAACCTAAAAATAGGTGTACCAATTCGTTACCTATCTCAATGTAACGAAAGCACCCGTGAAACATTGAATCTTATTTGCATCGAATTTTCCAATGTTTTGTGATTCTACAAAAGTAATGCAATTCATGGCAAAAAGAGGGGTCATTGTACTTTTTTATACAAAAGAAAACGATTATGATAATAATATATGATCTTTGAGACACTGATAAAGTTGTTAGGTCCCTACTACAAAAAAAGTCTTAAATTTCAGAACATATCAATTTTAAAAGAAGCGTGGGCTTCATTGCTTTTAAACACACCATTGTACTTGTATGTAACCCAAGTGAACTGTTGTTTAATTGAAATAATATTATAATTAATAAGCATTAAAATCTTTGTGTATTTTCTGTCAAAATGCTATGTTATTTGAGGCAGCTCTAAAGTGGCCCAACTCCATAAGCAAGTTCTTATATTCTCAAAATACAACAAAACTATTACAACCACAGTTAGAAAGGCTAACCAGCCCAGATTATCACTCCTATAATAGCAGCAGCTACGAGATATCCTTTTCCCCAAAAGATTCATGGGGTTTCCCCTCACAAGCAAGCTAAAATAGTTTTGCCAGCGGTCACCGCCATAGCCACTGTTCGTTGTTACCACCCTGTAACCAAGGTAACTGTAGCCACCTTTGGTACATTGGGTCCCTTGATTATTAATAATTGACCCCGTGTCATCGCCTGGTGGATGAAGCCAGGTTAAATTGCTAATAGCCAGTACACATTACGCTTTTTCTACGCTTTTGAGCCTGTGGGCTGAGCCGATCCGGGCCCCTTGGAGCCCGAAACGCTCTGGGAGGCCGAGAACGAGACTAATTTGCAATACACATTGCGCTTTAGAATACCACGGGCTATAAAACAGGCTGCCAACGCACCCAGTGCCTGCTGGCAAAATAGCATAATTGTTTGGCCATAGGCATGCCTAGGCAAGGTAGAATGTCTGCGTAACCCTTCTATCTCTGATAAAACTCTATAAACCTACGGTAGAAAACATTCGACTAAAATACGGGAAACGTGGAAAATGTGGCTTGGGCCAATCTGGAGCAGGATGCCTGAATAGTCATCTATGTTATTCAATCATTCCTGTGTATTGCTGCATACTCTTTAAGCTCCCATTCTGTTTCGATGTCTTCAACTCAACCTTGCTTGTACAAGTCGAGCTATCGTTTTGCTTGTTTTCAATAAATAAACTCTAGGGACCTGGTTGAAGTGTCCCTGAATTTGATTGCTAATACAAAATATTGAAAATGCTCAGATTTTGGAGTTGAAGTGTCGATATACAAATATTTGCCAACTTTGGCACCTATTTCAGCTTTATACTGACTACAAAAGGCTATGACCAGATCAAGTTTGTATACTGATAGGTACTTTCTTTCTGTGAGTCGAATAAAACTATAAATTATTGACAGGCATGATGTAATCCCTGTCATGCTTATTTCTTTTTTACACATCTATCTACACTTTCAAACCCTGCGTACTACGAAGCGCAGTACATTGCAATCCGTCTCGTTCTCGGCCTCTAACAAGAAAATCAGGTTCTGAAGGGCCCAGCCCACGACCTTGAAAGCTTGGGAACAGCGCTGTATGTACTGGCTATAAGGGTTAGGGTGTGCAAATATTCATAACATTGAATAGCAGGGGCGTCAGCTGTGGGTGGGCACGGTGGGCGCTTGACCACCCAGATATTATCATAAGGGCGCCAGAAGGCGCTGGGGCACTGCAGGTGCCGATCCTTTTTTTGTTTGCATTAAAAATAAAAATAAAACATGAAGACAAGATTGTGAATGAATTGCATTTGGTCGGGAATTGATTATGCATCACTTTTCGGTAATTCCAGTTCCAATTCCATGTAGTATGGGTGATGTTTACTTGAAAAGATCTTAAGCTTTCAGTTCAAAGTCGTCCAAGCCACAGACGGGATCCACGTCCACTCCATTTAGACAACACTTGCTTCTCAGTTTTTTGCTCTTTTTCATGAGTCGGCGTGGGGGGGGGGGGGGATGCCAGATGCATCTTTTTGGTTTTGCCCACCCAGAAAATTGGCTTGCCTGATGCCTCTGTTGAATAGGTACAATAATTGAATATGTTATTAAACGTACAAGAATGTTTCAAATTAGAGTAATTTTTTATTTTAAAAAATTGCAACAAAATATGAATGTACGCAGCGCAACCAGCTGTGCTTGATAAGCACAGTGGTGAATTATAAAACAGTCACGATACAATATTGTGCAAAATCATGTTCCAGAGGACTCCGGCTTGTGTGTGTTGATGAATTTGTAGATCTTGGAACGGATCTGCCTCCAAGTCTCCTGAAAGACATTCTTCGGATCTCTTGCCATAGCCTGAACACAAGAAAGCAAAAGTTAGAGGGTAGGTAAAATACAAGGGGAAACTAACGATGTCATATCCCGCACAATTATCCATGTCTCATGTTTGTGTGAGATATGTCCAGTGTAACAAAAGGTCTAAAAATGTGCTCAAACCTTGTAATCATCATTATAACGTTCGACAAGATACGCTATCCAATGGAAATCATTGTTTGGAATTTTAAAATCCTTTTTTCTTGGCAATTTAGCAAATTTTTCCAGAGCAGCAGCCACTGGCTTCATTTCTTTTTCCTCTTCCATTTCAAAATCTCCACTTTCTCCGGGAAGATGAGGAGTCAGTATTTCCTTTACAGTTGGGATTTTTATTGCAACATTTGGATCATAAACTAAGCCCATTGCTTCAAGATTTTGCTTGGCACTCTTTTTCTTCACCCACGAATCATTCACCAAATCCCTGTAAACAAAAATATTCATGTTAGCATTCTTTCCTCATTGATGCTAGGACTATACACTCTGTCCCATGAGAAAATACACTCTCCGCTAAAGCGCTGGCGTAGCCTATCGCCCTACCATGACATAAGGCATGCCAACGCGTCACTGCATGCAGCACGCACGCATTTCAGCACGCAGCTGAAAGTTTATTCTCTCATGGGACAGGGTAAGGTTAGTCCAGTAAATGCTATTGATCTCAAATATTCAGAATAATCAATCCAGCGTCAACTGCGGAGTTAATCAGCGGCATTGAATTTGAAGGCTGAGCCTTTTGAGCCTTCAAATTCAATGTCAGCGGTATAAAGGTGGGTACCAATGCAGTGCAATTGGCCCTTGATTTTCTACCAATGTAGATAGGTAACACCATAGATTAATGAACCTACCGTAAGTTCATTAATCTATGGACAAATCTATGCACAAGGATTTTCGGAAATTTCTACAACTCTAACCTAGCTTTTAAGGCAGGTATGAAAAAATTACATTACCATTCAGTTTTGTGCAATTTATCATTCTTAATTTTCATCTTCCTTCTGTTAACGTGAAAGCGAAACTTATTCCTCTTCTGGTTTTTCTTAATCTTCATGGTTATCAAGGATTTTTTAAATGTTTCTTCTAAATCAGTATAATATCCAACATGTGCTGGAAAAACTGTACACCCGACACGGAGACTATTCGCACGGTGAGGACGACGCAAGGGCCAAGGACGGAGGTTCGATACACGCCATTCTATTCACACGGTCTACTGGGCTTCCCGAGCGCAATCATTTTGTAGCGATTAGCGAATTAGCAATGAGCTATATGATTGAGCGTAACTGTTTGAAGCGGACAAAAGGTGAAAAAAAGTCATAAACAGAAGCAATGTGTGAAACAACTAACTACATCTCCAATAAAGGGCAAAGAAAATCTTATAAAATAATTTTATTGAATTTCGGATGAAACCCGTAAAATTGTCATAAAAAATTCGAAAATGCACAAAAAAAGAGAAAAAGTAAAGCAGACTTAAAACTTTTAGGGATCCTTTATTTTGGTATATTGTTGCACATCTCTGCAAAGCACCACCGAATGGAATTGAACGGCGCTGCAAAATTTCAAAATTTCAAAAAAATGTGAACAATTTCGTACATTTTGTATAGAAAAAAACGATCAATCAGAAAAAAGTGATCCTCTGAAAATTTCATGAAAATTGGCCAGCAAGCGTTTGTACTATAGACAGGGCCCCCGGCCGCGGGCGGGTTCAGGCCCTTCCGTGGCCGTTGGGGGCCCGTCGGCCGCTTCCTGCCTTCACCTTTATACATTCGAATTCATCTACAAATCCGAAATGCGTGACCTCTTTCAGTTTTCTTGATTCGCGCTAAACGGCCAATAAAATTAGGGAGGCATGATAGCTGCACTCAGAACCTGTACCTAAGCTTGGGTCCGTATCGGGTCTCCGTTACATTTGGTACCCGTGGGCCTTTATGACAAATTTTGGATTTAAAAGAATAGAAAATATAATTAAATTTAAACTAAAGTTAAAACATATTTGATCAAATCAGTAGGCACATATTGAGCTGTAGCCAAACGAATTGTTACTGGATTGCTTTAATTTCTTTATTTCAAGGCAGGGAAAAAATCACGATGTGTATCACATAATATAACAAATTGAGCTGCTTTTTGAAATCCGTCGGTTTAAAATTGAGCTAAATACAACATTTTCTAAAAGAAAATTCCATCAAGAAGAACGGAACTGGTGTGGAGGGGGGGGGGGGGGGGGGAGCCTAATCTGCGATTAGGCCAGTGAATCGTATGTTCAGCACCTTCTTGTAGTGGCTTTTGAACCCAGCCGAAGTCATGGAAACCATGAAGAAGCGGTCTTTGTACCGCGGTCTTGCGGAACCTATTATATATAGGTACTAATTAAATTGTAATAATATTGTCTTTGTGCTTTGTACTTTTTGTACTAAAACTTAGTTCTACAATTTTTGTTCGGGAAAGGGTTGAGTGTGAATAGTGTCCAGTATATTTTTTAATGTTTTATAAAGGAAATTTTGCGAAGGGTTGGGGTTGCAGGAGTCCTTTTAAGTGAGCGTTTACTTTTAACGCGTTACTTTTAACACGCCACTAACGCGAAATTTTGCGGCAGCGGAGGGTTGGAGTTTCAGGAGTCCTTTTAAGTGAGCGTTACTTTTAACACGCCACTAACGCGTTATACCAATAAACCCCAGGAATTGTACTTAAACTGAACGACATTCGTTAAGGAAATTTACTCAAAAATCCTCCACCAAAGCACCGATCATCCTACTCGGTCTGCGGAGATAGCGCTTGCGCACACCGTACCTGGCATGAGAGTAGGTGGTGAACGGCACAGGTGTGCTGTCGGTGTCAGTGTCTTGCTCGGCGCTCAGTTCGAACTCTGCGGTGATCACCAGCAGAGGGCTAGCGATCGCGTCCGCCGGCAGTCGGAGGATATCTTCAGGGATATTTGATACAGGACTATAGCACGCTCTGGCTCACAGGGAATCGACACTAGCGGGGGTGGCATAGTGAGGGACACAGTTTAGATCTGATCGGTGAATCGCCGGGCAGCGGCTGTTTTCATAATTCGATCGTGCGTAATCGACAAGGTACAGATAAGATATTACGTATTTGATTCGTTCTAGAACGTTTAATTTATAAGCGAATGGATTTCTTTTGATTTACAAGTCGTTCATAATCGTTCAGTGACCTGCGTGTGATTGTCGAGTACTGATTGTGTTTATATTCGTGTGGACCATTCGAAGTGGATTTTGAAAGTGCATGTGCATTAGTGCAAGTGTGCCGAAAATGCGCCTCGTGAACCCGTGTGCATAGGATTACAGCGTACAGCTGCGTGCCAGCCTTCAACCTCAACAATACACTGATTACACTTACGGAGGTATGTAAGGAATTTCGAAAGTGATATTATTGTTTAGATATATTGCATGCACTCCTTACGATTATTTATTATGGTAAATTAATTGGATAAAAATGTATTATAGTATATATAAACAGACCTAGGAATTAAAGTTAGAGATATACAATCTTGATTTCTATTAATCCGAATGTAGGCTAAGTTAGGATTATAAACAGTATAAAATCTAAGATCGCATCGATCGGATCCGAGCTTATGGCAATGTTTGCAACGACGCTTTCTACGAGGCAGACCTGCCGATACGCAAGCACACCTTCGGTGCTCCTTCGGTGCGTACCATCTTCCTCGCATGTGGCACACGCACCTCCGCACGCACCGTAATGTGCCATGTTACGCACACGACGCGTGATAGCCAGCGTGCATTGTTTTCTTCACGCGTTCCGTTCTTCGACGTAAATGTGTGAATTTGTCACGCGCGAGGTTTCTCTCTCCACTTTGACAGCAAGCCAACGACAAATGGATATTTCTTGCCAGTTGCCATGCAGGAGAGAAATCAGACATCACGTTCTCACAATGCGTGCTTTTTTAGCAAAGCAATAAACCTAATCAATTGACGGTGTATGTACATAATGGAGTACTCAGTACAGCATTTGCGACAGAACGAGAAACTCGCAACTCTTATGAGCGATCTCTGCTGTGGCATTGCGTATATTCTGGCAGCTGACTATAGGCATCCATACATATTATATTTTGTATAAATAACGGCTAATTGCTATGATAAACACTCGGAAAAAGGCTGGAGTCCCGCCCCTTCAGATACCGTCTTTTAGTCCAGTGGCTAGGCTACCATTAACTGAAAAGTGTAAAGTAAACGTTCATACATCGAGACATTTGGCTGAGGTGTGCTAACTACCTATGGCAATATGGGTACCTCATCCTGATGCATGCCTAATAAAAGATGGGTGTAGGTGGGAATACTCGCCGCAGAAACAAGGTGCCCACCTTTGCAGTGTCATGTCGTGTCAGGCTGAGGACGATCAAGTCGTGTAGAACAGCACGTCGAGGACGCAAGACTGATCGCCTCCCGCTTCATATGGAAAGCACACGTCTGCAAGGATGATTTTAGGGATGCTTTGTCTTTGTCATGCGTGGGCTCGTCCACGGGAACATAAATGAAACAGTTGTAAGTCGTCTCCCATACAGAAGAGAACTCATGCTGTTGGTGTTCGTCGAGAGAGGTTTTCCGCAAAAAATCGCTGGAAATTGAATTGGAGTCATGGAGTTCGTTTGTGGTAGGAAATAATTACCACAAGGGCGAAGTTTACCTACAAACAACTTAATCAATAAATTATACGATTAGTTTTAAATCCATCGCTGCTCATTTAGAAATTACATAAAGTGACTGACGTAATGCATAATATTTTTATTTTTAATACGCAGTAAAATGTTGTAGAATGTACATCTAGCTATTTCTCTCTTTCCTGTTCCTGTAAAAGTGTGTTAACTTTCGCGCCGACGAAGAGTGTACGCCACATCCAGCGCGAGTAGCCCATGCATTCGCGTGTCGATGTTCGATGCTGGCACCACGACTGTCAACAATGGCCCGGTGTTGACACTACTTGCCCTGTTCTGATGACACACATCGTGCCACTGTCTGGAGGGGAGACAGGGATCAGGAACCGAGCGATGGACGCGGTGACGGGCGATGAAAGTCGTAATGGAATTATTGCGGTGCTATTTGTATGCATATATACAGGGATATATGAAGCCAGTCGTTCGTGGGCTTTGCAAAAGAAGTTGCACACGCATGGGCACTTTTGAAATCACGATTTCTGATTTCTGAGCCCATGAAAAAACAATTTGGCCGCTGTATAAGTATAGACTGCAATATTCGGAAAGAAACATGGCAGAAAGTGAGCATACACTTGCTAGACAGAGAAACAGACGTTGTTGTAACTCTAGAACTCGATGCGAAACCGATTACAGTTGTCGATCATTCAAGTTAGCAGTCAGGCTTTGGTTGGGTGATACCTACTTTCATTCATCTATAGGGAGATACGATCGGTTATAGTTATGTTCATGATTCTGGTATAGCTGTTGCAAGGACCTAAGTTCGCTGCAACTGCTTCACACACATCACTAAACGACTCTCGACAGCACGGATTGGTGGATAAGTCCGCATTGTTCGAGTTGAACTGTCATTCAAATTCAATATGGAACGTTTTCAGTGCGATTGACCCATTCTTCATATTTGAAATAAGTAGGTATGTATAATTGCGACCATTCTAACGCCAGATTTCCTTCCACTCTTCTGTATAACTTGTACCTACACGGACTTGGCAGCTTCAACCACCCCCTTAACACTCACACCGACGTCAGTCGACCGACGCCGAAACCAGTGCGTCGTTATCCGCAGCAAATCAATCCGCGGTGCAGAATTCAATGTCAGGGTTCAATGCACGCGAACCGCGCGCGCTTTCCCCGACGACTCGAACGACGCCCACACCCTTTCTCAGCCGCGGCGACGTCCACGTCAGACCCCAGCCTCCACTTGTCGCAGACGCGCGGATCGAAAGTTGCCTTCACATTCGCGCAAAGTCTTGGCACCACTCGACGACTGTGCCTTTTCATGCAGATCGCTTTGTCTGCAGGAATATGATCTTGGTTTCAATTTCAAGTATAGAACGGCATTCGTGCAAGCGGGAAATTGTTTTCCTATTCTAGGCACACATCGTATATCAGACCGACAGAGAGATGATAGACACATGCTTAGAAAGTTCGAATGCGCGCGCAATAATCCGAACATGAAATTACATGGCAAAGAAATGGGACAGAACGTATTTGTTTGTGAGTGATGGTTCGTGACATGCCCATTCTATAGATGTGATTCGGTGGGGAGCACTCTGCACTTTTATCGTGAAACGTCAAACACTCCATCGAGCATCGAGCAGGCCACGTTTTCCCAGCCATCTCGTTCATCTTTAATAATGGAATACCTTCTCGCAGAAAACAATGGCTATTTATACTTCAGCCATAGCTTGCGAATAATTAAATTACCTCTAAGCGCAACATTTTTACCGTATCCCGTGCCACATTACCTCGATGCTGGCGCATCGTTCCCACATCGAAGCACGTGAGCGATTCCGCCCTCGGAGCCGGCAATTACACGAGCGCGCTGCGGGCTGACTTTATGAGTGGGTGTCACCGCGGATGGCCCGACGTACCGTATAGCGCCCGCCGTTCGCAGATTTGTTGATAAGCGTCGATCGAGACCGCGCGCGACGCTACGGTGGTCGCATTCGACTACTTCCGGCAAAACGCGGCGTCGACCAGGGCAAGCTTGATGACAACACGAGGAGAGGTGCCGCTGGAGTTTCATCTACCTACTCGAGATCCAGGGTTTGTGAGCGTCCAAGCACAAGAAACAGCCATAGAAAAGTTTTGGATCGGGATCACATAGTGATTGGATAAATTGTGCCCGCTGAAAATAAAAACGAATTTGCTTCCAAGAGGAGTGCAAAGCCTCTTCTCTTGATTTCCCATGCGTTGGCTGATACCAAACCGAATTCCCAGCACGTAGACTGCAGGGACAAACCATATTCATTATAGCTATGTAGCTACGATGCATGTGGGTTTATTTTATATAATAATAGAAGGTAGTAGAGAGGTTAATATGCTCATCTTTGATGCATGTAGATTATAGAGGCTGGCCCCGGCAGATCCCCGAGGCGAGGCGCTGTCAATGAAAACAGTGTGCGCATGTGCACGGCAAGACGTCGTCCTGGATGCACAGCATCCTTTATCAGCGAGCCAGCAACAGGTTCAATGTAACGGTGACCACCGCCGACTTGATTGTTGTCGACGCGCCAAACATGAAACAAGTGCCGCTCGACGATGCTGTTCGATCGTGGAAGCCCATGGTTCGATGATGGCGAATCGCAAAAATGGTTCGCATGGGGGCCGATGCCGAACCGCGCCGAATCGCGAGCCCACATTAGCGGCGACCGGCCGGCCCGTTGCCGCGCGTTGCGTATCAATGAGCCACGCGTGATTCGAAATTAGGTGCGCAGACTTTGGCACGAACGAAGCGTGCGCCATTTCACGGCGATCGTGAACTCAATTGTCGCAAATGGAAAATGAGAAACCGATTTTGTTTGCATCGCTTTGTAGGTACTATGTACAAACATGGTGCATGGATATAAAGAAAGTCTATATGAACACGTAAGACATTCGCGGGCTAAAAATTATCGCACTGTCGACAAAGCGGCGACTTCCGTCCACGCGAGTGCGGTGCCCCCATCACGCTTGCTTATAGGTAAATATATCATAACCGGTGACCGTTTATGTAAGGAGCAAGGAGAGATAAGTCGGCTTGCGGAAGCCGTCCATGGTCGAGGCAGAATCTCTCGTCCTGAGGCGAGATGTCTCGGTGGATGGCTGCGGTTTCTCTGCCCCGATGTGTCGGCGAGCAGCGCGCTGGCAGCGCGAGGTCCTGCACGGCCCCGATCTGTCTGGGTGTGCGATGTCGGCCAGTCGCCAAGGAACCGCGGTGACGACATCACCATTACAACACCAGCTGCTGTCGAGATTCTGGACCCTTGGCGACCACAACGACACTATGCAACCCCTAACTTTCCATGCTATCCTAAATGTAGTAAATTGATAATTGAAGTATGAACTATATAGATATTTCTCCACAAAAGTCATAGAAATTTAAAACCCCTAACACTTGGGTGCTCAATTCAAGCTGCAACCAACACAGGATGAAACTTTATAGGATGAAAAACTTCTCTCAAGCGTCTGCTGGACAGAAGAGCCCGTAGGCTCCCGAAGACTCAACTTCGGCGTCTTTGTGCCGTGCTTGTGGCTGCACAGCGCGTCTGTAGCTGGCCCGTATAGCCGACCACGGCGAAGTGGAGGAACCTGCCGGTCGAGCGAGCGAGCGAACAGAACCGGGTCAATGGGACCGCGTCGAGATGCGCGAGATGCGACAAGTGCATGGGATTATGCTAATCCCGGCTGCGGCGCACGGCATCGACATAGTACTATCAACAAGTGGTCCACGGACTGACTGGTCAATCAGTCAGATCACGATCCACGGACCTCGGCAACTCTGTTATTACAATCATTATCTTCTATAAAAGGACTTGTTGCCATTCAATGGGCTTCAGCTTTGGTCGTCGTGTTGTGTTGTGATCCGAGATAGGCCAATCACGGTGAGAGATTGTGTCCGGTCTCTGTGATTGTTTTTTACAACGTGTTTTTACTTGCTTTTAATCGGTTCATGCTTCAAGTTCAATTGTCGGTGTGGTATGAAAAAGACGCTCGGTTCGTGAAGGTTTAATTGCGATCGGCATTTTGTCCATCGTGGCTCGCTCTCGAGTGTCGGAGCCAGCGACTTCTTTTCTTTCGCCCAAGCTGACGGTGACAGAAAGGTAGCAAACGGTTTTCACCTGATGGTTTACAGTGAATGCAAAGTGATGCTTTGGAATCCAAAGTGTTCTGGCCAAAAACTGCTTGCTTTTCTGCCGTTCTCTTGTTTCCGTGTGGCGAAGACACATTCTATCGATCGAAAAGCGCTCGTACTCAAAGCTTCAAATGTAATGACGGGGAGTACCTACAACTTACATGCGCGTTAAGAGGTGTCGTAAAATCGCCGGTCTCCAATCTACATGCTAAACAGCAGCAACCCAGATAAACCACTTTTTGGAAAGTTGCAGCGGCGAAAGGGCTGTAAATCGAGCGTCTGGCGGATTTTGATACCGATCTTGGCGAAAATTTAATACGCCCGGATTTTTGTGAGTGTACTTATACGTTCATTTTCTCATGCAATCAAACGATGTGTTGATTAAATTGATATATCGGTACACTGATCACGTTGCATCGCAGTCGTTGTCTTCGTAGAGGGAGGAGCGAGGACGATGCAACTTTCGATCTTGGATCTAGGAAGTGAGAACATCACACAATCATAATTAATGGATCATTATGAAGACGAAGATGATTTATATCGACATCGGCAGCTAGAAACTCAGATTTCTTCTCTTGAAATATCGAGATTGGGTATCGTTAGGAAACAAAAACACCTTTTAGTGTGTATTTTTTTCTCTGACGTATTGTAAGGCACGGGAAGTCGAAGCTTTAACGAGCAAACAAAACGCAATGAAAGTTAGTTTTAAAAAAGCTGGGCCAACTGCCTACTAATGGGTTCTTCCAAATCGTGCACACAAGGCGCGTTGCCCCAATCGTATTAATTGCACGAAATCAATTGAGGGTCCGCCTAATGAAAGAGATTGAGGCCCTCCGGGCACTTAGGCGTGCAGTGACACTCTATCGTCTGTTAGCTATGAGTCACCGCCTCTGAGGAGTCGCTCACAGATTCGGATGAACGCCCCGGGCCTCCTAAACGGCGAGTCCAAGCCTGCCAATCGCCCCTGCCTGCGCCCGGCGACTCAAAGCGGCGACGTAGGTGGTCATTTGCATGTCCGTTCGGTCGCAGCGAGTTGCCTTCGCCGTCGCCGTCGTCGTCGGTCCAGCAGAGTGGCGGCAGTGGGAGGCCCACGTCTACGGAGGTTAATAGCCTGGTTATTATTGTAATTATGCTTGCCATTTTGCCGGATCAGTTAACTCTCCTCTATCGAAATTCTTTGATGCTGAGATTAGCTTTTGTTGAAGAACGATGTGAAGATTTTTGAGAGGTTTTGGTATGATGATTATTGATGTGGTGGCAAATGCATTCCTTCTTTAGGCGAGTATATAGCGTGTGCAGGTATATTCTGGCACAGTGCACGTAATGTCGCATGCACAAAAATTGTAATCACTCTAAAGAAGTTGATTAATACGAAGGTGGATCTATGTACGTGGAAAAGAAAGTTGGGTGGATTAATTTTCGTTAGAAGAGGAACAAATTTTGTCCCGAGCGTGCAACAAGAGCAGCGATGACGAGTGAAAGTCGTGGCTGTCGGAGGGCGCAAAGGGAGGGTCCGTGTCCCGGGGCCAGAGATTCCACGGTTCCCACGACACCCCGTCCCGGCCCGTCCCGACCAGAGGAAACCAGTGGCCTGTTAGTGGCACTGGCACTCGTCACGCGACGCTCGAGACGAGCATTCCGTCCCATTATTCCAACGAAATCATTGCGGCGCAAGCAGTTTTGGTTAGTGAAGATAATATAATTGATGGTAAAATATTCAAAAAAGTTAATTCAGAGAAATTTTTAGCTAATTGTGAATTGGATATGCAAACTATGACTTCAAATTTTTGCGACTATTTGAGCGGTAACTTCATACTGCATTTATGTTATACTAATTTGGCCGCAATAGCCGAAAACCAAAACACGAAAAACCCATGAGTGCAGGATGGGAATGTGATTGGAAAAAAAGGAAATTAAATGGAAGATAATTTGCAATGTCTCCCTCGTACAAATCCAATTTTAACAACATCATTTTGATCGGTTCGGAAAGCACCAGATCATTATTTAGTACGTAGAACGGCATTAAAATTCACACCAGTTTGACCCGAAGTGAGCCGTTAATTGCTCCAAAGTTGCTTTGCCAAAGCGTTCACCGACAGCAAATGTCCTTTTATAGGGATAGGAGAAAACCGGCGCGTCAAACACTACGATCGACCGCTCTTTAGTTCACACTTTCTTTGTGCCATAAGGAGTTTTTAATCGCCTTCATTCCGATTGATGCGCGCTCTGGCTAGGACAGACCGCTCGCAGCGAATTGCGATCACATGGCTCCTCAGCATCGTCCATCCCAGCCTCCATGGAGCATGGTGCATTCCTTCCATGACTCGGCTTCAATCATCAGCTTGGGCAAGGCATCTCACTGGCAAGAGCCTCCAATGATGTAGTGCAGATTTCTGCCCGCGAGACTTTGACCTAAAGTAGCACCTGTGAAAAAACACATTACGAATTAACGGCAACTGCAATCTCACGTCGACGCGGTGCCCACCGTTGGTGCCCACCACGAGACTTTCGTCAAGGTTAAAGGGTCCGCGCCGCGGGAGCCGAAATCACCCACCATTCCACCGGAACAGTTCACATGCGCAATTAGCACCTAGCAGTAGGGCTGGCAAAGCAAGAGATCGCTCCTACCTGGAGGCGATGGACTTGCTGGTAGCACGCGGCTGGAGGCGAGGAAACTGCTGGAGCGCTCGTGACGATCAATTCTACCTCCAGGGCGGTCGCAGTTGTAAAAATAAAACGTTTTACTGATCACTTCATGTGAAACCAGAGAAAATGGTAAACCGCAGAATTTGACTGACAACTTTTTTATATCTATACGACTCAGGGTAATAAATTGCAGATAGTTATAGCTTCTAACTGTTCAAGCTGCAGAAAGATTACTTATGAATTCCAGATATTTATACTGAGAAACAATCAGATAGAGGACTGATGTGTCTAAAATCTAAATGGATGTAACACGGGTGTCTATATCTCTGTCTAAATAATGTAACTTATGGTCCCAAAAATGTTTCGGTGTCCTCAATCTCATTTTGAATCAGCTAAATATATGATTGAATATAAGATTGTGATCGACATAGCAAGTGCGCACGGCTCCTAGCCCTATGTTTGGTGCTAACCCATGGAGCTGACCCATGGTGATAGAGATCAGTGGATAACACATGGTACTAACTTGTTTTGCGATGCTGCGGTGGTGACGAGACAAAAAGGAACCTGCGATTTCGGTGCTGCACTTCAAAAATAGCAGTCCATGCCGACCATGTCTTGTACTTTATTTCTATTTCAAATTAAAACAGTGCTTCAAATAACATTATTTCAAAGCGCATATTGGCATACATTTCCGCATAACCACAACATTCCCTGTCGCGAATTGGCACAACAGTATTAAGGATGCGAAAGAGATACGAAAGTACAACAAAAGTACACTTTATTGTGTATTACCTCACGAGGCACGACTGACGCTAGTTACTCTCAAACCAAAGCCACTGGGTCATTGCAATGAAACGCATCGAGCACCCATCATAATGTGCCATCATCATGTGACACCGCGTGTGCGTTATGCTCTGTTGCAGGCCGCGTGACCAGCGCATCTTCGCGCTGGACCAACTAGCAAAGGGCGCCAAGGCCAGCATGCGCCACTACTACAGGGTGAGTACTCGACCACACTCCAAGTGCTGTCGCTGGATTATCGCTACCGTGTAGAGAGCAATCACGCCGTGGGAAGCTCCCGATAATAGATTTCATTTTCTTTCATTGTCTAAAAGATCGGGATAGTTTTTACATTTTTTCTCAGTTCTCTTGGTTCTCTTGGTCGGCTAAGCGGACATGTAATCTTCCTCGGTACCGCCTTCCGAAGTCATCAATTACTCTTCGTGCGGCTACTACGATATAAAACTATATAGTACGCGGTATCGGAATTTGTGATGTGTTCGCCCGAGTGTATGAATGTTTGCATGCTTCATTGAGACTCACGAGCTTCATGCAAATGCACTCATGATTTATGCGAATGGAAAAACAAACAGATCACCGCCGGTCGCATTACGCCTGGATGGCGTGGACTGTGCAGTCTGTAATCCAAGGTCTGTCAAGCCAACCGCGTCTCGATCTTCGACAACCTCACTCGACTTGCTCACTAATTGCGAAGCTATCCTGTCATAAAGTAATACTGAAATGACAACTTATAAGACAATAATTTCTATGATTTTATAGCATTACATGAAAGTTGGCTCAATCAAATTTATCGTTTACATAATAATAGTTGCCGTTGCACTTATACGGTGCATGAGTCAGAGCCTGCCTCCACCTACGAGTCTGTCCCGAAGAGGCACTGCGGTTTGCCGTGTGCAGAAAACACCCGCTGGCCCCGCGTCGGGTCGTAAAGCTGCAGTACCAGGAGAAGTCCTTGTTTAATTTTACAAGCGCCTGTCGGTGCATGCTAGATTCCGTGAGATCCGCCTCGGATGCTGGATGCTAGAGACAAAGCACCGTCGCTTTCATCAATCAATGCCCGTTACCGGGAGCTCGACCACGCCGATCGTGATTGATAATTTGGGGCTGAGTGCACGAGTAGATCGCAGGACATTCCCCATCATCACCGGCAACAGCCATGTCGGCAAGGGATTGGTCGGACCACGTATTGTGCGACTGATCAACTCGATATTAATTATGTCTCCACCAGCGATGCTCGTGGGAGGAGCAGGCATTGTCTCGGGCCAACGCGACGCAAACTGGAGTCAGCTCTTCACTTCTTATTTCTTATACAAAGCCACGGACCCGCAGGACCCTGTTCGATAGCGTAATCTTTGACGGTGCGCGTTTCTTGACTCTTCAGTTCATGGAGCTGGAGCCGGTGCTGGAGATGGAGGAGGACTCTGTCGGCGAAGACTCGCCGTCGTCGCCGTCGCCGTCGTCGTCGATGGGCTCGCCGTCGCTGTCGCCGCCCCCCGACATGTGGGCGCAGGTGGGTGCCTTCTTTGCCCTCAGCCTCACGGCCACGTCGACGACGACGATGGTCGACCTGACACCGACCGTCATTCTTGCACGTCGCGCGGCACTGTGGACGAGACAAATGACTCGCCTTTTGTTCGCCGCGATCCCATGGCATCATGTACCATCATGTATACCATCATGTATACCATCGCATCGCACGGCAAGGCACGACGCGCTCATCTCAAACGTGATCCATAATGATGTTATCCGTGGTGTCCCAAGCATGCATCCTAGTCGATGGATCATCATTCATGAATGAGCCCTGTGAAATTTCATTTGCCTGTCGTACAAATCAATTTGTAGCTTATTGTGAAATTACGTGCAGATGTTTTGTTTTAATTGGGTCAAATTCCGACGGGGTTTTTGTAGTCCCATCGTTTCATTTCTGTCGGCCAGTCGCGTGTAAATGCAAGTTAGGATTGTGCGGTCGGCGACGACCAGTTTCCTGGACCGCCGCTGAAAATAGCAGCATTGTCTTCAGCAGTGGGTCAATTGCAGGACGATTCATTCACGAGAGCAACTCCCGTTAAACAAGCAATGATCAAGCAGTACCGATAGAGCCTAACAATTCGAATAATATAATGGCAGTAGCAATAATTATCATGTTTATCTTGGGATTATGATTATTAATGCTGCAGTAGGTAATCACGAAAATATTGACACTGACAACCTTCGCATTTCGAAACCGAAACACAATGGATGGGCGATGTGGCCCATTAGCTTCCTCGCGGTTGACACCCATTGGATCGTGGACTCCATCGCACCCATTGTTCTCGTCGACGAAATGTCTGAGCGTCGACAGATCCACACGCTGATGCTGGATCATCTCGGCAGATTTGGGGCTTGAAAGCAATAGCATGCCCAATGCATCTCCAATGTCATGGAGCATGGCAAGCCCGTCATGGCAAGCGCCGGGATGCCGAATGGGGCCACCCACGCGAGCCTCGTTTCGCGCAGCTCCGAGGGTCACTGAATCCACATCCCCGAATTACAGCCTCTCCTTCGCGAATACGGATAAGCTTTGTTACTAATCCGTGATTGTACAACTGTAATACAAAAGTTTGTCGCAGAAATTTGGCTACAAAATCAAACATTTTGTTTTCAGCTGATCGGCAAGGAGTACCAGGACTCGGCCTACAACATGCTCCTGCAGGACCACCTGGACCTGCAGCGATCCTTCCGGCTGCTCGAGGTGCAGTATCGGAACTGCGAGAACCGCGCGGCCAGGACGATCAAGGAGTCGTACGCGCAGGTCCAGGGGCTCAAGGAGACGCTCAAGGAGGTCCTGCTCAGCCAGGAGACCGACAAGCTGGCGGCCGTCAGGGAGGAGCTGCACAGAGTCAAGGACAGGGAGGCGAGACTGAACGAGGAGGTCTACGATCTGCGCGAACAAAACGAGCTGCTGGAGTTCAGGATACTGGAGCTCGAAGAATGCAACGAACACGTAATTATAAACTTTGTATATGCTTGATTTTTAATACCTACGAGTTGGGCCTGAGAACGGTGTTATGACACCGAGCGGTGGGCGTCGAGGTTTGCATTGGGAATCAGCTAGCAGAGTTCGCCTCGGGGCCTGAGAACGCCAGCACCTCGGGACGTACGTGTGCCCTCCGTGTTTGCACTCAGCCAACATGAACTTGGAGCAGTAGTTCACAATTAAAATATCACGACGTCCACTCTCGTTGTAAGCAGCATATTAAGTGTTGGTTTAACTTTACGCATATGGATCCTAACGGTTCAAACTCTAAAGACCAGTAATATTAATTTTAGTACCTATAACCATACTATAACTGTACCGTTTGCTTCTCATAATAACAAATTACAAGTGAACAATTGCGGTAATTAAGCATGCTACTTTAAAAAAGCGTCTTTACTTTCAACACAAGTCCACATTGCAGCGAATTTAGCGAACTGAATCAACTTTTTCTAGTCCATATAGCTAGAGAACCCGCGTAGCGAGGTTCCAGGCAAAAATTGCAGCAAGTGTTTATCCTTTCAGACGTCTCTGCGTGGCGTCGAAGTCACCACCTGCGACGCCGCCACTAACACAGACGACGCCGACGCCAGCAGGCCGCAGGCCGGTGCCACAGTCGAGCTGGTCAGTGCAAAGGTATTGGAATATTCTTAGATAGTGTGATTTTTGATTGGTGAGCCTGTCATGAAAGTAGTGAACGCATTGGGCAGCGTCCTAGATGTCCCGACATGTTTCACAATTCTCGGCTGGAATGAGTCTAAGTCCGTTGACATGCAGAATGACCTGGATTTCTGTCTGCGCTGTCGTAACATGCCCCGGGCTTCCTTCAGGAACGCGCGGCGGTGAGCCGACCGACGGCGTCCGTGTCCCCCGTGCCGTCGACGGCGTCCTCGTCGGCGTCGGCGCCCGCGCACCCGAAGGGCGACCGGATCAAGAGGCTGATCGCCGACGTGCAGCGAGACGCGTGAGTGCATACCAATGTTTCGTTTCGTTCCGCCCGCCATTCAGACCCGTTGATGGTATTGATTAGTGACGATCGGATATTGCGCCGCTGCCCGGAGAGATCACGCACTATCTATATCTATTATGTAAATAGGCGCGCTGCTACGATTGTGTTCTGTAGCATGTGCAACCGCGGAGTTGCTACCTGCAAGAAAAGCAGAGCGGACGGTGTGTTCCCTCGATCACCTCGGCCTCTCGCCGCGGCAGTTCATTCACATTGCACATGCGAACGTTCCCACTGCCTTGGTCTAGTTCGCGTCCACATAGCGATACCATCGTGGACCTACCCTGCTCGCCGGGCGGGCAGCACTCTTGCGCAAGTCGCAGCAAAACAAGTGCTAGGTTGATCTCTGCGACGGATCTAATGCCCAGTCTAGTGGGCTGTGTGAATCGAGTCGTGCACGTTGCGATCGTCACAGCCTTCAGCTCCCCAAACCCAATTGAATATGGATGTCGGATTGCTCACGCACCGTCACGAAATCACACCCATAACGCATCGCCCAATCACGGCATTCCGTGACGATTGTGTCGTTTGTTTTGACCGGATCTAAAGCTCGGAATGCGGCGTCACTGCGTCGACGCGCGGCGACGACGGCGACCGACGCTGCCGACCGAACGCCGGGAAACGCCCGACGACGACGACGACGACGGTGCTCGCGGACGTGGCCGATAACGGGCTGTGGATGGACGTCTCCGCCAACGCGCAAGTCGGCTTCGTCGGCGACGCTATCAGCTGCAACCTTTGTCGAGGCTCACCGCGACGTCGCTCGCTCAACGCCGACGCCGACGCCGACACGCACCGGCCGACGCTTAGGAAGTCAAAGTCTGACGGCGAGATCAAGAAGTTGGCCGGGATGCTCGGCCATGACGACGAGCATCGACCGGACGGGTTCGCGCTGGACCAGCTGGACGGCATCAAACGGTTGTCGCCGAAAGAGCACGCGACGTCGAGCCACCGCGCTGTACGGCACCCCGACAGCCACCTCGCCGCGGTGCGTCACACTCTGGACGCCATCCACGGCGTGCTCCAAGAGACGCGGCTCGAGGTGGAGTGCACCAACAGCGAGCTGCGCGAAGAGGTGGTCACTCTCGAGGGCGCTCTGACCAGACTCACACACGAGGCGACTCGACAGGACGACCCTGCCGGAGTCGACTTCCTCCAAGAGTTCCTCGGGCGCCACCGTTGCAGTCTGTCGCCGTCAAAAGTAAGTCAGCAGTCAGTGTGCCAGAGGCGTTCTCGTTCCGAGCGGAAAGCTGAAACAATGGGCATGGCTTTTTGCAAGCCGCGGTCGTGTACATATTGGCGGTGTTCGATCCCCGCAAAGGATGAGCAGGGCACTTATACCTGTGCTTATACTGAACACGATAGTTCATTTCGTATCGCAATTACAATGACACACATTTAGAAATGCGCCTTGCAGTGGATAGCATTAGGTTGTAATAGGTGTACTCTAACTGTGTCACGGGATTTAATGAGAGAATATGTCGACCGATTATCGATTTTATTTTGCTGTGACATAAATTTACTGCACGCCGCGATTGTATATATGCTTGTTTAACATCTGCATGCATCTTTTGATGTTTTCGTCGCTCAGGGAGAGCGCAGTTCACAGAAATTATGAAACCTGCTTTTACTAAGCTATGCGCGGTAAAAGTTCTGTAATTGCAACATGCATTGTCCATCAAGCCGACAATAAACTATCACTCGATGACAATTGTCGCAATTGATGTTAATGTGCCCGTGTGGCTTTGTGTTGTGTGCACAGGAGTGCCACTGCTGCTCGCAGGATCTGCGACCGACGCTCGACGGCGTCCTCGACAAGCTGCAGCAGCTCTCCCAGCTCGTCGAAGATCACCATGGACCGGCGCTGGCCCGGTCCCCGCTGCACCCGAACACAACAGAGTTGACGTCGAGAGAAATGGAAAGTCACGTAGCGGACAACAATGCGAACGCGTCAGCTGGCAACGAGTGTGCTTTTCGCACACCGACGGAAGCACCTGCAATTAGAAAGGAGATCCATGTATGGAGTCTTGCACCGGATGCTGTTGAAGATGACGAGACAATGCAAGAGGAGACGTTCATTAGAACAGAATCGAATAAAGTTGTCGCCAAAATAGAGAGTATGAAGAATGAGATCGACATCATGGAGAAGACCAGTATTTTACACCAAGACAACGAGTTGACCAACAGTCTTCACGAAAGTCCACTTGGTCGGCCATCAACAGCTGTAATAAGCGGTGTTGTGGAGCGACCAGCAGACAGGGAGAACGTTGACAGCTGTGTAAGTACTTACATGCCATCACACTGTGTTATAACTGTTAATACATCAATGTATTTTTCAGGCAAAATCGATGCATAATATTTATAATAATGTGCAATGTAAATTTCATTGTTTTTAATATTGTAAATTATTGCTGTAGAGCGACACGGCAATGAGAATATGGCTAGTTTAGCTATCCGAAAACCAGCAAGAAAACAGAGTGTTCGGTAAGACATCAACTGACGGCGGCTTTGGGACAGAGAAACAGATCCACCAACCAACCACTCACGCCTAACGTAATTAACAGCAGCTAATCAGTAATCACCACTCGCTTCTAGCATCTAGACGCTCACCCCTAGCAACAGCCGCTTTGCGCTTGCGCACACCCAGCATGGCGTCCCGACGCTGCAGTGGCGCATGTCCTTACCTCGACGTGTGCTTCCTCGGCAGAAACCCGTGTTGCGGCGCTGGAGGGAACATCTCAACTCGCGGGAATCTCGCGCCAAGTCCTGGGCCGGCGCCTCCGAGTTTGCGCCGACCTTTCACGCTACCGCCACTGTGTGACCGACCAGTGGCGCCAATGCTGCCGTCGGCAATCACATTCAACGGCAAAGAGAGAAGAAACTCTATGACATGAATTATTCAATACGTCCATATAAGAAGTGTCCATGTGGCCTTTTTAATAGAGGAAAAACTATTTTCTCTGAAATGACTTGTGAATCTGGTATAAAAAAACAGACTTTGAGGTTACAATTTCCAGCCTCTGTCCACATTATCTCTTGCTCCATAACGTATCTATTAATCGCGAAAGGTATTTTCGCGTCTTCTTGTTGTTAATTCGCTGTTCTTATCGGGTTGTTCTGTTTGTAAAATAATCGGATTGAACGGTTGTCCCCTGAGGTATACACTGCCCATGCTACGGGCGTGCGCTGCTGGCTGCCTATCTCATGGGAGAAGTTTGGCGGCAGACTTCTTGCATTAGACTAGGCGTCGTAGCTTTCACCTTGACGAGGAGATGCTGAGGAGATGCTGAGGAGATGAGGTTAAGCTGTTCACCTGTTTTGATGATAAACGACTATTGTCTCACCTCGATGGCATATAATTAGGACCAAAACTTGTCCTGACTGACATTTGTAAACACAGACCCAGAGTTTAAGCCAACGTTCATTCGTTTAAAATCGTAAATTATTTCAAACTAATGCGTTTTTTCAAGCACGAATTGAGTGATTTTATAAGTTAAAATGCCAAGAAAAACATTACTTTAGTCATAAAGTATAGTATAAAAGTAAAGCTATAGTTTTCTTAGTTGTTCGATGAAAATGCCAATTATAGATATTTTAATGTGTGTAGTCATATAAATTAATTTCGGTCTTATAGTGTAGGTACTTGCCATTTACATGTTACGAAACTATTATTATCCAACATGGTTATTATTATTATTATTATTATTATTAAAGTCATTACAGTGTTGCAAAATTGTTCATCTACCCAAAGGGCTACATAAACCTGAACTATTCCTTGCCCACATTCTACATAAGAATTCCATTACTTCCATTACGGCTCAAAAAGCTTCGGGATGGGACAAAAGTATTTCTTAACAACCTTGACATTGATATTTTAAAAATATCAGGAAGTAATTAAGAGTCTACTGTTTTTGCACAATCTATTAAATCATTGATTGATCAGGCTGAAGCAACAGCTGTCTATCAATGTGATTGCAGATCAATCCGAAAGATTAAAACAAAGCAACTCCAAACATTTGGAGATAGACAACCAAAGAGAAGGCTCTCCGTCGAAAGACCCCTAACCTCTTTCCCCGGCGCCGGCGCCGGAACCAGAACATGTCCTACGCCGCTGATGCAGTGGCGAAAGGTCCGCTGCACCGACAACCGGGATTGGCAAACGTGTAAACACACATTGCACATCGTCACTTTGCATTGCATCAAGTCGCCGGGAAGCGAGTGGCGGAGACTGAAGTTATGCATGTTTGCAAATCTCATTCATAAATACATCACTCTCGACGTAATTATAACCTATACGCGCGCTGTAGGACGCTAGATAAATAATGGTACTTGTTTATGAAATTTCGGTAACCGAGTACACAGTACTTATATATCAAATAAATAAAGAATTTGTAAAAGTTTCTTGCTTCACAATGATTTAGACACCTGTAGCTAAATTCATATATTATGTTTACTAATTTTTCAAACATAAATAGGCATATAGGTATTCACCAGAATTGAAGGGAATCGGTTTTTTATCGGACAATTAAAAGTAATAACATGTAATCGTATTGCGCAAAGGCTTGTCCATAACCCTTGATCACAAGAATTAGAATGTACCTATTAGTCATGTCCGGGCAAATGATAGCGGGTCGTTGTCGTATTTCTTTCAATATCCGCCCACGCAATGCGGCGAGTGAGACCAATAACAAGTGGTTGGCAAGGGCATCAACAGCCCGTCGAGAGATCACCGGATGAGCACGCAGGGCTCGCACGTCCCCGGCAGCAAGAAGGCCGGGTGACACTGCGGGCAGCCGCTGCGCTGTCCCTTGGGGCTGCGCGCGCCCTTGAAGCGCATCGGTCCGTGGTGCAGCGGCTGCGACAGCGCGATCCTCAGCACCGTCTCGTTGTTGGCGCGCAGCATTTCGGCCTCGTGCAGCGGACTGTCCGCGATGAAGAACATGCGTCGGGTGTCGGGCAGTCGCAGCTCGAGCGTGTTGGTCAGCAGCTCTTCTTCGGCGTCGACTGCTGCCGAGTCGACGGCACCCAAAGGGTCGGCGCCCGTAAAGGCGTCAGCGCCTCTCAACGGATCAGCGCCTGTCAAAAGGTCAGAACCCGAAGAGAAATCGGCGCTCTTCCAGGCGTCGACTCTTCTGAACACGTCAGCGCCTCTGAAAGGATCACCACCCCCAAAGGCGTCGACTCTGGTAAAGGTGTCGGCACCCCTCGAGGGTTCGACCGTCGTGAAGGCGTCAGCGTTCAAGTCCGCAACGTCGCTCAACGGAGGCGCCACTGTCGATAGTTCGTCTCGCAACGCAGCCGTGTCCTTAGCGGAGTGATGCGATTGACCTTGGCGTGTCACCACGATTTGGCCAGAGGTCGGAGTTGGGCGCGCGGGTCGAGGCGTCGAGGGGGCCGCCCCCTCGTGGCGGTTGGCAAAGCGATTTAGCAACTCGTGCACATTCTGCGTCGTCGCGGCGCGGTCTCGCGGAATCGTCGTGCGGGGCGGTGGCGTCGTCGGCGTCGGCCTGAAAGTAGCGCCTGTCGTCGGTGTCGGTCTGAAAGTAGCGCCTGTCGTCGGCGGCGGCCTGAAAGTAGCGCCTGTCGTCGGCGGCGGCTGGAAGGTGACTCTTGAGGTCGACACCGGTGCCGTCGCGGCGCGGGTAGACGCCGTCGCCACGTCCGCGGTCAGTCCGCGAAAGAACGGGTTGTTTGCGTAGGCGGCCGGCAGCGTTCGCGGCTCGCCCCTGCCCGGGGCAGGCGTCCCGGCGCCCGACGCCGCTGTGCTGGGACGTTGCGCGACGCTCGCCAAGTACGCGGCGCTAGTGCGGTCCACCGGGCGTCGGCCTCCTGGGCGACGTCGCAGCGTCGACTCCTCTTGCGTGCGCCGGAAGAACTGGTCGTTGTCGGACACGAACTGCTTGTCCGACTGGCCGAGCAGGGTGTTGGCGCCGAAGAACGATTCGGAGAGCGAGCAGTCCACCATGAACCAGTGGTCGCAGATCATCACGCGCTGCTGGAAGAGCGTCTGGTTCGGACAGGCGTAGCTGTAGCGTCGGCCGCCGGCGTCGCACATGTAATACCTCTGCAAGCAAGAGCGTCGCGACGCGGTCACTTCACGGCGTCGTACTCCAGCACGGACATGCGCAATCCGTGCGCACACCAGAGCGCATGCCCAGACGAGATCGCGTAGCATGTGGCAAGTGCCGGCGACAAGGACGTCGACACTAATTGGCGACATTTTTTTTATGAACATAGGTATTTTCTGATTGATGAAAGACTACTCTAATGACGGATAATCACTGATGATCACCAGTCTGCAAGAGATGTCATTGAACTATCATGCAATGCACTTATTTTTTAATTATAAAATAATAAGTCCGTCGTTCAACATCCTGTAACGGTTAAACTAAATAGCAAATAATAAACTGGTAATTTGAGTAGGTATACTTTGAGCAATCATCAGCATATTTTAACGTTTATAACGATGTGCATAAAGAAGTTATTCTTTACTTAATTATGTCTGAATTAATTCATAGCTCCATAAACCGTGACGTCAAGTTATTGCCCTTAAATCACATATCTATGTGACCAACGAATCCCAGGGGCAGGGCCATGGCGTTACCTGACATCCCGACTGCAGATCGGCGTAGTAGCCGGCGGGGCGACCGCGACAGGAGAACACCCCGTTGGCCCCGTTGGCCCCGTTGGCGGCATCCTGCGAACAGACAGACGGGATAGGCGTAAGCACTCGGCTCAGCACGGCGCAATCAAGGGGATTGTTGAAAACCCGTCGACTCATCGCGTGAAGAAACCTCTAGCCAGACGAGCATGCCTCTGTCCGGCAGCACCGAGAACGACGTCGACTCACTGGGACACATGGCGTGAGTGGTATGTGTGTGTTTGTTATCAGAAGTTATAAAAGTCATCGAAAGACTGCAGATAGATTTGTTAAGTTATGTCATCTACATGGCCAGAGATGTTTTCGACGTAATGATTTAATAATGCCAAATTAGTGGGCAAAAAAATACATCGAAAGGTCACGATTTTCTTTGGAATGTAGCCTATAAATAATACAAGACTAAAATTATAAACTTTAAAAAAGTATTATCATGTTGCGTCATTCTCACGACGGTTCAAGAGGTCCACAAAAGCGTTTCATCTCTAAGTTGTAGTGATGCCTGAACTGTGGTAATGCGGTTAATATAGCTCGAGACCTAACGAAGCGTGTGCCCCCCGATTACATGTTTCAAACATAATACCCATTATTTTCGCCAGACCGCGGGCCAGCACCATAAAATCATAACACTTTACAAGCATCTTCGTGACGGGTATCTTAGTCTTAACAAGATTGGGCGGCGGTGGTTTCCATCGATCACCCTCCGCGTGGCTACTCGCTTTCACTTTTCGAGCGTCTGTCACCGATGGCGCGGTCACCCACTCTGCCCCGACCCCCGACCCCCGACCCCCGACCCCCGGCCGGGAGACGCATCTCCCAGTTGCGTCCATCGGGGCAGAGGTCGCAACTCTGGCCCGGCGTTAATTGTTTCAAACTTGTGACTAGCAAACGCCCGCGTCCACCCGCCGTCAGCAAATGCTGGGACTTGAGCAATCGCCGAAATGCAAATACGACTGGCGGCGCGACGGGTCCAAGATTGTCCATTAACGTCGGCGGAACGGCCATTAGTAACATGTCAAAGATGGCAGGGCTTAAGACATCGAATTGCTTCAGGCCTAAAACCTCTACCAAACGATTCGGTCACAAGTTTTTAATTAAAATGAGATCCGGTAGCAACGCTCTGGAGTTTTCGCATTTATTTAAGTTATGTCTTGCGTTGTAGTTTTGTGCCCACATATATCATTTATATAATTTCTGTCTCTGACTGGCGCCATGACTGAATGTTAGCTAAGAGAAAATCCGCATTGTGATTCATGTAGAGATACGATGGGCAATTCCGCAATTACCATACCAAGCGAGTTGCTGCGTGCGTCGCGGGGTGTTGCTGAGTGCTGAACCGGGCTGGCTCGATGCAACGCCGCACGCTTATATAAAGGAGTAGAGCCGATTATTTATTGCCTGATCGAATCAACAGGCATTACACACCCGAGGAAAAGGAGGGTATAATCTGCATCGAGGAACTATTCGTGCGCCGACGGTCTGACTAATGGCGCATTTTTAGTGCAAATTTAAAAAGAGATGGATTCCTGCGTGAGAGAAAATGCGGCCAAGGACGCGATCCAAATTATTGGCCAAACAAAGTGCACTACAGACCGAATGGACGACCGAGGTGATAACGTGAAGAAGTATACAAGGAAAGATGAGTGGTATAATTGCCTTAATTTTATTTTTATTTCATTAATGCCGCTCGTGATGAGAGTTAACTTCGAACAACAACATCTTTTTGTAAAGTACATCTAAAAAATCTGTCATGGACATGAAACGCAGATGGATAGCGTTACGACAAACGAAATCATACGTTATTGGTATGCAGGAATGTGCAAGTGAGAGCAATCTCTATCAACGAACACGTTACGAAACCTGATGCAATGTGTGCGACAAACCATACGCGTGCTGGATGAATGTCACCTATAGTATTTAGCGCCAACCTTTTGGACGAAACGAAACGCGGCTCCATGATATGACAATTTACCACCACATACACACGTCATTAGACATAGAGTTTGATGGCATCCAGCGGAAACAAGGCTCTCGATCAAAGTAAAGCGTGGAAGCGTAAACGATTCGACCTTCGCGTCGTGTAAGTATAAGGTAATGGACTCACTGATATTTCCGCTGATCTTACAAGAACGGGAAAGGCCCAAATGAGGACGAATGCAGCAACAGTTGAATATGGAAGCCGGATCATGTTGACTTCTTCGAGTTCAGCGGCAGATTGTTGGCAAAGGTCGATCGAAGATTATCGTGTCATTATTGGCCTGTAACAAAATAATTTCCAAATTTCCAAGATTATTACGTGGATGCTTTCCTAGTTCACGACTGCCGTTCATCACCTTATCCCAAACACATGAACTTTACCATTTATAGAGTAAGTGATCTGTTCATAGACCAAACATCGAAGTCGTTACTTTACGCTAAGTACTTAATAATTAATATATCGTGGTGTGCCATTAGGGAAGCGAAAACGTGATTCGCTTCAACAGTGTTCCATTCCCACAACTGGCAAACTCACAATTAATACTAGACACTCAAAGCAATTTGCAAAATAGTACAAGATAAGCTATTTATTCCTCGTGTTGATATACCTGCAGCACGTTTTAAATTCCTCGTTGTACAATGGGCGGCACTCACAATCAATCTAACATTTGCTCCATAGTGTAATACTATATGAGATTGAGTTAATAAATAATTGTTTCTTTTTAGCAACTAATGCATCGCTATGATTTTCCAGCTTCAGTTAATAGCTCAATCACTGTCGTAGGTGTCTCCACACAAACATCAAAACACTTCACCTTGAACAGGATGTTCTTTAAGATGGTATAAGGTATAACCTAAGGTATATAACCCCTGTCGCTTATAGCGCAGACCGAACAAGCTGGCTGACAATCCTGCGATAGATGAGGAGTTCCAACTTGACACACACTTACATTGAGCTAACCAACAATGAGTTAACGTCTAGACCGGCACTTGATTTAAGTGTTTGATATATCTGCACAGTCTCTGTACCTTATGGTGTGAGTTACCAGCTACCTACGTCTTCAAAGCACTAGGCGTATCCGTGACCTGCCCGATTAACTCAGTCTCCTTTAGCAGATGCAAAAGTCTAGTCTAGATCATCCCTTTCACCCAACGAATGACTCCACCTTTAGCGTCTTATGGAATCGAACTTCGTGTTCTTGGGCTTATTATTACTAAAAATCAAACGAGTGTCCATGTAATGGCTGTGGAGAAACCAATGGTTTATAGGTACAGATGCGTTTGGGTGCTGTGTAAACTCGATGGCTTCGCAATAGAGTGTAGCTGGAATGCCTTGTGTGTTTTTTATCCGAATCAAGTATTGAAATGTGAAACATTGCAGACTCGAACAGTAAACCTACTGCGCAGATTAATTGCTTTGATTAGAGTGGATGTGTTAGCACGAGTGAGTTGAGGACGAGCGCCGAAACAGCTCAATTGAAAGCGTTTGCCCAAGATGCGCGGGTTTAACGTGGAGACTCGCACGCGGGAGTAGGAGAGTATATAACGAGCTGCAGCGTTGCACAAGATGCTGCAGTTGGAAATGTAGACAGCTCATCTTGGCGCGGCTGCAATTGGATTGGGGGATTGGTGCCAAAATGCAGTAATTTTGTGCTTTGTTGTGTGCGGGGGAAATGTAATGGCGTAATAAAAGCTATAGGTTAATTGACAGCGTAAAACAGAAAGTAAACGCTGGATATATTTTTAGTTTCCGCGATGAGAACAAATGATCGTAAAATATGTAGGGACGATGACTGAGGATTGTGCAGAGGCATTATTTTAAAGTAGGTAAACGGTGCGTTTCTTTGATGGTCCATGGTAACCGTCAATCTATTATTAAATGGGTGTTTAGGTGATATCAGATGGAGTTATAGAATTTTCTTGCTAGAAATAATAATGTATTTCATCCCATAATTGGCACCTCCTGGTTCCCAGAAACGTGCTAGTATGGGAGAGAATATTAGTCAGTGCTTTATTGAAAGTTGAGCTGCAGCCTTGAGACTAGCAATGTAGGAGCTGATGTCGAATTCATTCGAAGATTTTTTGACCTATCATGGACGATCAGCAAAACGGATGGTACCATACCACACGTGCTACGAGCTCCTCTCGCGTTGCTGGGAGATGCTTTGAGTTTAATTGCATAATTGAGATGTAATGATGATACAAACAAGTCACGATCCACGGTGATGGTCATTGCCAATAATGGGCTCAAACAGGAGATCAGAGAGTATATTCAAAACCGATCTGGAAATGAGATATCATTGTCTATAAATATGGTAAATCACAATCTGTGTATATATTAGAAAATTTTGATGATGACACTTGTATACTGAACCAATGCAGAGAGGTGTGGGATTCGAACAAAAGAAGTCATCCTTGAGACGACCCATGATTTTCTAGGTCCGTGGATCTTCCTTTTGTTGGACAGGACGTATTCCTTTATATAGCGAGGATGAGAAAAACGACACAACCATTTTCCAGGTATGGCCACGCTCATGTGCAAAGATCATTGGCTATGTGACTCGTTTCAAGAAGATCAGATCATCTAGAACTCATCCGCGACCTTTACACCAATTTAAGGACGCGCACCCGTCAGCCTTCGCATTCTCACAGAAATCCAATCCACATGCAAATGTCGCAGACAACATTCGCAACGCGGCAAAGTGCAGCGTCTCCGCGATATGAGGGATGTGGGCGGACGCCAGGGGCCCAGCGCGTCGGGCCCCGCAGAAGCCGATATGAGGGATGTGGGCGGACGCCAGGGGCCCAGCGCATCGGGCCCCGCAGAAGCCGATATGAGGGATGTGGGCGGGCGCCAGGGCCCCAGCGCGTCGGGCCCCGCAGAGGTCGATATGAGGGATGTGGGCGGGCGCCAGGGGCCCAGCGTGTCGGGCCCCGCAGAGGTCGATATGAGGGATGTGGGCGGGCGCCAGGGGCCCAGCGCATCGGGCCCCGCAGAAGCAGGGATGTGGGCGGGCGCCAGGGCCCCAGCGCGTCGGGCCCCGCAGAGGTCGATATGAGGGATGTGGGCGGGCGCCAGGGGCCCAGCGTGTCGGGCCCCGCAGAGGTCGATATGAGGGATGTGGGCGGGCGCCAGGAGCCCAGCGAGTCGGGCCCCGCACGGGTCGATATGAGGGATGTGGGCGGGCGCCAGGGGCCCAGCGAGTCGGGCCCCGCAGAGGTCGGCGATGATTTGCGTTTGCAAGATTCCCCTCATCAATCACGAATATATACGACCAAAAAAACCGGATCCGCTCAGAAAGGTACGCTATTAAAAAATGAGAATTAAATCTGAGTAATCAGTCAACACATGTGGTCATCGCTTCGCTTAGGTGCTGTCGTCCCGAACATATTCCCCATGACCGAGCAGTAATCTTGCTTATGAGTGGTTGCGTATCCTGTTGACCCCGCGGCAAGGATAGGTTACATGTCGGCACAGGGTTTCGCCTTCCATCCTTATAGGCTAGGTTAGGTTTATCATCTCTGTACCATACACCATGGCTAGCCCGGAGTGAACTCCTATCGCAGGAGTCGTCGTTATTACCACAAGTATTCATCAACGTGTTCTAAGGTGCAGAGTGCTTCTTGCAAATGTGTTCACAGAGTCTCACATAGGTACGCAAGGAGCGTCTCAGATTGCTAATTAGTGGTCTGTAATGTTATGCACGGCGCGGAGTGGACAGCCGGTGTCCATCTGCCGAGCCAGAGCCGCGGCGGACGGCCTTGCTCCGGGCTACGCAGGGGCGACCTCCTCTGCGCGGCGCAGCACGCAGCACGCAGCACGCAGCACGCACTGCGCGAAGATGCGCGAAGATGCGCGAAGATGCGCCCTTTCGGCGAACCCAGATACATCGTCACGAATCACGATTTCATGGGAAAACGATTATTTGCCTAAATTGGCAAAATGCTGTAGTACTATAAATAGTTTGTAAAAAAAAAACTATTTTCCAAGTATTATATTGAATGGGAATTACACACGGATCTTTTACCAATGGTTTGAAATTTCCCTATTCGTCAAGCAGACTCGAAACGTCGCCTCATCCCATATAAGCGCAGTGCAGCGAGAGGTGTTATTCTGCCATTTTGACCGTTTTTTTGTCGCCACGGCATGGGACGCCGCCATCGAGTTTCAAGTTCTTCAAGACACAGTTTCGATCCGGTGCACTTAAAAATAACGACAATCGCCTACCCCTTGATTGGTCAAAAAATAGTTTAGACCAAATCTGTTGAGGCAAGCTTTTTTCATAGCCGCGGTTAGGATCGGATAAGTATATGTTTTCTGAAAACATACAGTATAGAGCAGTCAGTACTCAGTACAAATTACAAAATAAATTATTATTGATTTAAAAACACCGATGTAATGAGAAGCCACGAAGAAAAACCAATTTCCACCAGTTTTCACCAATCAAACACAAATATTTTGTTATTTCGTCTCAACACAACGACGATCGTTTTGGCGACGGACTCTCTTACTCAGCTGTCCCAAGAAGAAACCAACGGGCAGACACTCAGACACTCAGGCAGTCGGCACTCACCCTAATAGCCCAGCAGGGCCGCGTCGTCGCTCGCGGTGACTGAAAGACGCGAAGCACACACTTCGAGCTCTTCGCCTCGTCGTCGCGGGCGAAACAAGCCGCGATCTTCGCGAGTAGCGCATCCCAGCTCTCGCACCGCGGCGCCGTGGAGGGAGCTTCGGCTCAGCAAGGTCTGTCCGGCGCACGACTTGCGTAACAGCCTGCACTCCTTCCACGCCATTCCAAGCAAAGCACATAGTCACCGGGCACGGCCCCCGCCAAGTAGTCATCTCTCACCTTCTTACTTCTTAGGTCCATGGTGATCAACACAGAAGCGACCGAACTAGATGGCTAATGCCCACGGCACGTACTGAAGTGAATGGATGCTATTTTACTCCATATGTTGTTTTCCTTTAAATCTGACCTAACTGGCCTATCGTAAAGTATCTGATCCCCAATCTGTCTACTTGTAAGCACATATTTTGCATAGTGCATGAGTGCTGCACCCAGCCATGCAGCTTGAGGCGCTACAACTTAAGGCCAATATTGTATAATCACCTGTAAGTGGGCCCGAAATTTGATATTAAATTACATTTGCAATATTTGTTGTGATTTGTGAGTGTGCTGTGGCAGCCTGAGCCTTCTCCATGTACTGGCGCAAGCGTTCTTTGGACTATGCTAAGACAAGACAACCACCCCAATAGACAGAGCGAGAGGGGGGGGGGGGTAGATATGAGGGACGAGCGCTCGTCGTGTCGTATGCAACCTATGCTACGTAGCTGCACTGCGATGCAGCCTATCTAACAGGGGTAAACACAGTGGCGTTACTTCAAATCGGAGGTCCCAGAGCAATAAAAAAAAAAACTTGTGCCCCCCCCCCCCCCCCCATTCCATACGCACCGATATCAGGCCCGACTCAAAATCACCTAAAATGTTTCCGCGAAGACTTTCAAGTTCTCGCATTTATCGTATTGTTACGAGTTTTTTTCTTCTGCTAAATACGACAGCAGCTCGATAGTACCAGTGATTAACGATTGCATCGTTAATCTATGGGGCAAGGCATTGGCAAATTGTTCTATATGAAGGGTGACTGTTATATTGATTTCCAATGCCGAGGCATGTGCCAAAAAGGCGAACGGGCTGGGCTTCGAACCAGTGTCGGACCCCGCGGTCAAATAGCTCGGGCCCCGGCAGTAGGCGCCGCAGTCCGACACTGCTTCGTCTCCACTACACTTGCAAGCTGCCATTGCCACCACCGAGCCACTCCTAGTGACAGGCAAATGTCACTCTCAATACTTCAATCAGCACATTCTTGTTTAAATAATTAGCCAGTAATAATAAAAAAATAAGCCAGCCAAAAACATTCATTCGGGCGCTTACACTTGAAATCGCCATGTTCCGTGCTTCGAATTACAAGTTTTCCTCGAAAAATGTACTACACAGCAATAATAATTTCAATGGAATGAGCATAATCGGAGGAAGCGTTCGGGCTGAAGAGCACGCACAAACATACACGCACACACACAAAACACATAAAGTGAATTTCGCTCTGGTCGCTACGCTTATCAATAAAATACACATTTTCTTTTTCATTTTCTTTTCTGGGTTTATTAAAATGGATGAAGTAAAATTACATGACTAAACGTCTTATCTACTGGCCCCAATTGATCAAAATGCACTATGTACAAAGTGCAGTAGGTAGCATTACACATGCAAAAGGGAAACAAGTTGGGTCACATTTTATAACATCCTTTTGAAGATGCAATATTTCTCAAATGGCTTCCCAGATTTGCAGTGCAATTTATATGTCTGCCTTGACAAACACAGAGGAAATATAGTAAAATGCAATGCTCCACAGCTGCAGTCTTGAAGAAAACGTCATTCTATACTTTCACTACCGTCTTCCTCAGCTCGTCCATCGTTCCGTTCCTGAGAGCTTTTCTTACATTTTTGAAAAACTCCAAATACTGGTGCATATTGTGTCTGCATAGAATAGAAACATCGGATAAATATTCATTTAGTTCCAATTACTGTAAAAAAAAGAATCAAAGGAAGCCAAGCTTTGCTTTCGGTTGAGTAAACTCACATCATTAGCAGAACGGGAGCAAGCAGCTCCTTGACGTTCACCAGGTGGTGGATGTATGCACACGTGTGCTGTCTACACGTCAGACACGTGCATTCACTCGAAATCGGCTGCAGGTACTCTCGGTATCTGGAACATTTCATCATTTCATGACTCTCACAGCAGTGCTACTCACTATGGAAGGAAGACAAAGCTGGAAAAATATCCTACCAAACCGGGATGAACCCGGTACCCCCCGATTGCCAGTCGGGTGCTCAACCACTGAGCTATTCGGGCATTGTTGCGCACAATAGCTCAGCGGTAGAGCACACTACCGACAATCGGGGGGTCCCAGATTGTATCCCCGTTCGGTAGCACATTTTTCCAGCTTTGTCTTCCTTACATCCATTGCTAACTGGATTAAGCATCTTTCCTGATAGTTCTAGAAAAACCAAATACTACAGTGTTACTCACGATGTTAGAAGTACAGTACGTTTTAGATTCTTTTGTCAGCGGGCATATAACTGGGCATATAACTTGTAGAATACCGTACCAGTTTGGTGTCGACATCCAAACCTGAGACCTACCATTGAATCTAGTGCGTTGCAAATGAACACAATTGAGTTTGGCGAAAACTCAATAAAGTCGAAGTGAACTAACAAAATGTAAATCCATGACAAAAGCTTGCAACAGCTAAGCAAAGGATCATCCTTACTTGTCGTCCGCCAGAGAGATCTCGTTCCGTGGGCTGCCAAAGAGGATGGCGGCATTCCTTTCAGCCACCAGGTAAGGGTAGGTCGAGTCGAGGACGTCGACGCCAAGACCGACCAGCTCCAGAACGGCCGACGGCGGAAACCCGCCGTGGACGAAACGCAGGCGGTCTGCGGGGAGGTACGGCTGGAAATGAGGGCAGGTGCCTGCCTTTTTGACTAGATTCTTCAAACTCGTGTGTCGTCTCTATCCTAACCTTAGCACTAGTTTTCAAAAACAATATTTTGAATTTTGGATGGAATATGATATTTTAAGTTAGGTATATATATATATATATATATATATATAGATAGATAGATAGATAGATAGATAGATACCTATAAGATAACCTTTTTCCCAATGTTTTGTTATCTGTGGGTATTCTAGTTACTTTATCAATGCGTAATGTTAGACTGCTTTCCGCCTTATCCCGCAACATTTTTGATAAGTTAAAAATTAAAATTGCATATTAATAACTGATTGATGACTAACTGATGACTGATTGAACCAACTAGTACTGGGTACGATTAAATCAGTTCAATTCAATTATTTATTTTGCTAGTTATCACAATAATTACAAGGTGTTAGCAGGATTTGAGCTTGTCAATAAATTTAATAAAGGTTACCTAATAAAGGTTCAATCTAAAATTTTATAACATTCATACGGAATAAAACGCAAATTGTCCCCTCGATATGAATTCTTACCAGCGTATTTTCAACAATGTTTCTGATGTCCTCAAAGGAGGTTGTTTCAACTTCAGGTCCATTGTTGTGTAGCCCATCGATAACATATCCGAAAACGTCAGATTCTGCAGTCTTAGTTGCAGATACCTTCCTTTCATCTGATCAGAAAAATATTTTTAAAATATTATAAAGTTGAATTGAGGCCATCTGCCAGTGAAGTCAAAATATTACTACTGTAGAAATTTGAATAGCTTGCCTGGGTTAAAGCCACCTTCAATTACAGCAAGCAGGGCGCTTGATCTAAGTACATCAGACTTTTTATGTCGCTCAAGACAGTACTCAAAGAATTCATGAGTTCGCTCTACAGATTTTCGCAAACGCTTCAATGTGGAATTTTTATTTGTGTCTCCGTCACACAAACTGTGGTAAATATCTGGTTTGAATGCTTCAATTATATCCATAAACCTGCAAAAGAAATGTGGATTATTTTATGTAGGTGGTGACTGGTATTCAATTCAATCAGAAGAATAATGAACGATAGTAATACTCAGTAGATACTAGGTAGCCTGTGGCCAAGGAAGGTACCTACTTCTTTGGATCTAGCATTTCTTTGCCTCTCTTTGACCATATTGACACAGTCTTCTTTCCGTTGTAACCACTTAGGGTTTCTATAGCCGGGTCCTGTACTGAGCAATATGTCAGCGAATCCTGCAATTAAAGATCCGTTTGAAAGTATGAAGGTTGTCAAACAATAATTTTCGACAATTAAAAATATAATGATTTGAAATCTTTGAGTTTTAAATACCATATTGAATTTGAAAAATAATTTCCTCTACTTATTTAATCATTTTGCAAATATTGAAGAAACGTTCCTGAAGTCAACAGTCAAAATTAACACAAAAAACATACCAAGGAATTAAGCAATTCGAACAAAACAAAAATCCTCTGTTGCATGACTGGGACTATTGTTGCCTTTATTTCAAACACTGCGCTCATCCAGGCAAACCACAAAATACTTACTTTAATACCAGAAAATTCTGCAAATCCTTTCTTGAAATTAGAGACAGCTTCATGGCAGTGCGAGGTTGAGGAAAGTGGAATCTGAAACCCCACTGGCTCAGTAGTAACCATTTGAAGAACTTCATGTGTAAGGTGTGGCACACTTCCACCCTGAATTTGAGAAAATATTACAGTTGGTTTGTTGTCACAAAAGTAAAAGTACCACTGTAGCAACATTTTAAATGAATGTACAACGCTACCGAACCTTTGTATAGAGAAGTAACAGCGGTGTTTCGAGTGTGATGTTGGGTAAACGCTCGATATCACTAATAACACCGATCCTGCCATTTCCTTTCAACACAGACTGAAGAACAAACTTCATACTAACTGAGAAATCCCGTGATTAGTAGAGATAGTGAAAGTAAGACAATGGTTATTTCAAGAATTAGTTAAGATAACCTTACTTTTCCCTAACGTGGTACATGGCTTTGAAGTTCCCACCTGTTACCCCTCCCACAACCAAACCAACAGCTGATAGGCTGCTTTGAGTTTTTGGCCGGCACTCAATTTTGACATTTGTGAAGCAACGACGGGTTTGAATAACTTAAAAGTATTTTAGTGAGATAAAATTAAAATTGTGGTCCTGAAAAAGATAGTAACAGTTCTATTAGTTAGGTAGAATTTCACATTTATCACAGAAATATTATCATACTTACTGATTTTCATTGATAATTTTTGAAATTTATGTTTTACTTTCCGAAGTCATCGAGGTAGTACACCGGTATTTTTGGCTATTTCCTCCTGATTTTCTCACTTTCGACTAAAGAACGGGCAATATGAGCTTCTCTCCAGAGACGGCAACATTGGTGGATGAGCTAGACAGTAAGTTGAAAAGGCACCACATAATTTTGTAGGTAACTTGGGTACCTACCTACCTAGCTACTACCATAGAGTACCTAATTTTAATTCATTACTCTATGCTACTACCATAGAATTTGAAGGCTATAGAACCTCAGCGCTTATGTAAGGTGGGTCACTTGGAATGTGATGTAGCTGAGCCGAAAACGATCTATATCTCGTACAGCGATAGTAGCGGCTCTACTACAGTACATTCCAAGTGACCCACCTTACATAAGCGCTGAGATTCTTTAGCCTTCAAATTCTATGCCACTACCTTGCTACTACCTACCGATAGATTTTACAATCCTTGTACTCTCTGCACTAGAGGAAACAACAATGATGAATCATCTATCTCAATCTTGCAATGCCTATTTGCTGAGGTGCAGCCTAGGTGTTCCTATCTGTATTGATCTATACCCCTAATACGAACTTTTTTACTCTCGAACTTGTTTCTGTAAAACCTGTACCTACCTAGGTATGCCTACTTTAAAATATAAATAATAAGTTTTCTTTTTCATCACCAACATTTTTCACGGAAATAAATTTTGCCACATTGCAAACAACCCTTGCAAGAAAAGCTGTGTGGGAACAACAAAATAATGCAAGTTTTTCTTCAGAAAAGTTAATGGTGCTTCTGCGCGACGGCCGCACATTGATCGGCATCCTCCGCAGCGTCGACCAGTTTGCCAACTTGGTTTTACACAGAACGATCGAGAGAATCCACGTTGGGAAAGAATACGGTGATATTCCCAGGGGCGTCTTTATTGTTAGAGGCGAGAATGTTGTACTTCTAGGTGAAATTGTAAGTGGTTCATATTATTGTTTTGATAGTAAATTTAGTGTGTGCTCAATAGTCCATATCTAGCAAGATAAATGTTACAAATTACTTTTTAAGTGGTAGAGTCATTAATCTGCTAACAGACTACAGTCTGTTTTAGCAGCCTTCAGTTTCACTTTCGAACAACCAATGGGGACATTTCCAGAAAGACGTGACCTAACTCTGTCTGCCAGCTATTATGGACAAACACACGGGCAGACTTGACTCTCCTGATTGCAGACTGGCATTTGCCCCTTGCACCTCCTGTCAGCACAGCCAGGGAATAAAAAATACTAAAAAACTATAAATTGAATGTTTCCAGTAAAAAAGTTCCAAGTACCACCCCTTTGGCTTTAGGTGATGGACTGTTATCAGGCGCGTAGGAACGCTTTTCAAGTTGGGGGGGGGGGGGGGGGGCAAGCTGCAAGGCAGACAGTGGTGAAACCCGGACTGTGGGGGGGGGGGGGAGGCTATATTTTTTAAAGCAAATCTGAGGGTTTGAGATAAAATTGCAGCCTGGGAACATGGGGGTAAGAAATATACATTTAGAATACTTAATTTAAAGATATCAAATTAACGCATTACGAAAATTACTATCACGTTTTCTGTGATGCCTGTAAATATCGCACATCGAATACAGCAGAGCGTCTTGCCGTGGCGAATTCCAGCTCTACACTAGCAATACAAAATTCTTCCTCTCCCTCTCCCAGTCTGGGTGCATGTATGACTCAGACTATTACATAAACAATGTTAGTCTGCATTCCTGCTACTGCTATAGTCATATTCCTGGAAGTGATTTGTTTTTACGAGTCAAAAGATTTCGTTCAAGATCAGCTAAGCAGAAACACTAGGTGTACTCAACTCTGAGCAGCAGACAAAATTAATGATTTCAACTATAAAATTTGCCCCCCTATGCCTAAGAGTTGGGGGGGGGGGCATTGCCCCCCCCCCCTGTTCCTACGCCAGTGACTGTTATCCATGGTCACTCATTACCATACACCTAGAATCAAACAACTCTAAGAAGCTACCTGCAACCTAAACAAAGAAATTAAAGCCGTAATTCGTAGCTCAGTCTTGGAATCCACAACCCATCGCATGGCATAATCTAATATATCATTAATCAATAGGCGATGGCATAATGTTCCAGGACCGCGACAAGGAGGCTGACCTGCCGCTGAGGGAGGTGTCCGTGGACGAGATCCTGGATGCACAACGGAGAGAGCAGGAGTCCAAGCAGGACCAGGACAAGCTGATCGCGAAAGCACTCAAAGAAAGGGGCCTCAACTTTCTGCCATCCGAACTTGCACACGACGATATGTTCTAGGGGATCAGGATTCAGGATTTTCGATGAAATTTACGTTTTTGAGCTAAATATTTATTTTTACACAATAGCAATTTAACTGTGTACATAAAAATAGTTCTTATTTTGTAAAAGTTTTGTTTGAAAGAAAATAAAAGAATACATTTCATCCCAGATATGCTTGAATATTTCTTGCCCTAAGGCTAGGGCCAAAGATAGTAAAATGCAAAAGCAAAAATATGGCTTCGTTCACAACGAGAAAAAAATATTGTTCACAAAGACGTTTCGTGTACACGACCTCCATCATATCTATTTGATTGAGGCATTAAAGCTGAAGCGGACAAGAACTTGTCGATACGACATTTCTTATCTTCGTTACTTTGGTCATCGTAAATGTCGCGAAACTTGTTTTGGTAGCCTGATTGGCTAACCCTTGCACTCCGCTTGCGAGATGGCAACACAGACCCACCCAAGTCGACCGAATGCTTCGAGTTTTCACTTTGGTTCAAACTGATTTCGGAAGAGTCCGAAGGTGGCTGGTTTCCATCGAGACAGAAGAGCAGCGAATCAGTCATGGCATCGCCACTCGGTATTTTGTCCGAGCACGATGACAGACCTGTGTCGAAATCTCCCGCTCGGCTCGTGAAGCTCAGGTCCACGGGACTGGCCGTCAGAACGCTGCGGCTGCACAGGTACGAGCGGAAGGTGCTCGTCAGTGAGCTGCTGAACTCGGAATCCTTGCTGTCGGACTCATTCTGGTTCGAGTCGACGACTTTCGGGGAGTTCTCACCAATGGTGGACAGCTTGGGCTCGGGTTTGGGGGCTTCACCAGGCTCGGGGTTGTCGGCGCTCCACGTGTCGAAGCTGGCCAGCTGGCAAAGGTTGGTGCCGGACAGCGCAATCACCGGCTTGCGGCTCCGAGGAGTCATCATCGTCTCCTGTCACAGCAAGAAATGTGTTGAATGTCTGTACATCTACTTTTAAACTCATATTTCCCTAGTGTTGCAAGCCGTTCAATCTAAAGCCTCTCAAAGGAATAGTCCCTATTGGGATGAATTTCATTAAGTTGCTTTTGGAGTGGCCAGTTCCAACCCTATTGGAATATAGAAACTAGTAGTGAAATCCAACTAAAATAAAAGTGTGTGCACCTCTCAAGTGAGGTTCTAATCTGATCTACTTTGTGATTGTGCGTGTAAAAATAGTGCAATTAGCCCTTCAAATGTGCCCATGTACTTTACTTGGTGAAGCATTGCCTGATACCAGTCGAAATCCATCAATAGTTGGACTTTTTTAATGAAAAATGATTTCTGTTTTAAGGAGCATCAACCTCGTGGTCATTTTGCGCATTGGACTTTTTTTTTAGACTAAAACATTACATGATAGCAATGACAATAAAAACTTGGGATTTGTGCCACCACACATTCCGTTAACTTTTAACAGTCCAAGCAGATCCAACATTTTTTAAGTTGATTATTTTAAATAAAATTAGTAGGTTATGTTAGTAGGTTATGTAAATGTAGTAGGTTATGTAAATTAGTAGGTTGTGTAAAATTAGCAGGTGTACCTCTGTACTAGGTAGGAAGATAATTTGCATTAGTAATTGGAAATAGTTATTTGTTAGCGAACAAAGTTTGCTTTAGGCCGGTTCAATATCGTTTCAAGTATTCGTCTTGTAATTTACGGCTTAGCAATGGCTTGTCTGGCCACTGACTTTAAATGTGACCAAACCAAGCTTTTGTACTGTAATGCCCGAAGCAAGGACGATTGTGAAACAGCCTTCGAAGGAAGATTATTGACAAAGAACAATAAATACATTGTACAGACCCTCATTGAGCAACATAAGCTACTTTCACAGCCAAATGACACAAACCACGACAAAGCGTAAGCCAGACAACCAGCAGCATGCACCCTGATGCGTCCAAGACGCGACATACCTGCATCGACTTGGGCATTCTCTGAGTGGACCGGGTGATGGGCGACATCGAGTTATTGTCGTCGGCAACGGGTGTGAACAGAACGCTATTGTCACCGGGGCGCAGAGCAGGGGCAGGGGTGCTGGTGAGGAGGAAGGCAGACCACGCATTGCGCGGGGTGAGGCCCGGCCGAGGGGCCGCTAAGGGAGGCCGCGGGGTGCAGAAGGCAGGGCCAGGGGCTGGACACTTTGCTGGGGACAGAGACACATGCAAGTCTACTGGGGGAACAGCTGGTTCGTCGGGGCCTGGCGGGCTTTCTTTGGCGGCCGGTTCGTCGCAGGGATCGCCAGGATGCTCCATGCTTTCGTACGCCTGCAGATTTGCGTCGGGACTTTTAACAGTATCGCATGTTTTGCCGAGGCAGTTCCAACTGCTCGAGTTGTCCATGCTGTTTTCATCCATGCTTTTCGTAGGCGTGTTGGTGTTAGGTAGAGTGTCGGGAATCTGTAATGCAAACAGTAGCGACATGCGACATGCACGTTAAGCGTCAGTTAGTCGGACAAAATGGCAAGACATTAACGTGAATTATTTCACAGACAACGCAAAAGCCACATTAACATTAATCATAAAACGTTATTTTGTTAGGATATAGAATCCAATAGAATGAGAAAGAAGAAGCCATGTACATACACTGCTGACGTGATAATCTTGTGTTCATAGTATAGACAATCAAGACAACTTACATTAAATTTATCATCCAAGATGGTTTGGACTTGGCTGTCCTCGGCTGATACCTTCCCCCGTTTCCCGCTCTTGTTGAAGATGTGTTTCTAGAAATAAAATCAACCATAGTAGATAATGGTCCTAATTCTTGGTTAACCTTCATCAACCAGTAAACTAACTCTACCTTAATTGAGTCTCCAAGACTCAATCCTTTGACATTATTCTTCTGCATTTGTAGTGGGGTTCCTTGCCCGTTCTCTTTGTTATACTTCTTGATGAGTTTCCGCTTGTTGGAGGACTCCGGCAGAGATTGCACATGAGCGTAAAGCTCGGCCAATGCCGCTTCAGTGGGGTTGACTGCGTGCGCCTTGGCAGTAGACTCTCGATCAACGAACGAGAAGATTGTGGCGGCGGTCGCTGCGCCGTCGCTGACGCTCTCGTCCAGCTCTTTGCCTGGCGACATGCGCAGTCTCTCCTTGTCGGCCCAGTATGCGCGGATGTCGGCGGCCAGCTCAGCAGGAATGTTGAACAGGCTCGAGCCTTGCCGAATCATGAACGCCACAACCCCGGACATGGTTTGTGAGTTGGCGTGGAACGCTTCGGGGGATAGTTTGCGAGGACAAAGGAGGTGGGGCGTGAAGAGTGTTGAAAGATTGTCCGCAGACATCTTGTTTGTACTTTCATGAAGGGAAGTTGTGTGAAGAAGTTGAATGATGTCTTTGAGCAGAATATTGTTTTCTGTGGGTAAACTTAAAAGTAAAAGTTGAAGGGCACGAAGGAGTTTGGTCTCATTGCCGGGATTGCCACACATCTCGGCTATTTGACAGTAGGCAGGATAATGTGCATCCGTCAGCAAAGGTTCAGGAAGTTCTGCTAGAAAGCTTTTTAACACTGACGCACAATCGTGAACTGAAAACTGACTTTTGTTTAGTTCTAGAGTGACACCACTATTTAAGAGCGATTTAAGTTCATGTTGACGAGTTAATTTGCCTGTGCGTCGGAAAATTCCCTCCTGGCAAATATTCTCTTCTTTGCCAAGGTATTCTACAAGCTGATAAACTTGACAAATGCCTTCTTGTGTAAGTGGTGCTCCTTCCATGACCCCTCTTTGGCCATTTTTTATTTTTTTGGTAAATGGGGCTGGCACAAACCGCCATTTCAGTGGCCGATTTTTTACTTTTTCGGTAACACTATCTGACCTGCAAAATAGATAACATACATAAAGTGTGATGTGCCCAGGTAACCGTTGTGGAATGAGGTATTGATAGGTAAGTACAAGATAATCATATATAAATGGTAAGATAGTACCATTGATTAATGAAACCACGGTTTCATTAATCTATGATATTACCATCAATGACAGTAAATAGATAGATAGGTAAGCTTTGACATTTGTAAGCATTGAAGTAACTTGAATGAATCTTGAACAATGTACTCAAACTTCTGTTTATTTCTACCATTCAGTTTAGTGTTTCTACTAATAGCCATTACTTACTCGTCAGTGTTGAGATCCAATATAAAAGATAAGTGCATTCGCACCAAAGTGTGAAACTGCTCAGGATCATCCTTCTGCAACTTATCTGCCAACTTCATTATGTCGTTACTTTGTACATTTGTCATTTTTGTACTATATGCATGTATTATATGCTATGATGACAAGATGACTATAGTGAAATGTTTGACTTATGATTAAAATAAAACAGCATAATCCTCTGAAAATAAAAATATTTGTCAGTCACAAGAACTCTTTATTGCGAGCCGCCAGAAGGGCGCAGCCATTCTAACCTCCTTGCAGTGGGCATACAACCCGTATCTCAGTGCCAATAAGTGGAAACAGTTCTAATCTATTGCCAAAGTACAAGTACATATCTCACCTACATTACCACTAGCGAAATCTAAGATGTATAACACATAATTAACAACATTTTCGCAATAAAAACAATTTTAACGACGCTAACCGCCCAAACCTGAAGTAGCCATTTCACTTAAATTCGAATGTAAATGTTCCCGAGCGCTGATTGGTTACAATTCCTTTGGTACCCACTCGCGCCACCTAGCAGCCAATATTTTTACTACAGTTGGATTCCTACCGAGAAGTATGAAAAGTAAGCGCGTTTTGGACGCGGTTCGGAAAAATGTCATTATTTTTTTCAGAACTTTTTGTTGGGCATAGTCTGATGCAATGAGCGTAGTTAGAGTGTATGGGTTTTTTTTTCGCGGCTCCGCACATTTGTGATTAAATTTGCAAGGCACATTTTTGCTCTCTCATCTTGGACCCTCTCTCTTTTCACCAACATCGAGTTGATGGTTTTTGAAGCGATGAAAGATATCGAATTTTTTTAGAAATCATCTTAAAATAGTTGCCGGGTTGCGAGAAATAAATCTGCAATAACTTAAACATAGGAAATAAGACTAGGGTTTGCATGTTTGACTGAGACTGGCAGGTAACTGTCAGTACTCATTACTCAACCTAAAATTATGAGCAAGAATGCATCACAATCTAAAGAAGCCATTGAGAGAGGAAATATTGCCTCAATATAAGAACGCCGGAGTGTTTTAAATAACTTTTAATGGCCATTGTAAATGGTAAAAATGGCAGGTTGTGAATGCGTTTATGGGCAGCCTTTGGTCACAAGGTATATTATGTGACACCCAACCAGTCCCTAAAGAGCCCATTCCAAGTGATATCCAGCCAATAGCAGCCAGCCCCAGGGCCCAGACAATGACATGTTCTTATTATTTTTTCACGAAAATTAACTAAGATGCGAAGATGCGAAGATGTGAAGTTCTGTAGGAAGTAAAGTATATTTTTAAATGTGTTTTTTTACTTTTTATAAGCATTTTCAATAATTTTGTACTACAAATTTTGGCGTTTTATTGCTTATCTAAATTCACAAGTTTCACCGCGTTTCACATTTACTTTTCATCCTTTGCAAATAGCTATACGCTAATCGTCAAAGCAAAATAAAATGCGTTCGCGAAGCTTTATTCTCATTGGATTAGCATCTTACTCGAGGACCCAATGCTGCTAGCCTAGACATTAGCTTCTCATGTCTAGCAGCATTGGATCCTCTTGGAAGCGTCAAATCTACTCTCCTTCTTAACGTGAAATGGAATGTAGTTTATTTTAGTATGGACGTCGTCCATTGGTCTCACCAACACTTGAGATGACTTGTTTGTGACAGCAAGCACCTGTGACATCTCAGTGAGTTCATCGACCGTCAACAATTTATAACTTACAAAAGTAAATTGAAAAATATGACTGGTTAAATTATCGGATGCTACTAAAATTAGAAACCCACTCTGCTATAAGAGAAATGTAAATTAATCTGTGCAGTGATTTAACATTTTTGTCGTAATGTATGTTAAATGCTAGTGTTTGCCTTATGTATAGACCGCATGGTGTACTCTTTTGCACTTCGGGTTGCCTACGTAATGGGGGCAAACTTTTTCCCTTCATATCAACCAGGTACAACTTATACCACATTAAAATGTGCTTCCCACTTCCCATGCAAGAGATTGTAATAGATTGAGAGGGAATAAAAACTCCAAAAGTCATTCAATCAAAGGTCAGAATCAGATACCTATGTCTGGATTGAGTAGGTATAAGCTCATATAAACACTGCTAAAATTATACAAAACCACGTGTAAGATCGAATAAAAACGTGTAAAAATTTACTTGGGGATTTTTATATACCTATTTTACTACCTATATTTTAATTAAGTTAAGCCATAGCCAATTGAAATTGAATACAGTATTTTAATTCGATCATGGTTAAGCGAGTTAAGGAACGAATGTGGGCTGCGCCCCCAGCCCCGCCATTTCCCTTTCTCTTGGCGCCTACCCCATTTGTTGACTGGTTTTCTGTACTGAGCTGATAATAACACCACAAACCCTTTCTATCATATTATGCATCTAGCATATAAATATGACTATCTTGCTACGCTATCCACACTAAGGTTTCCTTGCCCATGTTTCGCCAACACAAAATGCTGCTCCTGTCCAAAACGGTAAAATCGATCGCCGAGGATGCCGTAAAGGTTTTAGTGGAGGTGCCAGCCTAGTGATTTTGCAATTTTTACGTTATGGCCTTATCGGTTCTGATGGATATATCCCAATGTTTTTCCATGTTATTTTTTAAATTTTCTTACCGATAACTAAGGGGCGAAACGAAATCGCAGTGCTGGATCTCGATCTTCAGAGGGGAATTTATATTTGTTGTGACATAGAAACTCTCTGGAGTAACAGTTTTGAAGGAAATTAATTAAATGCTAATGTCGAATATGGTTTGGCATCTTCCAAATTAGACAAAAACTTCAGGGGAAGCACATAATATATTACCAGATTTCACCCCGTTGTAACCTTAATAGTGTGTTTGAAGCCTTATCAGACAGGAGTCATTTTTGGCCTAAATAGGTTAGCTTTTTTTCGAGAAAAATGTGCCTAAATCACAAGCAATGCTCGATTAACATTTAGACCGGTCAAAGGTACTCAACGGCAGTTAGAAAGTGTCATCGAGCTCAAAAACGCACTAACGAGTCAAATTAACGAGACAGAGGTAGGGGTTAATTTAGATGCAGTTTATGCCTAGGATTGAAACGAGGAATGCCTTGTTGATTATTATTTGCAAGCTATTGGATGGAGGAGTAGAAAATCTGAAAGAGTGAGCAGCCGAACTGGGATACGAACACGGGATCTCCTGGTTACCGCTTGCCGGTCAGGTGCTCCACCAACTGCGCCACTCGGACACGCATTCGCCAACTCCACTGGTCAAACATAACGTGAATCTTTGAATCTGAGAATATTTTAAGGGCTCGCTTATAAAGTCAGCTTGAGCGGCTGTTCGTTGTCAGTGGCACTGGATTTGCTTTTCGGGAACCCTGTTTTACTATGAGATCCTGATTTATTCGCCTCGTCACTTCGCCTGGTGATCGATTGTATATCCTCCCATCTCTCTTGGTCTCTTGGTCTCTTCCCAGGGCTCCCTTGGGGTTTCATGCATTCAACATTCGCAAAATAAGTTGGTCGTTAAGACTATCAGGTAAATATGTTGGAAATTGGAGTAAGTATACCAATCCGAAGCTTCTACATGTCATGCTCCTTTCTAGTGCCTTTTCGGGAAGTGAGTACGGTCAATTCCATCTCCAACGTGCTGGCAATAGCAGCACCAACCATCCATGAAAATAGAAAGGGAATTATTTGGACACAATGTGCCTGTAGAACTGAGAAACATGATCACGAAAATCAACTTTCAATTGATTTCATTTGAACTTGTTTTAAAAAAGGTTGAAATTTGTTCATATCAATTATTTTCCTGAACGATACACCGTAGCGGCGAGACACAATCCCTTCGACAGCGTTAAAGTTTAATGAGGAAGATAATAATATGATTCTGCAGCCATGTGTTTCCAGCTAGGTCTCATTGCATTGGACAGTGTCTGGTGGCAACCGACAGCTTGGACGGGTCGCTCATGTGGTGGAAGCGGCGGTCGGGTCGTGGAGGCGCTGGTCGTCGCACTACTTGGCGGCTAGTCAATCCTATGGCTCCGTCGTCGTGTCGCCCGGTGCTTCAGTCCAGTTCTCGTAGAGATCGGGCCGGTAGCCGACATTGAACACCATCGAAGTGCGGCAGTTCTTTGTGATCCAGTCTCGCTCCACGGTAGTTGGAATTCTGAAAACAGGGCGTTATGCGTCTCTTGCACTGCTCGGGATCGACTAAGAACGTTGGAATTCTCGGGAACTGGGGGTTGTTATAGACTTTTTCACTTGATTAACATCACTCATATTCCCTTCGCAATGTTTATGCTAGGTGTATCTATGGAGGGTTCATTGTTTTTTGTGGTTTTAAATCCAATCAGTGTTGTACAAAACGTTAAACAACCGCTCCTCAGAATTATTTAAATCGAATTTGATCCAAGCCTGCACAGAAAATTACCACTCTGCACTGGCAGCAAGCAATGATCGTGTCTCCCAGTAGGGCAAAAAAGTTCTGTGAACGTTATTACAAACGTTCGGTGGACGCCGGGAAACTATAACGGGGGACAACTTGCGTCCAACGTTCACATTTGTCAAACGTTCGATTAGGTTCTACCCGAACGTTGAACGAAAGTTATCTCCCGTTAGCTATTCGACCTCTACCTGTTTTTTTGCTACTTGGGTGGGACACAATTCTTTCTGGATTTTTGGACGCAAATATAACTGCATCGATAAAACGTGTTACAACATCGCTAGTGCCCCGAATGCAAGCGGACCTGATGATGACTCCCGTGAAGTGGTCAGTGAGGCACCAGGTGCGAGGGTTGTAGACGCCCTCGCCGGTGTCGTAACACCCTGGGGGCAGGGTGGGCGTCGGCTGTCTCTGCGTGCGTAGCTCAGTGCACATTGGCTGCATGCCCTCCTGCGTCTCCACGTGGAACCTGCGTGCAACGCATGGGACCTGTCAACGCAAGAGCTCAAGAAGTCTGCCAATGCAAGGACCCTTTCGAAGCGGGGAACCTCTCGAGGCAAGCAACCTCTCGAAGCAAGGAACATTTTGAAGAAAGGAACATCTCGAAGATAGGAACCTCTCTCAGAGGCTCTCTGTCTCTACGCAAAAGGAAGGCGAGCAACCTCTCCACGCAAGCCTCGAGGAACTTGTGCAAGGAACCTCTCGAAACAAGCGACCTCATATAAGCAAACCGCAAGGAGCGCGTGTCAAAGCAAGGAGCAGCTCTCGAAGCAAGCAACCTCTCAACAAAAACCTAAGATTATAGTATAGCATTTTAAGGAATATACGCACCATATGCGCGACTTTTTGGGGCGCAGTGAGTTCTCTTGTAGAATGTAAAAACAGCAGCTTTAGGATATCTAGCGTCAACATTGAAAAGTAATTTAGAAAAGATTACGCGTAAGAGATCGTAAAATCAAATTAGTTGTAAGGTGCTTTTGTACTTTGTAGATAGGTTATTGAACGGTCGTGAAATTGACAACACCGAGGTTCATTCATTAGCAATTGCTGCCTGAGTCGAACGCGTTTAGAGGGTTTCGATCCCCGCGGCTGTTGACACTTTGCGAGAACGTGGAGTTACACCCTTTCAGACACTCTCAGCTGCTCGTGAGTGCATCGACACGGTGTCGGTCACCCGGTCAAGGACAAAGGGTGCAGTCGAAGTGGCACCTGCAATTAGCACTAACGCTGTTGTTGGGACGCTCTCAAGGTTTGGCCTCACCGCAGTGGATCATGTTTGTTTCAAAGAAGCACTTCTGTGACAAATCTGAAATAATGCGTTCTTAATGGCTTAATAATGGAACCTGCCCCGTATTCTCTGTGAATGTCCAGTTAATGATAATCCGTTACAGAGAGTCTATATGCTGTTTCGGCAATTGCAATCTCAACTTCAGACAAATCACGTGATCAGGCACTGCGCCATTTCAAAAGGTTTCAGGATATTGATTGGTTAATCGAATGGTTCTGAACTTTATTGCACACTTTGCGCTAACGATCGCCGATAGTCAGCCAAAATCGCGTCGCGTGATTCTCGTTTGAAATTTTTTAAACGGCAACCCAGGTTGACGACTCTGCACTTGTCTTTGTGTTAGTAGGCGCAAGGACTGACCGAAGCCGGAAACTAATTTCGAAGACTGAATTGGCGGAAATTCCTGGCTGCAAAGTATAAACAATTTGGCCTCATCATGAATTTACCACGATTATTTTAAAGATGATTTTGGTTAATATCATTATTTTTTAGTGTTGTAGCAAATAGCAATTTGTTATGGATCTGAATGGAAACGCTAAGTGCAGACATACTCGATGTGCATTGTGAGCGCCATTGCGGTGTAATGGCAGGTAATTGCACATGTTAACGAGTTGCACATGGCATTCGGCTGCTGAAGAAGTACCGCGAAGGACACGGGTGCTGGTGCATGCCACATTCTCTGGGACCTTCTTACCCAGAGCTGTTTATGCTGCGGGGTTACTGCGGGGCTACACTAGTCTGCGGCATACTGCCATTGCCATGTTACAGTCGTATGCAAAAATGTAGCCCCAAAGTAATCCGTGGTACCTCCGCAGCATTGGTGCTAATAAGGGCTCGGTTCATGAGTACACAGGGCGACAACCGGGTGTTCTGGTGGCTGCAGGTGTCCCAGATCCAACATACAATCTTCGAAAAATAAATTTCTTGGTCTAGCTTGACTACCAGCCTTGCTTGAAATCCTGTTCACTCTTCTGACCTCTGTTGCACGCTAAATTGGTTCTACATTTTGTTGTATATGGAATCTGACAAAAATGCATATATTTAAACATTACGCAAGACAATTTAATAATATGTATTTGTGTAGCTATTTCGTATAGGGGCTGTATTTGTGGATGAAATCATGACAATTTTATGAAAACTGCTTTTCTACTGCCAACTGCCATTGAACTTGCATTACATATACCTCCTATCGTTCGTCGTACAGTAATCCCAGTTCTCCGAATACCGAAGCTCGTCTTTGAAGATGTATGACATCTTGGTCAGGCGGAACGTGGAGTCGTTTAGGTTCTCGTTCCAATCCCTGGTGTAGATCACCCTGACCTGGGCTCCGTTCGAGTATTGGAGATGGCCGCTGCCTTTGAAGCAGTTGTCGTGCATGTCACCCGTGTACTGCACCCCTGGAACGCACATGCCAAGGATCATTTGGCTTGTTGTCACCGTCGGCGGTATAAATAAGGCATACCTACTTGATTTCATTTTAGAAGCATTCTGTCTTCACTAACATTTTTCACCGAATTGAACACACAGGAAACGTTCTAACTATAAACTCTGCGTATAATATGTTGTGGCATTGAATTAGCCACTCAAGGTTTTGAGCGAATTTAAAAATAATAAAGTAAAACCTGGAAGGATTTCATATGCCCAGTAATCAGAGAAACCAAGCAGTGTTAATGCTTTATCCAGAAAGTTCACCCACCAATATTCCCGACTCGCTCGCTAACGACTTTTAGAAATATTCCACTAGTCGCGATAGCCTGGTTATCTGAGCGCCAGCAGGCCAATGACGAGGGGTATTGACTCGATTGGGAAAAGGTGCATTAGCTACGGGTCGTTTACGGTAAACGTGTGGAAAAATCCATCGACCAAAGGATCCGATTCTCGTCTTGAAGATAATTTAGGAAGTCGACTAAAGTTTGTACGTTGCATTCGGGCATTTACTTGGAACATTTGCGCGCCTTTGCAAATGGCTGACATGCAAAACAGACGTCGCAGTGGTTTCCTTGTCTGACGTACCAGTTTTGCAGTCGCCTAAATGTCTAGCGAGCTCACGCATGCGTATTTCAAAACACGTTAACTGGCACTTTACGCAACCACACGTGTCTATATCAGTCTACGAGATTCACTGTTGTCACCATTTTCCTTGATCTACATTCATAAAAAATGGTTTAATTGTATTGGATTGCAAAGCATTTGCTGCAGAAGAATGTATCGTATGACAGGCAGAATCTCGCAGAGTCGGCATTAGCAGACAGGAAGTGCGATTCATCGTTATTGCAGTCATACATCATGGGAGCTGGGCACAATCGTGTGCGGTGCAGCCCGATTGTATGAAAGCAATTATTAGTTTACATTATACTAATATATATGATATAATAAAATGCATTATCCGTTCTCTAACAAATTGTTTCTAGATTATTTTGTACTAAGAATCGACAGAAACCGATCGAAACAAAGTTTTAATTTCACTTGTTTGGTGGCTGGTTAATGAACTAACGCTCCGTTATATAAATAGTTTTGTTCCAATCAGACGCATACGATTGTCAGTAAACGGACCGTTAATTCAGCTATATCGAACAACTGTTTTCAAAGCAACAAAGAAAACGGCCATTGCACACAGGAGAGTTTTCGCTTTTTTGGCTCTTTACAACGAATTATTATCGATCAGGACCAAAACATAAGAAGAAGCATCACACAGCTTTTCCTATTCTGGCGCTGCGCCATCCGATCGCTCTTCTATCTTACAGATCTACAGCTGTCAGGCGCCGACGGGTCCGACTCATCTGGTCTGCCTCGACGGCTTCCTCGGATGTGCAGACCGAGGAAGTGGTCATTGACTCGGCCGCGGCGTCACCAACCCAGGAAACACCTCTGAATTACTCCTTGCAGCAACTGATCGATATGCTCCTCGTCGACGTTGCAGAATAAGCTGATGGTCACTAACATACTTCTGCTTGCCTCTGTTGTCGCTCGAAGAAAAAGACTCCACGGTCGGCCAGATGCATCTTTAATTTACGATTGTTTTAGAAGAAATTTTCCTCTTAATTCCCTACTAATATATTCCGAGTGCTTTAGAAAGAGCATCACTTTGTTTGTGGTAACAAATGAGTGTCGTTATCACATGGCCCCTGCTCGTTACGTGGATGCAGCGGCACCTGAGGCGTAAACGGAAGTGTTGCCTCTCAACGGGGAAGAGTAATGGTTCTTTGCAGGGAAAGTGTGTGACTGTAGAGTGTCATATCATCCCGGCGGTCAGCATCACAATATTTATTCTGAACCACGCAGCCGACGCCGCGCGTAAAACGACGCCCAGAAGAAATACGACGCCCATGAAAACGACGCCGCACTCGAACGCCTGAATGACGATGTGCCGTCCATATCCAAACGTTCCAGCAAGCGATCGAGAAGTTTGGTCAATATTCTATCGCCTAACACAATGCAGAATACAAGTCCTGTTATTCTCATAGTCAATATATGGCCTTTTTGGCAGTCTTTGCTATAGTCTTTGAGCATTATCGCCCAAGACAAGCGCCTAAACTATATCGCCAACTGACAGCATTATGCCCAGACATATCCTTGCATGCGCTTTCTGAGTTTGGTGCTCAAGCTATACTGCGGAAGCGTTGACGGCGTATCAATGACACAATGTCTCCCTTACGGCAGGTTCCTGTGGGATATGTTTTTGTGTTTCCAGAACTGCAAGCAGAGCAGAGATCGCGGTGACGCGCCTCCCGCGAAGAGAGTATCGACCCGAGGCGAGCGGGCAGCTATCGGTGAGTGGCCTCCGCTGGCCGACGGCGACGCCACTCAGCCGTGAACGTCGCGGCGACGGCGCGGGATTCGGAAGGGAAGCCGTCGCCCGATGCGAAGACGCCAATCGCCCCGGCCTGGTCGGTCTTTGCCAAAATGCTCGGGCAGATGCTGAATGCTATGTCTGTGATGCAACGTACCGCGATGTGTTGGAGACAAAATGGTCGGACATTTGGTGATGAAGAAGGACGTTACTAAAAAATGTATAATATGAAAGAGATTCAATTGGATTGGTGCTGACGGGCTTTGAATGGATTGAAAAACTATGTGGTTACTTTTTTGCCAGTTACATGAACCGCAAAACGGAAAAGCGATGTCAGTGTTGACCATTTGGCAGCCTCCAGCAGCCGAGGGGCACGGCGAGGAGGTCTGCAGTTTGTTTTCAATGCGACTTCCGTGTACACAACAATGTGGCACCGACGCGCCCAAAGAAACGCGTCGCCTTTTTTTTAAACGTGCTATGTAAAAAAAGTAAAAAAAAGATCGGAATGCTGGATGCCAAAAGCCGAAGTACCTGCTCTGATCGTTTCTATCACGATTTTCTACAGGTTGGGGGGGGGGGGGGGGGGAGTTGCTAGGCCGATGTTTAACAAATTTGTGAGACTTCCAGAAGAAATCAATAAGAGGTTATCCAGAAAATATCGATTTTGAGCAAATTGCGCATGTATTTTGATGTCTGAGATTGCTAAATCGAATCTTAGATTGTGTGCATTATTTGATATATGTATATATGTATATATGTAGGTATATCTTGATTCGATCTTGTCAAGTAGCAACGTACCATGTGGCATGGTGTAGACCCCCCTGCCAGTCATGCCGAGACTGTCCCACGTGCCGTCGTACCGACTGCCGCTGATGAGGTCGACGGGCCCCCGGGTTACGTTGACCGGGGAGACGGAACGCTCCCCCGTGGACCCATCTCCGAGGCTGGGGTTCATCAGCGACCATTGGGGTCCGTTGAGCGCCGTCGAAAAGCGCCGCTGTGTGAAGTGCGACACGTCGGTGATGCCCGTGCTTTTGCGACGTGCCATGCTGGCCATGCTGCCCATGCTCCTGGCGTAGCTCTCGGCTCCTTTCAGCCGGTCAAAGGACTCTTCGTGCAGGTTGGCTGACGACATTGCTACCCCTGTATATATACTGCGATCTGGTGGGGAACTTTTACTTTGAAATTCGCACAAAAGATTTGGAATACTTTACATATGCTTTAATAATAGAGTAGTATCAAAATAGAGGCAGTATGCGATCTCTTTTATGATTTAGTGCAAACAATTTTGAATCAATTCTGGAAAATATATTAATTAATTTTTAATGCGTCTTTTCTACGAAATTTTGTGTGGCAACTGATGAACTGTGTCAGTAATTATTATTGGGGTGGTTTGATTAAAAACCTAGACAACGCTTATAATTCACATGGCGAATTGGTTTCGGAAAACATGTCGAAAGAAACCTCGCCATGGTTGTGGATAATGGCATGCATAGGCATAGGTTCTTATAGTTATACCTGTTCAAAAGTGAAAAATGTAATTCAATTCATCATTCTTCATCATTCAAAAGAATTGTATACCAATATAATTGTATTGTAATTGAAAATCGAGGGATCTACACAGTTCCTTCCGATTTCCTCGATAACTTTTCTTGCCTTGGCGACAGTGGAAATGCGACAACTGTCCCATCTTCGTCAAGTGTTTTCGAAGTAAAAGTCTAGGAAGATATGGGACCACGCAGGCTCCGCTCTGGACACGCGACCAGAAGAAGCGCTCACAAATCCGGAGCAGCGCTTATATACATTATCGAGCAACGACGTTCTCAATCCATTTTCAAGCGCGATTTTACACAAAACCGCGAACAGCCTCACAGGACTGGACTGTACTTACGTCGGTGTGTTTTTAATTGATTGATTAACACGACGACTCGTGTGACATATTCAATGAAGCAATACTACGTCTATACCTACGTGTAATCGCGCCATTACGAATTTTCGCAGATGACTTGACATGGTCCCGTTTCGAATCTGATTGATTGCTACAGCGCACTTTTAATTAAAACACTTATGCAGATGAAATGCAATGTGGGAGTGTGTCATTCATTCAGGCCGCGTGCAGACGATATTGTTCCAGGAATACATTGGGCATTTATCAATGGATCTTGAGACATGGCGAAAACCGGTCTTGCCCTCAAGCTTAGCAGACATAGAGCGGCATTTCGTACAGAGACACGAAACTGCAGTCCGTTCAACTTGGAACTAAAACCCGAAATATGGCACCAAACTGTGTCATATTGTCCCCTGTACTAAAATGAATTTTGAGAAAATAACATAGCAAATCTACGTATAGGCTCTGGCATAAATTAAAAGCCGGCAAGACCCTATGAGGGCTGGCAGTATCTGCTTAGCGGTTGGTCTCTGAGGATGACTTGTCAGTGATACTCGAGGCAAGGCGCGGGCGTCGCCGGTGTACATGCATCTCTATCGTACAGCCACCCACTCTACTCCTACCACGACTTCGAGCCTGTTATATGCTCCTTGCACTATCCTATCCTACTGACCAATATATTGCCATACAGCATACTCGTTCCACTTTAGTGTGCCAAGCTATTGCTCAATTAATGCACACGGCTTGAAACGTAGCAACGGGAGTCGTTGTAACATCAATGTATCATCGTCATCACGCGAGGGAGGGAGCTACAAAGATGCCGCCCATCAAGTATGGACTGCGACTTCTTGCTAAAGTTTAGGGGTGACTTGGACTATGTAATGAGATAACTGACAAGGCGACTGCAAAATCATTGCATTTTAAACAGGGAAATGGAGAAAGAACGTGTTGTGCCTTGGTGAAATCTTGGACGGATTGTCATCGAGGGCGAAGATTATCCTCGGAAGTCCGACTCGGAAGTCGGAAACGACTTCGAATTTGACTTCTTGACCCATTAGCCATGTTGCAGTAAAAGCTATCGACTCTTCTATCTTTTATTGTCCTCAGATAATGCTGTCTGTCTGTCTGTCTGTCTGGCGTTTTAAAACTTCACGATAGTTTATAAAACTGCGCTTCCAAGTCTTGTCTTGTACCTCTCACAATACGACAGCAATGCAATTAGTTGTCGTGTGCCAATATAATTTAATTGCAAAAGGCTAGAGTATAGGGGATACTGGATGTTTCCTCATGGTTTCCGGTAGTTTTTGCGACCGCTGTCAAGTTTCTCGAATTTACAGCTTCTATCAACAGGTTTGTGCCAAGAAGTATTTTCATAATCATTTCTCTAAAGGTTATGGGTACCCATCCCTCCTTCTATATGGAAATCTCTTATATTTGATCAAATAAATTAGTGTTTCTGCCCGTGTCGTTTTGCAAAGTGTCGATTGTATCCATCCACCATTAAATCAACATAGAGGCGATCACAGTAAACTAACTGTTCTCACACCAAACGAATTCAGCTCTTGCTTTCCAGACCACCACGTCTGGGTTTTGTTCCGAGCGTGTTTTTGCCGGGCGATCGAGCACGCACTGAGTCGGCCAATACCCGATACGATCCAAGTGCTGTGATGATTCAAACTGTACAAAGCCGCCCTGGCGATCCAAATTGTGCGTGAAAAACAGCTGCACTTCCTTCATGTCTCGTCGCACTGCGCCAATCACTCATGTCGTGTGGCACATGACGACATATTGGAATACGAATTCAGCTCCGAAGCTGTACCAGAGTAAGCGCACTCGGGTTCTCAGGGAAACGAGTCAAGAATAACAGGCAACAGATAATTATGGTTATTATAAATCTTTGTTTACATCATGAATATAATATATCGGTATTAGCCTATATTAAATAGAGTAGCGCTATGGAATTGTTTGATCCGAGATTTTGATTGACCCGGCAAGTGCAAGCATCAGTGAGCTGCTGTGATCCAAGTGAGATGCCGAATTACATTTTTAGCCTGAAAATATTGCTAATGATTTGATCTTTTTGAAGATGAGTTAAGCTACCGTTAGGGTAACAGTAGGATTTTCCTGTATACGATTCAATAAATCTAGCTTCAGTTAAGATTTGTAATTGCGTGATTTCCGGTTTACTCGATTTCGAACTGTTTAAAAGAAGTATACTATTGTACCGTTTCTCGATTTAGGTAAATTGGTTTTATAACCAAATGACTTGTTAAATTGGATGAATGTACAAGAAATTGGATTGCTGAAGGCATGGTGTACTTAGCCAAGCAAATAGTTGTCAAAAACCTCCTGATTGAATTCACATGTCTATTAATAATATTATGTGCTTCGTCCGCTGATGGTAAAAGTTGAAGGAAGTGAGGCAACATTCTATCGGTGCACTTTTCAACGAGAATCGACAATAATTTTAACAGAACACTGATTGAGCTAAATTTGTAACCTCGCGCTTGTTTGTTTATTTGTAATTATACAACGTGCATTGTAATAATTTAATATTTTTTCGAAATATATAATTTTTACACGAAATGCACCCCATCGTGAATTGACCCATTATATTTCACGCCAATTTTCTCACCGATTTCAAATTATTATTATACTCGTTACTTGACCGAAAAACAAATGCCAACTCCACTCTCCAAGTGAATGCAGACACAAATGTTCTTGTTTACGCCAACCCTGAAGTATATTTGTATTTGTGCTCGGCCATTCACCAACTTCAAACACTAAACACAAAAGCACAACACTCACTCATATCAAGCCGTGTAGAATCAATAAAATCGCACAAAACCTGGACATCTCACCCCGTGCACCGCCCAGCCCTCGCCATCGCCCTGCTCTCGGACTCTTGACTGGATGCACCGAGCCCGGCTCCACGGCCGTCCCGTTAGTCGGGATGTTGCACTGTGACGTCACGGCCCACGTCTCGGTATATAAGTCGACGTCGGCCCCTGCGGCTTCGTTTAGCTCGGACTATCGCGGGCAGATCACTCGACGGGGACCGCGGAGCAGTGCACACGCGAACGTGACGCTACCGTGCAAGACAACAACTCGTGCTGCCGTCGCCAGTGACAGTTAGGCAACGACGAGGACAAGTCAGTTAGGGAATCGAGTGTGACAATCGGTGATCGAATTTAATCGTGATCCGGAACTGTGTGCTTGTTGACCGGTGCTCAAGAGGACAACTTGGTAAGTCGTGCAGATATTTATTTCATTGGCTTTGTCGCTATTTCGGTATTGAATGCGCGGTATGTATACATGTAGCACACTTAGCGCCGGTGATATAGAGGATGCCCTTATAATCTATCGGCAATGGATGTTTGACCGCCTATACAGAAAAATCGTTTCAGACTATTATATAGTTTTTTACTTGTCTCAGGATGTGTAAGATAACAAACGACCATAAAACACGTAATTTACCGTTCCTAACCGAAGCGGTGCTTCCCAGAGCGTGCGCTCAATTTAATTGTGACAGCCAAAACACTAGGTCCAAGGTAGCCGCGTCGAGGAATCGGTGGGCCTCTTTCTTGGGTTCGGACGAGGGTGAACATGCACCCAGCCTACAAGCAATTAATGGCCACGCTCGAAAGACGCCGGTGAAAGAAGGTGCGAGCACCCGAGCCCATAGTTCCTCGAAAATTGCTATAAACAGGAAATTCCATCGGGCCTATGCAAATCCATTAGCAGTCTTGACCGATATTCGCATGTCTTAATGGCAATGCACATCGGTATTTCTTTCGCGCGCGCGCACGTGAGGGCAAACCGCTTCAGCTCGTCCGGCGAAAACAACAGTTTATCGTGTTTGTACGCAATTACTCGTCTAATACTTTTGTCGAAGTACATGAACGTACTCGCTCGTCTCTATACAATCTCTACGCGCTCGCCGGCCAGTGTCAGTCCTCTCTAGAATCTCACGTTCACCTCTCGCGGTCCATTGCTTCCGACGCCGACGCCGACGGCATCTCATTCCATCTCATCTCATCGCCACACATCACACTCCGCCGCCTCGGAGCGCTCGTGTCTGCAATCTACCGTATTCCATCATTGATGACCCGGCAGCACTGGCAGCTACCGTTAATGCCCACCGAATGACATGCTAATCCACAACACAATTCCTATAGCTAATTGAGTTGGCTATGCCCAATTGAAATATCACGCGACTGGACCAAAGTTGGTTACTGCTTTCGGTCAAAGTATGGGATTCTTATACTAGATACAAAACCTTGATTAAAATGGTTTCACAGTAAGCTAATTAAATATCAGGCTGCACCACAAATCGATGTAAAAATTCAAACAGGGTTGTGCTTTTCATGGACAGACGCTGGCACCCCCTAGAGAGGGTATCGCCGGCTAAGTAGCACACGTGCTGATGTAGTGAACGCAGTGATTGTCATATGGTACTCGTGCTGAGGCATTAATGGGATGATTGTTTCGCTGGATGCCGAACGACTCATCGATAAATCTCATAAGAAGCGGAAATCGTAATGAGATTTGAGAGTCGATCGATTGGAAATTGTTTGCAGCGAGTCAAGTTTATAGCCTTGTCGTCATCTGGAGCGAACAGGGATGGACAGGCTTCACTTCCAGCGAACTCCTTATTTGCAATGAAATGTCGCTGATTGTCGATTGGGCGTCAGCTCTTGTCCAGTATTGTAATGTCGTCCACATCCCATAAGCTGCGTCAGCGTCCCCTGGGGCTGCTATGCCGCAGTTCTTGTGAAACCTTGTGATTAATTGCTTTTCACAAACACCGTGGGTGTTTTTGTGTTATATCAAGGTTGTCACAACAAAAACGAAGTCAAAACCGATGGATTCTTCGCTAAAAAAAAATAAACTAGAGCTGTTTTTTGCTCGGCTTTCCGCGGTTCGCCGCGGCCGAAATCGATCGAAGATCACTCGCGAATGACTTTCGTTTCGTCGATTTCGCAACGTATCGACGACGGTCGCTCTCGGATGTTTTGTTTCGGCTCGGAAGAATGAAAGTTGAACGCAGGGCTCCGCGGGAAATGTCGCCAAACAAGTCCAGAAACGGCAGTGACCTTAGATGGACTTGGCCTGACCCGAGATGGTGATGGATGATGAGTCGGACTCGATGGGGAAGACTCGATCTGAGGAAATTAGAAACTCGGCAGTAAACGTGCACGAATCAGCGTCGTTAAGAGCCAATTAATTATTAGAAATTGGCGACAACTCGTGTTGTCTGTTTCTTCCAATTACCCCGGAATCAGCACTAGAAATCATATTTCATTGCCCTTCGCCGCCATCAGCGTCTACGAAGGATTCTCGTAAGCTCCAGTCGATGTGTTTAGTTAGCATTTCTCGCAAAAAAATGCTCTCTTATATTGCAGTATCTGACTGTTTGGAAATGGAAATCCTTGATTCTACGGTTGTCAGCCACATCTTCCACGGCCCTCGTCGAAAATCAGGGAGTCATCCCTGCTGTATATGTCACTGGATGGAATTGCACAGTTTTTGCTGTTTCTCCGTGGACCAGTTAGTTTAGTCCACGTGGGTTAGCAGTGCACACCACACATGCCATGAATCGCTTAGATTTAGAACTTCCCTGGCGAAAACATTGTATACACACCAGGTATGACCCTGCGTCACATGTTTTTCTTGCTCGAATTCCAGGGTGCACAAATCGCACCGCAGCCAGACATTGTTACCCAGCCTGCGATGATTCAGATGCGATAACTGTGCATTTTGGCCGGCACTCGATGTGTGTGATTGCGATAACCTGGCAGTGAAAGTGTTAGGCCTAGCCAGCAACGAACAGCACCCATTCGAAACGCATGCATATGACTGTTATCGATCGAGCACTTGGGTTCGAGCACCGCGGGACTGGGATCTAGAGCACTTCCATTGCACGATGACCTCACCGACCTGAACACTATGCAGACTTTGCTTCGCTGGACGCGGAGTTGCAGACATCCTGCCGGTTTCTGCTCACGGTAGTCGCGGGCTGGTGCTCATTCCCTGCGTGATTTGGCGCCATCTGTAACGTCGGATTTGCACATCAGCGCGAACAGCTGCAGGGAGTCTCCCGACCACAGCCCCTTGTATGGCTGCGAGCCAGCTTGTGCGGCCCACACGTGCACGGTGGGGAGTCTTGCACCAGCACCCTGATGCTGGAGGCGAGGCGGTGCTGAAATCGACCCGGCGCGGTTGCGCAAGGTCAGGAAGCTGCGCGTGGTGATCTCTTCAGGGCCTTCGAGGACGGCGCTGACGTATCCGCCGCGTGGCTAACGAGTTATGATAGGTTGATCCGTAATTGTCAGTGTCATGTCATTAATTGGAATATATATATTTGTGGGGAGCAAGCACCCCTCAAAGCTTCCAAAAGCAATCGAGCGGCGCACGGTAATTCTAGGCGGGAAAGCGACGTTTTTCTTGTTATTTGCACTCAGAGGTGAGAGCCAAATAATTCCGTTATCCGTGATAACAACCACGCGACCACAAACATAGCGCCCATTGATGAGGCGTTGCAGCAGGGTCGAAACGGCATTGATCAGGTCACTCGCGGTCGTTTTTTGGGTTCAAGTGCAGCTTTTTCTGTTCCAGCAGAAACTAGATTAGCAAAAGGGTTACATTTTGCATAAAATGCATTAGACAATGCATTAGACTGTTTATTTAGTGGCATTCTATAATCGTAAAGCCTCTTTTCGGTTCATTAGAGCATGTATACTTGTGGTCTATTTGCTGATCGGGCAGAAGAGTCTCACGTTGTTTGTTTTTGGTGTTTTCGGTGCCCGTGAATGGAAGGAACATTATGTGTATAACAGTGTGAAAAATGGCTCATTGTGAACAATATGCCACGGGTAGATTATTACAGGAAGTACTACTTCTAGCATAACAACATCCAAAGATGTTTGAGTGGGTTTATGAGACTGCCCTGGCATGGACCATTTCTCAAAGACAATCGATCTGCTTGTTGGAACAATTAGCCCAATTCATTGACCAGGCCAGGTCATAATTTGATTGTTCGATGGTGCCCGAGCTTCCCCTTCTCCCGCTTCGACATTCTCGCCGCGTCCGTCGAGAACTGGCAACCGTCGGTAATTTCATACTATGTTGCAAAAAAGGCAAGACACACAGTACAACACAATGACTTGGAACGAACGCGCAGAGTCATTGACTTTTCGTCTGCCGTGCACTATATCCATACCATCGACGCCACACTCCTATATGCTGCTCTCAAATGCACTCGAATGCACTCGCAGATTTCGCGCTAGTATAACATGGTAGTCTACCAACCTTTGGGAGCACTAATTTAGTGCATTGAAATCACCGGTACACGGAGTGGGCGGTGGTCTCGTTCTTTTAGGTTTGTTGTCTCTCATAATATTTGCATGTTCCGCGTTGGTTTTGAGTGTTGGCGAAATAGTTAACGAGTTACGTGAGCTCAAAATATAGTCCAATTTGTTCATTCAAAAAATGGCATGAATTTGTTGGCAATTTATTCATGATTGTTTCTGTCATTTGTAATTAATTAATTACAGTCTGTATTTAGTCCCTAAAATCTGCAGTTCTTCGGTCTCAAACTAGAGGAGAATTCAAAGCATGTCTGACACATAATAAAGCCTTTGTGTTTACGATCAGCAATAATTATCCAATTAAATAATTAAATGCGTTCAATTAAAGAGTGATAAAGTTACATTTTATTCCACAACCTGTTATCTCATCGTTTCTCAAGACTCCCATAGAGTACTCCAACACGTACATTCCATTTCTTTATTGCGTCACTTTGTTAAAAGCTTGATCCAACGATTGCCTATTTATACACCACGCTCGTTCTGATTTTTTTAAACATCAACGCTTCCCCAAAGGCCCAAACTGGAGGAAACCTGTTGCTCGCGAGGAACTAAAATAAAAACGGTAATCTTTGTCCAAATATAAAAGCACTTAAACCATTATCGGGGTCCACGCAGCTAGTAGCCAAGCCAAGTTAGATCATGACTCACGAGAAAACTCGATGTGTGCGTCCACAATAAACCGCCGTTCGTTTCCAAGCAGCGCCCGCGGCGGCCGCGACGGAAACCTGTCGCGTCCATAGGCCGAAACTGGGTTACACCTTGCACTGGCGCATCGCTACTTGCGGACAAAATCTGCATACTCGGGTTGCTCTGTGAATGGAGGCTTCGCGTAGTGCTACCGATGGGCCACTGTACAATGGCTCCGCATCCAAGGCCGAGGGTCCAGTTACGGCATCCATCGAGGACCTCTTCGATTCTGATCTCTGTTGGCAGCTGGCACAGACTGCGCGATTCTCATCGAGTTTTATATGAGGCTGACACTCGCAGTGATTCTGTTGTCAACTGTCAGCTTGGTGACTTGCGACATAACACAACACATTGGAATTACATAATGGCCTCTCTTGAGGTTTACTACCCTCTTGGCACGAGTATATCAGAGTGATACACATGTGTGTATACAAACTGATTATTACACGTTTATTGGTGCCTTTCTTCAGCTCCCACCTTGATTATCATCAGCGCTTATAGATAATCATCTCGCCTTTCTTACATTTTTTTACAAATTAAGTAAGATTGTCTGTTAGTTCAAGACGGTAGCTCGTTAGCCAAAGAGACTGGTAATTATGGCGGAACTAATTATTTGCTCGGATCTGAATTGTTTAGTGTAGAGCAGCGCATGAGAGTTTTACACTGGAAAAAAAGTGATTGCAACAAGAAAAACTTGAAGTTTGTAATGCATTTGGGTCTCCCTTATTTCAGCACTATTACAGAGTTTTAAAAATAGAAAATAACTGTAAATGCGCAGTTGATTTTACGGCAAAAATGTAGCTTCCTTTGTAATTCACCGTGTTTAAAAGCCTCCTGGCCAGGATTAACAGTCTCATCACCAGCATGCAAATTGCCTGATTGACGCGACGCGTTTGCCCTGAGGTCGACGCGAAGCAACATTCGCGTCGCAGTTTGGCGAAAATCAATTTGATTACCATTTCCGCTCGTTAGCCGCGCAGTAACGTGCCGATTTGCTTAGCGACGGTCCCAAACCAGTCGCTGTCACCGCGGCTCGAGAGCAGGGGGAGGCCGATCACGTATATTGGGTCAACTGGCTCGCTGTGCCGAAGCCGAGAGCCAAATGGGTCAAGAAGTGTATGCGAATGAACTTGAACGCAATTGTGTCTCCATAATCGCGTCTGTCTGGCTTACGGAGGAAGAGGAAACGCATCCTGAATCCACGGCACGATGTCGCACATCCTTCGATTATCCGACGCGGAGTCGCAAGATGATTTCAACCGTTCTGTCAAGGATCATGCATTTGTAGAGAAATTAACTTCAACTAGTGCGCTGCCAAGGGAATTATTGGTACATGAGATTGTGACAAAATTGCAAAATTACTCGCATTTTACTCTTCAACTCGTTAATGTAGGTTGTTAAGAGATAACGAGGCTGGACGACGTAAACAGATTTGTCAGTAAGGACACGTGACAATATCGGAGTATATGTACCTAACCTCGTGATGCATTATAATAGCATGTGCTTTAAAAGAACAAATCGATCCCATTCTGCCTTTGCACTCAAGTTGTGTCCAGTTCGTTCACGCCAATTTGCATACAGCGACTAATTTCCTTTGACGTTCCATTCTGAATTTCTAAAATCTTGTCAATTGGCGGTCAAAACCATTCCGAATTCCGCGTAATCTGGAACAGGGCACACGGCACACTATGCGTATTTGCAGTTCGTGCACACGTGCGGGCGTCGGGGGACATGTGAACAGTGTCTGGCCGAGTGCCCGCCGAAGGCACCACGGCAGGCGCGCTGGTCTAGTCCGCCTAGAGGATGGGCAGTATTTGCAGCCAGTCACTGCTACTGCTAGTGCCAGCATGTGTGGAGCTAACGGTGTCCCGGCGTGATCTCATGGAACCACTGCCCTAGACTTGATTCCTCTCCGAGTCGCAGTCTATACCAGCTGAGATGCAGTCAGTCAGCTGCCACCAGAGGTCAAGTCTAAGCAGGAAGATCATTATGAAACTGAGCTAAGCGGTCACGTCTCAGGCGCTCAATGAATAATTTCTCACTCGAACCAAACTCGAACTATAGTTGCTGAATCTCTCTGTTTCACATGCATAGTGTGCCAGGCATACGTTTGGGGAAGGTCAGTTCTATTTGCGATTAAGATGCCAACTAAGAAAAAACTTGTTTGGCAATTGTTAATGAATTTTGATTGATCGCCGTTTAAGAAAACGTCATGCGATTATCACTGCAATTTAAAGTTTAAACCAATCTTGTTTACCGAGATTCGTGTGGGTCTGCAGAAGGTCTCTCACCCACCCAACGAACTGGGTGAATTTCCACGAAAGACCCAGCTTTGCCTCGTTTGCTCAGTCCCCGTCCAGGATGTCTCACTGGTGGTCTAGAGTGACCAGAGTGTGCGTCTTGTTCTTCCGTGCATTGCGTGCGGCGTCCGACTGACGGTGTTTTGTCTTGTTCTTGCAGACGCGATGGCCGGCACCGGCGCCCTGTGGATGGCGCTGCTAGTGCTCTGCCCAGCCGTCTTCGCGCTGCCCCTTCCCGAGGAACGAGACTCCGAGGACTCCAGGAAGGTGCTCGGCTCCAGGTAAACACTCCTGTCACACTGTCACACAAAATCCCGCCAAGCACACACGGTGCTTGGCCGAACGATTGACATCGCGCGAAGTCACATAGGTATATTGAATGGGTGGCCGCCATAAAAACTCTACACCAGTTCCATTCAGGCCCATAAATTCAATATTGGCATTTAGAAGAAGACGTTGTATAATGGTTATAGACCGGAAAATAGACAAGTCCAATACCGTACCTCAGTGTGAGTTTTCCCTGTGAAAATTAGACGTTAAATAATTTGTTTCTTCGACAATACAACATGAAAAATAAAAACCAAATCTGCCTCATCTCTTCAACCGAGGATAATCCCTATTTTCTTCCCTGCAGCGTGGTGACGTCGGTGTCCGTGGTCCTGGACGACGCCAACGGCACATCGACGGCGCACTTCGCGGACGCCGTCGGTCGCCCAGTCGGCCGTCCCGTCGGCGGCAACGAAATCGGCAGTCCGGTCGGTCTGCTCACGCCAGACCGCTACCAGTTCTTCACTTTCGACGCCGACGGCAACCTCATCAAGCGATTCATGACTAAGGACGAGGTGCGCAGTATTATCGCCAACGGCCAGAAGAAAGGCGAGGCGCCCACGTTCTACCACAACACTCCGACGGGCGAAGGCGTCGACGCCACCGAATTGGTGGTAGGCCCCACGGACGAGCACGGAGAGCAGCTGGCGTCGCAGATTAAGGTGCACCGCGTCGTAGAGAGCGTGCAGAATGTGCTCAAGAGCCAGCTGGCGTCGGCGCCGGCGTCGGAGGACTTCCCGACAGCAGCCGACGACCTTCCCGGCGCTCCGGACCCCGGCGCCTCGTGGAGCATGATTCTGCCGAGCTACCTGGGCAACATCGGCGAAGAGCAAGAGGAGACTCCGGCGTCAACAGAGTCCCTTATGGTCGGTGACGCTCCGGTTGCGTCGACGGAGACAGGCTCAGGGGATAGGGAACAAGAGGATGTAACTGAGGCAGTGAAGAAGACAGAAGTGACCGAGAGCTCAGAAGAAGATACTTCCAGCTCGTCGGAAGAAACGGAGCAGGCAACGGAACAAGCAACTGAGCGGGTTACAGAGCAAGAAGCGGAACCAATCAAGATGCAAGCCGCGGAAGAAGTTCATGAAGAAGCTACCGAGCAGGTTACAGAACAAGAAACAGAACAAATCACGACGCAATCAACAAAAGAAATTCAGGATGAAGCAACAGAAGAAGTTCAGGAGCAATTAACAGAGCAGGTTACAGAACAAGAAGAGGAACCGATTAAGCTGCATGACGCGGAAGAAGTTCATGAGCAAGCAACTGAACAGGGTACTGAGCAAGCTAAGGAGCAAGTCAAGGAGCAAGACAAGGAGCAAGTCAAGGAGCAAGAGCAGGAGCAGGTGACCGAAACGGCGGCCGTGTTCATGGAAGACGAGCCTGAGGATGTTTCTGAGAGCACTGACAACCAGGAAGAAACTACGACGCTGCAAGTTGAACTGAACGAGAAGCCGAAAATCGCAGACGACGCCGATGCGGATGACGCAGAGGGTTTCGTTGCGCCCACAACTGAGCCATCCGCTGCAGACGTCGCCGAAACGACCCTCGTGAGCGAGCCTTCGCCAAGCAGCACCGAGCATGCGTCGACCACGCCCTCTTCTTCGGCAACCCCCGTGACGCTATCGACCACTGCTTCGGCAGAGCTCGTGAAAGAGGTAGCCGGCTCCGACGAAATGCACGCGGACGCCCCCGTACATTCGGCCTCGGAGGAAGAATCCACCGAAAAACAAAATGAAGACAAGGTCGCCTCGACGGAAACCTCCGAACCTACGACAGAAGCTGAAGCCGAAGCCACAACCGAGATTCTTCAGGACGACGTAATGCAGGACGACGTAATGCAGGACGCTCCTGACGCCGCCGAAATGGAAGTCCCGATGGAATTAGCCAAGGAGAAGGAATCACTCGAGTCCGTTCCGATCGGAGGGGACTCGTCGGCGTCCGTGGACAAGTCGACCGACAACATGGTCGACACGACGTCGACGTCGTCCTCGGAGGTCCACCATTCCACGGACACGAAACACAGCCCTGAAGAGCGTCATCCCGAGATCGCCGCGAGTGAAGCAGTTTCCCTCGAGAAGTTAAACGTCCCAGAGGAAGCCACCACTGAGGTCGACGACGCCGAAACGGTGACTGAGGATGCTTCGAACACGACGGTCGAGTCCGAAGAGTCCACCGAGGAGAGCGCCACGACGTCGCTTTCGCCGCCTGCCGTGGGGTCACTGCACAACGCCACCTTGAACAACCTGACCGTGACGAAGACGCTCGGCGACGCTTTGCTCACCGTGCTGTTCGAGGTCGCGCAGGACGCCCTCGCCAACTCCGACGTCGAAACCGACGCCGACGCCGACGCAAAAGAAAAGGTTGTGGTTACTTCGGTGTCCAGCAGCCACTCGGCGCACAGCACCTCGACCAGCGTGAGCAGCTCCCAGGAGACGGACGCGTCGACGTCGCTTGCCGCGAGCGACGCCGTCGAGGGCGACAAGGAGACGGTACAGCTCGTCGAGATGCTGACGCCGGCGGAGAAAGACGACTCGAAGGTCAAGCGGCACAACAAGCCCGGCGTGAGCCAGAGTTCCGACGAGGGCGTTGAGGAGGTCGGCATTGAAAAGATCAAGTACAGCCCAGTGGCGCTGATCTCCCCAGGAGACTCTGAAGAAGGCTCCGACTCAGGGGACGTCACGACGCTGCGGACGTCGTCGACCGAGGGGGCCACGTCCGCCGAGTTCATCCCGATCAGCGAAGAGAAGGGCGCGGCGAGCGGCGGCGTCAAAGATAGCGGGGTGGAAGTCGTCACGGCTGAACCGGGGAGCGGCGGCGGAGATCTGGATTCGGACAGCAGCGGCAGCGGCGACGACGAGGAAGAAAGCGGCGCCCAGCCCGCCATGTTCGACGTGATGAACTACGCGGAAAGCGACGCCGACTTTGGCGTGACCCCCGTGATGACAACGCCGGCGCCTGCGCAGAACGACGACGAGCTTTTCCCGCGAGACAGTTCGCACGAGCCCGCGGCGTCCACGGCCGACTACGACGCCACCAAGAGCACCGAGTTCGACGTCCTCAAGTACGTCGCTGGCAGCCAGGACATCGGAGTGACGACGCCGGCGACGTCCTCGGAAGAGAACCTCAGCTTGTACGACGTCAACAAGTACGCCAACAGCGACACTGACCTGGGCGTCACAAAGCCCTCCCGGGACGCCGACGAACTCAACGACGCTTCGATGTCGGATAAAAAATCAACTACAGAACAAAGCGGTGAGAACAGCAGCATGTACGACGTCAACAAATACGCCAACAGCGACACCGACTTGGGCGTCACAACGCCTTCCCGTGACGTCAACGAACTGAACGACGCTTCAGTGACCGAACACAAATCATCGACGACGGAACAAAGCGGGGAGAACAGCAGCATGTACGACGTCAACAAATACGCCAACAGTGACACCGACTTGGGCGTCACAGTGCCTTCCCACGACGCCGACGCCGACGCCGAGCTGCTGAACGACGAGGGCGATGATCTGAGCGCCGAGAACATCTTCGACGTGAACAACTACGTCGCCAGCGACAAGGACTTGGGCGTGACGACGCCGTCGACCACCGAAGGCAGCGCCGGCCAAAGCTCGGAAGTCTCCGACGTCATCAAGAATGCAAACAGCGACGTCGATCTCGGTCTGACGACACCGCTGAGCGAGGCAGCAACAGAGCCGACGCCACCAACGTCCCAGGAAGCCGTCAAGAGCGACGAGGCGTCGACTGCGTCCACCGAGGGCTCGGCCGAGGGCAGCACGACGTCCGTCGACAGCGACTTGATGATGAACGACGAGCCGCACGACGAGGACGACGATGTCGCCGCCAACCAACTGTTCAAAAGTCCCCTGGCGGGCGCCGCGGCCCCGAATTGGACGCCGGTGGCGGTAATCGCGCCCCACGACACCACGCCCGGTCTGGTCGATCTGCGTCCGGCGCCCGGAGAGAGTCTGGGCCTCGAGGCCAGCACCGCGAACCTCTTCGAGGACGTGCACAACTTCGCCGCGCTCTGCAACGAGCTGGCGTTCAGGATGTGGCTGTCGGCGACAGGCAAAGGGGTGAGCGCCGCGCGCAGTTTGGTCATGTCACCGTTCGCCATCACTTCGCTGCTCTCGATGATCTTCCTGGGCGCCAAGGGGCCGACCAGCGGCCAGATGAACGACATCCTTCGACTCGACGACATGATGACGTTCAACCCACACCAAGTGTTCCGCAATGTCACCGAGTCGCTGCTTCTGGAGAAGCTTCCCGGAGTCGCTACCGCCGCCTTCGTCCGACAGCTATATAGCGATAAGGTGAGCGCCGTATACGAAAACCATTTGATTAGCTGTGCTTTTTTGCTAAAGCCATACTCTTTCACTTTGAAATAAAAATGTGAAACTGAAAAAAGGTGGTAAATTTCACTGCAATCGTTTTCTTTGCCATCATCCAACATGCAGTCCAAAATTGTATCTTTGGTCCGTCCCCTTGATGTTTCAAAAGGAATGTGGAAATCTATTTTTGTTATCATCTCCGTCATAATGGCCAATCGATTCTGGTCATTGCCACCCACCTCTTAAAGTAATATGTGATTTTAATAATAAGGAATGTGACTGAGCAACTTTCATCGGTATAGTACACTTTTTGGATCGTCAACATTTAACAATTGCGTCGAATGAAGCGATCTCTACACCAGACCAAGCTACAACCCCTGCAGCTCCGGGTGGGATTACAATTTAGTTAAAAGAGAAATCATAGAATTTCAATTAATACATTTGGCCCAATTACTATAATCTGATAAACTTTGTGTACAAATTGTCACACTGCACATTCTTTGCAGAACAAGGGCCGCATGCTGGACTTCTACAAGCAGCGCGCCAGCGGGTTCTACGACGGGCACGTCGAGGAGGTGGACTTCGCCACAATCGGCGACACCGTCCGGCGGCGCACGAACTTGCTCGTCAAGAAGCAGACCAACGGCAAGATCGGGGAGTACATGCGTGGATCGAACCTCGAACTGCAGCCGCCACTGGCCGCGTTCGGCGCCAACGTCTTCCAGGTAAGGGGACGACGCCGACGTCGACGTCGTTGTTGGCTCGAGAGGCGCGCGATGTGGATGCAGATACATATATATTTTCATCTGCACTTTTGCCAATCATTATCGTATGGGATTAATATAATGATATAACACAAGTCGGTATCCCAGGCAGACGCTGACAGGTACTGATCTTATTTGTTATCTTATCTTAACGCAAAGCCAATTTGATCCATGAATAATTGATATCATTTTCTCTCATATAAAAAATAAGTTATGTTTTCTCACGTATCAAATGAGTCACTATTTGAAAACTCTGTGGACTGAGCCGATAATAAGCATTGGGTACAAGCAATTTAGGGACTATGAGTTGACGCTGGGAAACTTAAGGTCCTTCAAGAGGAGACGAATGGATTTCGACACCAAAAAGCAAGTATTACACCAAGTTGTCATGCGTGTTCCCAGACCGACTGCAGCGGGGCGTCTTCTGACGGCCGCGACGGCGAGATGTACTTCACCGTCCTGCCGGCGACACGCCACCGACGCCTTGTGCCCGTCCCGGCCGTCGTCTACCGTACGGGCTTCCTGGCGGGTTACGAGCCATCCTTGGACGCCACCGTCGTCTCGCTGGGCGGCGGCGACGCCGACGTCAGCACCCTCCTGGTCCTGCCCGGACAACAAGGCCAGCTCGCCCCCGGTGACGGGCTGCCCCTACTCGAAGCCCGCCTCTTCGCGGCGCCCTTCGCCGACGCCGCCTGGTCCAAACTCCTGCGCAGTCTACTTCCACGCGCCGGCCTCGAGGTCCAGCTGCCGCGCTTCTCGCACCGCTCGCAACTGAACATGACGCACTCTCTGCAGACGATGGGACTCAACGATCTGTTCGACCCCCAGCAAGCTGACCTCAAGGGCCTGAGCGGGTCGTCGGGTGACCTCCACGTGTCCGACATCGTGCAGATAAACACGTTCAGCACTTGCGCTGAATCGGGGGTTGGGGCGCAGCACCACGTCGAGATCTATCCGGGGACGCCGCAAAGGGCGGGCAGGGACGGGAGCGACGCGGTCAGCGGCGACCAGGAAGACCTTGAGAACGTTCCATTGGCGTTGAGGCCGCGACAGGCCAGGATAGATTTGAGTCAGGAGACGGACGCGTTCGAGGAGAGCGTGTATCATATGCCGTTGGCGCTGAGGCCGCGACAGGCGCGTGAGCCCGAGGAGGACAACTTCCCGAGGCTCAAGTTCGACCGCCCGTTCTTGTACTTCGTACGACACAACCCCACAGGGTTCATCCTGCACATGGGCAGGTTTAACCCGAGGTTACTCAACTAGATTTATCTGTAAGTTAGCTAGTTAAGAGTTTGTATCAGTTATTTATTGCCGAGTCGAGACGGGAGCAATCCCAGAGGGCTTGCTCTGCACGCCGCCATTGCAACCGACCACGACGTTGCAATGGCGGCCTCTTCGTTTCTATGGCAGGTCCCCCCAACGTCTGGCACCGTTTCGTGTGTGCATATTTCCTACAACGTCGGTACTTAAATGTTCGACCGATAAAGGGCCTTGGTGAGATCGGCCATAGTTTGCAGTGTGCAGCCGAATCATGTACTATCGCAGGAGATCATTCATTTGCTTCGTGACGTCACATCAACTGAACATTTTGTCAACCCACGGTTATTAATAACCTGCCTTATCAACTGTGCGTGTATCGATTGCCCATACCCTACCATGGGCAGAGGGATGATCCACAACAGTATCGTTTTAGCACAACGTCATTTCATGTTACATCAGGCTTTTCATTTCATCGCGCTTGTGCCTACTTGTCTGTTTGTCTGTACGTTTGTTACGGCATTTGAGGAGGAATTAGATTAGTTGTAAGTGAACATTGAGATTAGCAATGGGTTCACGTTGTATAGAAACGAATACAAATAAAGTTAATATTTTTACTACATAACTATGTCATTTCCCTATGAATCATCCTGCTGTCCTCAAATAAACCCGTTCAAACGTCAAGGAGCATGTAGACTTTGGAGGGACTCGCTGTCGCACATTCAGCGGGGATCTCCCTTCAAGTTGTGACTGGTGTCATGCCTGACCGCACATGTCGTGTGGAAGTGGAGGACGCCGTCGATGCATGGGCGTGGGTGGGAGAAGCGATAGCGCACCCCGCCGTTGCACGCACAATCCACGCACAGGCGCCGAGCCCGCAGGACGTGTTTGTCGGCAACCAGGGTGACCGCCGAGACATGACTGCCATCCTACGCCCTGAAGACAACTTCCGAAACGTGAGTACAACGGCGTGCGCCAAAGTCTTGCTCTCGAGGACTGTCGTCGAAGGTGTTCCCTAGACATGGGCAAAAACACCACGAGGCTTGCTATTACCGGTGTCCTCTGAGACATTATAATTAATTCGAGAAATGCGTCATGTGTTATGAACAACGATCGTCCTATGCTTAATTGGGATCTTTAATATGTTTATAACTAGTCGATTGGTTGCACATCACATTGTATTTCAACTGTTTACACAAACAATTGTCCACCTTTTTGAACGGTTTAAATTCCTATCAACCGCACAATAAACGAAGTTAATGAAACACCTGGAACAACTTTCTATTGCAAAGTCAAGATAAAAGTAAGCTGTACAATAAAATTCTATATATGTATTCTTATATACACTTAAGCCATATCACCTAATTGCGATAATTTTTATCCATAAATTGCTTGTTGCCAAGGGTGGGCCTTCTGTGCTAGAAAGTTTCCACAAACTTGGAGGCATGCTGCCGAGGCGAAATCCCACTGGAATCTTTGGACCCTGGTGACTCACGCCTGCAAAGCTACAGGTTGCTATCACTGCTTTCCAACGCCGTCGCTTATCGCAAACAATTGCTGCTCGCATATTGTCAACAACTTTGACCACGAATATATCAGGATCTTTCTGTTTCTCCTAGACACAACATGAGCACTCTTATCCGCGTCCAAATCTCTGGTGGCGATTGAATTTCTTCCGAACATGAAATCGTAAATTTGAAATGGAAATTCTTGTTCGGCCAAAGGCAGATATAATCGCACCCTTCTCCAAATCGTAGATACGCTAAATTCCTCCCATGCGATCTACAGTACCTAGTATTGACTTATATCTTATTGAAACAAATCGGAATGGTGTTGGTGTTCATTACCATATAGTCCCGTGTCCTTATTCCGTTTTACTACAACGTGTTTCATGCGTGAAAAGATGCGTTCGTCTGTTCCACGGACGATATTGATCGAGTTCTCGTCAGCTCAGGTATTAGCCAGTATATAAGCTTTACAGATGGCAAATGGGGGCAGAGTGCAGTCATACTCGAGTTTTTTGTTTGAGACGGTGATGCTGCCGTATACACTTCAGTCGCAGAGACACCGTGCACTTGTCATGTCAAGAAACCGCAACTCTTATCCGAGCGCGAAGATAAACATGCTTTGTTTAAATTGATCTAAGGATTGAAAGGGGATTAAGTAATTAACCTTGGTTGTTTTTCTTTGACTTTGTCCACGTAACGAAAAGTCGGCATCGCTCTTCATTCAGTCGCTGTTTTCGCAACAAGTCAGTCGGCAGAAAGTGCCACCGCGCGAGTGCATATTTCCAGCTCCCTGTGTGTTTAAAACTTCCGTCGATAATATAGTCGAACGTAAGTGTGGGAAGCAACAGTTGGTAGCCGAGCATCTGTCATCCGTGAGCATTATCTTTGTGATTGCCCTTGTCAAGCCATCAGGTTAAAATGAACCAATATGCCAAACCAACCTCCCAGATATCCAACATCAACCAAATGCCACTAGCACAACCGAACAACAAACATGTATTCTCCAATGCCATTACGTTAAAAAAGGGATCATCCACAAAATGACCCAATTCTGTTTGAGGGATCCATATTGTTTGAGGTATACCGCTCTTCGCAGGAGCCATTCCTTTGTACTTTTTGACAGAACTTTACGTATACCGGAACCACTATCCTCTTCCTCCCTGGTAACATTATGATCATTCAATCATGTTATCATTAATCGATTGCATAATACCACTACCACACAAGGCCCATTGTTAAACCAGTGCGTTGTTAAACACCCCACGCAATCTTTAAAATCATCACGCAATCATTAAACGCATGTGCCGTACCTGGCCAGACCAAATAAGAGAACAATTCAATCTCCTCGGAGATTCCCGTGAAGCAACACTGACTAACACTGTGCGCCTGTGCAGATGGCGACGGCGGCGGGCATCAGGACGTCGGCCCTCATGGACATCGTGGTCTCGCTGGTCGCGGTCCCGCTGCTCATCATCTTCTCCATCCTACTCGAGAGCAACATGCGCGGCGACTGGACCAACAACGAGGACCTCCGCTGGAACGTGTTCGGGTTGGGCTTGGCGCTGCTGTTCGTCAGCCTCGGAGTCTGCTGCTACGTCATCCACCGTCTCGGGATGTGCTTCTGGAAGTCGCAGAGCAACCTCGGACCCCGCGGTCTGCTCACCCGGCAGACTGAAGACGCGGTAAGCGAGGCCGGCTGAAGACTGAGAAGTTTTTCCTTTCCAATGGGAGGGATATTTTGGGCAATCGCTCGACCTCGACGACCCAAGAGGTTTACAAAAAAATTTTAAATAACGTTTTGGGTCAAAAAAATAAGGATGTAAAACTCAGATGGTAAATTTTCTCCCACAAAACCGTACTATCGAGATAGTAGGCAAGAGAGAGGAGCGTCCATCCATGTGAAATTTTAACTATGGAATCACCGTGAATATGTACACTGTTGGTACTAACCCAAAATACCTGTCCCGGTTTTATTTTACTTATAGAAAGTTTAGGGATCCGGACTAGCTCTTCTGTTTCCACCAATTCAGACCAATTATCGTTGATAATACACTTTTTTACTCAAGGGTTTAGACGATTGATCAATCTGATTAGATTTAGATCTTATCCGATTAGATTAGATTAATCTTATTCTTTATCTACAACTTTGTTGCTTGTTGTTGTTGTGACAGCTACCTATCTCTAAAAATGTGGCCAAAAAATTACTATCCAGTTTTGAAATCTTTTATTTTTTATGTAAATTTTGCTATTTTGGTCACCCTACAAACTGTTTAAAAAAAAGTTGTACCTTTGTTTAATATTTATGTGCACTCACGTTTGCAAGAACAATTAGACGGTATCCTAATCATAAATTAAGCGTTTTACTAACATAGTAATCTGGAGTATAGTCCAGAGCTTGGAGGTCCATTGGAGGTCCTGTTGTCTTTGAGGGTCCACAGATTCACCGTTGGCTGGTTTCAGACGACTGCGGCGAGTTCCTCAGCTGACAGCCAGCTGAACCTGGTGGCCAGCAGGGAGCTCCCTCCAAGCTACGACTCCGTGGTCGATCTCTCGTCACCGCCCTCCTACTTCAACGTGGTCCTCCAGGGCGAGATGAAGACCGAACACGACAAGATCCCCACCGTCTCGCAACTGGTCCACGACAGATGAAGACGCTCAAAGTTGCTACGCAAGAACACACTGATGTGATTTAAATAATATGTTCGGCATGAAGCAGCGACCGTGCGGTGTTGCCGAAAGTGCCAAATGGCAGCTGATTAACCATATATGCAATGGAGGGTGACCTGAGAATAGGATTAAAACCCCCGTAAGTTGCTGACGAATTTCGGCCGTGACGACGTTCTGTGATGGACTACGTGCTCTGGACCAGCGAGATGTCGATGATCGCGCGGTTGATATTAAGTGATCTGAGGGTCCCAAAGTTTATCTCGTCTTGTGATCGGCGGGGCGAGGCGTGTGAGAAACTCCCCGCGATATCAGCTGATGCTGCGGCGCGGATTGGCGAGTGCGGGTCATGCGTAAAGAGTGTAAGGGTCATCAGGGCAGGCGGTCTGTCTGTCGGTGCGGTGTATAAGCACCGACGATCAGCTGTTGGCTCGGCTAGGGCCGCGAGACGTGTCGAAATAAAGTATCACCCGAATGTTGCCCGAATCTATTTTGTCTTGTCTGTGCCAGACATTAATTGTGACTACGGTCAGAGCAGGGATTCTTTTTGTGGTATACTCAGGTGCGTTGTTGTTTTGTTTGTGAGCTGTCGCTATATTGGGATGTAAGGGAAATTTTGAAGATTTGGTATAATATACAATCTCAAATTTCTTATACAAATTAAGAATCAATTTGTGTGACCACACACAACAAACTCACATGACACTCGGGCTGGTGACTCATCATCACCGGCTCGGTTTCACGAATTCATCCATTTCCCTCTCCAATAGAAATAGAAAAGTTTGCTAGTCGACATTTTAGCCAGAATACTCACTGACACAAGTAACTATAACAAACAAGGCTAATTCGCCACGTCGCATTGTTCTTGATTGTATAAAATTCACCCTTTTGCCCTAGATTTCTCAGTGCACAATCGCATAAAGTGTCACCGTTGCTATAGCCGTTGATGAAACGTACGGCGTGTGCACGCGCTCCTTCAGCCTTCAGCGTCCGGCAACGGCCCGCTTCCTGTGTCCGAGTGTGCCATTGGGGCCCCAATGCTCTTATAGGGCGACGTCGACGAGCTGGACAAGACATCAGGTGGATCAGATGGCGATCAGACATGCGCTGCCCGTCCCGGAGCCGCGATTAGTATGATGCAAACGTTTCGCACTTCCCTTGCCGTTCGCTCGGCGCTCGGCACTCGGCGCTAAGAGCTGGCTGTCTGTGGAGAGCGTCGATTGATTAGATAGCACCCAACGGTGTGACGCTAGTCGCCCATAGCAGCGCGAAGCAATCGCTTGGACGGTCACTATCTATTTTTGATCGGTCAGTGCGGGCAGTTATAGTCACGTTATTGGCAGTGATATTACTTGTTGTTACGTTCCTATTAATGATAGTTTGCAAGTTTTGGAGCATATCGGTCAAAAGTGTAGAGCGTGATGTGCGCGATAATAATTTTGACTGACATAAGAACCGACGATCTGTGATGGAAGAAGAGGATTGACGGTGGGTTTATTTTGAAACATTTTGTAACGTGTTTTGTGTAGTTTTAATGTATATGTTAAATTCAATAAGTAGTGCATTTACATAAGAAGACGATACCGAGTCCGATAGACACATGCTTGCAATAGAAAGCTATTTTAAAACGTATCTATGCAAATTCGAAGGACCTTGCAGTAATTTGTGTCTCTAATGAATACCTTCTACATTACATTGGTGCTCACGAGAATAAATATTGGAAACAAACACTCACAGCCATTCGATTAGCTGGTAAATATTTTTGAAGTCCCTTTTTCGCTAAAGATGTGATCGCTAATTGTATGGTGTGCTGCTAATTCTTTACGCTTGCATTGTTTTAAATGACGTCCAGGCCTGGTACGTCATTGTTATCGGTGCATCAGAGATATCAGCTCGCACAATTTGATATCAATAAAAGAGATAAGATTTTCCTGTCTCTATCTTCGATTTTTCCCATATCAAACGAACAGTCCACCTGTCCATTCTGCCAATTGTGTTTGTTCAGCGTTCGACAGTTTTCAGCCACAAATGTTGATCATCAAAAACATGGACAAATCAAAAGCTAAACTTGATATGTGTACCTATTTTGCAGGCTGTAGGTTTTGAGATGGTTTCGTGCCACAATGGATAGTTAGCAAAATCTTCTATGAAATTGTTCGTGTTACATACCTACAGATTGAGAAATTGTTTCCGTGTAGGGGGGAAATTAGCATTAGCAACAAAAATCGCTGCTAGCAGATAATGTGGCCTTGGGTACCCATGTTAAGGTCAAGACTTATTCAATGATTAGATAATTGTGAAGTACAGACAACGCCTAAGCACATGCCTGGATGCTGGATATTCGGCGAAGAACCCATCGTAATCCGAAATATTTTGTCCAGCTCCTTTTAGTGAACCAAAGAAACTCCGGTTCATACGCCTATGTACTTGTTATTCTCAGAAAATCATGGGCCCTTGAATTTGACTTTACACTCTACTTTCCGTTAGCTCATGTGGAAAAGATTCATTCCCATTTTTTTCAAACTATGTGTTGCAGTATTAGTAATTTCGAAACTGTTTTCCCGACGTTTCATACAACCGTATGGTTGGAATGGCGAAGTGGTTCAGAGCCGTGGTTAGATGGTGAAGCGTAGTATACGGTTTAGCTCTGGTTCGAGTGACTTTTGGTTTCCGAGTGACTTCGGAACGCCGACGAAACGTCGACCACGGTCCTTTTTAGGACCATAAAGTCACTCGAACCAGAGCAAACCCGTACTACACTACACCAACCGTATGGTTATTTTAGTTCCATCACTTCTTCAGCTCCATATAGTTGCCTCAATATACAGCAGCTAAACAAAATAAATTCCAATTCGAGGATCAAACCCCTATACAAACGGTCATTACCGTTTAATGGACGAATTCAGCTTGGGCGTGAAACGGGCGTGGGCAATGACGAGGAAGCTATCAATCCACAGTCTGTCGCGTTCAGTATGAGCCGTAATCCTTGGAGGTGGTGACTGGGAAAGCTTAGAAGGGCACTCAGCCTGCAAAAGCTCGTCCAGCACACGTGGTCTTTGCCACGTGTCTGGAAGAGCGGCGACCCACCTCTGACACCGCCAGCAAACGAGGGAGCCGAATCGGCCAGCATTTCCCACCGAGAGTTTTCCATCCGTTCGATGCATGGAAGTACTTCCAAAAGGGACAGAGAAGGGGTGCCATAGATATCGGGGTATTCACTTCATAAGTGGCACTTATACTAGTGTTGCTGTAAGATGCCAAAAGCAAGCGCAGTTTGAGCGATTATTAGACGATGCACGTTCCGTTACGCTAAGTAGTTACGTTCGTTGGTCGTTAAATAATAAGAAGCTGATTTGCGTATAGATTTTGCGTGCTCATCACACACTTCCCATTTATAAACCATTGCTGGAGATCGTTTGGTGCCCAAACATTCCATTATACTCGCCATTATCAGGTGGTTTGACTTGTGTATAGCGAAAATGAACCATTGCTATAGGGTAGTACGTGTTTTGATCTGGTGGGTAGGCCACCCGTTGTGCACGCCAGTCACTATATCCCTCGGTTTGCGGATGCAATCAGCTGCTTCAGCAAAGGAAAACTGTATTTTAGTATCAGGAGACCAGCAATAAGAGAATTTCCATCGCACGTCTTCGTAATACTGAGATTTTACCTCGAGATGGTGGTAAAAATGAAAAGTGCCGAGGGCGAGATCACGTGTGGCTAGACTCACTGTCCAATTGCACTGACTTTTAAATTTAAACGAAAACTAAAATATTCGAAAAAGCAATTACTTCCAAGTTCGAAGCGCAAATGTCTTGCCGTTCACCAGCATTTAAAATTGTGTCACGCGCTACCGTCACGTTGTTTTCAATAATAGTAATAACGTGACCTTTAATTTCAGAATGCGCTGGACGTTCTGAAACCTGCCGCGCGGATTTTGCTGCAGCGTTCAGTGGACGAACCATTCCGTCAGGATATCGATTCACACGTGAAGATTCGTACACAATGAGTAATGAATCGTATCAACACGTGTCTAGAAAAACTATGGGTGAGTCTAGGGAAATTGAATGCTGATGTTGAACAAAATGAGTTATGAGAGGAAATTGTTACTGGTTTATGCAGATACCAGTGTGCAATTGATGGAAGGGAGGCGAAGCTGGAAAAATGTGCACCCGAACCGGGATACAAACCCGGGACCTCCTGCTTTCCGGGCAGGTGCTCTACCAACTGAGCTATTCGGTCACACATTCTCCCTGCTTCGCCGGGTGGGACAAGGGGGATCTCCGGGGAGACGAGAGGCCGAGCGACCTGTACATGGGACGGGTAAACGGACTCGGCGCCAGGACGGCGATGGCGCAATCACTAGACCCTTTGTCCCTTTCTCAGATGAAGAGACACGAGGTGGATGAGAGGAAATTGTTACTGGTTTATGCAGATACCAGTGTGCAATTGATGGAAGGGAGGCGAAGCTGGAAAAATGTGTACACGAACCGGGATACGAACCCGGGACCTCCTGCTTGTCGGGCAGGTGCTCTACCAACTTTGGTAGAGCACCTGCCCGGCAAGCAGGAGGTCCCGGGTTCTTTGGTAGAGCACCTGCCCGGCAAGAAGGAGGTCCCGGGTTCGTATCCCGGTTCGGGTGCACATTTTTCCAGCTTCGCCTCCCTTCCAATATGAGTTATCAATAACTCTATGAAAAGTGTCATGAAAGAATTCAATGAAAAGCTTTGGCGCGTCATAATTTCATTGCACATGCAGACGCAGACGCAGACGCAGTATCAGCTGCGCAATTGCATTAGTTACCAAACTCTCTACGTCGATATCTATTACCGATTACCGTCGATTTCGGTTGGCTTGCACTGTATAGAGTTACTGCAGTGAATTGTAAACAATACAGTGCAAGACCAATTGCTATTCCGTATCTCTTATGCCTCGATCCCTATGCTCATGGTGCATACCTACCACGGTCCTAGGAAACTTCAAAAATTTCCTTATTTCATTGGCCGACATTTTAATGTGATTATGTCATTTTTCGAGAGCCAGAACAAAATATCTCTATAAATCAATGACGCAATTTAATAGCGATGTTATCGTGTTATGTTATTTTCGCATTTTATATAAAAGCTACTGCAAGCAACAGCCACAATATCTCTGGGAGTCTCCGTGAGCTTACTCTGTTAAGTTCAATACAACCAAAGGTTACAACGATTTTCCCCCTGTCTTTCGCAGAACGGAGGATTGCCAGTGACCTGCGTGGCACTGCTCGTGATCCTGCTGACCATCTCGATCCTGGTTACGGGCGTCGGTCTGCACTCGGCGTTGGTCTGGATCATCCTGGCCAGCGCCTCGGTGCTCTGTCTGGCTCTGTGCAGCTGCGTCAAGTGCGGCAAACGCCTCACGCGTTGGCGCAGTGCACGGCGTCGCGACGCCGACCCCAACGACCGCTCGGACAGCATCAGCACCGTGTCCGACCTCACAGACTTCTCTCAGGTACACGTCTGGTCTTGTCGGTGTGCTGGAAACATCCGCCTCGGCAGCAGAAGGCTAGGCTCATGCCTCATATCATGGTTCAAACAGCTAAGCTATTCGCGGGAAAACTTTGTGTTTTTTCACGAACGCAGTCAACTGAGCGATATGGGTTCGCGATTAGTGATCCCGTGATTATGTGACAACTGGACTAGATACTTGATAGAGATGTGTATAGATTAACGGCAACGGGCAAAGCGAGTGAAACAGAAATATCTGCACCATATTATCTTCTATACGGACTCAATAGATGAGCAGTTAATCTATATAAGCAAGATATCGCGTACGCGTAGCCAATTTTAGCATCGGTAGGCTAGATATAGTACGTCTCATGTTCTTTTGGCAGCGCCTCGAGGCATTGGGCCTATACTATAACATTGTAGAAAACCGGCTTGTAGCTGCCATCCGAACCTGAGACGAACATTCATTTCTGACATTCTGACATTTGAAATGTTGAAATTGGAGAACCTGCATGCGTTGGAAAACCAGCATCTGAACTCCGAAGTCACTATCGCATGCCCTAACTTTTATCTGAAAAGCGTTTATTGGCCCAAAAATAACCTTGAGATATTTATTTTTCCATTTCGAGGTTATGTGTCCAATGTATCCAATGTGTGTCAGATTAGCTTGGTAGCTGCAGGGGCGGATGGTGTGGATAAAAGTTATCTCATTTTATGTCTGAAGAAACAGTCGGACCAGTCCTGAGAAATTGAATTAGACACGCCACTATTGGTTAGTTGCAAAAACCAGTAAATGCATAAGTGTAATGTGTAAATATTGCAATAATTGCACGTTTAAAGAATTTGCAACTAGAGTACCCGACCTTGGGCAGTCTTTGGACGACTTTTGGCTCAAGTGTGTATTCTGCCATGCCATGATAAAGTCATTTCGTGCTTTCTCTGCACCCCCTGCAGCACCCATCCGCGTACTCTAGCACCCTGCCCGGAATGCACATCATGTACTTCGGAGGCGGCGTCCCATCCTTCTGGCGACGCGACTCCCTGCCAGACTACGAGGCCGTCGTGGGGCCGGACGCCATGCCGCCACCCTACTCGGCGGTGGGCCCGCCACCCGACGAAGCCGAGCCGCCCCCTTACGAGGCCGTCGTCAGCGAACAGATCCTGCGCGTCGTCCTCGATACCCCAACCCCCGGCACACGCACTGTCGCCGCCTTGAAGGACAATGCGACGTCGACAGAGATCAGTGAGGCACCCGAGATCGAAATGCAGGACTTGGATGACAGCGTAATCATAGAATGCCCGCCCGGAGAGGAGAACAGTTCGTGCTGAAACATTAATGTGGTCTCGATTTTGTAATGCTGACAAGAGGGCACACAATCTCCAACCTAAGTTCTGGATGCTTGATAGAGATGGCCTCAGTAGGCAGGGTCTCGTGTGGGAGAAACGACCCTTAGTATTTTGGGTAATAGCTCCAGATCAAGGCAAGCCCAAAAACTCTCAGTTCATTGCAACCAGCGCAGCATGTGCACTGGCTCACGAACGTACCGATTCGTTTGGTAGTGGTATAGTACGTCTCAGGTTCGGAAGTCCACAGAGCGTTTTTTATTTTTCCTTGAGAACCCTCGTTTTGCATACCCCTTATAGTACGTCTCAGGTTATTTTGTCAGCAACAAACCGGTATTCTACCATGTAAGAGTCTAGGCCTAATGCCCCTAGGCGCTGCCAAAAACGTGAGACGTACTATACTCTCCCATTGGTAGAGTTGGCCAATGTCGGTCTGGATAACTTGTTTTCTAATCGGTTCGGTGCAGGCTTTGCTGCCTGGTCATTAAACATAATACCTATCATGGCATACCTATACAAAGCTAATTAACGATCATTAAACTGAGTGATCAGTCGTCAAATTAATATTCCTAGTGATTTACGAAATCTTAATTCTGCTTCTTATTTTTAAATTTCAAAGTCATGTAAAGACTATTATTTTTTCCGGGATTAATAATTCTTTGCATTTCGTCACATAATCAGTGCGAATTATCTGTCGTAAAAACGCTCAAATTGATTGCCAAACAGGTAGCAGCCCCTTTTTCCGAACCTTTTTGATGGAGCTGGCAGCAAACCACTGCTACCTCTAGCAAAGGCTGTGCAAAGTTGAAGTACCTGACCAAGTCCCGGGGCGCTGCTAAAAGAACCTGAGACGTACTGTAGTCTTCAAGCTATTGAGCAACATTATGTTAAGGATAAACATAGGTCCTATCATCCTATGACCTATTAGAGAATCTTTTCATTTCTCTATTTCCAAATTGATTCCCTGTGATTAAGAATAAAGATAGCTTTGAAGTATGTAGGTAGTACCTACTTTGTGATACATTTTCAAACATTAAGTGACATCTCACCTCCAGGACAAAAATGTGTGAAAATCCATGAAACAAGCAAATTTCTTGACACGAACTTAGCTGATAGAGAAAAAGCGAAAAGCAAAGAGAATTTGGGTGGAAAATTGAGTGCTTGCAATACACTACGTCATTGCTTTCTGAATTGTGAGAAATATTTTTACCTCGTTTGCTGCGAGCTGTGATGGACTTTCTGCCGAAAGCCTTTTGGACATTCCGAGTGAAACCTGAGCGCGCCCGGTGAAATTGCACCAGTGAAAATATGACAATGATGGACAATTGAAGATGCCAGAAGTTCAGCATATTACAAACTGAACTGAACTGCCCCAAGTACAGGCCCAAACTACCTCTCTCCCCCAAATAAGCATGCACAAGAGTATTGCACAAATGTAAACAATCAAGACTGGCCAGTGACCTACATGGGTCCAGGTAATATGTGAAGTAATTAATTATGGTAGGAAAATCCATAAGGCTAGGAAACTTGCTGATACCTACCATTAGAAATGGAAACAAAGTTGAAGTGCACAAGGCCATATACTATTTATTGGTTGATCATCATTTCGATATAGATAGATATAAATAAATACAATTCAAAACCAATGCAGACAATGTAACTTTTGGAACTGAGCTGCAATAGCCAGGGTGGCAGTCTAATAAAGTTTTCTCAGATCTCGACAGTGATGTCGAAAGCGAGTGACACTTCCGGTGACAACTTTAAATGATTGCTACCCAGATCATCAGCTTACTACAAGAACTCTTAACATGTAATGGTTGGCAATCTATATTTATTGGTTCATAATTTTTATGTATACAAGCATGTCAAGACAGCGGCAAATAAATACGATTGAATACAATGGAGGAAATTGAATGTTTGGAAGGGATGGAATAAACACAACGCCAATTTGGTACAAGAATCCCCCTTAGAAATAATCGGTCTAAAAGTATCGATAATTCGATCGCGAGATAATATTCCGAACGGTACAAAAATCCGAAAATCAAATGCATGTTTCCCACCACATCTCCCTCACTTCTTGGACTTGTCACCGTCTTTCTTCTTCTTCTCCTCCTCTTTCTTCTTGTCCTCCTCTTTCTTCTTGTCCTTGGAGAGGTTGTCGACGGCCTGACGGACGGCCTCGCTCTGCGGGTCCACCCCGGGCAGGTTTTCCAGCACGCTCTGCAGGAACGCGGGCGAGTAGTCGTCCTCCACCTCCATCGGCTCCTCTTTCTCCACCTTCACCGCACCCTCTGGCTTGCTCTCTGCAAACGTGCAACACACCTTGCTCGCATGCTGTCCCAGCTTTGGATGGCAACCGTCAACGACCCCGAATCAATTGTTAAAATTAAAACCATCCCTAAACAAACGAGGCTATGTCCCGCTTGCTCAACGACTGGTTTAAAAAAGTAACGGTCCATTACGTCGTTTTACAGGCTATCAGATACCCTCATGGTAGGTAAGTAAATATGGTATATAGTAAGTAATAACTTAACTAGCCATTGAGCAGAAGGGGCTCAGAATGCAATGTCAAAAATATTACTCTTGCAATGAATCACTTTCTGGTTAAATGTGTTCCTTTTGTCACTTTCCTTTCCTAACGTAAGCTCAGCCATTTGGCACCACACCCTAAACAAATGTGTGGTAACTAAGGGGAACATGGGGCCAGCCAGTTGCAAGCTGCAACCTGCAACACTGGCTTAAACTCTTGTATTCCAACATCTGGTTAGCTTTACATTTTAATACTGACAAACCAGAACACAAGAACTGCGATCCATTCCAATTAAAATTGAGACAAAAGTAATGTTTTTAGAGGATTTTGCCGGTTTAAATCACCCACAAGCATTGAATCTGGGTAATAGCGATGCGCCGATGCCATACGGACTGCCAGCACCCTGCACCCTCGACCGGACGTGCCCAGATCGTACGGATAACGCAGCGTTTGCAAACTGAGTCAGGCTACTCACGTGCATCGACCATGGACATCTGCATAGCGAGAGCAATCTGCTCCTCCTCAGTCATGTTGGCGTAGTCAGGTGCCTGGGGCTTGGGAGCCTCTTCCGGTTCGGCTCCGGCCTCCAGCGACATGGCCAGCGCTCGCTCCAGCTCATCTGTAACGCAAGCAAGCAATGTCAGGTTCCATCGGTGACCGGGATCCAATGGGTTCCAAGCCTCTGGTAGCCTGTTGGCTTATTTGTCTGTTTTAGACGTTATGTTACGTTGGCAATCTATCACGACACAGTTATCATTATCATCTCATCCGACCAAATGAGCCCAAGGCCAAAGTGCCGAAGTGTAAATGTACGATAAGTCCACAATAACACTATCTGCAATAAACTTAGCCATCCAAGGAAGTAAGACGTAAGTACCTATTTAAAACATGCAGTTTCAAACAAGCTTACATACAATACAATCATTGCAAATGCAAACATAAAGATGCAAATGCAAGTGATAAGAATTGGTAACAATTTAATTTATTCTTCCGCTTATGTCGTCCGTCGTCAATGTTGCACAATCACTAAAACCATTAGCAAATATGACAGGTCCAAAAGTAGTTTGGCTCAGGCCCGTTCAACTTTTAGCCGTCATTTGTTCCCTGCTCTGTCTACCATATTTGTATGCCTAACTTGTTGCACTTACAACAGTTCTGCTAAAAACCAAGTTTATTGTGAACATACCTTACGAGTCTAAGTTCTTCTACCACAGAAAGCTACCAAATATACTCTTCCCCATGAGAGAACATGTCACAGTAAGGGCTGCCATCTCAAAGAATGCAAGGCAAAAGACGTGCAAAACTCGAAAGGACCACTAGCACTGCAGCGGAAAGTATATTATATTCCACGCATGGGACAGAGTGAAGTTAAAAGTCCAATGAGCCGCCCTCACCTTCGACGATGGGCGTGATGGTGGTGGGGTCAGCCCCACTGGCCACGGCAGCCCGCCGAGTCTCCTCCTCCTGCCGCTGACGCTGCTCCTCCATCGACACACGAAGCGCCAAAGCCAGTTCTGGGTCTTCGTTGGGGTCCACACCGAACTCAAAGCCGGCCGTGCTCAAGCCTGCGAACAACAACAAAATCATTTCATGTATTAGTAAGAGGTAATAAAATAACTAGGTAATAGCGTGCTCGTTGTTTTTGTACGACAAATTTGAGAAAATAACATTAAAATTTATTGTTTCTTTGATACAACAAAATCCCACCTTGGTATTTAAGATTTAATGGTAAAATAATCTGCCTGTCATTTACAGGCCATGCTAGTAGTTAGTCTAGCTCATTTAAAAATAATGGGACCTGAACACCAGTAACCAAAATAATGTGAAGCTTGAGCTAGGGCAATGACAGCTGTACCCAGCTATTTAATAATTTAGCAAATAAATAAGCAGTCACATACCTGCGCCTCCCAAGCCGTCTTCCCCTTGGATTACAGGAGACGAGAGCAGAGCATCGGACAAGTGCGGTCCTGGTGGTACCGACACCAAGTGGCTGCCGATTCCATCCTTGCCGTTCAATGTGTTAATGAACGAAGTGAGCAAGTCATTGTTGGGGACCTACAAGCAATAAACCAGTTGTTAACTTATTTGAGTTTAAATGTGACCCACAAAATATTTCAAAATTAGCATCATGTGTACAAGGATGCCTCACTAGGTAGTAGGTACTGATTTAAAATGAAGCAATGTTTAAAAATATATAGGTACCTGGGTAGGTAGGCACTACTAAATATAATACCTACCTACACTACATAAACGTATCCCAGCAGCAATATAGTTGAATAACATTTATTTTGAAGGTTTCAATTAAATCTACTGTAATAATGGTACACTATATACCTACCTAGATTCTAGCATGCCACCTGGACTGTAATTTACTAGTACTTCTAGCATAATACTATAGAAAAGTATCTTACCACAGGACAAACCTCCTCTCCAAAGCTCACGACATCCACATTAACCTTCTCTTTTTTCAGTCGTTTAGCCAGCTTAACCATTTCTTTCTCTTCTGTCTCAATCGGAGAACCAACAAACACAATGATACGCATCTTATGATTCTTTCCTTGACGATGTTTTAGTGCAAGCTGTAATTATAAAATATTGAAAATTAAATTCATGTAAACTCTGTGAAAATCTCTACTCATGTTCAATGACTCTTTACTCTACCATATGAAGTATTATTATTGTTCGTAGGTTCATTACTTACATGAGCAATTCGAATTCCAGTGACCAAGTTGATATTGCCATTAGGCGTGACTTGGTGAAGTTTGGACAAGATGCGACCAACATCAGATGTCAGGGTAGCCAAAACTTCAACACTGCAATAAAATACGAAAGTTTGCATTACATTTAAAGTAGTAACAAACTTAACGATTGGTAAAAGATCGACACAATCATGCACCATACTTTGCAAGAGTCAGGAGGCCAACATTATTTTCTGGATTGGCTCTAGTCTTCGAGTGGCAAACTAGATTCACAGCATCTTGCTGAGCCTGTAGTCGGGTTGGCAGGAAATCACCATTTCTCATGTAATCACTGTTGTCCACACTAAAACAAAGAAGAACATAACCTAAAAATGACACCAGAATAGGCCATTGGCCCCAGATCTTTGCTGTGTCATTCCTAGGACGCAAAGTAGCGTTTCACTAACTAGAGATGTAACGAATAAATAAGTTTCTCTTGAAAAATACAGTAACCAAAGGGAACTTATTTAATACTGAAAACCAATGAACGCGTAAAATTAGCGTCATTTCACAAATAATGGAATTTTAGCAGGACTTACCAGATCATCGTACTTTCAAGAACCATTTTGGATTTTGTTTCAAAGCAAAGCTACCCGACGGAATCGGAAGCTATTTGACGAGAACAGTCAGAAACGCTCGCGCTAAAATATGAACAAGAAAACCAATTTCCCATTAACGGAGACAGCACCTAGGTACTTTTAAAGTTGGATAATTAGAAAATATGGTACTTACCTATGGGTGCATATAATTTAGCAGCTAGCCTACTGCAGCCTACCTTACCGCATCAACCCTCGCCTTGTGGATGCTACTTCATTTAATAAAACTGCATGATTTTTTCAAAATAAGGAATCGAAAAGAGAATGATGGTTTTTGGAAGGTTTGGGGGTAGGTACGAGTTCAAATGTGCTATTTAGGTAATTACTTGGACTTCAAATGGACTTCATGCGACCAAATTGGACTCAGCAACTCAAAGCTCTGATTCCCTATCATGGAAAGTAAATCTCATTGAATCATGTTGATCAACCGTAGTCTCTAAACAGTCGGAATGTGCTAATATAATTTTACCTTTGCACTCCGCTTTACCAATAACATAATATACATTGACTTTAAAGAAGATAACCAGTACTGGTTCATATTGTAGGTAAATGGTGTGTAACACCATTTGTTACATAGGTAAATTCACATAGGTAAATGGTACACACCATTTACCTACAATATGTTTTGGCTCAAGCGGAATATCCCATCGACCAAAAATAAGATCCATTTGACTAATTCACCTACCTATACTGCCTGCAGTGTGTTTATTTTGTACCTATTTTATAATGTAACTTGTATTTTAAAACATTTTAGAACAGAGCATGCAACGTGGTCCGTGGACGAAAAGTGAAAGGAAGGGGGTGGTACTTAAGGGATGCACCGACACCGGTGATTGGCTCCCCCACCAGCCCCCCTCTAAGGGTATAAAAGGAGGGCAGCGAAGGGCTCGGGATTCACTCTGTATTTCAACTCGCCACGAAGTGCACGTCGCTCTCAAGCCCGTTTGTTTATCGAGTGAAAAGTGTGAATTGTCTTGAAGAATATTGTGATCGAAGATTTTGATTGAAAATGGATCAGTTCTACTCCGTCTTGTCTTCTTGGTGGAAAGGAGATCCATACGACGCCCTCACCATGAACATCATCTCTGCACTGCCCCTGGAAATTGCAATCGTCATTCTCAGGTAAGTTATAATATTATGTTACAAAGTGAAATTCCAATATGATCGACATTTCCTTTACATATTATGTTAAGAAATGGAAAAACTCCTTCCAGCAAAAACATTTTGCTTACATGTAGCGCCGATAATAGGAATGAATTGGTACCTACCAACGATGGCTTGTTAAATTAATCGGAAATATGTTCTCAGCGCAATATGATTATTATTTTGCACACTTTGAGACAGAACAGGAATGAAAAAAAATTATAAACAGCGCTTATAAGTTAGAGTTTTTTTTGTCTAGGGTTCCTTCATTCTGTAAGGTGCAAAGAAAACTACATTCAGTGCCACGACCTCACATTTTGTTAAAAATTAAAATATATGTATCAAGTCTCTTCGTGCATTAAATTTCTAATACGTGTCTGCTTGTCCTTACCTTCGCGTTCATAAACTTAAAAAATATTCAAGGGAAACATTCATTTACATTAGTGTCATATTATCCAAGCATATAGGTACATACATTTACTGAACTCTATATATCTGAACCTGAACTCTGTATTTAGTTCATGCTTTAGCCCGGTTCCAAATATTAGATATTTGGTTTCATTTTATTTCAAATTATTTCCATATCTTTACTTTAAAAGTAGGCCGAAATTCAAGATATAGGTAAGCCTATACGCCAAGGCCCAATAGCCGTCGCCATAGTTGACAAAAAAATGCCTTTTTTTATTAAAATTATTGTAAGGTAATTTAAAAAAGTGTAACATACAAAATGGATTTGATATAAAGATAGCTTCAGTATATTATAGTCTAGAACTCATTTTCTTGTGCTCCAAAACTCACGCAGCTGAATTCATTTAGGTTTTATGTTCACCACGACTTACAGTTTTTTTCTCTACAAAATCTTATCCAGTCGGGTTCTGGCCTTTCTGCTTTTTCATTGAATGCACTGAATTATCTGTCTTGTGCTTTGCGCCAACAACCCCTGTTTCATTAGGTACTTTCCCTTTAACGAAGGTATACAACCGATACAAATGCTGAAAAATATAGGGCAAATATTCAAGAGATATGCCAGTCTCCACCACTGTTTTAATTTTAAACATTTTTATCTCTCGCCCATTATAGTACGCGTTTCTCTTTTATCAAACGAAAGATGTGCACCTGTCTATGATACGTATATTATATTGAAATCCATGCTTACAGTTTAGTATGCGATATCAGTCGGAAAATGTTGCCATAATCATAATGTGGTGGTCAAATTTAAGGCTATAGGTGTGGTTGTTGGTGATTATTTCATGAAGCTTTATTTTGTCTTTCTGCTTGTATTTCGTGGTTATTAATCACACAATTTGTTGCTAAAAGTGGGAGGATGCCGTTGACCCTGGCTTCGTTGCAATCAAACAAACGGTGTGGCCAGGAGTTAGTATCCAGTAGGAGGTAAATTCTGCGCGGGAAGCGGCCCGAGAATACGCTCAATATTTCGACGAAACAGGCTTGTTTTACAACGCTTGAAAATACTAGATGAGTGGATATTTTTTGAGATTGGCAAACACACAATTTGTTGCCAAAAGTGTGAGGATTCCGTAGGCATGGGTTTCGTTACGATCGGACAAAATGTGTGGCCAAAAGTTGGTATCCAGCAGGAGGTAAAATTTGAGCGGGAAATGGCCCGAGTAAGCACTCACTCCAATAGTCGGAATGTAACTTTTTAAAAGTACATGGGTGCATGCGTTTTTTGTATGTACATATAAAGGTCGAACCGAAGAACTTCATTTGTTGTCGAAAGTTGGTTTTCTCTAAGTAAGATATCAATTTCAGAATTTTCAATTTGGCCCATGACATGGTGCTGCCCATGCTAGTTATTGTCTCCAATAAACTTTCCTAGGTATACTGCCATATATTATTTGCTCTGTATACTAACCCCCTTGCTTCTGTGTCCACAGGCTGCTGGATCCACGATCCCTGTGTGCTGCGATGATGGTGAACCGCTCCTGGCTGGGCCTGGTCCGTTCGGACAGCGTCCTCCGAGCTCGCGTCCACGCCGAGCTGCTCAGACAACGTCGGGCCTACTGGGCCTTGATCGACGGGCCCGTTGGCGCCGGTCGCATGCCCAACGCTGTCCTCGACGCCGCGTACTACAAGCATCTGCACCAGCGTCGCCCCCAAGCGTCCACTCGCAGAATGCTGCCGAAGACCAGGGTGCAGGCCGACGTACCTGTCCAGGCCGGCGAACCCATGCTGCAAGGTACGTTCTTTTCAAATATGTACATTATGTCCCCCATTCTATGGAGCATATGCCCAACATCCCTTTTGAGACACATTTCTACTTAAGCTAACCTGGCAGCAGCACTGTTTGCAAAATTGACCTTTTCACATGGTGGAGTTTAATTTTTGTGTTGTCAATTTGTTTCTTGCACATCCAAAACAAATGTATGTCCCGCTCAATGTACGCAATGTACTCATATACGCAGCTCAAATGGACTGAATGCTACCATTTCCATCTGCATCGCTCGGACTGCCCCTTGACACGAACCAAATGGTTGTTCCGATCCTCAAAGTGATGCTGTGCTGTGAGCTTCCTGTCGTCGGTCCCAAGACCTATTTTAAGTGTAGTGCCAGTCTGAACAGTCATCTACTGTAATATCCCTCCAACTGTTCTCCAACTACAACTGTTCCCTCCAATTGTTCGATTGTTTGTAAGTTTGCCTTCTTTAACGTCTTCGTTCTTTTCCAGGATCCCCGCGACTTACAGCGCCCGTCCGACCCCCCTTCGTCGCGACGTCGCCGTTCCCCGCGCCACTTGCATCGTCGACGCCGGCCCCCGGCACCAACTCCCGAAGACACCACGCCCAACGACAGCAGACCCTGAAGGCGGCCAAGCACCGGCCCAGCGCACGTCTCCGCGAGAAGCTGATCGACAGGAAGCCATCCTGTCTGCGCATCTAGCAATCCACTGTAGATTTGTAAATTGTAAATAAACTGTACATATTTTTACCCACAAACCCTGCACGCGTTCTGATTTAAGACACTGTTTCGTGAAGCTAGCTTCAGGATATCAAAAGTGAAACACGGCTCGGTTGTAGCGTAGCTTCAGCTTTAATATTCAACAAACGTTTCGCATGGGCACAGATTCACTTTCTGTCTCTACCTGAAATTACCTTAGCCTGAGAACACCCTTAGATAACACAGGTGCCATAATATCGGCTGAGATATTCATCTCGACGGTGTGGATTTCATCGCTTGAATTCATGTTCACATATCGTCTCTCAATAGTTCCACTATTTCACACACGTCAATGGAGTATCACTGGGATCTTGCCGCGTGCAATGGTCATTGTGTCGTGGCTTCAATTCGTCGGCTTTCAGAAGTCGTAGTCGGTGTAGCCCTTGGGCGGCGCGGAGGGTGCGACGTATGTGCCGTCCAACGAGCGGGTTCCCGTCGCAGTGCTGTGCTAAGGTGCCCAGTGCACCCAGGAGGTGCGTCCTGACGCTGACGGTGCCGTCGCCTGCAATCACGTCATCATCGGTTAGACTACAGGTACAGATTGAGACCGATCATCTCTTAGAATGGTGGTCATCTAGCCTAATTTCCCCATCCCATACCTTCCCTGCAAGCCCACTTTACTGGCAGTGTTAGTAGTAGATTCATTTATTATAACTTAGTCCTCTTCGAGGCAACCATTTTACTTCATCGGCGTCGGCCACCATCAAGTGCCTTTCGTGAGAGACGCCGTTTGCGACGCCACGACTTGACACTGCGAGCGACACCTTGCTGCTACGCACCGCGCTCTCCTGCCTGCCGACCTGCTACGTGCGCCCTCGACGCCGTTTGCGACGCCACGACTCGACGTTCGACCGACGTCTTGCTGCTACACACAGCGCTCTCCTGCCTGCCGACCTGCTACGTGCGCCCTCGACGCCGTTTGCGACGCCACGACTCGACGTTCGACCGACGTCTTGCTGCTACGCAACGCGCTCTCCTGCCTGCCGACCTGCTACGTGCGCCCTCGACGCCGTTTGCGACGCCACGACTCGACGTTCGACCGACGTCTTGCTGCTACGCTACGATCGGTTTCGCTGACAGTACTCGCCAGTATCGTTACTCTTAATTGTACCTGCTCTCTGCCTTTTGTTGTTTTGTTCAATTTAGATTCATTTACGTTTAATTCTTTTAATTCAGTCATTCATATTGTAAGCTCTTTTCGTTTATATTTCGGAACCGACAGCTCGCTACCGTTCGGTAAGGAAATATCGTTTGATATTGTGCATTGTCTGCTTTTAATTTCATTACACGTCATTTAGCCTCATATTTTGGGTTCTGGCTTGCAGCCTACGATCCTTCCCAGCCCACCCTAGTCTTAAATTAGTTGACTGCACCAGCCGACGAGCGTCGTCCGATCACCGTCCAAGCTGGTAGGTCACAAGGTGATGTCACGATGGAGCTGATTGCTATTAAGTCCTAGAGTGAAACGTTGAGCCAGCAAGTTATGAGCCGGATCGTTTGAGAAACCACCAAAATTGTTTGCGCTAAGTGTTGGTCCGTGTATAATCACACTCTTGACCGACACACTGAGATCAACCGTTTATTTTAGGCACGTCGGAGTTCTTAACGTCAAACGCTCGATATTCGATTTCGCAATGTGAATTACTATTTTTCAGCTACAATATTGTAAGGGGCATTCGTAGATTGCATCGCTCCTCCTTAAGCTATTAGTTATTGTCACCCGTTCGTGAGTCATCCGTGCTTTTGTTTTTACTCACGCTCAGCTGAGTGGGCTGATGATCCACTTGACCTCTAGCCTCGCAAACTGGCAGTTCCCGTAAGTGCACTTACAATGTCGCCGCCTGAACGGCGAGATGCCCATCTGACCCCCAGAGCCATGGCGAACGATTGAACTTTGCATGTTCACTATCCAAATGATATTTATACTGCATCTCCTGAGTCCCAACGCAGTCGAAAACCTGGACTGCAATTATTAAAAGTGATCTCAGACATCGGATGCGTTATAACCACAAGGAAACATAAATTGTAGTTATGCTAATGACCTACTTAGTTACATGCATCGCTCCAAGGCATTCCAGTTTCTAGTCAGAGCGAAAAGCACGGTTTTGCTGCGCATTTAGCAGGGAGTCGTCGTTGTGGGTTAGGTATCAGAACAATCGCGCGAGCCACGGAAAGTGAAAACAAACAACGGCTTTCGGGAATTGACGGATCAAACTCAGCAAGGTCTTCCTCGCTCGGTCTACTCAACGCAACGCGAGACTGCGGCCCGACTGACTTGGTTTTTAATAGGTACAATTAATCGATTCGACCTTCTCGGCCTCGCTCTTTCCCATAGCTGATTCAACGGATGTATACAGAAGTGGTCCGATGGCTTCCACTATCGCGTCTACCTCCTATAATGCGATCAATGCGTTACGTCTTGAACTTGAGCCGAGTGGAAGAATGTGTGATTTTTTCAACGTCTAATAAGTCACATTTGTGAATGCATTACGGTTTTTTTAAGTCTTGAATGTAAAACAAATCAATTGGCACGGAAATTGTATCAGCTCTAGTCTCAACATTGATGTAGTGTTTGATTATCATTGGAGGATTGCCTGGATTCGGTTCAATCCCACACGGAAGTATCAAACATATTACAAGAGGGTTCAAACTTTTATAAGAATCTTATTTTTCTTATCAGATATTGGACCTTCGCACATTTCCCTTATATGTTTCGTATATGTTCGTGTATGTTTTTCCGTGTGGGAATTTTATCGACAGCAGCCTTGTAAATAATAGTAAATTTTCAGTCGGAAGAAAAAAATGTGCGCGTTGAGTGGTAGGTAGCTAGGAAGGGAGATGCACGTACTGCTAACTTTCTATCCAATGCCGACTCTAATAGTAGCAGTTTTCGACCGCTAGAAATGGGCTAACTCTAAACTAATGCCTTCGAACCACTTCCCACAACCCGCCGCCAGGGTTCACGCACGGCGCCATCCCCAATCCTGCCCTCTTCCCAGCCGTGACGCCAACGACGACGACGTCGCACGTACCGATTCCACGTGGGACTGCACGAGCGTCGAGTTCACCCACTCGTTGTTAGAGGCGTCGCGACGAGCCAATGCACGACGCCGTTGCAGCTCGATGAAGCCGAACGCGATGATGGCGATGACCAGCAGCACAGCTAGGAGGGCGCCCAGTAGCTTCGGGGCGTCCACTTCCCTCTCCCTGCCCTCCACCAGCAGCACGACAACCACGATCAGGACGAACGCCAGGATCAGCACCGACATGACCAGGCCGAAGCAGTAGCATCCGTAGCGGCGCTCTGAAGGGGTGGAAGGGCCGTAATTCAAATTTGACAGCTCAAATGAAGGAACGAATTACGGAGTCAAATTTTATATGATTGCCTCGACCCTCGACGCGAAAAAATCTTGGCCTGCTGAAGCTGCTTTTCATGAAGTATTTTGCGTCGTTTATGTGAAAAGAATGCAAGTAAATTAACTGTGATTTAGAACTTGAACACACGCGGACTTGTCATTTTTTATCCATACCAGACCCATACACTCTATTACCCGTCTAACTAAGTGAACATACAATTTTTATCTGTTCTTAACAATAACATATCAATTAAATTTTTGAATCAAATATGTAAATTTCAAGTTACCATGCAATTCCTGTTTCTCCCTCTCCCCACCACAAACCTTCTTTCGCCGAGGAAAAGTTGGCCTTAAGGCTGCACCTATACATAGATTCATAGCTGCATAGCAATTTGCAAGACATAATATATTATATATTATAGTTGCAACTCTGCCAATATGTGCGTTCTGGAACTGCAGTTATACCTTAGCCATCAAGCAGTGCATTGCAGATTGAATGTTTGGCAAACAAATTACCACATATTACCTATATCATTCACCCTGAATAATGCCCGGTGATTAGTGAACGCTCATAATGCTCAACGTTCATTATCAAGTATTGGCTAACAATATTACATGTAAATCGCGTGCTAATCACTTATAAGGATCACCAAGAGACGTTCCCGTTTGGTGAAAGGACGCGACAGCGACGGCTGCAAAGCAAACACGCTCTTATCAAGTCCGTTACTCGGCACTCCGTTCCGTACCTGTGACGACCAGAGAGCCGTCCGAGTCCTGAGAGATGCTGCGGCTTGTGTGAGGAGCCATTTCGGGGCGGGTACTCGGAGTCTGAGCACACGGGCACTCCCGGCTCCCGATTCAACCTCGTTTCAATCTTGCGTCAGACGATTTAGGTATCTCCGTAAGGACATGTCGTTCTGAAAATGTTAAGAAAATAATCAATGAGTGATTTCTGCATGCAGTAAAGACTGTTGTTATAATTTTAATAGCCCTTCATCGAACTGAAATTGCTTCATGGTTATGAAGAAATTCCTTCTGTTATATATACATTCCTATAAGTGAAAATTCCTCAGAATTTTTCGGCATTATCATTCAGTTGTATTATACAATATTATATAATGAGAAAAGAACTTTCTTTAGAGTAGCGTTAACTGCATCGCTGAACGAGATGAGTCAAAGCGGCCGACGCGGTTCATTACACCTGGCGGGGCGAGATAGCGCCGATGGATCTCCACACAGGAAGTGTGCTTAGCTAATTGAGACCAGTCTGTCTGTCGTGCGCCAATCGACGCCGATTGCACCCGGCGCATGTACGTGGCGTCGCTTGCTCGGACGCCGACGCTCGGAACTCACCATAGGAAGCGTGTGACAGGCGTCCCGACGCTCGACGACGCTGTGAGTGAGAGGCGTCGCGGTGATCGACGACGCAACGACAAGCAATGTGGCCTCGGCGGCTTGACTGACTGATGATTGGGATGAGACATCGAAGCGTGTGTGTTCATGCAATTTGTCGATAACTCTTATCAGGCGCTATCATTCTGGCTGCGCACGCAGCTTCGTGTTGCTATAAATACGGGAAACGAAATACAAATATTCGTGATCCTTGCGAATATAACATCGCCAATTTTATTCTTCCTTTAGGTAACTCCAATATACAAAGTAGTTTCCCTTTCCTTCTATACTTTGGCATTTGCACCTTATCTGGGAAACTCCCTCGTAATACTGCTGTTGATTTCCTCAGTTGCTTGTTACTGCAATTAACATCATTTTCCCATATCTTTCGATGTGATATATAAGGAAGAACACGCACCGATTGACATGAAAAATTGTTATTAAAATTGTTTGTATTAGATAGGAAAGTATTCGCGCTATATCGATTGAATCGGAACTTTTTCATGATTATCAAACTCTGACTTTATCCTCGCAACCAAATTATTGATACCTTCCTTCTCGTCCGCTAAGCGTACAGATGTTATTATAATTATTGTATTGTTTTCAAAAGCTGCAATTTACAATAACACTGAAATCCCACAAAGTGTTCACTTGACTTGAGCATGCATGTATAGAGGATTGGCAACATATACAGCATAGCAACAGCATGGAAAATTTGCGTGCTGCAGTCTTCTGATATGTTATTACAATTCTTGCCTTGGTGACCGACCGATCCTCTCACGACTCTACAAATGCGGCGATGATGTTATTGTATAGTCGCCACACGACCAAAGGCTCGACGCCTCCCATCGAAGCCAGGCGCACTCCCATCCAATGCGTCGACGGTGCCGCGGACCTTGGAGATAATGCAGTGCCAAAAAACCCCATCAAATGAACTCAACATCAGAGAAATACAATTTTTTATTGGTGATAATAAATTAATCTCAGTACACATATTAATTGTGAGAAATATCCATATTATCCATTACTCATAATATCTTCTTTTAAAAAGATCGCTCACAAATTGCTATTTGGCCAGTAGCCACGACAAAATCACAGCAACATTCGAAAAAACCATTTGAAACCACGTTTTCCTCGTAGAGTTTTCCGCGGAGTCGAAGTCTAAAACATCCTCGGTGCTTCTTGCTCATCGCCCCCTACACTACCACCGATCCGTCATACGTGATCGCGCTACCGTCACTGCACTGTCCCGTCTACCCACGACGGATCTCTTCGAGTTCGACGTCCTCGGCGAAACTCTCGGGGAAGATCATGGAGTAGCGCGGGGCCCTGCTCTCGGCGTCGGCGTCAGCGTCGGCAACCTCGTCGTAGGGCGGCGGCAGGTCCAGGGCGGCCAATGTAGCGTCGGTATCGTCGGCTGATAGCTGCAATGCGATCGGGGGTCACGGTCATGGACACAGAGGTCTGATTCGAGGGAGATTCCGAGGGAGATTCCGGGACTGATGAGTCGTAAAGGCATTCCGTGTGCCTAGTATAAGTTTTAACGTTATCAGCTGGAGCCGATGAAATTTGTTCGGTTCACGGGGTTGGGAATAGCCAAGGCCTGTGCCGGATGTGATCCGTCGAGCAATTGATGTCCTTAATGACAGCGCTCTCCGGAAGTGCTATGAGCTCCGGGTTATTGCACAGCAGTGGCGAAGGGACCATGTGTGGTCCAGTACCTAATTTAGTATACCTTTTATTGCCATGAGTCATCAGACATAATGATTTACATGCTAAGCATGAGCAATGGCAAAAGTGTACTTTGACTAGAATTTACTTGGGAAAAGGAAAATATTTTTGACCGTGTCGAGGTAAAAATAGAAATACTACGAAATAACTATTCAAACTAGGTCAACAATAGGTGCGATTAGTAATGGGTCTACCTTGGTTTTGTTAAACAACAGCTGGTCTCGAATTATGTGCGAAATAAGAGACATTGCTTGTTTTTGCTACCCGATATCACGGTTGATTAGTTTCCAATCTGTTTCCAAGGATTTGTATATCGACTCCTCGCCATTGTTCTCAAACGACAACGCAGACGCCGATGCTTCTAGACACGTACCTTGTTGAATCTCCGCCCTTGGCCGACGGCGTCGCAGCAGCGGAGGATGACGACGCTGGGGCCCACGACTAGCATGACGGCGCCCAGCGCGACCATCACCAGCCCCGATGCGGTCAGCTCGTACTTCTTCTTGGTCGGCGTCGGCTTGGGCGTCGCGACGCGCACGTTGTGAACATGCGTCGGCGTCCTCCCAGCAAGCGGCTGGCCGTCGTCGGCCGGCGGGGTGCTGTCATCGCTCCCCGTCTGCGTCTCTAGCTTGTCCACCCAATTGTCTGTGAGCGGGGGCTCCGTTCGCTCGTTCACCACAGTTAGGTCGGTGAGGTTCACACCACTCCGCATCGCCTCAGTCAGAGCGTCGACGTCGTCGTTCTCTCCTGTGAGGTTCGTGAACACGGACCGAGCGTCGACGGCGTTGTCGGGCTTCTTGAGCTGGATGGACGCGAAACCCCGGTGCAAGAGGATGGCTCCTACCGCACACCAAGAGAGCAGCTGCAGTCCGATGACGAACCTGCCGGCCCACGAGGGCTCGCACTGCACCATCGCTCCACGACGCACTCACGTATCGAAACGCGTCCGCATTCGACGGCACGCGCCGCGAAACAAGCCCGCCGAAATCGCACTCTCAGTCACGCACGCAGACAATTAGCGCACACTCCGCGATGTTATCGAAAACCACTCGCGACCTGACAACTGCGCTATAAACAACGACCAGCGCCTGTCACTTATGCGTGTTGTGTGTCGTGCTCGAACTGTCAGACGGCTCTGTGAAATGGCTCCGCCAGCCTTGCGCCGGTTCGCCAGCTACCGCGCGTCGACGCCGCTCGAGTGACGGACCGCGTTTGCACGCTTCGATGTCCAGCGAGCGGAGAAGCGACCTTCTCGACGACTTCAGGGTGACTGTCGTGAGTCACACCCGGCCTACAGCTCCCTCTACGCGGACAGGGGCGCCCGGAGTGGGGGAGGAGGAGGACGACGGCAATCTAGCTACCTGTCTGGTTCGCTAATCAGTCGGCACGAGGCGTTAAGCAGGCAGTGCACGACATCCTATCGCCATGCCAACAGGGCGCTAATGCAGCCAATTAAATAGGGACGTGTCGAATTCTGTGACGAGCGTTGACCATACGAAATGAGGAAGTGCCATATCGGGTGCTGGGTCGGGATTGTTTTGTCGAGTGTGGTGCGTAGATTTTCGTGGGTCTTGCTGCTGCGAAGTGCGTTCCTACCTTGGCTAGCTCGATAAGTGCGCACGCATTCGTGTCGTTAGATGGGGAGTTGCGATTGAGTGCATAGATTTCAGCTTAGGTACACATTTCAAATTCAAACTTATAGATGCCACTTTAAACGAGACCATTAAAATATCATCAACTTCAAGGATTACAATGGGACGTTTGACATTTTTCTGTGGAGGTGTAGGATGTGTGATCGGATGATCGGATATTGCTAATGTGAGGTAATTAGGAACGGGAAGCTCTGATCACCTTGACAATTTAACCCACTGAAATGAATCCTGTGCTGAATACGCATTGTTTCTCTCGAGAAACCTAACATGCGTTATACAATTTCTAAACAAATTGGGAAGGATCTGATTATATACAGCTTTAGTGATCCTTGTAGTCTGTACACATTACGCTTTTTCCACGCTTTCGAGCTCGTGGGCTGGGCCCGTTCGAGCCCGTCGGAGCCCGAAACGCTCTGAAAGGCCGAGAACAGAACAGATTTGCAATACACACTGCGCTTTAGAATCCGAAGGGCTCAGCCCACGGGCTCGAAAGCGTGATGTGTGTGTGTGACCTGATGATATACAGCTTTAGTGATCCTTGTAGTCAGTACACATTACGCTTTTTCCACGCTTGCGAGCCCGTGGGCAGGGCCCGCTCGAGCCCGTCGGAGCCCGAAACGCTCTGAGAGGCCGAGAACAAGACAGATTTGCAATACACACTGCGCTTCAGAATCCGACGGGCTCAGCCCACGGGCTCGAAAGCGTGATGTGTGTGGGCAATTATATTTATCTCTGTTTATATACTATGCACTAGGTTGAACATTTTAAGTAAATACTAGATTCTATTTTGTGAACAGGGGTAGTAACATTACCCCATACTACTCATTACTTATACATTCATCGCAATGCAACGGTTGGCGCTCAAAAACATACTAACGAGTCACAAAAACATTTCAGCGGAAGCATTTTTGGGCGCGCTGTAATCCCAGCCATCAAACCTTTAACGACCATCCCAACTTAACGCAGCAACGCTGATCGCCCGATTAGTCCGCTTGTTAATGCCGACGGCGACTGCTCGCCCGTCGTGGGAGGAACAATGCATCGACGGGGGCGTGAACCCCGGCGTAGCGCGGCTGCCAAGACGCAGCGTTACCCACGCCACACCTGACGACGACGCACCTGCGCGCGACGCCGCGCGGCGAATACTGAGCGATGCGTTCGCGGAACGAGCGTGCGTTTCGACCACGACGCAGCCGAATGTCCGCACGTACGTGTCGCGTCGCGGCGTGACTTGTGCTGCGAGTTGATGGAGCGTTGCGCGAAGGCGAGAGCGAATCGGACATAACTTGGATATGAGAAATACGGCTCGCATTCTTTTTACTGAGATTGGCAAGATGGTCGACTCACCTATGCACTTATGGTCAAGAGCCATCAGAATCAGAATATAGGTGCTATTTGCCGTGTGTATATAGCTGTAGGTATATTGTCCTGTAGAAACGCAAGCGCGTTTCTATGGATAAACCAATATAAAAGCTTACATTGTGAGCTGTGAAAGCATTTACAGGCGGTCACATACCAAAAGCGCCCATGCCACGACCAATTCAGCAGAGAGCTTCCAATCATATTTTGTATATTTTGTTATATTTTATCATATTTTGGCAACCCTGGTGTCTGGCAACGTGGCGTGCATTGGTGAAGCGCGGGTTGCATACAAGCAAGACAGTGGTTCGTGCATCGGACAACCCTGGTGTCTGGCAGCGTGGCGTGCATTGGTGTAGCGCGGGTTGCATACAAGCAAGGCAGTGGTTCGTGCATCGGGCAACCCTGGTGTCTGGCAGCGTGGCGTGCATTGGTGTAGCGCGGGTTGCATACGCTCAAGACTTTGTGCTTTTATCATGTTCCCTCTTGAAGTTCTATTCTAGATATCCTGCTATTTGACATGCATGCTGATAAAATGCAATGCTTATAAATCAATCGAATTGATGTTGGTGCTTGTTGCCATAAGGGTTATTTGTATGCAGAAAATCATAATGTCATAATACGGATCAGATGTTATTGTAAGAAATGAAACGAGTATCGATGGATATCGATTTTCGATAGAGATTTCGGGGTGGTAATTACCTATGCCGGGGGTAGGAGAAAATTTTCGTAAAGTGGTCGATTAGCTTAAAGTTTGCTTGAAGATACTTGCGGCAACTACTTTTTCGACGGACAGTAAGTCTATAAAGATATTTGAGATGGCGCTGGCTAAATGTAGAAGCCGGCAAGTTTTGATATGCTTAAATTTTGCTCTGAATGACAAGCCTGATAATAATGTTCAAGGATAAAGCCGGCGGACCTATTTGAATTTCTAATGAATCCAATCTATTTGGAGACCTGCGCTAGCGGCGAGTACCAGCGATACGGTGTCCTCATCGTGAGATAGGTCGTGTCATCAGAGACAGTCGCGAAGCGCGAAAGCGGCCAAGGCCCGATCGGAACTCTTCATACTCCCTCCTATCCAAATCTGAATATCTGAATCTAGGAAACGATGATCGGTGATCTGTGTTGGTATGGCAAAGGTGCCGGCCAGAGGGCGAGCGAAGCAAGTCTTCAGTTTAGAATTCCAATTTCTGGGTTTGGTTTTTATCCCTACGTATAATACGGACTGACCTGCAATTGAACAGCAATTGAACAAGGCGAAAAACAAAGTGCGGAAGCTATGGCAACGGTTCAAACTGAAATCCTTGAAAACCTCTCTTAACAGCATGGTTGCTGGAATCAAAGAGATGATCAAGAAGCATATCAACAACAGATGGGAGAAAAAAGTCTCGTCTCTTCAACTCAAAGATCAATCGCTTTGGAACATGACCAAACGGCTGCTGAGGATTCCATCGAAGTCTCCTCCATTGCATGGTGTCCATGGCTTGGCATACAGCAACAAGGACAAGGCGAACGCCCTCGCAGACACCTTGGAGAGCACATTCACTCCACATGACGATCCCAGCAACATCGACAAGATTGAGGAGGTCGAGGACCAAGTAGACGACCTCAAGTCAGACGGCTCCCCCGGTGACGACTTCTGCCAAACGTCACCAGCTGAACTCCAGAGGATCATCAGCAAACTGAAGACGAAAAAGTCTCCAGGCCTTGATGGGATACCGAATGCCGCGATCAAGGAGCTCTCCAAAAGAGCCATCTCGTTCCTGGCGCATGTCTTCAATGCTATCCTACGGTTAAGCTACTTCCCTCAGGGATTCAAGCAGTCCAAAATAATAATGTTCGCGAAACCCGGCAAGGACCCCCAGTTTCCGCAGAACTACCGGCCGATCAGTCTCCTCTCGGGGGTGTCCAAAGTCCTGGAAAGGGTCATTCTCTCAAGGATCGAGCTCTACCTAGACTCAAACAATATCATCATGGACGAGCAGTTCGGCTTCAGGAAGCACCACTCAGCCAACCACCAGGTGCTCAGGATAACAGAACACATCACCAAGGGGTTCAATGAGAACAAGCAGACGGCAGCTGTGTTCCTCGACATTGCCCAGGCCTTTGACCGTGTATGGCACGAAGGCCTACTGTTCAAGCTCATGAACATTGGACTACCAAAATACCTCATCCGACTGGTATCCTCCTACCTCCATCGTCGCTCGTTCAAGGTTTTTCACCAAGGAGAGTTTTCGACCACCAGACCAATCGAAGCTGGTGTGCCACAAGGTTCCCTGTTGGCCCCCACGCTGTTCTCCATTTATATCAACGACATGCCGAGGACACCACACGTGATGTTTGGAGTGTACGCAGATGATACTGCTCTAGTTGCTCAATCTTGGCAAAGTCTTCAAGCCTGCAAGTATCTCCAGAGAGCCCTAAGCTGCTACGAGACATGGTGCGAAAACTGGCGAGTAAAGGTCAACGTCGCCAAGAGCAACGCGGTACTGTTCACCAAACAGCGGACCAGGAAAGCGACTTCGGTAGTCGACCTGGAACTATTCGGAGACGACATCCCCTGGGCCTCCGAGGCCAAGTATCTCGGTGTGACCCTGGACAAGACTCTGACTTGGAGGGTCAACTGCAAGCAGCTGGCAACTCGCGCGAAAGCACGACTAGGCATCCTAGGCCCAGTCCTGAACAGGAGGAGCTCGCTGAGCATCACCAACGGGCTCATTCTTTATAAAACAATGGTTCTCCCGATAATGACCTATGCCTCCCAGATCTGGGGAATTGCAGCCAAGTCGCAGCTGACGCAGCTGCAACGAGTGCAGAACCGAGCGCTCCGGACGGCGACTCGGGCTCCCTGGTTCGTGCGCAACGCAGACCTGCACCGCGACGCCCGGATGCCGCTGTTCCGGGATACCGTGCGCGAGCTGGCGACCAAATTCTTCGAGGACCTGGCGGCCGTTCCCAACCCGCTAATCACTGGCCTGTCCAACTACGAGGCCGAGGACGTCCTGCGCTACAAGCGACCGAAGAATGTGCTGGCGCCGAGTCCCCGACTGCTCCCGGCTTAGATTAAACTATTACTATGATTATTATCATCATTTTCAACTGTGTAGTCCATAACTTTGTAATAGCTTATGTTCTTTATATATCTCTTAATGAGTCAGGATATGTCAACCCATTGGCAGTATCAATGCTTTAGCATTTGTAAATAGTGTAGTATATTAGAAGTAGTGAAAAAAAAAAAAAAAAAAAAAAAAAAAAAAAAAAAAAAAAAACCTTTTATATTTATTATGTACAAGAATACCCTACTTAAAGGGAGATGTAAACTGCTTATGTATTTCCGCCATTGTTATATTTAAGTTATAAATGCCATTATCTTAAGGAAAGGGCTCTAGGCCCGGTACTTAGCTTGATGTAAGCAGGATAAGCTCCAATAAACGAAAAAAAAAAAAATTGAACAGAATAATCAGACATATAACAGAAGAATGTTGTCTAATCTGGCCCTGTGTGTCTAGCTTGACATTACATCCCGAATCAACACCCAAACATTTATTTTTGCACCTAATTTTCACTACAGCCCTGATAAGTAAACACGATGAAATTTGAATATAACTCTTCACCGTTTGCCTACTCAATATTTGCTATTTACATTACGACGAGTCGATAATTGAATGAAATTTCAACAAAGCACGACTCATCGAGCTTCCTACAGTTTGAAAGTTAATAATTGAATACCAATTAAAACAGTAATTATCATAAGCAAACGTTGAAATCGCTGATATTATCATTATAATGTGAAAGAGCTGGCTTGCGATTACAGTTCTATTGACCCTTGAAATTAGCATAGTACAAGAGACAGGCAGAGTGGCGCTGGCCTAGCTAATGTCCCCTCATGTCGTCGTGCATGATTATTGCGGTGCGCTAAACGGGGTCCGACTCTTTACTGGCTGTCTCTCGGTGGCGTGATTTCGCCGCTTGACTGCCATGCAAATGTCCGCGACCACGGGACGCAGCCAACGACCACGGGTTGCCCGCGTGATCGGCGGCTCTACGCGAGAAACCTGTTGCCAATGGGACAGCTCGCGATCGCCCCAGCCTAAAAATAGACTCGGCTCCGTGCTACGGGTTCTTTTCACCGACGGACCACTCGACCGCTCGCGTCCGACCTCTGTGTGTCTTAGCGGGCCTATTTGCAAACGGCACCCGGATTTCTTTCCGCAAATATTTGCTCTAAGACAACCTAATGCAATATTTGCAATTTGGTTGTCACTAGTTTGTTAATTATACCTAAGGCTTGCCTTGATTCGCGGCGCGAGAGGAATGCCCTCGTTTCTTGTCTGATGATAATTTTCCTCTGCTTCATTAGGAGGCTGGTGCTGGACCGTAAGTCAGTGCCTTGCCAGAGCAAGTGCAGGAACAGATAACTTATCCTGTCTGTAGCAGACCAGCAGGATAAAATATGCACTAGCGTGTAAGAGAATCTGGAAAAGAGCCAAGCAGGCGCACTAGCTTCAAGTTGGGGATTGTGTGCGAAGAGAGGAGGCCCAATTTTCCCAGATTTTCCTTAAGCGACGGGACATACTTTTCCTCAAGCTGGATATACTTATTTCCCATTCCCTATAAGTGAAATCTCATAGTTCACTGTATTTTGGTAAGGCGTAACTCATTGAATGATTCTTTGGGGCAGGCGCAATCCCAGAGTTGAACAACCGCTAGCTGGACAAGATTATGACTATCTCGCAGTAATTATCTCTCTTTCGTTGGTGATAATTGGTTCCAGCCCTAAATCTGTAACTTTTCCGATAAATCAGCCTCTGATCTGTCAGAACGCGACTTTATTGAGAATTGGTAGCGCGATGCTTTATAGATTTTAAAGTTGGCAAGCATACGGTGCTTATTCACATTGAAATGTGTCAACTTCACAAGCTGGGATGCGCCACGGCGTGGGCATTTTCTGGATCTGAATCACTACTCTGTTTTCACTCGACGATTTTCCTTTTATATTTAGAACCAATTTCTCTTTGGATGCCAGCCGGCGCTATAACTTGGCCAGCAAGTTTATTGGTATATGTAAATTTGACACGAGGTTCGTAGGCGCGCCGCTAAGCACTTTGCCTCTATCATCGTGGCCCCTGCCCGGTCCCCCCATTATTTACGCGAGAAAATACCGAATTTAAATTTAGCCAGCTCTAATGCGAGCGTCGACCTAGCTATAACCTTTCGTTTCGCAACAGTGGACGATCTAGAAATGTCAGTTGACCAGCAACCACATACATACGAACCGTTCAGGAAAATTATTTTCAAGATTGGATTACTAAAAGTAAAAATCGTATATAGGAGCTTTTGGGAATGAACTCGGGAGTGAAGGGTTTGGAACTCATTTAAAATACTGACCGTTATATATGAAACAGCATCGTAACATTTTATTGCCCTTCGCTGGTCCCAGATAAAAGGGATCATATGTTTGTAATATTTATAAAATTAGTTAAATATTGACAATAAAAAGGTACATATTATACATGTAGTTCAACAACAATTGCTCAGTTATGCCCGCAAATTGTAAAAGAAGCTGCCAACAAATCAGGAGCTGCTGTGACAGCATTAGGTATACACGGTTTATTTAAGTGATGGCTTCGAGCAGGCGAGAAGAAAATTGGCGATCAAAAAGCTTTTCAAATTGCTATTTCAATAAAATTACAAATCTTACAATATTGTGTTCTCCTCGCAGTTATCGCTTGTTTTTAGTTGTTACGTGTTTCGCGACTTGGGTAGACTATGCTTGTGATGAGTTTTTTCTAACCCGTACAGAGTATACGTATTCTTTTCGTTAGGACAGCATAAGACCATGACTAGATACAATCCATGCACTTTGCTTGCAATATTAATAAGGTGCTCAATGAATTACTTATTGCAATCATAACGTTAAATTTATACTTAGGAACATATTGCACATAAATAACAATTCGTGTATATACCTGCAATTTTTGTCTGAACTACTTTTTTGTAGATAATCTAGTTCAACGAGTGAGACATTTCATCTTGTTACAAGAACAGTATTGATATCTAGGCAAGTTTGCGAGATTTCATTGCCTGATCGACAGACTGCACAGCTGACAATCGTCGCACAAATCTGTGGCACTTGGCAAGCTTCAATCACCTTCGCGATCATTCTATAGGTTATTTATTGAGCACATTTCGCGTGCCAATCATACAAAATATAAATATATACACGCCTGCGCACTTCCAAAACAGATTCACAGTATTTCTCTTCGACATATACAACAGTTTCAACAAATTCGTAGAAAATATATATGCATATTATTATTATAGCAGTCCTGCATCGAACACACATACTTTAAAACAGTACATTTTATCTAGACATTTAAAGAGCATTCGATTCAATCAGTGGAACACTTACTTTTAAACACATTGAGCTCTCGCCCTGAATGGACCCAAAAATTAACGTATGCCGACTTATTGCAAGACTTGTGTCAGAGAGATATTCGCGCGGAAGATTTAAAAAAATATATTATAAGTATGTCGTAGTAATCAGTCTATTGCTCTCGATGGCTTAGGTATATCTCTCGCCTCTAGTTTCATCGGCGCCTTGCATAAATCTGCAAAAATCAATAGTTTGGTACATTCCGTGCCATGCACTCATCTTGTGAAAACACTCCACAATCCCAGACTTGTTCCAAAGACTCTCATTTTAAAAGCTTTATCTCGCCATGCCCTCGCCATGTTTATCTCGCCATGCCCTAACCGTAAGGGCTGGCCTGTGCAAGGGAGTTGTATCAACTCGGTGGCTTCTACCGCAAACCGCATTGTCGCGTTGTCGCACCGGCGCTCTGGTGCAGATAAATAAAAGAAGAGCACTGCAGACGCAGATAGGCCCTGCACTGCGACGCGGAGCGGAGCGGACGATACTGCAACCAAACAAAGTCGACGCCGTCAACACTCTGTCGCCATTGGCTTGACCGCTTGACACTTCAATCAGTCAGTCAGCAATACATGAATTACACTTATTGTAAGCAATTGAGCGTGGATGCATTAAAGCGAACGCAAGCAGCGTGCATGGGTAACATGTGAATGATGAGTGCTCAAAGTAAAAATAAGTTGCCGTATAATTCCAAGCTTTATTGTTAATTGGAAGTGGCGACACTACCTTACGTCATGTAATTAGGAAGAGAGGAAATGAGCGAGGAACTATGCGCGGATCATTTCTGCGTTCGTTAATTTTGCAGTCAATTCTGTCTCATAGAAGAAACTCGGTGAATGACAGGGAAGTTGAGGTGCTTTCAAATGGGAAGGAAAGGGGGGAGAGAGCGTCATTTTGTGCACAGTTCAGCCGAGAGAGGTATCACGTCATGGCCGTGATTCGGCGTCCTTTTCGCGGCGCCCGCGAACGAAACACGGCGCTAGATGCGCGGAGACCCGAGCTAATCGACCCGACTCGCCTATAGTGTCGCGGTGCCGGCGCCAGAGAAGCTGGCCCCCGTGGGGTAGTCACGACCCGCCGACCCGCCGGCCGGCCCGCGTTGGTTGGTTGTTTGGTTGGTTGGTTGAACTTGAAAACGAGATCTCAAAGTCGCCCGGCCGGTTGACCGCGTCCGCCTTACAAGCCACAAGGCACAGAGCGTGAACCGCATGCAAATATCCTTGACGGGCAATTCAAAGAGCATCTAAACCGCCGACGACCAAACTCAACAAACTTTTTGGTAAACATCAGACTCGAACTATAAAATCCATACCTGTGGCTTTTTGGTTGTTTTCGCGTTCCCAGCTTTTAATAGCTTGAATGTTTGTGTGTTTGCTAACCCTTTGAGCTCCTTTCATTTCGCTGATTGTTGTTCTCTTACAAAATCTCTGGCATTTCGCACCTCTTGTAGCGACCTGTGCCTCCATAACAGTTCATTTTCTCTCTGATATTTACTTTGATATCATCGCACTTTGCTTCATGTCGCTGGTGTAATTAAACAAGCCGCGAGTCAATAAAACACGTCGCATGCACGCTTCAAAGCCGTGCACGCTAAAAGGTGACCCGCCCGTGCTCCCATACTTGAACGCGAAACGCCCCCAAGACGAGGACCTGCACCATTTAAGGCCGATGACAGGACACGAGTTCCCATCCCACGAGACGACTCGCGATTTGGAGACGAAGGCAGAGATCTGACAGGGCCTCGTCCATTCGAGAGCAAATGCCGACCCGAGCCAGGGCTTTCGTGTACTTGGCCCATATCAATCAAGGCCGAGTACCCGCGACCACCTCAACGTCCGCGAGTAGATCGCCTCTCTGGACCATTGCGTACATTCCGAGCGCCGAGGCAGACACATATCTCTCTCGCATCTCCCTGTTTTCCCAGTGTGCTGCCGCTAGCCCGAGATTGCCGGAAGGAACACCTGGTTTGCCGCGTTCGATATCTACTGTTGTGTGTGCACTGGGTTTGGTCCGATACCGCATGCAAGGTTGTCGGAGCCAGACGGTCGAGAGGAAGGTCAATCACACACTCACGCTACGCCGGCGTGCTCGACACATGAGTGTTAGTGGAGGTACTGAGCGATGGAATCAGGTGACGCAAGAACATGCTCTGATCTTAGCAGACAGATCTGTGACAAGCAATTGTCTCGCGACGAGAGCGAGATGAAAGTCGCGAGACCTAGTTACAAAGAGTGATGCAATGGAGCAGCGACTCACCATATCGACGTGCACCGCCGGCGGCCGGAAACCGACGCTCAGTCCTTTCAGGCACCGACTCCGACGCCACCGCGCGAGTTCCCGGTGGGGCGGCGGTGTCACCAGTAGGGCGAGTCGTTGACGAGGTGGTTCCAACTGGCGAACTCCGACCACGAGTCCAGCTTGGCGTAGACGGCGTCCGTGCACTTGCTCTGGGGGAAGCTGAACGTCGCCGCCTCCTCGGGCGAGCACGGCCGTGCCACCTTCTCGCCGGCGTCGGCGAACTCGGCGCGCGCCGAGCTCTTCTTGACCAGCACATAGTTGCTGCCGTAGTTGTTGTCCCAGAACTCGAGTCCGTCGCACCGGAAGCACACGCAGAACTCGATGCGTCGCGACCGCGGCGGCAGCGGGAAGCGAAACGAGAAGGTGTCGTAGAGCACGATCGCCGTCGACACGTTGTTGTTCACGTAAGTGCAGTGGTGGTCTTCGTGCGTGCGCCACTGGTCGCAGGACGCGCGGATCAGCACCTCCTTGTCGAACGAGAGGTTGCGCACTTTGACGGTACCGACCACCTTCTCCTGCGTCTCTTTGACGATCACGTTCTCCAGAGACACGTTGCCGGAGTCCAGGCGTCGACGGAAGTCCAGGTAGTCCGACGCCGGCTGGGGAAAGGTCACCTCCCAGGGGTCGGGCGCCACTTCGGCGCTGATTCCGCTGGTCACGTGAGCCAGAAACTGCATGCTCCAGACGGGAGGGACGCTGGAGGGCTCCTGCATGAACCGCACCTGTGGGCAACATGACACGGACGCCGTTAGCGGGACTAAAGTTGAGGATTTTAAACTTCCGGCGAACATCTTATTGCATGCCTTTTGACAACTTGACAGCATACTTCCTTATACTTAATTTACATTTCTTTGATTGGTTGGTATAACCGAGGCGAATTTGAAGGGAATCCCAACAAAATGAAACTGCATCCTTCGTCGTTAGTCAGTAAGCCAAGAAAGGACCGTGGAGACCCCTGCAAATGGGCTTTCCCTCCGACAGCAACCACGGAAGCAAGGGTTCAGAACCTGGCACTCTATTTCAAGATTCAATACATGCAACTTCTCTACAGTAGACTCGTCTAGGCCGGCCCGCCTAGAGTAAGTGTTACGCCCAGTCTTGATTGTCACCAAGCAACTATAAATACCTACCTAGCAAAGTTGACTTATGGACATAAGAGGTTCGGAGATATAAAAGACTCGCACGACGAAGAACTTTATAACCAGAGAAATTATATTTAGAAAGCTGCTCCAGTCCCACTCGGCACTCCGGTACACGAGCCAACGCTCACAGGTGTACATAACTAACTGTTAAACTTATCCTTGGCTGGACAAGGAACAAGGCAATTATTTAATCGCGACCTTAGAGTGCATACACTAAAATGCCGAGTGCTCGAAGTGTACTCATTTCCCTCCCGGCGAGGTAACATATGCCGTATAACTTTGGGATGTCAAGCCCCTCAGTGGATTACATATACGAAGAAAATAACCTAAATGAGTCCTACCCCTGCCACCAATGTAACTGATAAGTGTTCGTGTTATTTTGCCACAGCACAATTATATTGCTTTATTACATTATATTCAACATCTGTGATTAAGAAATCAGGATAAGCGTTCCTTTATAGCTACCCGCCATTAGCATTCTCATAAACTGACCTGCGTAAGCGACATTCCCTTGTCGTCGGCGAACACCACCTTCTTCTTGACGCGCGTGGGACTGGGCAGGTCGTCGTCGGACGACGAGGCGTCCTCGGGACGCACGACCAGACAGGGGCGTCGAGGCGCCGACGCCGGCGTCGATCGCGGCGCGAACGCCAGACTGCTCGGCGTCGTGTTGCGCCGGGTGAGCGGCTTGCCGGTGCGCGCCGGCAACGGGTCGTAGCGCAGGTACGACTGGTAGTTGCCGATCGGCGGGGAGTGCGCGAACGCCGGCTGCTGGGGGTGCGACAGGAGCACGTTGTCGAAGTTGGCCGGCATTGCGAAGGAGCACATTGGCATCTGGAACAGCGGACAGAGACGCAATGGGATTAGTGTGGGTCGGCTTTTGTGCAGATTGCACTATTGAGTTGTCGGTCAGGGAACAAGAGACTGAATGTCAACCTAGCCTAAGGCCGAGCGAATAGAGAACCGGTGATGACTCGCGTATTCTCGTCCCTTTCATTAGCACGGAGGGCCTCGGACAGGGCTAAGATCAACAGCTTCAAGATAAGCGGGCTGTTTTCAATCGATGCTATCAAGATATACTCTGTGTTTTATTCCTCTTTTGCAGGGTTACCCATTCAAAACCCGCAACAACACATTTTTGCTTAACTTCACGTCTCATGGGATCCGGTGTTTCCAGCTTTATTCATTCAGTGCTCGTTGCTATTATATAATAATTCGATACCATGCGCGTTCAATGTCAAAGTGTATAGTAATTAGTAAGTGCAAGGCAACTGTACAGCAATGCAACATTGCATCTCACAACAGATCGGCGGATTCGCGATCAACCTACATTCTGCAATTGCGATATTTATTGCACCGAGAACGGCGGAGACAATTCAATGACGCGGGGCAGCAGAAACGAGATCGCCGTTCGACGGGCAAACGTAGAATGCCTGGCAGTCGCAAAACCGAGATTCAATTCGTAGCATGTGCGGTCAATGCGAGATTCTGCAGCATCTCGCACGGAGATCGGACGGAGGCATCGCTCGCGAAAATAGGCAGGCAATTTATAGGTCAAAAGACTCAAAGCAATAAATCAGAAGAAAAAAATCAATGATTAGCCTGTAAAAAATAAAGCCGATGAACTAATTAATTCATGATTGGTATATATGAAATGTACAATAATATATCGAATTTGAGTTCGAAAAAGTCGCGATTTTTTTACTTCTGTTGGGAAATAATGTGGTGAAAACGAACTGGCGAGCGCTCGCCGGTTATCGCGGTGGTTGCGATGATAACCCGTGGCCGAGGGTCGGTGCTGACGACCTCCCGAGTGCACGACCGAGGACTGACCCACGCGCCTGTCACAGAACTCCCCTGCAGCCGTTAGGGGTCGAACCCCGCACCCATTGTCTACACCCTGACCCGGCCTTACGGCCTTTGCGCCAGCCTTGAGCTTCGGAGCTCAGTCTCCATAGTCCAGGGACAAGAAACGGCCCGGAGACGGGTTTTGGAAACAAGTTGCCGCATTGACATTTGGGATGAAATGTTCTCCTTGCACGTGTTTGCAACAAATGCGGGTCCGATGATGCGGCAGCCGAGTTTGCATCCAAAAAGCATCAACGCCCTCTTTGATGCGTAAGAAACGGGGAAAGTCAGATATTTTCCGAAAATTTGATTAAAATTCGTCATTTATATTCTACACTCCCATCTGCCTGTACACTGTCACTTTCCTCAAAAATGCGTCTTCATCGCTGATCTTGGACATCACCTAACGCATTGTGGTGGATTTTTTTAAGCGCAGGAAATCAGCTATCATTTCCGAGCCTGGTCGCCTAACAGATTTGTTTGCCAATCGCGCAGCACTTCGCCTGGTTGGCGTCGGAGCGTTGCGCGGACCGTCTCCAATGAAAAGTAATTCAGGCAATGATCAAGTCGCTAGATTTATGTCCTCGCGAGCGACGTCATTTGAGTCCGAATCACTGGCACCGACCCGCGCGTCGCGATCACGCTCCTAGGGCTGCACCAAACGCGCGACGCAAATAACCACCGCGCTGGACGTCACTGGCCGACGCCGACGCCTAGATTCGCTGCGTCGCGACGCGATAGATCGGGATTCACGCATTTCATGTTCTGGTAAACGGCCAGATTTAAAAATTCAAACTCCATGGCAGCGAGCGATTTTAATATGTAATTGAAATTGATGATCAATTTGACAAATAAGTGGATGCATTTTATAAGCGAGACCAAGGTTGCATAACCTGCAGGCGCATTGACCCGTGATATGTCTTCTAATAAGACATCCGATCATCTTCAACTAAATTTTGCAGTCCAGATAATCATAATCTTTTTGTAAACAAGACGACAAGATCCTATCATTGACAGCAGGCTTTCCTCGCGTATCTGCAGTTTCCCTTATCAATGGCGTGATACCCCAGACAAACATCCTATGTAAAATGGCACTAAATTGACAATTAAAAGTGATAAGAACATCCCAGGTAACTAATTGGAGAAAAAATACACGCTCGTTATTTCTATAGTGAGCTGTCCCCCCTAGTAGCGAACGAGATATCACCAAATCGCCATAGCAACAGAATAATTGGGCAGCTGGACGACATAAGCTGACACTAATTGGGATACTAACAAGCATGGTAACTTGAAAGCTTTTCAACCATGGGGATGGATGACATTGTCACAAAACAAAGTGTTGATACTCGCTAGTCGTTATGAATCCCAGTGTTGTCATTTGTCGACCAAAAAAAGATCACACAAGAGCCATCGACAGAAATCAATTGCAATTCGAAGAACGCGACGAAGTTAGATCGCAGTGTCTTGAACCGATGCACTTTCGTGCCAATGCACTTTCGTGCCAATGTATTGATGCAAATGTCAGCGCAGAGCGCTCAATAACAAAAGCAACAACTCGCAGTTTGTGCAATAAATTGACAGGCTGGTCGTGAGAATTGATGGCGACAGTCTGCAGAAATAATTAAGTGGTTCGGTCATCGCCTTTGGCCAATCGGTGACCTTCTGACCTTCCCGAGCTAGGCGCAACGATTCGGACTCAACATGAATTAAATGAGCTGCCCATTGATGTTGATAAGCACTCATCGACAACTTGGTTTGCACTTTGCGAAGGGTTAACCCCGGGCCCGATTGGGTATCTCCAGCCAAACCCTAACTGTACTATACCTGGAACTGGCAGATTTTTGATGAAATGCAGCGAAAAGTGAGTGATCTTCCAAATGAATATCTATACAAATCTGTGGACTGAATCGATATCGCACAAAACAGACATCACATTTCAAGAACAATTGTGTCAAAAATGTATTTGCGTTAGCGTCGTAGTATATATAAGTCCTCTCTATCCTCGGCGGCCAGTATCTGTAATAAGTTCTACCTATTTTCATCCCCCCTCCCCCCACCCCCTTCTACATGTGACCCGGCGAACTAGAACACCAGAGATTTAACTCTTTGGGGATCACCAATCACCATTCACCAATAGTTATATTTCCTCCATCGGGATGGATTCCGCCAAGAGGCTGGCCTGCAGCGTAGTGCAAGATCATTAGCGCAGACGTTTGGGGGTTGCTCGCGATCAGAGCGCTATCAACATTTACGGCCAACAAATAGTAACGAAACGACAAACAATGAATTCCGCCCTCGGGCCCCAAATTAATGTGTTAGGCAAGAGAGCAGACCAATTATGATTAGACTCCCTAAAATTTCCACCAATGAACTAATCAGCGGGCATCACTGTCAACCGTGAATGACGTTCTGGCTGCGGCATCTTGCTAAATAGAGTGCATAGGTACAGATAAAGTTGTCGATTTTTTTTTTTAATTCTAGGTTTTTCTAGCACTGTTTATCTATCTAATCCAGGTCGATAATATTGCTTATTAATTGATGGCCATGTCAAATCCCCGGCGTATTGTGTCTGGTCTTACCTTACCAATATCAGAAGTAACTAGTATAAGTACATACTCGGTAATCAAACCATAAATAGATTAGTATAATAGTACTAATGTGGATAATGTAGATCATTCAGAAATCCAACATGCAATTGATGTTCTGCCTAACATTTTTGGTCGTGTATTTATAATCCATCTAAAATGAACGAAGCCGGTTTAGGTACTTACCAAATATGTATATGTTGAGTAGAGACTTTTTCACACTTTTCTTCGTTAATTAAAAATATGTAAAACTTAAAAATGAAACACTGGCACTGCTATTCGGTAACTTGAACGTTTGACGTACGCTGATGTGCGCTCGGAGCCATGTGAGATTCGCACGTCTCTCCCTAACGAGGCTGCCGACGCAACTGCCTCGAGTTTAAACGGCACGGCATAGAGCCGGCGCTTGGTCCCTCCCCGCCACACATCCCCACCGCTGTCCACCCGAAGGGGCTCACCATGCCTTGCCGCGACTCGTCGACTAGCGCCACGAGGTCGTCCAGTGATCGGTACATCGACGCCCGCCGCCCGCTGCCTAAAATTGGACGCCGTAGCGGCGGTCGGGGCGTCCGACCACGTGACGCGCGGATGGGCAAAGGCGCCCGGGGGTGCTGTCACTTTCTTCGGTCACGTGCGCGCGCGGAGCAGACGTCTGGGGCTGGGGTATACGCGATTTCTTGGAGAGGCGTTACCGTTTTGGGCTGGGGAACCGTATCCGACCTCTTGGATGAAATGATGTCAAATTTCCCCTTAGTTTACTTCTCAAATCGCCTGCCGCAAGCAAAACTTACTCCCTGTACAAAGTAAACAGTATAGACATTTGCTGGAAACCGTTCGAAACACACTGCTGTTGTACAAATATAACTGTAACTGTGAATACAACTGTGACGTGTCGTTGCTCGGGGTTACGTATGTACCTATCATCCCTGAGTCCTGACGGAATTTTCTGTACCGTTCTGAAATGTTTCCATTTGCAGCTTCGTCACCAATGTCCGTGTCTCTCTCAGTGTGTTGGACTTCGCACTATTTAGCCCGCGACTCACGAGGGCTTCTGTGCGTTCCGTGGCCCAGGCCTTATCATGGCAGCAGTGTGCTCTTTGCTTTGTGATCATGCTAGTGGAATGTGGTGATTGGCAACCCATTGTTTGTCTCTAGCCCGAAAGGGTTGGAGTAGGTCAAGAGTATTGACAGGAATAAACTTTATATAAGAGAGTTGGGCGAGGACGATTCGCTTGGGAGCCAAGACTTAGACGTCCTTGCATTTACTTTCATATTACAGCCCGACAAACCGAAAAGTGCCGCCTAAAAATAAGTTTCCATTAACCTTTTTCCATGGCACCCTGACATTATTCAGCAGCTGACAGACGCAGAGCAGGAGGGTGGACATATTTAATTCATGTCATCATGTCCCGTCCGAAGATCAAAGGTAATCTTCTGATGGAATGGAACTAGTGGTTCACGGTACATTCGCGTGATACAGAATGAGAAAGTGGAGCGATACTCTTGAATGTTATAGGAAACGAATCGCGTTTTTGCATCAGAATCTTGTGCTTGTTCACATTTTCTTCGTTCAAAAATCATGTTGAATGTCTATCTACGGATAGTGTGATTTCAGTTAGTAATTTAATGCAACGTAGAATCGAGCTTCACGAGGACACGCACGCTTGAAAGTACTAGTGACCGCGTGCTAAGACCAAAATAATACCGATAAGGAAATGTTTTATTTTCGAATAATTTGTTTCTCTCTATGCGCATTTGCTTAATTTATTGGTGTGTGTGAGTGCTGGCTGATAAACTCATTAAATGGCTATAACCCACTGACCTATAGAGCTGTGATTAGAAAGAAATGTGGGAAACATACAATACCCACTAATCGGAATATTATCTCGGTCCGAAAAATTAGTCAATGGTTATAGAGTTGGACAATGTTGCTCTACAATATACCAGGGCCAAGACGAATGGAAGTATTATATGTCTATGTGAACCTACAAACAGTTAGTACCTGTTATGTTATCACTTACGTGCAAACCAGTGATATTAGGGAAAATTCTCTTGTGGTTGTTACAGCTTCTACCATTTTTCTTTTGATGCTATGGATTAGGTGTTCAACTCTTTAAATAGCGATTTGTTTTTATATAGAATTGGCCACGATATAGACCAATTTCTCATTTGTAAAAACTTTGGCGCACAAAACAGGACGTCTTTAATCTGACGTCAGGAAAAGTGATCTGCTGTCGCATCGAGGAAAGCAAGGAAACATTGTACTCAATTCTATCTTAGCTAGAATTTACGAATTTCATCATCCTCGAATTTCCGTGAACTTGGCGATTTTCCGGCGACAGTTTGGCGGGAGATGAACACAATGATTTCCCAATGTCGAACAGAGCTGATAAGAGCGCGTGATTTTTCGTCTGGCAGACTCGCAATTAACTGCTTAATTAGTGTGGTTGGCTCGATACAGTTCACTTTGGCGATATGAATGACATAATTAAATGCTCTGCCCATGTAAGGACCAAGTGTCAGCAGAATCTCCAGATTACGATTGGATGCAATTAGACTAATTATTGCATGTCAACAACACTTTAATATTTATTGTTTACCCATCTATAATCAAACATGTATCGTCTAAAGTTACATCAAGGTCTTATTAATTCGCCGATACGATTATAATTAATAATAAGGGTCTCGACTTGAGGATATTTAGTTGAGGTTTTTTCCATGTCCTCGTTTGAGGGAGGGTGTATTGTGTGAGTGTGGGATGGGAATGTTTCGACCCGCTGACTGCAGGAATCAGGCCTGGACTCTCGACTCGCCTCGAACTCGCCTGGAAGTGGAATCGATGATCCTCAGCTTGGATGCATGCATCCCAAATCCATCGTGAAGCAGTCCATCAGCGCAGGCTGATGATGTATAAAACACATTGAGGTACTATTTTACTTGTATGGAGGTGCAGGAGCTTCCCATTTTTCGACGATATATGTTCATAAAAACATCGCAAGGCAGGGTTTAATATAGGCGAGAGGGCATATGCCTGGAGGGCCGGTTGGGTTTGAGTATGGTTTTGGACCGGTTGAATTTTATCCAAGAAATGTTGATTTAAAAAAATAATAATGAAATATGAAAAACACATCGATAATCCTAGACGGACTAATGAGACTATTTCGAGTATTTTGGTAGCAAAGGCGGCCCGCAGAGGGTAAGACTCCGGCCCGTGGTCACACCTGAGCATGAATCGATCACGGAATAGGTAAACAATATTTGCCCACATAGGCCCTAAAAAGTGAACATTTTTCGCCTGCTATACTATAGAAGAACCAGTAAAAATTCGTGCATTTTTTGTGCAATTTTTTGTCTCCTGTCCCTCTCTGGAGGGAGGGGGGCGGTTTTCCCCCAATCCAACACTGCGCATAAGTACAATATTTGCTTTAGCAATCAAGATAATATGCCTACCCCCAGGGTATAAGGATTGGTCAACTAATCCTCATATACCATGACCTACACCTGCACAATTACTTTTAGAAAGTTATTTTTTTCTTGTAAAGATATAGGTACCGGAACGCAAATTTTCATAATAGAAAATTTGCCTTTACCCCCACCCCCATTCACCTCCGCCAATAAACGACAATCTGCTTTGCATTTGTTGTTTCGTTGATACTCAAACTCATGAGTTTGTGGACATAGGAGAAAATTAGTAACCAGGCGAGCACACGAAAAACAAAATGTGCGCACTAAACCTTATTTCACGGTACGAAGAAAAGTGTCTTTGCATTTTCCTCATGGCCATAGAGCCTTTTTTCTGGCTCAAGACATGGCTTGTAAGTTTTCAAACTTTTAGCTCATGTCTAGTAGCAGAGGGCCCATGAGGAAGGTGCAAATCCACTCTCACTCTTAACATGAAATGGAGTGCTGGATTTTTCCAGCGATCGGCGAGCTCAGATATTCCCGCCGATGTTGAATTTTTTTTAGTGAAGCGAAATGATGTGTCGGAACGGCGTTCCGGTGCGTTCCGGCACAAAAAAGCACTGCTTATAGAGATGACAAATTGTCGATCCCTGTTTCGAATGGGCTAGAAAATTTCTGGTCCAGCGATCTCTGACAGTTGAGGGATGATAAAATGCATGAATTGTTTTATGCGTTTGTTATTGCTCGTAATGGGAATTGCAATTGCCCATTGGCGTCTGGTGAATAATGTCAAGCAGAGCTGGCATAATTCAGTTCCAGAACTCGCACTCATGCCAGATTGGCCAGATTCCTATACAAGTATATACAACTCAGATCATGGGTAACATCCTGTGTTGCCAATTAAACCGCACGGGCCATACACCACTGCAACCACGTACGCCAAATCACAAGTCGCCACTGCAAGACAGTATCATTACAGAGCAGAGTGGTGACATTGTAATTTATAATGCAGCGAGAGGCGCCCATTTAGATTTCGCGCATTGCCGATGCCTGACTTATTTACATCAGATCTCGTAGATGGGTTGAGTTCGACGACCCTTCGGGTGTATTTTAGTGCCAAACACATAGTCTGTTCTGACTTCTGTTATCGATAGTCTAGTGATCACGACTGACCGCGAACGAGACGGTTCGAGAAGACTAATGCGGTCTGGCTGATAATAGACTCTCTCGCTGTGATAGGCTGATTGTGGTAGGCCCAGCCACGGCCAGCGATAGATCTTGTCTCAGTGTTATCTAACCAGTTACGACGGAAAACTCAAGCACATACCTGACATAAATACTATGCCCGCTGGTACTTGCATGTACAATGGAAGTTACTTCAAGTAGAAAATACGCAAATAGACTAGGTAGCAACGGCAGGGCTGTGAGACAGACCGGTTTGCGAATGGTAACTGATATCATCCCTAGAAGGTATGTTATGCTAAAAGCAGAACGGCCGGCTCGGGTTGCCGCGGTTTCTTCTCGGTGTATTGCATAAAATTGTAAAAGCATGGATGCTATACAAATTTGCAGAAAGTTTTCAAGAGATACATTCTCTCTCTCTCTCTCTCTCTCTCTCTCTCTCTCTCTCTCTCTCTCTCTCTCTCTCTCTCTCTCTCTCTCTCTCCCCCCCCCTCTCACCGTCTCTCTCTGTGCCTTGAGATGTTCAGTGATGAGTAAATATTTTTATACATACTACTACCTACCTATCTATTACCACCATTACCTACATATATTACCTGCCATCCCAAAGTTAGAGAGAGGATGCCATCCAACCTCCTGTACCTCTCTATACAGTATCTCAAAATAAACAGACTAAAGATGTGATAGCGAAAGTAATTAAGTGCAAAGTATTAGCTTATGCTTTCGTTCTATGCCGAAACAGCCGAAACACCAATATGTAGTTACATACCTACCTACCTATACCTACCTATACTACAGCTACTATCCCTTCGTGAGGACATAATTTTTGAAAATCAGAGGCAGGGAACTAAATGGTACTGATTTGACAAACCAGCCGAAAATATGATTCCACAAACTAATTTCAAGTTCAGGATCATCGGGGTTTAATAGACTACGAATTGCGCCATCAACCATGAACTGGATGATATTTAGGTTTAGGTGTCGCGCAGGGAATCTGCAATTGGCAATGGCTGGACTCTGGAGCATGGCATATTATGAGATCACATGATCACTTTCACTCTCTGGAATGAACTCATCAATCCTCATCAGTGATCCGTCGATTGTAAACTTTGATTCTAATGGCCAATTGTCTAATCCAGCTCAAACCAACCGAACTATCTTACCCAACATCAACTTGTGACTACCCACTCTTATAATAACCATGGTCCACAGCTATTAATAATCACTTGAATCTCACTGCTCTTGCCTCATTCATTGGCAAATGTTGCTATCAAATAAGCTAATTTTATTCATTCAAGACCTTGGTACACAGTAGAAGTGTAAATAAATTGAAAAAAATTATCAGTTTTAAAATTTTAAGGTAACTTATGTCATGTTGCTGTCAGGAAGCTTGCAAAACTACTTTCTGAGCTTAATTATCTGATTGATCCCAAACTGGATTGAACCAGCAGATAAAAAAACGAATTTATTGAAATTTATCAATAACCTTTCCCCAGACTGAGGCATGGGCCACATGTGCTTTGTACTCTGTCTCTCTGCTTATCTTGGAAGAACACATTGCCATTCCTTTATTCGCTGGCGAACTAGTTATATAGCCCATGGTATAAGGATACTTGCACCATTTATACCGTGTTTATAGCCTACACATGTTACACCACAGCTGTAAGCTCTGGTTTGCATACCCATTTAAAACCCCTTTTCAACTCTCACCATTGCCAGATGAAATTTCCCAGTGAAGATTTTCACCAAAAGATACCTTGACTTGAACAAATTTTTTTTCTCGGGAGCTGTGCCCCCAAATCCATTCCTCTTTCCTGCATTTTCCTTTATTGCCTTTCTTGCTTTGGGTTAACAAAAACTTTGGAAGAATGGGTCCCAAAAGCAAACTGCACCTGGTGGCCCCTTAGTGCCGGTTTTTCAGTGACCCGTTAAGATTTAACGGTCCATTAGCAAGAAAATGACAGGCTCTGATTGGACGTTGCTAAGCAAATAACAAGTTAACAGACCATGAGATACGTGCCACTGAAAAACCGGGTCTAAGACTCTAAAAATGCCCTGGACAAAAACATATTATGAGCATTTTCACTTTTCTAGTGCCTTTTGCTAGTTATTTTCAGATTATAAAAATGCTAAAACACTGCTGTAATAGAATACAAAATGTGACAATATAAAGTTGATTTATTTACTTTTATTAAACTTACAACTAAAGAATAAACAGGAGCCTTAGAATTAAAAATGTTCTCTACATAATTCAAGCAGTGCACACTGGAAAATGTCCTGGTTTCTCTGATACCGGCCGGCAGCCTAATCGCTGTCCGACTGACTGCTTCCGTCCGAATCGAAATCGCCGACGTTGATGGTGAACTTGTACTCCTGGTCGCACCCAAGGTAGGCGTCACTCATGAAGTAGAGCGTGTAGCTGTGGCCGCCGGGTGCTGGTGCAACGAAGTCCAGCTTCACCTTGGCCTTCTGCTGCAGCGTCAGTCGCTTGATGGACAACAGTGAGTTGGCCTTAGGGTCCCCGATCACCACCCACCAGCCCTCCTCGCGTTTCTGTCGACGAGACAAAATCGTGACGTTAGCAAACGCTCTGCTGCGTTGATATCGCTTCACTAGACAGTCTCAGTACCCTATTCCTCATGGTATGGGTGGTGGTTCATTTTTATGCAGTGAAAATTGATTTTGTTTAAAAAATAAATGAGCACAGGACTACAACAAAGAAAATCTACCAAAAGAAGTATTATGATCTTCGCACACTACACAACTAGATAATTTTTTAAGATATGGCAGGTCTCGATTCCCGGCAAAAGCACCTTGAGTTTTAATCATTATTGCAAGAAAAATATTTTGACCTTTTGTTGCACCCTATTACTGGACTTGTCAAGTTTCTGTTAATTGTATTGAGCAATAATAACATTAATTGTCTCCTCGACAATTTGAGTATGTTTATGAATGCCAGAAAGGGCTCATAGGTCAAACAGCCACCATAACAATTTGTTAGCAATCCAGAGTAACGAGTTGAAAAACGTAGATCGCTACCGACAAGAGCCAATCTTATTCGTTTCTTGTGTGGGTGCGCTAGTGGGGAAAGATAATGAGGGATTTGCCAGCAGGAAGAATATAATATCGATCTTGGCAAGCTTTGCCTTAGATAACAGCGGGTAAAAGTGTTGAGTTCGAGAGAGCGAACACTGAGATAGTGCAGGACAAGAGGGCAAGCCACAGGGCAAGGGGCTGCGAAAACAACCAGCATTAAGTAACATATTACACTGATAACCATTCATGTTTCTAGAAATTGCAAATCATGAGAGCAAAGCCTTATGCATACAGCGTTGATGGTTACGTAACATTTTACGTTTAAAAATTGATTGAAAATATTTGAAACCAGACCACTACAATAATTGAAAGTCATAAACTCAATGCTACAATGAAAAAGTAACAAATCCCTTGCCTCTTCCTCTTCCATTAGTTTTTACAAGTACCAACCACCTCTCGCCAGAAGATTTAAAACAAACACAAAAATTTTCCCCATATCCTAATCAGACTTATTTGTTGGTCACAACACAACTTAGTTTTAAGATTTAATCTCTGCATGTTATCCGACAGCCGGTGCAAAGCCTTGGCAAAAAGCAATCTCCAAGTGAGCTGGAATGCGGACGCGAGCAAACTAGCATGGATCATTTCCCGTGAATGGGCTCCCAAGATCTCACGATAGCAGCGATTGGTTTGTGATTGGCCATGACCAAGCCATTGATAACACACTCAGTGACTTAATGCAAGATTGCAGAAACTACAGACGAGGGGAAATCCAGGATGTGATGTGGGAATACTGAATTTTTGCTCCATATTTACATAGTTTCTTGCTTATAAGTTATGCTTATGTAAAGCAGCTGACAAAATGAGTGATCATGACTCAAATTGGGAAGTCCTAGCAAACTTTTATTTTACAATGTTAAAGTCTACGGCCGTGGTCAATGCTTCTAGATGCAGACTTAAAACCTGAGATGCACTATAGTCTTGTTTGATGCAAAGAAATAAAAAAACAGCAATACTAATCTCTGGCAAAAAAAATAATGTCCATGCAGTGAATTTTCCTTAATAGAGAGTTAATGAGTTCCACTCATCCAATTCTTTTGCTAGACAACCCTAACCAAATAATGCTATAGCAATCCATACCTGTGGATAGAAGGGTGCGATGACGGGCCCGGTGACCTCGTCCTCTCTTTCGAGCTGCACGAGCACGTTGACGGAGGAGCCAGAGCGGATGCGGTCCTTGTTCTGCACTTCGTAGCTCAGCTCGATGTTCGGGTAACGGTTGCAGAAGCGAGCCACGTCCGTCATCTGCACGTCCGTCAGCTGCAGCAGCTTGCTGCGGTCCTCGTCTTCCAGCTCCATCATGTCGAACACCGTCTCCACACCCTGCGCAGATAAATGTTGAAATTACGGGTTGCTATTGAAACAACATCCTGTGGGAGTGGACTACATGCACAAGTACTTTCTATCCTCTTCTAACCAAATTAGGTGAGGGTGTGCAAAAAGGATGGTTGCAAGTGCACAAGCATCGTATTGAGAGAATTGAAATTCAACGTTGACTGTTCCACTTCCAATGAAGATTTTGTAACAAAAATAAAGCCTTGTCACAGAGGGTGGTTTTAATTTTTAACTCTAATTGATGAGCGTAGCGAGCGAAGCGAAATCATCAATTTCACTACTGCTAAAATAAACACTGTGTGTGTTTTTTTTTTGTATGTGTGTTTGCGCGCGCTCTACAGGCCAAATGCCTGCTTGGGATGAAATTTTCAGGATGTCTTCCTTTGTTCTCAACTAAGACCCCCTCCGTTTTTCAAGAAAATCCGCCATACCCTACGCTTTCAAAGCAGAAAAAAGAGAAATATTCGACAATTGGGCAAGTTTGGAAATGTACGGAAATTTATTTAAAAGTGCGTATTTTTGTCAAATTTTCCCAATTTTGATTGTTGCCTTTAGAAACCATCGAAACCAAATCGAAACATCACATCAGATTTTTTTACTTAAAGTTGACTTCAAGATTTGACAGATATTAGAAATTTTGTCAATTTCGTGCATGCAAGTTTTTGACCCCGCAGTGGGGGGGTCAAGCCGATGTGTGTGTGTGTGTGTGTGTGTGTGTGTGTGGGGGGGGGGGGGGGGGGGGGGGGGATTGACCCCCCCCCCCGTTCCTCCGCTCCTGCTTGGGCATGAGTTACATCTATGTACTTACATGCACATTGCTCAATGACCTTAAAATGAGCATATTTCCGCTACAGAAACAAAGAAAGGTCAGAATCGCTTACATTTTCAAGTGATCAGAAATTTTGAGAAAGCAATGGTCCGGCTAGCTGCTCCATGATTTTCATAGGCTTTTTGCCTCAACCTTTTTTTGCGATATATACAAACCGCTACGCTCATCTTCAACGCAACACAAATTGCGTTCGCGAAGCCCTAGTAGATACCTACATGTACGACTATATTCCTAAACATTACACATTACAACCTTGTTGCTGGCATTTGCTGCTTGGTACCTTCTTGCTAAAGCAAAACATAATATAGTGCAGGTACTTTAAAGATAAAACCAAGATTCAAATCTAAGCAAACTTACTGCCATTTTCCAGGAAGAGCTTAAAATTTTCCATTAAATAATGAAGTTTAAAATGTGAAAATTCACTGAAAATTGTTACATTTCAACCTTCTCCATCATAGATGACAATTGTAAAGACGTAATAACACCCCTTTGGCTCCGTGGTCAGAAATCTTGGAATCTCAAGATCTCCACCTAGCATGGTTTGCCAATGTGAACCAGAACGTTGTTAAATTAAAATATCAATTTGCAAAATTCCACATCAACAAACATCCACAACCCCACGAGATTCGTGAGCTCTTTGCGCGTGTCGTCCGAGACCAGCCCACCTTGTCTGTGCAACGCTTGATGACGTCTGCCGTGAAGTGCGGCAGCTGCTTGAGGTACGAGTCCTTGCTCCACATGGCCTGCGTCACCATCTGCGCCAGCTCCATGGCGGCCACCGCCGGGCCAAGCCAGCCGTTGGAGCTCAGCACGTCGACGCAAGCCTGGATCAGGCGCACGGCCTTTGCCAGCGCCACCTGTGACAATGAGGTTGCGTTCGGTCAGGTTCAATCAGGTCAGATTACATTACGATACTATGATTTATGACGGAGGGTGAATCTGGATACGTTAAAGTTAGGTTAGTCCATGTAAGGGCAGGTGAGGTTACGAGTTCTTTAAAAGCCCCTACTCTTACCACCTGCATCGGTAGGTTCACCTAAAATCTTGTCTAATTTGTCCCGGATCTGTTTATATTTCTTGAAAAATGCCCAGCATGCAAAAATCTATCAAATCATTATTTAAGGTCACTCATAAATATAGACAAACAAATTGATGGAGCAGTGTAGTTTAAGTTTCAAGCTCGAGACAACTTCTATCAAATCGTTACTTAAGGTCATAATTCATTAATATAGACATACAAATTGATGGTGCAGCGTAGTTTAAGAATCAAGCGCGAGACAACATTTTGCATTGCTCAATTGACTTTGTCAATACAGCATTATTTGCATAATTTTGCACACAAAATATCAACAAACAACAGCAATTCATCGCAAAGACACTGACCTCGGTGTCTCCCTGGAGTTCCGCGCCGAGCTGCAGGCGGCTGAGATGCGCCTGCAGCAACAGATTGGTCTTGATGTGCGGGTCGTTGAACTTGCCGCTGCTCGGCTTGTTAGGCAGCCGCTGGGCCAGCGCCTTGAGCAGCACGTCCTCGCGATGCCGCACGGGGATGTCGTCGTACTCGCTCGCGCACGAGATGATCTCCATCAGGCCGCGGATCTTTGTCTTGCTGTTCAGCGACAGGCTAAACAGCTCGATGGTCGTGTAGTTGATGTAGTAGTAGGCGGCAATCATGCCGAGATTGAGCGGCAGACAGTCCATGTCCTCCTCGATGCCGATGCACTTGGACTGTTCGAGGTCGGAGAGTGTGTTTTCGACGAGCTCGGATAGGTGGTCCGAGAGGTGCCGATGGGTCACGCCTGAAACGATAACGTTGTTAACATCCGGGGCCTGGATTCACAAGACGGGGTCATCGTAACCTCGGGGGTGAATTTGTTATTACCACGCTGATAATCACAAAAATTCACTGAAAGTTGAATCTGATTGGCTCAAAAAATATCTAGCCTTGATTTTAGCCCCAACATTTCTTAACCCAGTTTTGCAAATCTAAGCCCTGAGGTTTTGCATTACTGTTGGACGTGAGTTACTAAAGAGTGAAATTAAACAACTGTATTTTCAGGTAAGTGTAAAATGAACCGGGATTTTTAGTACGGGTATATCATGACTGTTAAATGTGAAGCTATCAAGCAGGAAACAGAGTATTTAAACCATGATAAATCACTTTTGAATTCCACTTTTGCTCAACAACTAACAAAACGAAACTGCATTCTGTATGCACGTACCCTGCAGATTGTAGTAGTTAGGATTCTGCGTGAGCCGCCGATAGAGGAACGTCCACGTGAGGTAGTCGACCGCGTCCTGCTTGTTCTCCACCGTCTTGGTCACGATCTCGGCGTTGAAGTGGTCGTGCAGCCGGTGGTCGAGATGGCTCTCGACGGGCAGCGACTCGTTGAGGAACTTCTTGAAGAAGTCCTTCTTGGAGCTCTGACACATGAGCACGCACTTGGCGTCGTCGTCCTCTGTTGGTCGGTTGGCGCGGCCAACCATTTGGAGCACGTCCACGATGGGGTAGTCCTCGTAAGCGTGGACCTGTGGGCGGGGGAAAGACATGAGGCTGTGAAGGCAACGCAGTGAAAGCTGCAAGAAACATATTTGACCTCATATGCATGGACGGATGCATAATTAATTAATTAATATGGTTTACATTATAACAGTTTTGAATATGATTTCTTTTCATTTTCATTGGAAATGTATGGCATCGGAAATGGAAGATAAAAATCTCTAGAACAATACGTTCACAATTTAAATATCTATTATTGGTTGCTTGCTAAAAAGGTCAATGGACATTCAAAGTTTGTACAAAAATGCCTAGCGAACCTAAGTTTGGAAATGCTCCAGCATTGGTTGGAATGGTTGGTGGTGGTTGGTACACACCTTGCCGTTGTAGAATTGCGTGTCGAGCACGATGACGAGATGCGCTGAGATGCTGACGCCCCAGCACAGACTCCTGGTGACCACGGCGATCTGCACGGCGCCCGAGTCGAACAGCTGCTCCACCAACCGGCGGTCGCCGGCGGCCAGGCCCTCGTGCATGTACGCCACGCCCTGAGCAGACCAGAGGGTTAGCATCCGCGGGTAGACAGGGAAACAGGGCGGATGTGAAAGAATTAGCCCCTTCAATTTCATACTTCCTTCTTGGAAGATAAGACTGCACAAAAAGACCACATTTTCTAACATTTCTATTCAAACTACAACTAGAACATTTTTCTCCTTCATAAAACTGATAGGACATACTTGCAATTTCATTGCAATCTTTTCAGACTAACACCATTGTTCTGCATTCTGTTCTACACTGAAACACTTTCCCTTTCTCAATCAAGAAACCCTCCCATTCCAAGCAGTCCTGCCACCAAAACACAATGCGAAATACAAAACAAGAGGTCACCTGCGACAGTGTCTCCTTCAGCGTCTTGTCCGTCATCCGCTCGAGGAACGGCTTGATGTCGTCCTCCTCGGCGTGGAAGAACCTGCCCGGCTGCGACTCGGCCGCGGCGAACGTCAGCAGCTCGATGGCCGTGAGCCTCGCCTGCCGCCGCGTCGGCACGAACACAATCACCGGCTTGTGCGGCGAGTGCTTGAGTATCGCGTTGTACGCCGGCTTGGCCATCGCCACCAGCCGCGACTCGTTGTGCGTCACGTTGAAGCCGCGCACGTGCAGCTCGAGCGGCACCGGACGCACCGACGGGTGGAAGTTGAACGTCGCGTTGGCCGAGCAGCCGAGCCACTGGGCGACGTCGCGCGCGTCGGCCAGGGACGCCGAGAGCGCCACGATGCGGATCTGCTTCTCGATCTGCGACGAGATGTAGCGCATGCGGGAGCACACCACCTGGAGGGAGATAAAGTGCAGGGTTAGCGGCAGTCATCGTTTGGCAGCAGGTTTGTCGTCATCAGATGATCGTTTCGGATGAAAAGAACCTTTTGGAACCGAAACAGAACCATCGCTATTTTTCTCGATTCCGGTTCTTACTATTTTCTGTGTTGGGGTTCCGGTTCCAGATTTCAAACAGTTCTGGGTCCCGGTTCCAATCCCTGATTTAAACTGCAAATACTAAAGAAATCTTCTAGAAAGAAAATGGCTTTATACCAGGACTGAACTGGACACTAGAAAAGAAAGTTTGCCAGCCAAAAATATTAATGTTCAACAAAGCATTTTAACGGCAATGGGAATTTGGTAAAAGTAAAGGGAACTGAGTGCGAGCAAATGCTCTGTACTTGGCAGACCAGTAGAACTCGGCCTATCGGCTCAAAGCAGAGATTCGAAGCAAGGCGCTCACCTCCAACACAGGACCCTCTTCTCCGCCCATCAGTTGCAGCTCGTCGACGACTAGCAGCTGCACGTTCTGCACGTTCTTGCGCTGCTTCCATCGACGAGAAAGCACGTCCCATTTGTCAGCAGTGCACACCACGATCTGACCCTTGGCCAGCAGCTTCAGGTCTGTGCCAGTCTCCCCAGTCAGAAGCACCACCTGGAAAGAGCGAGGGGACCGTTAGAGACCCTGCTGACAAGCTTCCCACGTAGCTAGACCATGGTCCACCGTTGTTGTGGCTCCACCGTTAATGTAGCCAGCATCCGTCTTTGCCATCTAATCACTCTTACCAGAATTTAACAAAGAGCTCAGGAAATGACTAAGTTAATACTAATGACTTAAATTAAAATTCTTCAAGACTAAGACTTTACAATCCATTCTAAGCCCATGAATTGATTCCTGCAGTGAAACTAGTGCCAGGGTCAGGGGTTCATTACTTCAATCGAGCTCCGGTACAGGATGGACAACAAGTATGCCGTGAACAGCATTCGAAGTGCAAGCCGGATTCCACTTAATCTTCGAAGTGAATAAGCAGTAGTACTGAACAAACAAGGGAATTATTTTGCAACTCCTAGAATAATTTTTATTTTTATTTTTAATAGAATTTATTTCTGTTTTCAAAAAACAAATCATAACGACATAATCTTTGCCACAGCGTTGATCTGACCGCGTGATGACAGCTTGCAAGGCTTGGGTTTGGCCTCGTTTAACACTGTAGGTATGGCAAAATTCCTTTGATTGCTAAGCTAGTTGCCCATTCCGACTGGCAATGATCGAAGGTCACGAGACAGGAGTTAGTGATTTGGGTTGTGCCTGACCTTCTTGCCGAGCGCAGCCCCAAACTTGGCCTGCCAGTCGGAGTAGATGAGCTCGGCTAGCGCGTCCTGTGCGACAAGGTAGACGCAACGGCCTTCGGGCGTGTGCGACAGCAGCCGCAGCACCGCAAACTCGGCGATGGTCGTCTTGCCGGAGCCGGTCGGCGCGCCCACGAACACGTTGTCGTCGCCGTTGTAC